>CM051827.1:62704199-63904199 GCA_028451465.1 Erethizon dorsatum | reverse complement strand
CAAAAAGCCAGCCTCCTTCCACAAGGCCCGGCTACAGGTGTCTGCGTGCGGGAAGCAACCCAAAGGCAGGTAAGCATTACCGAAAGGAATTGTGAGCACATTGCTGAGGCCCAAGGAGGAACCAGTACCAGGAAGAGCAGCCAAATGCCCCCCGGGGGAGGAGCACACAGAAGCTGGAAGTCCAGGTGCAAGCGCCCTTCCAGAAAGGAGTGTGGAGGGATTCGTGCCACCCAGGAAGGGAAGGGGGTGAACAGCAGTTCCTCCTGAGCAACATCCGTACCAGACCGGGTGCTGCTGACCCACCCAACTCAGATTTTCCCTTGGTGACCCTGAATGCTGACAGTCCCCGCCCACTGCAATTGTCTTTGTTGACAAGCGCTGAGACATTGTTCCCAGCAGTGACTCTGAATTTAGTTAATGTGTGTATGTCCTTCCTCTTATGCCTGGACTTACGGGATTTCCTTCTCTAATAAAATGGGTGTCTGGTTTCTCCCCAGTAGGACCCATGTTCCCAAAATAGCATCGTTCCGACAACATAGGAAAGGGCAGGCTGAAGCCAGACATGTCGGCGCACGCCTGTAATCTCAGCTACTCAGGAGGCTGAGATAGGAGAATCGCAAACTTGAGGCCAGACCCTGTCTCAAGATAAAAAATATAAAGGGCTGGGAATGTAGCTCAGTGCAAAGGCCCTGGGTTCAATCCCCAGTACCACTACCACCACCACCAAAAAAGAAGCTGGATGTTACCTCAGTGAAAAACCGCTTGCCTAACATGTGTGAGGCCTGGGTTCAGTTCCCCAGTACAAAAAAAAAAAAGAAAAGAGGGAAGTTGAAAACTAGTGTGGGCCAGGCGTGGTGGCACACACCTGTAATCCCAGCACTGGGAAGGCTGAGGCAGGAAGATCGCTACAAGTTCGAGGCCAGCCTGGGCTACACAGTGAATTCATGGCCAGCCTGTACTACATAGCAAGACCATCTCAAAAAGAAATAAAATAAAACAAAACCAAAAAAAATTAGTGTGGTTTCCTACTTACCATGTGTGGCCAAAAAGCATCCCTAGTGCAAAACCAGCCAAAGAGCAGCCCCAGGCAGGCTCTGGAGCAGGGACCCAGGTGGCTACTTCAAGAGGTAGCCTGTTGTGTCTCTCATTCTCTTTTGAGGTCTCTGTTTCTCAAACTCAAGTTGTTCCCAGTAGCTGCCATCGGGGAGTTCACATCTACAGAGGTGAGTGGGAACGGAAGCACTGGGCTGGTCTCCTGAGTTCAGCTAGAAGCAAGATCCGGTTTCTTTCATGAAACTCAAAACTTTCTGGAACTTGGACTTCTAGAAGCAGGAAGGAACCCCAATTTGCCTGGCCAGTCAGTGCCTCTGGGAAATTATGTCATTTTGTCTCCACTTTCCTAAAGCCCACCCACCTTAATGAGGGCAGGAAGAACAAAACAAGCCAGAAATCAAACAAATAAAAAGTAAACAACCTCTACAGAAAGACTGAGGCTTTTAACGGTCTTAGCTTAGGTCAACAAACTGAAGCAAGGATGCCTTCCCACTCCACCCACACGGGCCAGGAGCCAGACAGGGAAAGGTGAAAGTTCCCAGATTCTTCTGAGACTTTGGCCCGGGGTGACCAGAACTCTGTGGGGCTGCTGTGGGTTTGTGCAGTGATCATTTCTGAGAACCTTCTCTTTTACAGATGCTAAATTAGAAGGGACAGAATGTTCCAGAGATGACTTAGCACAGGCCCTGCTCAAAGTTCAGGGCAAAGTGGGTGAGATGGAGATGAAGCAGCTATCTCTCGATCAGGAGAGGATGCAAAGAGCCAGGGAGAGACCTGACCGAATCGTCCACACTGAGGACCAAAGGGGACTTTCTGAAATCAGTTTCCTCACATGACTTCATGTGACCCAGAGCACATGTGCGACAGACATCTGCAGTCATTATTTGTTGTTGTTGTTGTCTTTGAGTTTTATGTTTGTGTATTTTTTGGTTTTTGTTTCCTGCTTCAGCCTCCCGAGTGCTAGGATTACAGGTGTATGCCACCACACCTGGCTCGCAATCATTATTTTAGAGATGGAAATGCCACGGGAGAAATTGAAGAATCAAAAATGAAATCCCAGTCTAAAAGATTGAAAGAGGAAGAAGTTCGGGTGTGGAAATCAAGAGTTTGTTGTTTTGTTTTTTTTTTTTGAGACAGGGTCTCACTATGCAGTTCAGGCTGGTCTTGAACTCACTTATGTAGCCCAGGCTGGGCTCAAACTCACGGCAATCTTCCTGCCTCAGCCTCCTGAGTGCTGGGATTACAGCTGTGCATCACCACATCCAGCCAAGATATTTATAAACATGGATATAGAATTATAAAATTGGCATGTAGGACTGAGTATGGAAGACAGAATTGACAACTAGGCTGGAAATAAAAATTTGGAAGTTGAGCGATGTGCGGTGGTACAGTCCTATAATCCAGAAGCTGGGATTATACATGTGCTTTACCAGGCCTAGCTGCAGAGTGATATTTGAAGAGCAGTTTGGTCAAAAGCTGACAAAGAGTCAAATAAGACCAGGACAAAGAAATGCACATTGGATTTGGCAATTTAGAGAGTATCAGTAAAGGCCAAGTGCAGCAGCATGCACCTGTAATCCCAGCACTTAGAAGGCTGAGGCAGGAGGATTGCCACAAATTCAAGGCCAGCCTGGGCTACATAGTGAGTTCAAAGCTCTGTCTCAAACAAGACAAAACAAAGAAAAACCAAAAACCAAAAAACATAGTGAGTTCAAGACCAGCCTGAACATAGTGAGACCCTGTCTTAACCACCCCCAAAAAAGAGATTTATCAGCGACATACACTTCCCGGTTTCAGCAGTGCGTGGGGGAAAGAAACCAGGAATAAGGAGATTGAAATCAACACAAGTGAGCTTGTGACCCCAAAAGCCCCTTTGCATTGCACACCTAGCCATGACATTTAAAATAAAAAAAAAAAAAAAAAAAAATGGCCAGTGAGATGGCTCAGCGGCGTAAGCGCCTGCCTGACAAGCGCAAGGGCCTGAGTTTGACTCCCAGAACCCACATACGAAAAAAGGGCTGGTGATATCGCTCAGCGGCACTGGTGCCTGCTGGCGCGCGAGGTCCTGAGGTCGACACCCCTGGTACCCACAAAAAAAAAAAAAAGAAAGAAAATGGCATCAGTCCGTGAACCGCAGCTTCCTTAGAGTTTAGGGAAGTGAGGACCAAAGAGAACCTTGCTACCACACCTGTCAAGCTGTCAGGCTCCCCAAACTAGACCCACCGCATTCCTCATAACCAGAGGAAGATAATCTGATGCTAAGCCCTGATTCCAGTTTGAGGCCAGAGAGAGGCATCCTGGGAAGGATGAGGGGAAAGTGAGAAAAAGAGAGAAACTAAACAAATACTTTCTCACGCAAAAAGAACACTGATAAGCCCAGCTATTCTGGAGGATGAGGCAGGAGGATGGCAGCTTCAAGGCCAGCCTGGCAATGTAGCAAGACAGTCTCAAGCTAAAAAGAAAAGACAGGTTTGGTGGTGCATTCCTGCGATCCCTGCACTCTGGGAGGCTGAGGCAGGATGATCACAAGTTTGAGACCAGCCTGGGCAATTTAGCAAGAACCTGTCCCAAAATAAAAAAATAAAAAGAGCTGGGGATGTAGGTCAGTGTGAAGGCCCTGGCTTAAATCCCCAGTACCACTAAAAATTTAAAGTAAAATAAAAATAAAAAAGCTGGGAAAATAGCTCAATGCTGAAATGTTTGCCTAGTATGTACAAAATCCTTGTTTCAGTCTCCAACACCACAAAAATCAATCAATCAATCAATAACACTTTTTAAAACTTTGAATCATAATCAGAAAACACAGAAAGTTCCCACTGGTGCAAAAGCCAGCCTTTGAAATTAACAAGTGAAAAAAAAAAAAAAGAAGAAATTAACAAGTAGCCAGGCGTGGTGGCGCACACCTATAATCCCAGCACTCAGGAGGCTGAGGCAGGAGGATCACCATGAGTTCAAGGCCAGTCTGGGCTATATAAGCAAGTTCAAGGCCAGCCTGCACTACATAGTGAGACCCTGCCTCAAAAAAACAAACTACCTAAGTAACCTACAAAAAAAGAAATTAACAAGTAGCCAGGCATTATGGCAAATGCCTGTAATCCCAACACATGGGAGACTGAGGCTAGAGAATCATGAATTCAAGGCCAGCCTGGGCTCCATAGTAGATTGAAAGCCAGCCTAACTACATTGTGAGACCTTGTCTCAAAGAGCCAAAAATAAATAAATACAAATAAAGAAATAAATTAACAATTTAACCAGAAATTTCCCCTGGGAGTTTGTAAGAATATAAAAGATTTCGGTATGTCGAAGATGTTCAGAAATGAACATAAACCTTCCACTTCAAAAGAAAATTACTAAGTAAAAATAGGAAGAAATGAAATAATGAGAAAAAACAAAGAAATTCTTGAAATACAAAAATACCCTAATTAAAATTTAAAATGCCATCAGAGGGAGACACTCTAGTTTGAACACCCTCAGAGTAAATTTGATTCTACAGTGAAAACTTCTGGACTGGAATATAAAAAAACAAAAATTAAAAGTTGTAATTCTGCCTGGTGTGGTGGCGCGCATCTATAATCCCAGCACTCAAGAGGCTGAGGCAGAAAAATCGCCACAAATTTGAGGCCCATTTAAGCTACCTAGTAAGTTCAAGGCCAACCTGAACTGCAAAGCAAGACACTATCTCAAAAAAAAAAAAAAAAAAAGCAGATAAAGAAGTTGTAATTCTGAGCTGGAGGGTAAGCTCAGTGACCGAGCAATTACCTAGCATGCACAGGGCCCTAGATTCCATCCTCAGCATCACAAAAATGAACCAAAAGAGCCAGGTGTGGTAATGCATACTCATAATCCCAGCACTCTCTATGGGAGGCTGAGGCAGGCAGACTGCAAATTCAAACCCAGCCTGGGTAATTTAGTGGCTTAGCCAGACCCTGACGAAAAAGTTTTTAAAAAGCTAGAGATGTAGCTCAATAGGGGTTCAATTTCCAGTACTACACCAAAAAAGAAAGAAAGAAAGTAATTTTAAAAATAAACAAACTCCTCCCCCCAAAAAAAGTTTTGATGCCAAATTACAGTAAAAGAAAGAATATGCTCACAGCAATGCCAACATCTGAAGTGGGACCTAGACATTTGATCATCTACCATAGAAGTAGTCACCTCTGAACTTCATTTTTTTTTTGGTACCGGGAATGGAACTTGGGACCTCGAGCTTGCCAGGCAAGGGCTGTGGCCCTGAGCTATATCCCTGGGCCCATCTGGAAGAGAACAAAGTGAGACTGATTCGTGGGGGAGGAGGGAATAAACGGAAGAATCAGAAGGCAGAACTGAGGAACTCATTCAGAACATAGTGCAGGAGAAAAAGAACCAGCAGTTAACAAGGCGGAGAACATCTTTAAAAGGTCAAGTAGTCATAAAATAATGGGAGTTGGAGAGAAAGAGAATTGGAAGGATGTGGATTCCTTGAGACACCCAACAGGTCAGTGTCTGCCTGGGTTGCAGCAGGGTAGGGACTGCTAACTCCCAGGAGCCAGAACATCCTGAAGACAGGGATGTTTTGCCAGCTCGGGCAGAGATGGAACCCAGGAAAAACAATGAAGCTCCTGAGGGGACAATCAGATAAAAGTTAATTATGCAGCCAAACTGTCACCATGCCTCGCTTGCCTGCCTTGTTACCTAAAACAAACATCTGCACTCAGCAGAACTCTGTGCCTTTGTTGTTTCTCAATAAATCTAGGGGTCTGAGTCAGTTCCGGGCTTCACTTCCCTGACCTCTGACAAAGATATTCTCTGCCTCTCATGTCTTCATTCGTCTCACTCTATCAGGTTTGCTGTCCTGAACCCGGCAGAAGGAATAGTGGAAAAGCAATACTTGAAAAATTACTGAGAGTTTTTTCCCCCAGAATTGGAGAGAAAGCCCTAACAATGATGGAGATTTATATTTAGCCAAATTATGATTCGAGAGAGTTATGGGGAATAAAAGGCCCAATCAAAAAATGGGTAACTGAAATGAATAGATACTCCTCAGAAGAAGTGTTCATGTCCAGTAAGTACATGAAAAATGTTCAGCATCTTTGGTCATTAGAGAAAGACACATAAAAACAACACTGAGATTCCACCTTATTCCAGAAAGAATGGCCATCATGAAGGACTCAAATAACGACAAATACTGATGAGGTTCCAGGGTGGGCGGGAGGGCGACCCCTTCTACATCATTGGTGGGAATGTAAACTAGTGCCACTATGGAAGTCGGTATGGAGATTCCTCAAAAAACTACAACTGGGAATTCCATTTGAGCCAGCTATACTTCTTCCGGGTATCTTCCTGAAATAGTTAAAGGCATCGTATTACAGTGATACATGCTTACCTGTTTATAGCAGCACAACTTACAATAGCTAAATCTTGGACATGGCCTATACCGTATGCCCATCAACAGATGAGTGGATAAAGAAAATGTGGTATTTATATGCAATGGAGTATTACTCTGCCATAAAGAAGGATAAACTTGAGTCATTTGTAGGAAAATGGATGCACCTGGAAACCATAATGTTAAGTGAAATAAATCAGACACACAAGCTTAAATAGCACATGGTTTCTCTTATATGAGAAGCCCAAAATATAAATAAAGAGCAAAGTAAAAGATAGATGGTAGGAAATGGGGAAACAGACTACGTGGAGACGGGGAGGGGATTTGGGGTGGGGAGAGGGGGAGGAGAAGTAAAAAGGATCAAGATTTGGTATGTATATGTACCGATTCCCCACAATGAATGGATTTCTTATGTATGGCAAACAGATACTAATAAAAAAAAGGAAAATAAAATAAAAAGTGTTCCCGGGAGAAGTTTCTGCATACAAAAACTAAAAGATTCTTACCACTTAACAGACCCCCCTTATGAAATGAGCTTTAGGATTTCATTCTAACTCATACACTTCTTCACACCGTAATGTCTGAAATCCCATATATATTAAAATCAATGGGTCAACTGAATATATACATATTTTTAAGTGGTGGTACTGGGGATTGAAATAAAGGCCTTTACACTGAGCTACATCCCCAGCCCTTTTCTATTTTTTATTTTGAGATAGGGTCTTGCTAAATCATTAAGTTGCCCGGGCTGGGCTTGAACTCATGATCCTCCCTGCTTCAGCCTCCCAGAATGCAGGGATTACAGGCATGCACCACCACACCCAGTTTTAACTAATAAGTATTCTCTTTTTAGCTTTGTTTTCCCTTTGAAATTTTTTGGATTTTTCCATCTTTTAATCTAAAACACTATATGTATATATTCATATGAATACAGGCGTGGGATTACAAGCATGTGCTACCATGCCCGGCCATAGTGTGTTTTTTAAATCATGCAAATTGTTAGACAAACTTTGGTAAACAGACAAAGAGACTTCAGAAAAACATACCAAAGGGCCGGTGAGATAGCTCAGCGGCATAAGCGCCTGCCTGGCAAGCACAACGTCCTGAGTTCAACTCCCGGAACCCACATAAAGGAAAAAAAAAAAAAAAAGAGAAAGAAAAACATACTGAAGATACTTCATTTAAGGGCCGGTGAGACGGCTCAGCGGCTTAAGCGCCTGCCTTGCAAGCGCGAAGGCCCGAGTTCGACTCCCGGAACCCACATACGAAAAAGGGGCCGGTGATATCGCTCAGCGGCACGGGTGCCTGTTGGTGCGCGAGGTCCTGAGGTCGTCCCCCCGGTACCCACAAAAAAAAAAAAAAAAAAAAAAAAAAAGATACTTCATTTAAGAAGGTTATTATGAGCCAGGCCTGGTGGCGCACACCTGCCATCCCAGCACTCGGGAGGCTGAGGAAGGAGGATCACATCACCATGAGTTCGAGGCCAGCCTGCACTACCTAGTGAGACGCTGCCTCAAAACAACAACAAAAAGAAGGTTATTATGTCTTGGTAGAAAAAGAGTATCAACATTAATAACACTGAAATGCTTAAAATTTGAGAAAATTCAACTTTTTCTTGTCCTTATCAGGCCAGGAAAAAATTTCCATTTCAGGAATGAGAGCTTTCTTAATTTCTCCAATTTCTATTCTGTTCCAGTCTTTTAATTCTTAGCTTACTTGAGGGAAATTTCAACAGATGGGAACTCGGAAAGTGGTCTTTGTTTCAAGAGCTGCACATAGTGGCAGATGTTATCAATTTTTTCAAGAAATTTAAGTGGAGACTCTTCTAAAGATGTTGTCAGTATCGTTAATTCAAGCTGCTTTTCTCTTATTTCTTTCATTTTGTTTTGTTTTTTGAGGCAGGGTCTCACTATGTAGTTGAGGCTGGGCTTGAACTCGTTTATGTAGCCCAGGCTGCCCTTGAACTCATGGCAACCCTCCTGCCTCAGCCTCCTGAGTGTTGGGATTACAGGTGTGTGCCACCATGCTCAGCTCTCTTATTTCTTTAATTCTTTCAATATGTGGAGTATATTCTTGATAAATCAGATCACCAACATCACAGAGAGCTGTTATTTAAAAAATGTGTTTTTCTGTTCTAACATATCAATAAGCTCCTCAAAATACTGGAGAACAACTTCTTTACCACCCCAGATCATTTCCTGAGAATGAGACTTTTGTTCTTCTAGCTTTTCAATAAGATGAGTAATATCTGTCCAGTGTGTGTCAGTTAACTGTTTCAGCAGTTTCCGAGGTGTGTCCTTTTCTTTCAGATAGGTGCTTTGAAGGGCATCTATAGGATGACCATGATATTGACCTACAGTAAGGCAATGACCCCACACTAATTTTTTATCTAATGGACAATAAACATTTAATGGTTGCCTATAATGTTTATGGTGGAAAACAACATCTGATGGTCTTCTTGCTGGTACTTTTCAATAATAGTCCTTACTTCAAAATTAACAGGTATAGGGGGCCGGTGAGATGGCTCAGCGGTTTAAGCGCCTGCCTTGCAAGCGCGAGGGCCCGAGTTCGACTCCCGGAACCCACATGCAAAAAAGGGGCGGGTGATATCGCTCAGCGGCACGGGCGCCTGCTGGCGCGCGAGGTCCTGAGGTCGACCCCCCGGTACCCACAAAAAAAAAAAAAATTAACAGGTATAGGGCCGGTGAGATGGCTCAGCGGCATAAGCGTCTGCCTGGCAAGCGCGAGGGCCCGAGTTCGACTCCCGGTACCCACATACGAAAAAGGGGCCGGTGATATCGCTCAGCGGCACGGGCGCCTGCTGGCGCACGATGTCCTGAGGTTGACCCCTGGTACCCACAAAAAGAAAAAAAAAAAAAAGAAGTATTATTGAAAATTGCTCCAATTGGTATTGAATTTTTACCTGTTTTTTTTTTTTTTTTTTTTTTTGGTGGGGGGAACCGGGAGTCGACCTCAGGGCCTCGCGCTTGCCGGGCAAGGGCTTGTGCTGCTGAGCGATATCACCGGCCCTTTTTTCCTTTATGTGGGTTTCGGGAGTCAAACTCAGGACCTCACACTTGCTGGGCAGGCGCTTATACCGCTGAGCCATCTCACTGGCCCTCAATAATACTTCTGCAATTAGGACACTTGAGTGGAATTCTTAAAGGTCTCCATACATATAAATTACCAGATGCCTGAAGAACGTTTTCCAAACAACTTCTACAAAATGTATGAGAGCATGGCAGTACACGAGGATATTCAAAAATACTGTAACAAATGGGACACATTAACTCGTCCTCAAAATTGTGCATTTCCACAAAGAAGTGGGCGGGCGATGAGGTAAAACCACTGTTCTGAAACAGAGTGTCACAGCAGGTTGCAGAAGGCAGCGAACCCTTTGAAACTTTGTCCAGGTTTTTCTTCCCTCTTTTCTCTTCTTTTTTCTTTTCTTTTCTTTTCTTTTCCTTTCCTTTCCTTTTCCTTTTTATCTTTTTTCTTTCCTGTACTGGGGATTGAACCCAGGGGCTTGCACGTGCTAGGTAACTGCTCTACCATGAGCGACATCCCCAACACTTGATTTTTTATATTAAGACAAGATCTCACTAAGTTGCCCTGGCTCGCTCTGTGTCACTTTGCTTTAAATGCAAACCCCACGAGGATCTTTGTGCTGTATTCCCAGCACTTCACTGCTCCCGGTGCTGTGTGCGTGTGCGCCGTGCACTTCTTCAACACCCTCCTGAGGCACGAAAACCCTGTTTCCTGCCTAGCGTGTCACTTGCTGGAACACCATATTTGGTTTTATCCAGGAGCTCCATGAAATCAGGGACCACTGGACAACACCGAACAAAGAGCAAACCCTATTGTAGTGTTTGTTGTTCGATGAATACCCACTCCCTTTTGCAAAGAGAGAAAGAGAAACAAGGAGGTAGAAACCCAGCGAGTTGACACTGGAGAAGGCTGGGGTGGCTGGAGAAGATGCGGGGGAAGGGAAGGCTCAGGTGCAGTCAGGAAGGACCCAGAGCAACCCCGCAGTAGTGGCGGGGAAAGGGGAGGTGATGAGAGGTGAGAAGGCCGGTGTGGAGCACGGGAGAGACCTGACCTTCCACTGCAGGAGGAGGCAAGTGCAGCCCCAGGCGGGGTTAGAGCCTGGTGGGAAGATGGGAAGTTCCTTTCTCCCGACTCCGGTTCCTCACTGAAGTGTGGGAGTGAGGTTTTCTGTCAAAAATGAGAGGTGAGGGCGGTGAGATGGCTCAGCGGCGTAAGCGCCTGCCTTGCAAGCGCGAGGGCCCGAGTTCGACTCCCGGATCCCACATACGAAAAAGGGGCCGGTGATATCGCTCAGCGGCACGGGTGCCTGTTGGCGCGCGAGGTCCTGAGGTCGACCCCCCAGTACCCACAAAAAAAAAAAAAAAAAGAAAAAAGAAAAAGAAAATGAGAGGTGAGCAGGCCAGGGGGATTTGAGAAGAGAGGACAGACGGGGCATGGGAAAGACAAAGGGACTTTACGAGGGAAAGAGAAAGGACAGTCCGACAGTCACTGCAGGTACTTTAGAGTCTGTAATCGTGACATTAAATGAAAGCAGTCAGCTGGGTGGAGTGATTTTCCCTGTGCAGCACCCAGCTCCTTGACCGCGGTGCGGGGAAGTCGGGATGCTGTAACCAACAGTGAGGCCCCCGACCAGCCGCATCAGAATCACTGACAACTGGTGAGAAATGCACGTTGTCAGGTCCCACCCTGGACTCCTGAATCAGCAATTCTGGGCGTGGGGTTTAACGCACCCCTAGGTGCATGGGATGCTGTGCGCAGCCACATCCGGGCAGCACAGCAACAGCGGGAGAGGAGCGCAAGAGCAGAGGGATGGGTAGAGGGGCGCCCTAGAGAATCTGCACAGGAAATGGGAGAAGTAAAGGCATGAGCAGGCTGGCTGACAGCAGCAGAGTGGTGGGGCAAGGTCTTAAAGTACAGCGAAGTCCAAATCATTGTAGCTGGGTGTGTCCCTTTCCTACTGCTCCCTAACAAACTGCTACAGACTCTCAGCAGAAAACGATGGCCATTCATGGTCTCCCTGTTCTGGATGTCAGAGGTCCATGGCCTGCAGGGCTCAGCTGGGCGTGTGCCTGGAGCCTCACACAGCTGAAATCAGAGTGTCCGAGGGATTGCAGTCCTCTCTGGAGATCCTGGAGATAAACCTGCTCCTAAGCTCATTTGTCCTGTTGGCAGATTTCAGTCCCTGGTGATTGTAGAGCTGAGGTTTCCTTGTTGACTGTCAGTCAGGAGCTTCTAGCAGCAGCTTCTTTTCTTTTCTTTTTTTTTTTTTAACTGGGAGACAAGTTGCCCAGCCTGGGCTCGAACTTGTAATTCTCCTGCCTCAACTTCCTACTGTGCTGGAATTACAGGTGTGCACCACCATGCCAGGCTTCTAGAAGCTTCTTAAATCCTGCCTTCCTTGTCATGTTACCTTTGCATCTTCCAACCAGCCACCGTGCATGGAGTCTCTGACACCTCATATCTCTCGGGCTTCCCCTTTGATCACATCTCTTCTGCTTTGCTCTTTTTCTTTTCTTTTTTTGTTTTTTGTTTTTTGTTTTTTGTTTTAGCTTTGTTTTGTTTTTTCGAGACAGGATCTCACTATGTAGTTTAGACTGTACTTGAACTCACTATGTAGCCCAGGCTGGCCTCGAACTCACGTTGATGCTACTGCCTCAGCCTCCCAAGTGCTGGGATTACAGGTGTGCACCACCATGCCTGGCTCTGCTTTGCTCTTTTACTGCATCTCCTCAACTCTAGCCAGAGAAAGCTCTTCGGTTTTATTTAAGGGCACAAGTGATTAGATGAGACTGTATAACCCAGGACAGTCTACTGTTTAATGTCTCTAACGTTAATTGCATCTCCAAAGTCCATTTTGCTGCCCAAGGTAACAGATTCCTGGTTTCCCAAGATTAGGGTGTGGACCTCCTTGGGGACCTTTATTCTGCATCCCACAATGTGGAGCAGTGGGAAGCGGAGGAGAGCTGCGGAAGGAGAAGGTTTTGGAGGTGCTGAAAGTTCTGGCAGTGAGGTCCAGGTGTGGCCACAGGAAGGGGGCTGGAGGAGATGGCTTTGGCGGATACAGGTTGATGAACCGAGAGGCCTGGGTGTTAGGGCATCAGCCCCCTGGACACTGGGGTCACTAACAGTAATCATGCAGCTGGAGTGGAGGGAGAGGCAGTGAGCCAGGGCCTCTGGTTCTTATCAGAAGGGTTGAGCCTCACTGAGCAGCAGTTACTGGGATCTTTGTTACCAGGTGTGTCCTGGAGCCTGTTTTGCCCATCCTGACTCATTACCAGCCCATGCTTCTGATGATCATCGCATTAGGAGGTAGTGGTGCAGACAGTGAGAAGCCATGGAGATCTGTGGCTGGAGATTGAAAGCCCTTGCCCCTGCTGGTTAAGTGCTCTACCTCTGAGCTACATCGCCAGCCCTAGAGCTACTCTTTGTCTAGCTTCCCTCTCCCTCTCTCTCTGTTTTAGATAAGGTCTTGCTATGTATCCCCTGCTGGCCTCCAACTAGCATCGATCCTCCTCCTGCCTCAGCCTCCCAAGTACTGGGTTTACAGGTGTATACACTGTTCCTGGCTGCACTTTGAGACAGTAGTCTTTAAACTGGAACACCAAGGAGCGTGCAGGTATGGACAAACTTGAGGGGATCGGGCCGGCTCAGCCCGATGGCTGAGATGGCTCAGCGGCATAAGCACCTGCCTGGCAAGCGCGAGGGCCCGAGTTCGACTCCCGGTACCCACATACGAAAAAAGGGCCGGTGATATCGCTCAGTGGCACGGGCACCTGCTGGTGCACAAGGTCCTGAGGTCGACCCCCGGTACTCACAAAAAAAAAAAAAAAAAAAAAAAAAACTTGAGGGGATCCATTTAAAGGGATCTCTGATGTCCATGTGCTGTTTGCCTCTGCACCTACCGTGTCTACACCATGGCTGCTGTCCTTTCCCACCTCCCCTTTCACAATCTGCTTCTCTTTACAAAAGCAAGGTGCATCTCTCACCCATCCGAATTTTATATTGCAAATTTACCAAAGACCTTTAAAAAATCATCTCTTTACACAGGGCACTATATTTAGTAGCCTTCACGTCTTTCCCCGTCTTGTATTTCTGTTGAGTTTGAAGCACCACACTGGGGACTGGGTGGTTTGACATGTGTCGTGACACTGGCTGTCTTACAGAGTGAGAACGAGGAAGAATGGTCGGCTTTATTCCCTCCTCCGGCTCCTGACCGCTGTGACAGAGAGCATTGTTCTAGGCTCCGGCTATCAATAGTATCCATGCCCTGCCTTCACAGTGTCTTCAGGCCTGGAGAAAGCCATGAGGCCCAAACCCAGGCAGCAGTGTGCAGGGCAGAGGTGGGGGAGGCCAGTGTTTTCTGGCAGGTCTGTACGCCACCAGACTCACCCTGAACTAAGCGCTATCTGTAGTTGTCCGTTTTCTGTGGCTGCACCAAGATACCTGCGACCAAGTAATTTATAAGATCAGAAGTAACCTGGCTTGATCTGGAGGCTGGGAGTGTTGGGGCCTAGCACCAGTGTCTGCTCCTTGCCTGGCCAGGGCCTTCGCAGCATCATTTCATGGTGGAGGGCGCCATGCATCAAGATGATGCCCAACGCGCTGGCGGGGTCTTTTCCTCTTCCCCTAAAGCCACCAATGCCATCGAGGGCCCGCACCCTCTGACCTCACCGGAGCCTAACTACCGGCCTTTGAGCCCACTGGTATATGAGCCTGAGGACACATTCAAAGTATTATAGGCAGCTGAGTTAGATGACCATTAATATTCAATCAGAGAGGGACTGGGCTCTCAAGGAAGTCAACGAAAAATAAAGACATCAGAATTGTGGCTGGAGGCGCATCTGAAGAAGGCCAGGCCTCAAGAGAGAGATGCAATGGCCAGGCCTACACTGCCTCCGTAAGGGATAAACAATAACTTGAGATTGTACTGTAGTTACCACCACTTGGTCCAGAAGTCCAGACAGGCATCAGCCGCCCAGGTGGGTGACCAGAGCATCCGGACCCATCCCTTCCCCAAAATGCCTTTGTTCTTTCCATGTACCCTTGCTACAGGCCTCACTTCCCCATTGGATCCATAGTAGCTAGGCAGCTACAGCCTACTGTAATCTTATTGTAGTCTGACCCACATTGTATCCACGATGTGACTTTGCTGTATACATCACCCTGACAAAGGCCCTTGGTGGTCCCTCACTCGGGACCCCTCCTGGAAATCCAGAAGCTGTCCTTCTTCCCCTTATTTCCAATAAAACACTCCTAATTTCATCCTTTGGTTTGCAACTTCCTCAAGGTTATGGGATGCGAACTCAGTACATCTGACGTCTGGCAGATGGGGAGTTGATTGTATCTCTCCTGTACCGAACCATCCCATCCTCCGTCTCAGTGCCTGTGGGGACCTGTGTATTTGAAACCCCTGCTGGTTAATCCAGAGGAACTTCAGGGTTTTGTTTGTTTGGTTAGTTGGTTGGGGTTTTTTGTTTGTTTGTTTTTGTTTTTTGAGACAGGGTCTCATTATGTAGTTCAGGCTGGCCTCAAATTTGCAGCAATTGTCCTGCCTCAGCCTCCCTAGTGCTGGCTTGTGCCACCACACCTGGCTAGAGGAACCTCTAGTTGGTCTAACTGGTGGGTCTTCCTGGTACCCCCGCAACCAACTGACACACCCTGCCCAGGACCTGAGTTCACCCCAGCAGCGGGGAAGGAAGGGCAGGTTGAGCCGGGCTGCTGCGCACCCCCACTTCCCACCTCTGGGACGTGGGGCTCCTCCTCTCTCACCCACCTGGACATTTTGCCCCTTCTCTTGGGGAGCTTCCTGTGGACACAGCCTTACTGGTCCTTGATTGGTCCTATTGTAAGTGCAGGGAAAGCACCAGATGGGAGACTGAGTGAGTGAATGAATGAACAAACGAATGAACAAACAAGTAACAACGTGATTTCTCCAACTTCCAGTTTTTAGGACAGTCACTGCCAGGTGTGGTAGCGCACACCTGTAATCCTAGCACTCATGAGGCTGAGGCAGGAGGATCACCAAGAGTTCGAGGCCAGCCTGGGCTACATAGTGAGTCCAAGGCCAGTCTGGACTACACGGTGAGACCTAGTCTCAAAAAAAAAAAAAAAAAAAAAAATTGTATATATATATATATATATATATATATATATATATATATATATATAAGATGGTTAAGATAGATACACTGCCAATTTTACTTAGTTCATTGAAGAGTAAGGTTTGTGCCAATAATGTTTGGACAATTGAATGCTAATGTCTGGTATCCTGAATAACTAACTTAAAGATAATAATACGTAATGCATTAACCATTGTTACCCTCATATTATGTTGTTTTGAAAATTTGTTCTTTTTTTGATTTGTTTTGTTTTTTCTTCTCTTTAAAATAAAAAATAAAAAAATAAAAAAATTTAAAATGTCAGAGCTGGACATGGTGATGCACACCTGTAATCCCAGCACTCAGATTGCCACGAGTTCAAGGCCAGCCTGGGCTACATAGTGAGTTCAAAGCCAGCCTGAACTACATGACACCCTATATATAAAAAAAAAAAAAGTGCCAAACTTTCCATTCCCTACTTTGGTTCAGGCCCTTGTAATTTTTTTAACCTATACCTTATACCCAGCTCACCATTATCTCTCTTCTTGGCCTCTTCCTTCACTACCATACTTCAGCCTCACCACCACGATATGCCCTGGAGGCCATAAGACTCACTACATTTTCACCTACATTCAGTCATTCATTCATTCAACAAACATTTATTGAGGAGGCACTGTTGTGGGTATTTGTGAAACACAAGTAAAGGAAAAAGACAAAACTCAGACCCCTACTCTCAAAGAGCTCATATTCAGATAAATACATAGTATGATACGTTACTGGGTAAAAAGTTTTATAAAAGGGGCCGGTGAGATGGCTCAGCGGCATAAGCGCCTGCCTCGCAAACGTGAGGGCCCGAGTTTGACTCCCGGAACCCAAGTACGAAGAAAGGGCCGGTGATATCGCTCAGCGGCACGGGCGCCTGCTGGCGCGCAAGGTCCTGAGGTCGACCCCTGGTACCCACAAAAAAAAAAAAAAAAAAATTTATAAAAAAGAAAAAGATGAGCAGAGAAAGGAGAAGCAAGAGCAAAGAGTTAAAAGTGATGCATAAGTAGGGTGAGGGGTGGGGTGCACGAGCCTGTAATCCCAGCACTCTGGAAGGCTGAATGACCACAAACTCAATCCTAGCCTGGTCAATTTAGCAATTTAGCCAGCTTCTGTCTGGAAAAAAAAAAAAAAAAAAGAAAGAAAGAAAGAAAAAAGGCTGGGGCCATAGCTCAGTGCAAAGGTCCTGGGTTCAACCCCAGTGCCAAGTGCTGCACACCCAACAGCGTGGTCAGGAGCAGGCTCATCAAAAGAGTCGGAGCAGAAAAACTTAGGTGAGGAGACAGGGGAAGGAGTGTTGCAGATGAGGAGACCAAGATGATGAGCAAAGTGAAGGGAAGAGCAGAGGTGTGGCCATAGGCATGGCCTTGGCTACTGAGTTAGGAACAGGCTGGTGGGGACTGGGGTGGGCAGGCAGCTGCAGAAGCAGAGGGAACTGTAAGGAGTCAATGGCACCCACCAAGAAATAACTCAGGACGATGAGAAGTATTTGATTCTGTAGTGCATGGAGCTGGAAGGCAGAGCTCACAGGACAGATTGGATATGAGAGCTTACCGTTTATTCATTCATTCATTCATTTTTTTTTTTTTTTCTTGAGACAGGGTCTTGCTAAGTAGTTCAGGCTTGAACTCATTATGTAGCCCAGGGTGGCCTTGAACACACATAGATCCTCCTGCCTCTGCCTCCCCAAGTGCTGGGATTATAGGAGTGTGCCACCACCATGCCTGGCTTCCTTGATTAGATGTGGGAGGTGAGAGGAAAAGTAGTCTGACTCCTAGGTGTTTGAGCAAAAAAGAATGGTGCTATCATCAACTGAGAAGGGGGAGTTAAAATCCAAAGTTCGGTTTGAGACCAGTTGAGTGCGGGTTATTTTAGACATCTGAATAGAGCCGTCAAGTAGACAGCTGGATAAATGACTGGGGAGAGGGGTCTGGACCAGATCTCATGTTTTATATATCCTACCTTCAGCCAGGTGTGGTAACGCACACCTGTAATCCCAACCCTCAGGAGGCTGAGGCAGGAGGATTGCCATGAGTTTGAGGCTAGCATGGGCTGTGTAGTAAATTCAAGGCCAGCCTGGACTACACAGCCAGACCCAGTCTCAAAAAACAAAAACTCTGCCTTCACAGACATCTCCAAAATCAACCGTAAGTCCCCTAAATTTCAAACTCTCATATACCAAAAGCTGCTTCGCTTATTCACTTGGCTTTCAAACAGGTATCTATCTTCCATTTAACTAATATCTCCAAAGCTAAATTCCTAATCCCCTGCCTCCCCCCCCCCAAAACCCAAACAAATGAACGGGGCATGGTGGCACATGCCTGCAATCCCAGCAAGCTGGCAGGCTGAGACAGGAGGATCAGAAGTTCGAGCCCAGCCCGGCAGCTTAGCAAGACCCTGTCATTAAAAAAAAAAAAAAAAAAAAATAGGGCTGGGGATGATGCTTAGTATGAAGGCCTCGGGTTCAATCCCCACCATGCACAAAAATGAACCAACAACAAAAAAACTCCCAAGACTCTCGACGGCAGTTCCATTCTATCTAAACCTAGAAGTCACCTTTGACCCTTCCCTTTCAAAGGTCACACTCACAGCACTCACAGATCCTGCTGTTCCCTCAGGCCCCTGCCCCAGGCCACCCGGCCCATCCTCACTGTTGCACCTGCTGCAAAGCTCTGAAGCACCTGTGCCTGGATCACCATGGCAACCTCCCAAGGCAGCCTGCTCCCGCCATGACCAAATCAATTCTTTCAAGCTTTAAGTCAGAGTATCTCACTTCTCCACACAAACCTTTCTTCTCCTCCTCCTTCTTCTTCTTCCTCCCCTCTCCCTCCCCTCCCCTCCCCTCCCCCACCTCTCCCCTCCCCTCCCCCTCCTCCTTCTCCTTCTTATTTTGGTACTGTGGATTGAACCCAGGGCCTTCACACCAAGCTACATCCTCAACCTTCCCTTTTTTTTTTTTTTTTTGGTGGGTACCGGGGGGTCGACCTCAGGACCTCGCATGCCAACAGGCACCCGTGCCGCTGAGCGATATCACCGGCCCCTTTTTTGTATGTGGGATCCGGGAGTCGAACTCCGGCCGTCGCACTTGCAAGGCAGGCGCTTACGCCGCTGAACCATCTCACCGGCCCAACCTTCCCTTTTTTGAGACAGGGACTTACTGAGGTGTCCAGACTGACCTTCAACTTTCAATCCTCCTGCCTCAGCCTCAGGGAGGGCTGGGATTACAGGCGTGTGCCTCTGGTCACAGCTTCTGCTCAAAGCCTTTTAGTGGCTTCTCTTCCTCATCTGAGAACAGAAGCTGGACGGCCCCTACACAAATGCCTCTCACTCAGCCACCTGGGCCCCTTCAGCTGCAGTGGCCTCCTCCACCTAGCACACAGCCTCTGCCCAGGGGCTTGCACCTGCGTTCCCTCCGCCCTGCAAGTGCTGGCCCCAAGCTTGCAAAGGGCCCTTTCCTTCCCATTCAAACAGCGCCTCAGCAGAAACGTCTTCCCTGACTGCATTCCAGAGAAAAGCTCATCCAATCTCCTGACCTTCACTGTCTTGCTCACTTCTGGATCCTCAGCACTGGGGCCAGTGCCTGGCACATAACTGACACTCATTAAATCCTTGCTGAATGAATGCGTGAAGCGGCACGGTTTCTCTGGAGCTGGAGAATTCACTCTGACACCAGAAATTGCCCTGGAAAAGGAAGGCTTCAGTGCAAACTCTGAACACACCATTCATGACACGTGGCCACTACCATACATGCTTGCAAGCATACACTCACATGTACATACCCACACACCCCTGGAGCCCATGCAAACACACAACCAAGGGAAATGATGCAGTGTTCCTGCCTATAGGGTAGAAAATGTAGGCACACGCCTGTAATCCCAGTACTCTGGGATGCTGAGGCGGGAGGATCACATGTTCTATCCCTGAGTGGGTAATTTAGTGATTTACCAAGGCCCTGTCTCTAAATAAAAAATTTTTTAAAAGTATGGGGATTGGGCCGGTGAGATGGCTCAGCGGCTTAAGCGCCTGCCTGGCAAGCGCGAGGGCCCGAGTTCGACTCCCGGAACCCACATACGAAAAAGGGGCCGGTGATATCGCTCAGCGGCACGGGCGCCTGCTAGCGCGCGAGGTCCTGAGGTCGACACCCCGGTACCCACAAAAAAAAAAAAAGTATGGGGATGTAGCTTAGTGGGAAGGCCCTAGGTTCAATCCCCAGTACCACCAAAAAAAAAGTATACAGCCACTAAAAACAGTAAAATGCTTAGACATGTTACAGAAAAGTACAAGATTGTAAAAAGGATCCCCTCTTGTTATATAGCTGCTGTACTGCTAGAATCACAGCAATGCAAAGTGTGTATAGACAAAATTAAAAACAAAATTAGCACTAGGCGTGTTGGCACACACCTGTAATCCCAGCACTCAGGAGGCTGAGGCAGGAGGATTGCCGCAAGTTCAAGGCCAGCCTGGACTACATAGCAAGACCCTGCCTCAACCCCTCCAAAAAAAACCCAAACAAACAAAAAAAATTAGGTACTGTGCTAGGCCTACAAATGGAATTACGAGTGGCTTTGTAATCTTTTTGTTGTTGTTGTTCACAATTAAAACAAGACCTTCTTTTTTTTTTTTCCCATAAAAGGAACACAGCTTAGCTCCCTCCACACACTGTCACAGAAAAATCCCAGCCAGTGAAGTCAGCGCAGAGTTTGCTAGGAACTGTATGCCTGGGGCGGGGAAGGGTCTGACCATGCCCTGCAGAGCAGCAGGCGGGAGGCGGAAACCTGGTGGCCAGTGAGGCATGGAGGGTTTGCATGACTAACTGGGGAAAACCCACCAGAGAGCTATTTCTGTCTCAGCCAGAGAAATGCAGAAGTACATCTGCAGCACCTAACGTGGCTTTAAAAGGAAACCAACCATGCACTGGAGTTTTTGTGGGGTGGGAGGTGCTGAGCTTTCTGTAAGGAGCGAGGGTCAAGCTCAGCTCTAGCTACCCTTGCAGGAGAACCAAACGCTCCCCTAGGCAGCCCAACTCCAGGGCGAGGGCTGGGCTCAGTGTTAGGGAGAGAGTTCTGAATCCATAAACCTGCTAGCATAGGTTGTAGACCAGCATTATTTATGCAAACTAAGGTCGTGAACTCTTTGGCAACCATGAAAGTTATTAGAACTTCTTCCCAGGGAAACTGCACATCAGCACAAAAAGATGAGGCAATTTCAACCAGGGATGGTGGCACATGCCTATAATGCCAGCACTCAGGAAGCTGAGGCAGGAGGATCGTGGAGAGTTTGAGGCCAGTTGGGTTATAGACATAGTGAGTTCAAGGCCACCCTGAACTATATAGTGAGAACCTGGAGAGAGAGAAAGAGAGAGAGAGAGACAGTGATTTCTGCGCAGGGCCAAGGAACATGTTAAAAGTGTAGCCCTGAGGCAAGCCTGTCTTCCTACTGCTGGAGAAAGCCCTGCCCCAGGACCCAGAGGCTGAGGGGTGAGTCCCAGGATCCCAGGCCCTGCCTGGGTCAGTCCTGGCTTTTGGGGAAGGGTATTGTTTTGTTTTTGTTGTACTGGGAATTGAGCCCAAGGCCTTCATATTGTCGTATTGAGCTACATCCGGACTTTTCTCTTTCTTTCTCTCTCTTTTTTTTTTCTTTCTTTCTTCCTTTGGTGAGACAAGGTCTAAACTAAATGGCGCAGGTGGGGCTCGAGCTTGCAATCCTCTTTCCTCAGCCTTCCAGAGTCCTGGGATTACAGGCGTGCGCCATCACAGGGCTCGTTTTGAACGTTTCCCCCAAACAAAAAGCAGATGCTGCAGCCGCTGGTCGGCTCGCCTGTATTTAAGTTTTATTCTCTGATGGTGACCGGGTTTTCCAGACGGGAATTGTCAGCGCGTGCCCCACAGTCACCAGCGTGACCCTGGTGCCAGGTGTAGCCACTGAGTCCCTCGGGGTGAGCGCCCGGATGATGCCCGCAAGGCCCAGCGTGGGCCACCCCTCCCCGCAACGCGGCCACCCCCGGGCTGGCCTGGCCACAAGCTCCCTCTGCTGGGCGCCACCCGCACGCGGGACCGGACGCGCCCAACCTTCCTGCGCCGGAGCTGGGCGGTGTGACTGCGGCTCCCCACGCGCACTGGCGACGCGGCCCAGCCCAGGCGCCGGGGATGGGAGGTGACAGGGGAAGGAGGGCACGTTCCAGCACATTCCGGTGTCCCAAGGACGGCGCTCCTGCGACACACATTGCGTCCTCAGCTTTTGTTTTCGTTTGTTTTTTTCTTTTGGTTTTTTGAGACAGGGCCTCGCTATGTAGCCCAGGCAGTCCTCGAACTCGCAGCGATCCTCCTGCCTCAGCCTCCCTAGCGCTGGGATTACAGACGTGCGCCACCACGCCAGGCTCGAACCCGATTTCCATTTTGGCTACCAGACCTGGCTGTCAGTGCCCGAGGCTGGCTCCGCACGCGACTCAGCCACTCCAGCGTCTGGCGCACCGTGGCTGTGCGCGCGCCGCTTGAATGCCTAAAAGACTGTGCTGCTTGTGTTTGCACCGAGCCTGTCACAACACCTCTTCCAGCCGTGGCCCTCGTGAGAGTGGCTCGTCTGTGCGTGCGGAGATGGCAGGGGGACGCGGGAGTGGCGTCTGGCGTCTGGGCGGGTGCCCGGGGTCAGGGAGGCGACAGGCGGGACCGCGAGAGCCTTCTGAGGCCGGGACAGAAGGAGCGGGTCAGAGGAGGCGAGTGGCACAGCTGCCTGGCAGGCGCGGGCCCTGTCGCCATCCCCCGCGCCACAAAAATAAGTAAGTGAATAAAAATAACCACGAAGTGTGCCGGAGTCGTCCCGCGGTGCCCCAGTGACTCGTCCACCGGGTCGAGAGGACGGAGCCCGGGATGTGAGCAACCCGAGGACCTTGTCCCAGGCTGCCCAGGTCTTGGGGACCGAGGCCGCCTGCAGGGGGCGCAGTGTTCCTTGGTCACCGCGGGGCTGGGGCTGAGGCCCAAAATAGAAACTGAGATCAGCTGGAAGGAATGAGAGGAACAAAGGAGTTAGGAACCCTGCGAGGCGCGGTGGAGGAAGCGTCCCAAACGTGGCAGCAGGAAGGGCGAACTACACCAGGAACCGCTGTAAATGAATGAAAATTTGGAGGAAAAAATGTTAAGTGGCACAGTACACATCAGAATAAACTCCAAAAAGGTGAAAATGGTGAATAATTTTAAAGAGACGCCATAGTGACACTATATCAAATAGGATAAAGCTGTTCTGTTTATGGATAAATGTCAGCATTCTCAAAGCTTTGAAACAATGGAAAAGCTGAACAGGTAGTCAACATTCATAATTATAACAACTGGCCTGGCTCACACCTGTAATCCAAGCTTCTTGGGAGGCTGAGGCAGGAGCATTACAAAGTTTGAGACCAGCCTGAGCAATTCAGTGAGACCCTGTCTCAAAATAAAAAAATTTTAAAAAGGATGGGGATGTAGCTCAGCCTTAGAACACTTGCCTAACAAGGGCTTTCTGAGCCGAACCCCAATGGCACAAGAAATAATACCGAGAATCCACGAATGGGATCATATCAAATTTAAAAGCTTCTGCACATGAAAGGAAACAACCAACAGAGTGAACAGACAACCTAAAGAATGGAGAAAACATTTTGCTGGGTATTCCTTGGACAGAGGACTGACATCTAGAATATATAACGAATTTAAAAAATCAGACACCCCCCCCATTAAAAGACCCAATCAAGCAGCCAAAATGAAGAGACTTCTCAGAAGTACAGATGGCCAATAAATACATTAAAAATGTTTAACATCGTTGGCCATTAGAGAAATGCAAATTAAAACAACATTGAGATTCCATTTTACTCCAGAAAGAATGGCCATCATGAAGAAATCGAATAAACTGGGCATGGTGCCACACGCCTGTAATCCCAGCATTTGGGAGGCTGAGGCAGGAGGATCTCTATGAGTTCGAGGCCAGCCTGGACTACATAGTGAGTTCAAAGCCAGCCTGAACTACACAGTGAGAACCTGTCTCAAAAAACAAAAAATAAATAAATAAATAAATAAATGAAAGAAAAATATCAAATAATAACAAATGCTGGCTAGGCTGCGGGAAAAAAGAAACCCTTCTCCATTGTTGGTGGGAATATAAAATAGCACAACCACTATGGAAATCAGTATGGAGACTCCTCAGAAAACAAACTAGAAACTCTTATTGACCCAGCTATTCCCCTTGCAGGTATCTTTCTGAAAGAGTTAAAGGCATAATATTACGGTGATACACGCATACCCATGTTTACAGCAGCACAGCTCATAATAGCTAAATCTCAGAAGCAGCCTATATGCCCATCAACAGATGAATGGATAAAGAAAATGTGCTATCTATACACAATGGAATACTACTCTGCCATAAAGAAAGATACTTTTGAGGCATTTGTATATAAAGGGATGCACTTGGAGACTGTTAAGTGAAATAGATCAGATATACAAATTTAAATATCACATGGTTTCTCTTGTAGGAGAAACCCAAAGTATAAATAAAGAACCAAATAAAAGCTAGTAGAAGGGAGATCTCTTCCCAATGGGAAGAGGAACAAGAGATGGAGGTGGGGGAGGGAATGAAGGGAAAAGGGATTTTTAAAAAAGAGAGAATTGAAGAAAAAATGCAATAGAGCATTTGCAGATGAGAAGGGGAACAGAAGTAGGAGGGAGCAGGGAGGGATAGGAGGGGAAGGGGAAGAAAGAATGAAGATGTGTGTGCACCTATACAAACTCCACACGATAAATGTAATGATTATGTACTGCAAACATATACTAATAAAAAAATTTTAAAAAGAACACTTGCCTAACATGTGCAAGGCCCTGGGTCTGATGCCCAGGACCACCATAAAATAAAATAAAATAAAATAAAATAAAATAAAATAAAATAAGAGCCATACATGGTGGTGCACATCAGTAATCCCAGCACTGAAGGAGGCTTAGACAAGAGTTTTGCAATTTTGAGTCCCTTCTGGGCAACTTAGCGAAACTCAGTCTGAAAATAAAAAATAAAAAGGGCATGAGATGTAGCTCAGTGGGAGAGCATCCCTGGGTTTAATTCCTAGTACTGCAAATTGATAGAGGTAGAGATAGAGACCAAGACAGAGATAAACTGGGCAGGATTTTTAAAAGGTAATAACTTAAGGAAAATGTCTTCACCAAATAACAAGCAATATACTTCCAATATATAAAGACCTGTCTAGGGCTGGTGAGATGGCTCAGCGGCTTAAGCGCCTGCTCGGCAAGTGCGAGGGCCCGAGTTCGACTCCCGGAACCCACATACGAAAAAGGGGCCGGTGATATCGCTCAGCGGCACGGGCGCCTCCTGGCGCGCGACGTCCTGAGGTCGACCCCCCGGTACCCACAAAAAAAAAAAAAAAAAGACCTGTCTAAATGTATAAAAACGCCGGGTATGGTGGCACATGCCTGTAGTCCCAGCACTTGGGACGCTGAGGCAGGAGGATCACTGCAAGTTTGAGCCCAGCCTGGACTACATAGTGAGACACTGTCTCAAACAAACAAACAAACAAAAAAAGAACAAAGAAAAAACAAACCACCAATGTATTACCTTACCTCTGTTAATGTGGTAAAATGTTTTAAAATGACTGTATAATGCAGAATATTAACAGGGCAATAGGGCTGAGCACGGCATGCACAAGCCCTGGATTCAAGCTCCTGTAACAATAAACAGAAAAAGATAGAATGTAAACCTGTACACCCCAAGGATACAGTTCTGTGTTGTGTTCACTTTTGTGTCCCCAGAGCTCAGAAAAGTAGGCACTGGGTAAATATCCACTGAACATGAGAGGGGGAAGGACTCTCAGACAGTAACTGTGTGAGAAGATCGAGACAAGAGGAAACATTCTCCTAGCAGAGAACTAACTCAGGGAGACACTGAGTGTCAGGTGTGATGGAGCAGAAGAGTTTCCAAAATACACATGCAAATCTGGGGCCGCGAGACCTGCTGGAGGCCAGGTATTCTCTGACGGAGCTTGGCGTTAGAACCCCGGAGTCCTCCGAGGGCCAGGAACTCCTGACGGCTCCACACCGGCCCACAGACACACGCTGGACTCGGAAGCCAGGCGGCAGAGCAGATGGGACACAGGGAAGCCCAAGCTATGTCTCCCACAGCCGGGACACTCGCTTCTTGAGCTGGGTCACCTGTCCCCTCCTGCTTTGGATGTGGACCTCTTGCCACACTTATTCCATCAGCTTCCCTGGTCCTTCGGACTTGGACTGAATTACGCCACCGCTTTCCCAGGTTGCAGATGACAGATCATGGGGCTTCTTGTCCTCCATACTCATTCGAGCCGATTCCCATTATAAACCTCTCCTGTGCTGCGTTTCAGTGAATAATGTGCGATGGTGCCATCGTAGCCACCTTAGTTTGTGTGAACACACTCTGCTGTGGTGTTTGTACAATGACCAGACATTTCTCAGCATGTCCTCCTGCCATTAGCAATGCACAACCACACATACCCGTATGTAGCCTATTGGTGCTGTTACGCAGGCTGCTTCACCTCAGGGGGGCGGAAATGGCCGCGGTTTTTTCAGATGACAAATCCTTACACTACACGATCCCTACAGATTACTGGGCTTCAGTCTGTACGAGCCAGCGTCTGTCCTGCCACCCTAAAGCCATTCCTGTGGGCAGAGAAAAGGGAAGATGCAGGGAAGGGCAGAACTGCGTGCCTTGGGCCCTTTCCTGAACCTTCTGCTGGGCCAGGCGGAGGGGGTTTCTCTGAGTGACCTAGAACACCGCTAAGGCTGGAAATCAGTCAGTCCTGCCTGCGGAATGTGACTGTCCCACAGAGAGAAGGGCGTGGGAGTGGACAGGGAGCAGCCAGCCGCAGGACCCGTGACAAAGACGTATCCACCCAAGATGCGGCAGGCGTGCGGGAGAACAGTGTCTACTTCCTTTCTGACTCAGAGTTAATCATTGTCACCTTCCACTGGGAGCCTGGAGGACATCGGGCTGCAGCCGCGGTCCTCACAGCATGGAGGCCCCTTCGGTCATGATATCCTTGTCCCTGACCGGTCAGTCCCACCGAGCCCCTCCCACGCACCTCTGGAGAGAAGCCAGCTCACTGCCATAGCCCACCTCCTATGTGACAGGGACGGCAGCGCCCTCCCTGCCTCTATGGCCTCATGCATCCGTTGCTCTTCTCGGAGGCTCCTTCCTTGACACAGTTGCCATCTACCCACTCCCCCAACATTCACTGAGGACTCTGGCCCTCAGCCTCCAGGCTTCCCAAGGAAAGTATTGCCATCATCCTGGACAACGCAGTGTCCTTGTGATAACACGTTCTACATCTTAAAGTCTCCAGCGATCTTTGCCCTGCTTACGGCTAGGGCCAGTCATCCCCCTGGTCACACGTTAAGCCTCATGGTCCCCCAGAAGCAGTACTATACTCACAAAATCCCGTTCTCCAAACACAACCAGCTGCTCCTGCAGCTCTCTCTTCCTTATCTCACTACATCTGTGTCCTTCTCCTTCCTTGTCATCAGGTACTGCCTAATAGAGCGGGGGACATCCCATTCTCCTGAGGACTGTTCTGCTAGGTCTCCCACCCCTGACATCCGGATTCTCTCTGAAGCCACCCTTTCCAGCATCACCAGAGACCTCCTTGTTGCTAAGGGGCCCTGTGGTCCTTATTTTCTTCTTAATCCTCTTCTCTATGCTAACCATTTTCTCATTCTTGAAATTCCTTCCTCGCGGGGCTACTGAGACACCAGTCTTCCTCCTCATTCTCTTCTGTCTCCTTGCATACTCCACCTTTATCATCCTCACCAATTCCTTTTCCCCTATCAGCTCCATAAATGTTGCCACTCCCACGGCTCTGTCCTGAGTTTACTTCTGTCATTTTACAAATTCTTGGATTGTCTTACTCACACCCAAGGTTTCAACAATCCCCCAAATGCAGCGATGCCCAAGTCTAGATTCGGGACCTTGACATATAGCTGATTATCTGTTGGATGTTGCTGCCCAAGGGCCCCTATGGGGAGCCTTACACTCAACATGTTCTCAATTGAACTTTCTGGAACTTGGATGTAGCTAGGTGGTAGAGCAGTTGACCAGGCTGTGTCAGGCTCTGGGTTTGATCTCTAACATTTAAAAAAAAAATGTTAGCAAAATAAAAAAATTGATAGCAAAATAGAATTTTGTGTTGTGTAGTCTGAATTCCCCTTTCTCTTCACTAAAACATCATACCATTTGTGACATAGCAGGGTGTAATTAAGACCAACAGATGCTGCCTCACCCCCGATAGAAAAGGAACTTCGAAAAGTACTCATTATTACCAATTTAGCTGTGTTAAAATGTCCAGAACATATTCCTTTTATTCAGCAAGTCAGCAAATATAAAATCATTTATAACTCTGTTTTCCCTGTAAGGTCTGAGTTGCCCTGCTGTGGATTTTCCTGCCAGGGATGAGGTCAGAAGGAAGTGCCATGTGTGGCCTTGGCCCATGCCCGCCTCAGGTTGCCAGTAGCCATGAGTCACGGGGTACAGGGCAGGGCCGGGTAAGCCCATGGCATGCATTTGTCTGCATGTTTGGAAGTGGCTTTTGCTTCACTGCAGATATTAAGCTTAGTAGAAGAGGGTCACACATAAAGCTGAAGATAGATGTCCTTCCTAGGAGAACACCCAGGAACGAGCCTAGGTTTCTGGGTCTCATGCCACCACTTGTGGGCTCTCCGTGGCAGGCACCAGGTCTTAGGTGAGTGGGATGAGACTTTCCTGGAAAGGGAGATGCCAGTTCTGACCAAAGAGCTTCCAAAACTGGTTAGGAGGAAAACAGGTCCCATTCACGGCTCCTCTTGGGTCCCCCTGAGCTGGAGAAATGCAGAATAATCTGAGGCTCAGGACGAATAAAGCTCCGAGTCCTATTAATCTAACCTACTTGGTTTGTTATCTGTGTAAGAACCATGTGTGTGTGTGTGTGTGTGTGTTACTAGGGATTAAGTGCAGGGCCTTTGCATTGAGCTACATCCTCAGCACTTTTTTATTTTTTTATTTTGAGACAAGGTCTCCAGAAGTCACTAAAATGTCCAGGCCGTTGGGCATTGTGGCGCATGCCTATAATCCCAGCACCCAGGAGGCTGAGGCAGGAGGATCACTGTGTGTTCAAAGTCAGCCTGGGCTACATAGGAAGTTCAAGGCAGCCTAGGCTACGTAGCAAGACCCTGTCTCAAAAAACAAACGAACAAACAAAAGTTCAGGCTGGACTCCAATTTGCAATCCTCCTGGCTCAGCCTCCCAGGATGCTGGGATTACAGTCATGCACAACATTTTGTTCTTTTTTTTTGGTACCAGCAATCAAACTCAGGACCTCACACTTGCCAGGCAGACACTGCACCACGGAGCTGAATCCCCGGCCCCTGTTCTCCTTTTTCAATCTTGCTTCTGGGTTGGTTCATACTTTGCTCTTGTGAGTAGGTTTTTTTTTTTTTTTTTTTTTTTAAGAAGTGAGAGCTGGGCCGGTGAGATGGCTCAGTGGTGTAAGTGCCTGCCTGGCAAGCGCAAGGGCCCGAGTTCAACTCCCGGAACCCACATAAGAAAAAAGGGGCCAGTGATATCGCTCAGCGGCACGGGCGCCTGCTGGCACGCGAGGTCCTGAGGTCGACCCCTGGTATCCACAAAAAAAAAAAAAAAAAAGAAGTGAGAGCTGCACTCCCCGTCTATGCTGGTAAAGATTTCAGGAAAAACTCCCTTTGGCCCAGCCCAGATAATATAGGTGCCTCTGGATTCAAGGGAGTGTTCTCCATATCAGAAATCTGGGGGGGCAACACAGACATGACCACTGGACAAATCTTTACAAGCCAGGTGACTTGCCCAGCTGCATTGACTACATATATTGATAATTTTTTTTCTTTTCCCTTTCTTTCTTTCTTTCTTTCTTTCTTTCTTTCTTTCTTTCTTTCTTTCTTTCTTTCTTTCTTTTTCTCTTTCTTCTTTCTTTCTTTCTTTCTCTTTCTCTTTCTTTCTTTCTTTCTTTCTTTTTCTCTTTCTTCTTTCTTTCTTTTTCTCTTTCTTTCTTTCTTTCTTTCTTTCTTTCTTTCTTTCTTTCTTTCTCTCCTTTCTTTCTCTTTTATTTGGCACTGAGGATTGAACCCAGGGCCTTTGCTCTGAGCTGCATCCCCAGGCCTTTTTTTGAGACAGGGTTTTACTGAGTCAGTAAGTTACCCCGGCTAGACTCAAACTAGTAATTCTCCCACCCCAGCCGCCCAGAGTGCTAGGAAGATGGGTGTGTGCAACTATGCCCTGCATACCTTCAAATATTTTTGAAGTTCATTGTTTATTACAGAATAAAGCCTCATTGTTTCAGATACAGAAAGTTCAAAAAGAAAAGGGAGAAATCTCCCATAATCTCAGTATTCAAATGACAGTCATTTTTAGCCTTCTATTCTTTCACTGAATGCCTTAAAAAGACCCACAGATACAATTTTGCTGATATTCTCACTTTATTATAACATGCATTTCTCAAAGCCATAAAAACTCCCTTAAACATTGCTCTAACTAGCTAGGTAGTATATTCTGAAAGATTTCTAACCACTTTCTTCAGAAGGAAAGAAACCATCGAGTGACAGGGCATCCTGCCACACAAGTACAGCTGTTCTCTGGCCCCCATGGCACTTTTCAGTGCTGGAGACTCAATCCCTACTTCAAAGGGGCCCTCATGCTGTCGTCCCCCTCCCCCCTTCCTACATTCCCCAGAACACTTCCAAACTTGTCTCATCCTCACTCCTTTCTTCGCTGCCCTGGGCCCAGAGGGCTTGCTCTGCGCCCAGAGGGCTTGCTCTGCATTAGGCTGTGCTTCAGGTTAGCAGGTCTGAATCTTGATACTAACCTGGGAAATTTGTGTACAAAGTGGTATTTTTTTCCCCATAGAGTTCTTATAAAGACTAAATGTCATTACATTTGTAAAACACTTCGCACCTAGTGACACTTGTCGCTCAGGACCTTACAGAGAAAACAGGATTTTAAATGACTTTCCATTTGCCACCTTGCTGAATAAAAGGAAATGTTCTGGACATTTTAACACAGCTAAATTGGTAGTAATGAGTACATTTGTAGAACACTTGTCACATAAATGACATCAAACAAAATTCTAAAGATTCCCATGTAGCTCTAGCCTTCTCCTCTCTTCCCCTTCTTCAGCCATGTTTCCCAGAAGTGATATGTACTCGATGTCTCTATTTGCAGCCTCTTGTATATCCCAACGCACAGCCAGCTGCCCCCCGCCCCGTTGATCCTGCTCATCAATTCTATCCTAATGAACTCTCCGTGCGGCCTCTAATCCTTTGTTACTCAGTTTCTCCTTGGTGTCCAGGATGTGAAATTCCCCCATTTTCCTAATTTTCACATTGCTCCACCTTACTCTTCGTCTTTGAATTAGTATTTGTGTTCAGTTTTCATGCTGGAAGAAGCACAATTCTTTCCAGTAAGATGTGAGGTGGAATTCTGGTTCTGTTCTCACTAACCTGAGTCCCTGTTACTAGGTTGTTGAACCCCCCGAGCCTCCTTCGTCTCACCTCACGGAAGATTCCTCTCCTGGATAATGATCCTAAATCAAGTCATTCTACACTGAACCTGTATTTTCCATTGACATGATGGATGGTTAGGCATAAATCCAGCCTGGAAACCAGCTTTATAGCCTAAGAATGTCAGAACTCAAAACAAATATATGCTCTTCAAAATTTTTATTGACCACATAAAAGGAAACAATAGAAACTATGATATAATTTGTCCTTTGAGGTATTTTTCTTCAAGGGGTAGACTGGCCAAAGTTTCTTAAGACTCTTGGTTGAATGCAGTTTGGACAGAGCATGCCATCTTCTGGTAAATCTTCCTAGAGCATATATATATTTTTCCTTTCGAGAGCTCTGAACTGTATTAAAAAGTAGGGACATCTGCCACAAAGGAAAAAAAAAAAAAAGTTCAATGATGTTCACGCAAGTGCCTCTCAAAGCTTTTGGAAGTGAAATGTTGGGAGACAATTTCAATGTCTTTCTTACTCTTCCATTTTTATAAAAATCTACTTGGCTGAGCTCTGAGACACTTCCCTAACAATAAAACTAGGTTTGCAAGAGTAACTTCTAGATCTAGTCACTCTGCAATATCAGCTTCAGTGATGCTTTTTAGTTATACAAATGCCTTCAGAAATACTAAATGAAGCAATTTCTTCCAAATTCCTAGTTCCAGGTTTGAGTTTCACAATACTCAAAACATTTCTAAAATGTTTGATCCATCCTTTGTTGATTGCTTTAAATGCCTTCAAGAAGTTCACAAATAAAGCTGGGCATGGTGGGGACTCCTGTAATCCCAGGTACTGGGGAGGCTGAGACAGGAGGATTGCAAGTTCGAGGCCAGCTTGGGCAATTTAGTGAGACCCTTTCTCAAAATAAAAAAAGAGCTGGGAGCCAGGCATGGTAGCACATGGCTGCAATCCCAACCCTTTAGGAGGTTAAGGCAGGAAGTTTGCAAGTTCAAGCCCAGCCTGGGCAATTTATCGGGACCCTGTCTAAAAATAAAGTAAAACACAGCTAGCAATATAGCTCAATGCAAAGGCCCTAGGCTCAATCCCCATTACTAAAAAAATTTTCCCCACAAAGATGCCTTAAGGATGGAATAATTTATTTCATCTGTTAGCTAGAGTCAGGGAGATGATTTGTGGAGATGAATTGGGGAGGAAGAAAAACCGGTGTCAGAATGCTGCTGCTGAATTAGGAGACAAACTAGGTGTGATTGTGCATGCCTGCAATCCCAGCACTCTGGGAAGCTGAAGCAGGAAGATTACAAGTTTGAATCTAGCCAGAGAAATTTAGTGAAACCCTGTCTTAAAAAATAAGAGGGGGGGCCGGTGAGATGGCTCAGCGGCTTAAGCGCCTGCCCGGCAAGCGCGAGGGCCCGAGTTCGACTCCCAGAACCCACATACGAAACCCTGGGGGCCGGCGATATCGCTCAGCAGCACGGGCGCCTGCTGGCGCGCGAGGTCCTGAGGTCGACACCCCGGTACCCACAAAAAAAAAATAAATAAGAGGGGTTGGGGATGTAGCTCAGTGCAAAGGCCCAGGATTCAACCTCCAATACAGCAGGGGGAAAAAAGTTAGAGACATCCTGAAGCACTGAAGTTATTACCGAAACCCTGTTGTTAATTTCTTCACCTCTGGAACAAAGTGGAGTGAAAGTCAAAGCTTGAGAATTCACTGCTCAAAAGTTATTAATTAGGTCATTAAAGGGTTATTCCTACTGAGTTCATGGCAAGATAGGGCAAGTTTTAATTTACAGTTAAATGTAATATATATAATTCCTCCTACCTACATGCTTTTAACTTAAGTCAGCTTTCCAAAAAGGTATATTTTTACCAATGGTAAAATATAACAAACCTCAGCATTTTAAGTATTTTTCTAAAATTATTCAATGCATCGATATTAGCACTTATTTCTCCAAACGGATGTTATGCTAACAAGTTCATTCTTTGATATAAAAAAAAAAACTTTTAAGTTCAATGTTCCCATTTATTGAAATCTCCAGCCACACTAGATCTTCTCCAACCTACCATCATTACCTCCCAAGACACTTACGGTACTTGGAACTATTATCCTGCCTTGCCCAATCCCTCCGAAACAGCGCTTATATTTTACTGTCATTATATAGTTATATAGGTCTCCTCCATCTCGAGTTCCTAGTGAACAAAGACTATTTCATACTGGTCTTTGGCCTACCAGTTAGCACACAGAAGGCACCTATCTCATGTTGAATATGGGCCAACTCCCCTATCAGCTTTCAGATGGTTTAAGAATTCTCTTTGAACACCAAATACCACTTTTTTCTCCTTAATGTGAGTCTGTGAAAAATATACAAATCTTAATGAAAAACACCTGAATTTTTCTTTGAAGCTAGTGCACTAGAAAAATGTACCTTAGAGCAATCATATCCAATACAGACTATCATACTTTCTATACTTTGTCCTTAATAGCTATAGAAATATGTAAGTTACTCCACCCATGAAGCTTTTTAGGATTTCTCTCACCAATACCCACCAGCCTTTAATGTAATTTACCTGCCTGCACAAATTTCACATCTAAAAAAAAAAAAAAAGCTTAAATAATCAAGATTGTTGGGCCGGTGAGATGGCTCAGCGGCTTAGGCGCCTGCCCGGCAAGCGCGAGGGCCCGAGTTCGACTCCCGGAACCCACATACGAAAAAGGGGCCGGTGATATCGCTCAGTGGCACGGGCGCCTGCTGGTGCGCGAGGTCCTGAGGTCGACCCCCCGGTACCCACAAAAAACAAAAACAAACAAAAAGATTGTTAGGAATATTGATAGCAAGGAGGATGTGGCAGCACACTCCTGTAATCCCAGCATTCTGAGAGGCTGAGGTAGGATGGCAAGTTTCAGGTAAATTGGGGCAACTTCGTGAGATCCTGTCTCAAAAAAAAAAAAAAAAAAGGTAGCAGTGTAGCTCAGTGTGAAGGCCCTGGGTTCAATTCTCAGTACCATCACCACAAAAAAAAAAAAAAAAAAAAAAAAAAAAGGCAGAAAAAAAGAGCCTAATAGATACCATTGATGTATCTATGATCGAAGCACAATTGTCTTGGAACATCTACCATCTCCATACTCAAAAAAAGTCTTCACTGGTGGGCCAGGGATATAGCTCAGTGGTGCAGCGCCTGCCCAGCAAGCACAAGGTGCCGAGTTCGATTCCCCATGTCCCCCAAAAAAAGTCTTCACTGGTTACTCTGGTTCTCAAGGAAACAAAATTAAAGCACTATCACATCAACTTCTACTTAGTTCTCAAAAGCCAACTTAGCATTGTGAATTAAAACCTTCGTTTCAAAGCACTTGTGTGACTCAGTCCAAATTAGAAAGTCATGAATTACATCTATTTCATTTGATAGCTGTAATATATGTATTTAGTAACTTAAAATTACATACCATATCTCTAGCAAAACAGATGCATAATATGCAATGTCATATAAAAATGTTTTTAATGATAAAAATCATTCAAAGTTGCTAACACTTTTTGTTTTTTTTAGAGTGTCTCTTGCTATGTAGAGGTCAGGCTGGCCCCACATCCTCAGCAATCCTTCTACTTTGGCCTCTTGAGTGCTGGGATTACAGGAGTGTGCACCACCACACAGAGTTGACACTTTCAAAAACCCCCAAATCTAATTAATGTGGACTAAAGCCCATCATTAAACAGCCAGTAAGTTTTGTATTTCATTAAACATCTGCATTTAGTGCTTTATATTCATTATACTCTGTAGTTTATAATGTAATGAACACTAAGTAGTAGAAAATAGGCACCACAGGAGTTAGACAAGGTAAGCTCAGAGTGACTTTTAATAGGCCAATCAGTGAGACAAATCAACCAGACACATCCAACATGTTTTAGGCCAAAATTGCGAAAACAAAAGACAATTTTTTTCCCCAAAATATATTAGCCAGTATTATCAGTCAAATGGCTAATAACAGATAAAATATATTTTGCAAAACCTGGAACAGTCAGTCAGAAGTCATTCTAGCATTTCAAACAGCTCTGTACAGTATTACCAAGATCAGTTTATATACAAGAACAATGAAGAGAAGTCAGGCAAAATATTTAAAAACAGACTAACCATACAATCTAGTACAAAACTTGGGAGGAGGAAGGAGACATTTTTAAAAAGTCAAGAAGGACATCATCAGAAAGAAAATTACAAAACCAGTAATAATTATACTACATTAATACAGCATTCCAAAGGGGGAGAGGTGCATTTTTTCAATGCACTAGCTTCAAAGAGTTCAAAGAGAAAAAAAAGGCAAATAGCTGCTTTACATCAAGAGCAGCTGTATATTTCACATAATTTTCAAAAGAAAGCCTATTAACAATGATTGTTTAATGCTACAATTTTACAGCAAAGACAAAACTAAAATAGCAGCAAATTCACAAGGCAATACTTCCACAGAATTATCATTCTATGGTTCATGCAATGCCTACAAAGTGCTCCCAGTTGGATATACAATTCACAATTAAAAAAAAAAAAAAAAAAGGAAATATAGGATTGACACACAGGTACATCAGAGGCTAAGTAGTATTGAGTCTTTCAGCATTTCCCTCTTTTGTAAAGTATGTTTGTAATAAAGCCCTCAGGTCCTCTATACAGATCGCTACAGGGAAAGACACCTTTTATTACAATGCAACAACAACGAACTGTAAGCAGCACACCACCACAGTGGTTAACCCTGCAAAGGCTTGGTGTAACGTCCCACAGAAGACAGACTGGTAAGACTAGACAAAGCCTGATACAGCAACGGTAAAAATACAGCTTTCAACTGTAATTCACAAATAAAATTCCTAAAAGGTACTTCAGTAAAGCTACTGAGACCAATCAAGAAATTAATTGCAAAGTAGACTCTAGCAGTGATTTCAACCTAGCTTCCTCTTGTCACAGTTTTTTTGGGGAGGTGGGAAGTGAGTTCAGTATATAGTAAGGCTGACAGAGCGGTTCATTTTCTTTCCGATAAGTCGAGAGGTTCTATTACTCTGGGTGGTGGATCTCGTGGCCATCCGGTCAGTGAAGAGTGCTCTTTCCTCAGCTGCAGCTTTTGCCATCTGAGCTTTCTTGAGTTCTCTGAGAACATGAAATATGAAAGAAGACTTTTAACTCTCTATATTAATACTAGGAAGAAATTCTAAGAGGCCAAACAGAAAGTGTATTATCAATTGGGAGATGTTCACGTACCATTATTATTCTAAGATATAATTGTGGAAAGGAAAAATACAACCTGAAATTTTAGCTGCTAGTCAACTTAGATTTCTAAGTGTTTTATTCTGTGCTTTTATAATAAAAGTATTACAATCACTTTAATACAAGGAGACAGGTAATAAAACATGTTAGTATAAGTAATGACTTTGGGTCCTAAAAAATAATTTCAAACCAGATGCACATTTGTAAACATCGTATTGTCTCCCTAGTATGAAAATGCAATTTCACTGTGACTATTCCATTCCTTAGTCTTCTATTTTTACCTAGCTTTTACATGGCTTAATCTTATACTGAGTAATATTTTTCTCCAAAGGTATTTGTACATTCTCTAATGCTTGAGTTTAATACATGAGAATGTTTACTTGTTATCTTTAAAAATAAATAAATAAATAAATAAATAAATAAATAAATAAATAAATAAAAATTTCATGGGGCCAGGGATATAGCTATGTGGCACAGCGCCTGCCTGGCAAGCGTGAGGTCCTGAGTTCGACTGCCAGTACCAAAACAAGCAAACAAATTTCATATAAAACCAATTTACATAGGAGATGAAAGAAAATCTCAATATTTGTATAAACTATAATGGATATCAAACTAGTAACACAGAAACCTTTGATTAGCACAAAATTCTTAAAATTTAAACACTAAATCTGAATATTTAATATCAAATCTTTTCAAGTCACTTTTTTTTTTTTTTAATGTGGGTACCAGGAGTCAATCTCAGGACCTCGCGCTTGTCAGCAAGCACTTGTGCCACTGAGCGATATCACCAACCCTTTTTTTCCTTTATGTGAGTTCCGGGAGTCGAACTCAGGACCTTGTGCTTGCCGGGCAGGTGCTTATGCTGCTGAGCTATCTCACCGGCCCAAGTCACTTTTATTAGAATCAAAAGGTAGGAAAAAAACCAATTAGAAATGTGTTGTGATTAACAATAGTCTCCAATATTTTCCTCTTTTTCTTTTGTGTTTGTTTTTGAGACAAGGTCTCACCATGTAGGCCAGGCTGGCCTCGAACTCATGGCGATCCACCTGCCTCAGCCTCCCGAGTGCTGGGATTACAGGCATGCTCCACCACGCCTAGCCATTTTCCCCTTTATGAAGAAATTTTTTTTTTTTTTGGTAGTACTGGGGATTGAACCCAGGGTAACTACCACTAAGCTACGTCCCAGATCTTTTTAAATTTATTTTTCTTAAGGTAGATACACTACTAATTTCTCTTAGTTCATTGAAAAGAAAGATTTGTGCTAATATTGTGTGGACAACTGAATGCCAATAACTTGTACTCTGAGCAATTTAAAGATAACAATACACAATGTATTAACCATTGTTACCCTCCTATTATGTTGTTTTGAAGTTTTGTTCTATTTTTTTATTTTTTAATTAATTAATTAAATTTTTTTTTTTTTATGGGTACCGGGGGGACGACCTCAGGACCTCACGCGCCAACAGGCACCCGTGCCGCTGAGCGATATCACCGGCCCCTTTTTCGTATGTGGGTTCCGGGAGTCGAACTCGGGCCTTTGCGCTTGCAAGGCAGGCGCTCAAGCCGCTGAGCCGTCTCACCGGCCCTTAATTAATTTTTTTTAAGAAAAGACAACAAGTAAACATTCTCCTGTATTAACAAACTCAAGCATTAGAGAATGTACAAATACCTTTTGGAGAGAAACATTACTTAGTATAAGATTAATTTTTCTCTTTTTAAAATAAAAAAAATTTTTTAAATTTATTTTTCATTTTGAGACAGTGTCTCACTGACTTGCCTAGACAGGACTTGAATTTACAATCCTCCTATCTCAGCCTCCTCAGTGCTGGAATTATAGGTGTGTGCTACCACACTTGGCTTAGTCTTAACATTTTACAAGTTTATAATTTCAAAGTTTAGTAACAACACAAACTTAATAGTTCAAATACTAATTTAAGGCAAAAGTCCCTAAATTTTCATTGTGTGATAACACAAACTATCAGATCCTTTGTTGACAGAAAGCCTTTTAAATGGTCTCATTAAAATTTGAGAATAAGGGGCCGGTGAGATGGCTCAGCGGCATAAGCGCCTGCCTGGCAAGCGCTAGGGCCCAACTTCGACTCCCAGGATCCACATACGAAAAAAGGGCCGATGATATCGCTCAGCGGCATGGGCGCCTGCTGGCGCGTGAGGTCCTGAGGTCGACCCCTGGTACCCACAAAAAAAATTTGAGAATAATAAAGTAAAAAAAGCAAACAAACACCCTCACTTACTTTTGCAAAAGTGAGTTTTTGAACTTTTCAGCATTCAATTCTATTCGTAATTGTTCAGCACTCTTTCTAGATGCAGACAACAATACTGAATGCTTTATCAGTGCCATTGCTGACGGTCTTCTCTCTGGATCTGGATGAATCATAACCTTAGAGAAATAAAATTAATGATAATTTAATAAAACATTGAACTGTGTCAGTAAAGTGCTTTAGATATAAAATGCTCACTTTTAGCAACTCTGTAAATTCCTGGGAAAGCACTTGTGGAATCCGAGGTAATCTACCCTGTCTGATTTCATGCCATTGGTCTCCATTTCTGGGAAGAGGTTCAGCACCAGCAGCACAAACCACTGTGAGGGCGAGGGCAAAAATATCCGCTTTCGGTAGATGGGTATAATTCTGAAAAAAGGTTTAAAAAACTTTTTAAAAAGAGAATGTAAAAACTGTCCAAACAAAAGAAGAGTACACCTCAGTGACAATTTAGGTGAGATATCAGACTAAATTTAAACATTCAATGCCACATTTAAGTTAAGGACCTATTCAGAGAACAAGCTGCTGAATTTAGGGAGCTCTTTATTTTTTAAATTACAAAGTAAACACTTGGGGCAGGCAGAGTTAAATATATATCTAAAAGTAGATGCTTCCTCTTTATCATTAGCCCAGTTGAACCCTCTGAAGAAACTCCTATCCCTCTAGGGATTAGTATGCAAACACCAAAACATGCCTGTATGAGCTCACCAAGTTATAAATACACATATATGAAAGAAAGCAGACATATATGTGAGCAAAGATTTCATATAATACTTTGTTGTTTTGTTTATTCTTATTTCAAATCTCTTATCAAGAAACAGTCATAATCTTTGAGACCATGTGCCATAATTTACTTAATGATCATATTGTTCTCCATTTGTGTATTAGTATTTCCATAAAAGACTCATAGAAGTGAAATTGAGTTGAAGAGTAGATGATTTTAAAATACTGACAGATTGTGATATTCTGATCTCCAAGTACGCTATTCAATTTTAAAATTCCACAAGTAGTATTTGGAACTTCTCTTCTTCTGAACAATGCCATTACAAATCTTCACCTTCGCACTTTTGTTAAATTGTAATCCTCCCAGGTGATGATTTAGAATTACTACTTCTATTTACTAGTTACTAAATTTTCAATATATTTGAATATATATTCTATCAACTGATAAATGGTACAAAGAAAAAAGTAAGACTCTTTCACAGTGGTCTGCTCTTACCCAAAGAAAAAGGTATCACTAAAGAAGAACAATTACCTCCTGTAAAACTTCATTTGCAAGAAAACGACTGTCACCTTCTTCAACTTGTGGACTAGAGATTCTTGTTACATGCCCAAGATCACCTAAAAGTATTGAAAAAAGTACAGTCAAGAATTAGATCCCAGGGCCGGTGAGATGGCTTAGCGGCATAAGCTCCTGCCTGGCAAGTGTGAGGTCCTGAGTTCGACTCCTGGAACCCACATACGAAAAAAGGGCCAGTGATATCGCTCAGCGGCACAGGTGCTTGCTGGCGCGTGAGGTCCTGAGGTCGACCCCCAGTACCCACAAAAAAAAAAAAAAGAATTAAATCCCAGCACTCAGGGAGCCTGAGGCAGGAAGATCACCATCAGTTCGAGGCCAGCTTGGGCTACAAAGTGATTTTAAGGCCAGCCTGAATTGCACAGCAAAATCCTGTCTCAAATAGAAAAAACAAACGAACAAAATTAAAACCTTTCCTCATGATAGCCTGCACTGCTTTCTTCAGGGTGTTCATTTATCTTGCTTTTTCCTCTTTTACTTGGCCCAAGGTCACTCTACAGAGCCACTTTCTCCCTACTCTTCACTTTTACTTTTCCAAATAAACTTTGCCACTGCTAAAAAAAAAAAAAAAAAAAAAAAAGAGAGAATTAAAACCAAAGCCAGATGTAGTGGCATACACCTGCATACCCACTGCTTGGGAGCAAGGCAGGAGGATTCCTGCAAGTTCGAAGCCAGCCTAGGCTACATACTGAGTTCAAGACCAGCCTGATTCATTTCAAAAACAACAGTAACAAAAAATAATTAAAACCAGCCAAGGGCCAGGGATATAGCTCAGTGGCACAGCGCCTGCCTGGCAAGCGCGAGGTCCTGAGTTGACTCCCAGAACCCACATAAAGAAAAAAAAAAGGGCACACACATGTTATTCCAACATTTAGATAGGCTGAGACAAGAGGATTCCAAGTTTGAGTCCAATCTGGGCAATTTAGTGAGGCCCTATCTCCAAAGAATTAAAAACAAGAGCTAGGACATAGCTCAGTGGGAGTGTCCCTGGGTTCAATCCCCAGTACTAAAAAGAAAATGAAGGCTTGGAATGTAGCTCAGTAGAACACTTGCCTAGCACACATGAGGCCTGGATTTGATTCCCAGTACCAAATCAATCAATCAATCAAAATAGCCTCTTTCTTAATTTTAACATAACATTCTAGTTATCTTTCTTTCTTACCTATTTTAAACACAACTCTGTTGGATACCCAGTCATCCTCATCTCCTTCTTCAGAGGCAGCATTCGGGATGGAAGTTTGAGATATGAAAATATTACCTGTTAAACAGTTAAATTACGTAAGCCTAACTAACAACAGTATTAACTATAGTTTACAAAGTCAAATATCAAAGTCATTCAGAATGTCCTTCTAAATACAGTGCCTCATGTTCTACCTCAAACTCAAAGAAAGCATCTTAGGACAAGGACTAGGCTGTATTCCTGAGAATATATTCTCTGCATTTAGTGAGTTATTCATTTACAAATAAAAAAAAATCTATACATAACTCAGAATTAAGGAATATAAAATAACATTCCCATGAATCAAAACATATTTCCAAAACAATAAAAAAACCTGAAAAATCAAAAACACCTAGCCTAAAATATCAATCTATCAATCCTTTGTTACAACCACCAATTGACAGGAAACACAACAGGGAAGGAACAAGCTAAACAACAAAAAATCAGAAGAAAAAACATCTTGTAAGACAAGTCTGTATCATTTTTAATAAGTAGGGGAAGCCAGGTGTGGTGGCACATGGCTGTACTCCCAGCACTATGGGAGGCTGAAGAAGACTGCAAGTTTGAGCCTAATCCAAGCAATTTAGAGACCTGGCAAGACACTGTCCCTAAATTAAAAAAATAAATAAAACTTTAAAATGGCGACAGGTGTGGTGGCCTGTGCCTGTAATCCCAGCACCCAGGAGGCTAAGGCAGTTCAAGGACAGCCTGCAAGTTAGAGGCCAGCCTGGGCTACATAGTGAGTTCAAGGAGAGGCTGAATTACAATGTGAGACCCTGTCTCCAAAAAATTAAAAGAAACTTTAAAAATTAAATAAATAAAAATGACCTGGAGATAACTCAGTGTGAAGGCCCTGGGTTCAATCCCCAGTAAAACACACACACAAGCCGGTGAGATGGCTCAGCGGCATAAGCGCCTGCCTTGCAAGCGTGAGGGCCCGAGATCGACTCCCGGATCCCACATATGAAAAAGGGGCCGGTGATATCGCTCAGCGGCACGGGTGCCTGTTGGCACGCGAGGTCCTGAGGTCGACCCCCCGGTACCCACAAAAAAAAAAAAAAAACACACACACACAGAGTAGGGGAGGAGTAAAACCTATTAAAAATGGATCTAGGGCTGGTGAGATAGCTCAGCGGCACAAGCGCCTGCCTGGCAAGCACGAGGTCCTGAGTTCGACTCCCAGCACCCACATACGAAAAAAGGGCTGGTGATATTGCTCAGTGGCACAGGGTGCCTGCTGGTGCGTAAGGTCCTGAGTTCGAACCCTGGTACCCACAAAAAAGGATCTAACCAGATGCAATGCATGGTCCTGGAACAGACTCAACAAAGCAACTGTTAAAGTCAGGGGCCAGGTGTGGTGGCACATGCCTGTCATCCCAGCCCTTTGGAGACTGGGGCAGTTGAGTCTGAGGCCGGCCTGGGCCATACACAGTGAGTTCAAGACCAGTCTGAACTACACAGTGAGACCCTGTCTCAAAAAAAACAAAAACAAAACAAAACAAAACAAACAAACAAACAAACAAAAAAAAAGAAGTGGTTTAAAAAAAAGACGAGTCAATAAGGGAAATTTTTAATATGGTCTAGTTTAACAGATTTTAAACAGAGGTTTGTAGTCTCCCTATCAAGTCCTACTGTAGAGCTATTTAGTTGCTATAAAATACAGCAAAAAATTCCTAGCTTTTATTATGTCAAATTTTGGGGGCAAATGAGACGAATGGAAGGCATAAAACAATACTGGAAAGTGGGTCAAAGGCTAAAACATTGAAAAAACATTTTGTTGGGCCGGTGAGATGGCTCAGCGGCGTAAGCGCCTGCCTTGCAAGTGCGAGGGCCCGAGTTCGACTCCCGGATCCCACATATGGAAAAGGGGCCGGTGATATCGCTCAGCGGCACGCGTGCCTGTTGGCGCGCGAGGTCCTGAGGTCGACCCCCCGGTACCCACCAAAAAAAAAAAAAAAAAGAAAAAAAAAGAAAAAACATTTTGTTATAATGAGGTGATTTATTCTCTATAACCCCAAAGAACACAGGTCAGAGGATTTGTAATACTTACTAGGTTTTATATCCATGTGAACCAAAGACATTGAATGAATGTATCTTAAACCCCGGCCAACTTGCAAAAGGAGGTCCTTCAATTCTACTTCTTTAAAGTAACTCATGATTCTGTAGTTTTCACTTATAGCATCAGCTAAGCTTCCTCCTAACAAGAACAGCAAAAATTAATTTTGTTTCTGGAAGACTTACTCTTCCTTCCTTCCCTCTTTATTGAATCATCCTCATCTCAACAAAGAAAGTGATAATTTATAGGAACTCTCCTTTCAACCTGTTTGTGAAATCAAATTTTCATTTATTCTCTTAATAGGTTATACACTCATAAGGATAGAAATACAATTTACAAATCTCTCTCACCCTTAAACCCCAACAACTTACCTGGTGCACTTTCCAAGGATACTGTACACCAATATTATCAGTTTCTTATGTATTTGCTGGGGTGGATGGGGAGACAGGGAGACAGGATTGTACTGAAGACTGAATCCAAGGCCTTTGCACTGAGCTATCTCCTCAGCTCCTTTTTTCCTTTAAGACAGGGTCTTACTAAATCGCTTGCTGTGTTACTAGGTTGCCCAGCCTAAGCTCAAACCCTTGATCCTCCTGCTTCAGCGTTCTAGACTGCTGGCATTTTAGAAAGCACGAGCTCTTGTTTTTTTCTACCAGGAACTGAACGCAGGACCTTGTGCTTGCCAGGCAGGCGCTTGTGCTGCTGAGCTATACCCCCAGCCTTTCTTTTGTTGTTTTTGGAAACAGTCTTGCTATGTAGGCTAGCTGGCCTCAAACTTGTGTTCCACCTGCTTCAGCCTCCCAAGTGCTGGGATTACAAGTGTGCACCCATCCTTCTTATGTATTCCTTTCAATGACTTTTTTTTTGCGTGTTTGTGTGTGGGTACCAGGGGTTGACCTCAGGACCTTGCGCACCAGCAGGCACCCGTGCCACTGAGCGATATCACCGGCCCTTTTTTCGTATGTGGGTACTGGGAGTCGAACTCAAGACCTCGCACTTGCTGGGCAGGCACTTAAGCCGCTGAGCCATCTCACCGGCCCTGATGATTCCTAATTTGATGGCATATTGAAAGGTATGAAATCTTGGGAGGTGGGCACTAGCTGAAGGGCACAGCTAATGGAACTGTGACCTTTGGGACTCTATCTTGCCCCTTCCAGAAGACCTATCTCTGAAATGGTCCTTTATTCTCTGGCTCTCTCTGCTTGCCAGCTGTCCTAAGGTGAGCTTTTTTTTTTATTTGTTTGTTTTGAGACAGGGTCTCGCCATGTAGCCTAAGCTGGCCTCAAACTCTGGGGAACTGTCCTGCCTCAGCCTCCCAAGTGCTGGGATTACAGGTTTGCCTAACCACATCCAGCTTAAAGTGAGTTGTTTTTTTTTTTTTTTTTTTTTTTGTGGGTACCGGGGGGTCGACCTCAGGACCTCGCGCGCCAGCAGGCGCCCGTGCCGCTGAGCGATATCACCGGCCCCTTTTTCGTATGTGGGCTCCGGGAGTCAAACTCGGGCCCTCGCGCTTGCCGGGCAGGCGCTTAAGCCGCTGAGCCATCTCACCGGCCCTTAAAGTGAGTTTTAAACTCTGCTCTACCAGCCAGACATGGTGGTGGTGCACACCCCTAATTCCAGCACTGAGAGGCTGAAGCAAAAGAATCAGCACAAATTCAAGGCCAGCCAGGAATACCTACTGAGTTCAAAGCCAGCAAGAACTACTTAGTGAGACTTTGTCTCAAAAACATAAAACATGGGCCGGGGATATAGCTCAGCAGCACAGCACCTGCCTGGCAGTGTGAGGTTGTGAGTTCGATCCCCAATACCAAAAAAAAAAAAAAAAAAAAAAAAAACCATAAAACAGCTAGGTGTGGTGGCACATGCCTGTAATCCCAGCACTTGGGAGGCTGAAGCAGGAGGACTGCTCCCCAGCCTGAACTACAAATGAAGACCCTGTCTTCAAAAAGCAAGACAAGGGGCCGGTGAGACGGCTCAGCGGCTTAAGCGCCTGCCTGGCAAGCGCGAGGGCCCGAGTTTGACTCCCGGAACCCACATACGAAAAAGGGGCCAGTGATATCGCTCAGCGGCACGGGCGCCTGCTGGCGCGTGAGGTCCTGAGGTCGACCCCCCGGTTCCCACACACACACAAAAAAAAGCAAGACAAAACAAAACAAAAACAAAACTCTGCTCTACCATGCCCTCTGCCATGATGTACTCCCTTACCACAGGCAATTGCTTTTCTCAGGTATTTTATTACAGCAATGGAAAGCTGACTAACATTAACAGTGTTATGTTCACTATCTTGAAGCATATCATTGTATACCAAAATACAAAGAAAAATTCCAAAAATCAAAAAAAGAAAAATTCCAGTGTAAGGAATGGTAATGTACTAAACATCCCCTACTTAATGAACATTTAAATGTATTTCTAAGCCATTTTTTTTTTCTTTTTCAAGGCCCTTCACTTTTTTGTTTCTTTTGTGAAGACTCTCGTTTTGCAGCCCAGGCAGCCCTGAACTATGTAACCCAGCCTGGTTTCAAACTCCTGGCGATCCTCCTGCCTCAGCCTACCAATTGCTGGGATTATAGGCATGCACAACCATGCCCAGTTCCTTCTAAGCCTTCGTTATTACATTACATGGTCTAAGAGATATCCTTATCATCAGTTACTTCATCAGCATCAAGTATCTGCTAGAACCAAATTTGCTGCGTAAGGGCTGGGGATATAGCTCAGTGGCACAAGCGTGTACCTGGCAAGCGCAAGACCCTGAGTTCGATTCCCGATACCACCCCCCCAAAAAAGTTGCTGCATAAAAGAGAATATCCATTTGTAATGTATGTGTCCCTAAAAACACATATGCACTGGGCTGGTGAGATGGCTCAGTGGCAGAAGCGCCTGCCTGGCAAGCACGAGGGCCCGAGTTCAACTCCAGGAACCCACATACGAAAAAAGGGGCCAGTGATATCACTCAGCAGCACAGGCGCCTGCTGGCACGTGAGGTCCTGAGGTCGACCCCTGGTACCCACAAAAAACAAAAAACAAAACAAACAAAAAAAAACACATATGCATTATCCCCCATATATGTCTATTATCAACATGAAAATATCTCTTTTCCTACACCCTTAGTTATAGTCTATAATTTTTTTCTTAGACAGTCTTGCTGTGTAGTTCAAACTGCCCTTGAACTCTCCGAGATCCTCTTGCCTCCATCTCCCGAGTGCTGAGATTACAGGTCTGCACCACCAGGCCTGACTTTTCTATAAATTCTATAAGTAAAAACCAGTGTCTTAGTACAATTTTAATTTATACTACACTCACTATGAATGAGAATATTAACCTTTTTCACTAGGGATATGGCTCAGTGGAAGAGCACTTGGCTTGTGTGCATAAGACCCTGGGTTTGATTTCCATCAGGAAGGAAAAAGAAAAAAAAAGGAAAACCAGTCAGAATCAACCATAAGTTTATACTTTGCATCAAAAGAAATGAGTTGTTAAAAAATCCTGGGTGGTTGGGAGAAGGATACCTGTCTAAAGCTTAGTATCAATAAAATCAGAGCCAGGGTAGTAGTATCAGGAAGGTCAATGGATATTAAGAAAGAAGTCCTACAATCTGAATAAGACTAAATAATAAAATGTATAATTTTAAAAATTAAAAACTAGGGGCTGCAATCCAAAAATGGGCATCTGAGATGAATAAACACTTCTCAGATGAAGAAATACAAATGGCAAATAAATATATGAAAAAATGTTCAACATCACTAGTCATTCGAGAGATGCAAATTAAAACAACACTGAGATTCCATCTCACCCCAGAAAGCATGGCTATTATCAAGAAATCAACTAATAACAAATGCTGGAGGGGCTGTGAGGGAAAAGGAACCCCTCTCCACTGTTGGTGGGAGTGTCGACTGGCGCAGCCACTGTGGAAATCAGTGTGGAGATTCCTCAAAAAACTAGGACTGGAGGTTCCATTTGATCCAGCTATTCCCCTTCTGGGTATCTTCCCAGAAGAATTAAAAACATTGTACCACAGCGATATATGTGCACCCATGTTTACAGCAGCACAATTTGTAATAGCTAGATCGTGGAAACAACCCAAATGCCCATCAACTGAGGAATGGATAAGAAAGATGTGGTATTTTTATACAATGGAGTACTACTCAGCCATAAAGAAAGATAAACTGGAAACTTTTATAGGTAAATGGATGCAACTTGAGAAAATACTCACAAGCGAAATAAACCGGACGCACATTTGTAAACATCGTATTGTCTCCCTAGTGTGAAAATGCAATTTCACTGTGACTATTCCATTCCTTAGTCTTTTATTTTTACTTTGCTTTTACATGGCTTAATCTTATACTGAGTAATGTTTTTCTCCAAAAGGTATTTGTACATTCTGTAATTCTTGAGTTTGTTAATACATGAGAATGTTTACTTGTTGTCTTTAAAATAAATAAACAAATAAATAAAAAACTAGGGGCTGAAAGCCAGGGATATAGCTCAGCAGCACAGCACCTGCCCGGCAAGCACGAGGTCATGAGTTTGATTCCCAGTACAAAAAAAAAAAACCAAAAAACTAGGGCCTGAAAGTGTACTGACATCAACAAGATGAGAAGAAAAAAGACACTAAAAGATGACATCTAGCAAATATTGAATAAAGACATTATGGTCAAGTTGTTCTAAATTAAATCCAGTAACTGAAAAGTTAAGGATTAAGACACAGAACAGTCCACGAGGTCATGGGAGATAGCTACATAATTTTAATGGTATTATTAGAAACATTTCAAGAACTGTTAAACAAACTAGCTGCAATGCTGTATACTGAACACTCAAAGTACTTTCAAGAGTACTGAACTAATAACATAATGAGTTTAAGGCTGAGAAATGCATCTTTTACTTCTGTTTTGTCCTTTGTAAATATGGAGAACCTGAATACCCTACCTATGGTTTTACTCAGAAGCTATGAGATTGCTAGTATTAATACTTAAGGAAAAATAGTAAATCCATGTTATTTCCAATGTTTTCTAAACTCTCAATTCTCTAATATTCATAGGAGATAAACGAATAAAAATAATTACATGGAAAAATGTGAGTATGTAATAATAGCAGATTCCTAGAAGGATCAGAATTCAGACCAGTACTTTGTTAAGGTTTAAGGAAAAGGAAGGATACCAAACAGCCCTTGAAGGACTTGGGGAAATTGAAAGCTATATAAGAAAGTCTAAAGTTGATCCTACACATGCTTGTACTGTTTCAATTTGGGGAAAGAGGAGAAAGAGGGAAAAGAGCAGTCCAGCTAAAAAATTAAGATCATAAAGGCTGGGTATATAGCTCAACAGCACAGTGCCTGCCTGGCAAGCGTGAGGTTGTGAGTTCAATTCCTGGTACTGAAAAGAAAAGAAAATGAAGAGCATAATTTACTTAACAGAGTAATAATAGATTCTAGCTGTGAAGTAGGTTGGCTAGATGGTGGGATAAAAGATTTTAGAATTCTGGGAGGAAATGGCTAAATTAAGGTCAATGGAGTCACTGTTCTTTATGAGTAATCAACATTGTTAGAGAAGTACAAAATTAAACGGAGCCAGGCATGGTGGTGCATACTTATAATCCCAACTACTCAGGAGGCTAAAGCAAGAGCAAGTTCGAGGCCACCCAGTAGGCAAGTTAGCCAGACTTAGTCTTAAAATAAAAAATGTAATAAGGGCTGGCATGTCTCTTAGTGTTGACTATTTTGCCTAGCATGCACAAGGCCCTGGGCTCAATACTCCATACTGCCCCAAGAAAAGGAAAAGTAAGGTTAGATGCAGTGAGAATCCATTAAATAAATATCTATGCTATGGTATCCTTCAAAGTTTATGTATGGGAAACTTAACTCTCAATGCAACAATACTGGGAGATGGGGCCTAAGAAGAAGTAAACAGGCTATAAGGGATCCACCTTCAAAAACAGATTATTTTTCTCACATGAATAGGTGTGTTTAAAAAAAAAAAAAAAAAAAAAAAAAAGGCAAATTCAGGCTTCTTTTGCCCTTTTGCCTTTCACCATGGAATGATGTACCATGAAGACCCTAACCAGAAGCCAATGACATGCTCTTGGACTTTGCAGCCTCCAAAACTGTGAGCCAAATAAATTTCTGTTCATTATAAATTAGCCAGTCTGAGATATTACTTTACAGCAGCAGAAAACAGACTTAAAAACTTTTTTGTTTGCTTGTTTTTTGAAACAGGGTCACGCTATATGTAGTTCAGGCTGGCCAGGAACTCACAGTGATCCTCCTGCCTCAGCCTCCCAAATGCTAGGACTACAGGCGTGCGCCACCACGTCTCGCTGACTTAGACAATCTTCAGTCTTAACTATTATGCACCCCACACACTATGCTAGGTGCTAGGGACACCAGAATATACATAGCAGGGCCACCATCCTCTCAGGAAGCTCGGTATAATTTGAATAACAGGCATACAAACAGTATACAGAACTCTACCACTAAGGTACATATAAGGTGCTTCAGAAGGGATGAGGATTTAACCATTTGCACTTGTAATTCATGTCAGGTCTCTGATCTCTGAATCTGTAAGAGATGGAGACAGCCAGAGACATGCGCAGAAGCAGATAAGAAGAGACAACCACAGGAGAAAAATGAGATAACAAATGTTACTTTGCTGCTCATTTTCTCATTCTCACAAGTTTATAAGCAAACCATTGTATTACTCACCATTACAATACTCATTCTGTATAAGCATATGATCATCTTCTGCCCAGGCAGAAAAATATCGAACCACATGAGAATGCTGTCCAAGCACTGCATGAGCATATACTTCTCTCAAAGCATTCTGCCTAAGAAAAATGAGATTAATAGAATGGTAAATCATTTTTACTCAAGAATAAACTGAATTGCCAGACACAGTGGCACACGCCTGTAATCCCAGCAAGTGGAGCCCGAGGCAGAAGGATCACTGAGAGTTCCGAGCCAGTTGGGATTACAAAGTGAGTTCAAGAGCAGCCCGGGGCCGGTAAGATAGCTCAGCGGCATAAGCATCTGCCTGGCAAGCACCAGGTCCTGAGTTTGACTCCCAGTACCCACATACGAAAAAAGGGCCGGTGATATTGCTCAGCGGCACGGGCGCCTGCTGGTGCGCGAGGTCCTGAGGTAGACCCCAGTACCCACCAAAAAAAAAAAAAAGAGCAGCCCGTAATACACAGCAAGACCCTGTCTCAAAAACAAAGACTTTCCAGGCACCACACCTGTAATCCCACCACTCAGGAGGTGGAGGCAGGAGGATCACCTTGAATTCCAGGGCCAGCCTGGGCTACACAGTTGAGTTCAAGCCCAGCTTGAACTACACAGTGAGACCCTGACTCAAAACAAACAAACAAACAAAGATTGTCAGGAAGAAGAAAACTTACTGGCTTTAGGACTGAGGAAAAATTAAACTGCATTTTCCTGTAAATTCATGGATCCTGACCAGAACTTTAGGTTAGGCTCTAAAATCAGACTTTACTCACATTCATATTACTTACCAATTCTAACGAAAAAACCTTCATGCCTCAATAAAAAATTAAATTCAGGGCCGGTGAGATGGCTCAGCGGCACGGGCGCCTGCTGGCCCACGAGGTCCTGAGGTCCACCCCCAGTACCCACAAAAAACAAAAACAAACAAAAAAATTAAATTCAGTATCATCACCTAAAACTTTAATGTTTGTAACATTATTAGGAGACCAAAAAAAAAAAGCAATAGACAAAAATGTTTAATACATACTCATCAACAGAACCAGCCAATGGCTTTTTTGATCGCTTAATGGCATAAATGCATCCATCCAGCCTCTTCACACACTTAAATACAGAACCAAATTCTCCAGAGCCAATTTTCTCCAGTTCATGAAATTCTGTTGTATACCGTGACTTCATATTGCTTTCAGTAATTGTGATTCTCTGTAATAAAATGGTATCCACATATAATACAAAGACACGAAAGTAATTTTTGGTACAGTGATACTTCTGTGTAAAATTTGAAAATCACTATACCTTATATGTCAGTATTTATTAAACATGTATGTTTTAGAATTAGGAGGTAGAAAACCCAATTTCAGGAATAATAAAATAAAAAAGCTATTTACTTTAGCAGGTCTTGTTTCATCTTCAAACTCATAATCACTGACTTCCATGTCTTCACAGGAACTGAAAAAATAGTACATTTTTTCATCAATATATCTAACAGATAAATCAACTTCAGATCCAAAAGTACCTGTTAAGTCTGCACTGCAATGAAATGAAATTTTAATGGAGAAAAGTAAAAGCATTTAATTTTGTAGTCACAAGATTCAATCCAGTTGATGAAAAAGTCCTTGTAGAGATGCGCTCCACAGACCAGAAGTCAATGCCACCACACATCAAAATTAAAGCCTTTCTAAACTCTGTGCCTGTTTCGTTTTTGACACCAAATTCCCTAGGATCTAGGTTTTTATTCCTTCCTTTCTTGCACCACTCCTTTCCTACAACTGCCTACTTCCCACCTATCTCCTGAGAAATAAGAGAAAAAATTTCAGAGTACAACCAACCATGCCATTCAGTAGAAACCCAATTTTGTTAAGTATACCAAACCAATCATAGGCGATGGGGGGACAAAATTATTAATACATGACTTACTCATTCCAATACGCTCTCTTTCTTCCTCGACACTGTCCTGAGGAATGAAGCAACACAGAATCCGGGGTAAAAGGATTGATATTCACTTGAGGAGTCTGTCGTATGTCATATTCTCTTTTTCCTGATTTTTCTGTGTCCATGAAAAGAGAACCCCGGAGTTTAACAGAGCTGGAATCAATTCCTCGAGCTTTGGAAAGCAAACTCTAAAGATAAAGAAAAATAAAACTTTTAGGATCCAAGTCCTTCCTATAGAGAGAGTCAGCCTTCTCCATCTAAATCTAACCTTCAACAGGCCTTTGAAGTGGCTGAACGCGCAGGTCAAAGAGACACAAGGGCTGGGTACTAGCTTAGTGGGAAAGACATCGCCTAACAAGTGGGAGGTCCTAGGTTGAATAAAAAAAAAAAAAAAACCCAAATCCAGCACACAAGCCTTTGTTATATTTCACACAAAATACCTCAACAGTGGCTAATGTAGGAGGCAGAGGCTGGATACTACCTTTCTGAAAAAGAAAGCAAAGTAAAATAGGGCTCGAGCCCTAAAAGGAGCATTTATGCTAACTAAAACTAAGTTCAGCTAAAAATAGAAAACAGTCCCATAAAAGCTCCCCTTCCCCCTCTAAACAGAGGGAAGCCACCTCCGCAGGACTCCTCCCCTGGCTCCCAGTGCGCTTGCCTTGGGCAAGCCTGCTAATAAACAGCAGTACTGCAAAGCACAGCACCCTGAGGTCTGCGACTAACAAACACTGAAATCACTAGGGTCTCGCCTTTAAAGGTCCATTTCCCACATTAACCTTCCAAATTCGACGCTTGTCTTATCTCGGGAAGGGTCCATGCTTAATGGGCTGTGACTCCTCTGAGCTTTAGGAGCGGTGGTCTGCACACTCACTGGCCATTTCCACACACAGGTGCTCAACACCTACTTCTTTAAGACAAGTGATCAACCAAGAGCCTGATGTTCCTAATCTTCCGCGTAGCCAACCAAACTTGGGCTCTGAAAACCCGCGGACAGAAACAGTCGTTTACCCGACACTGTGTCCCAAGGTGACTTAAGCGCTACGTGAAGTTATTCCTGGTCCTTGGGGTTTAAGTGCGGGGAAGGCCAGCTTGACTCCCAGGCGGGAGCGCAGCCTCTCTCTCCACACCAAAAACTTTACCGATTGAGGCCACAGAACCCGAAACGACAAGCGCAGGGGAATTTTTTTTTTTTTTTTTTAACCAAACACCTTCTGCGCCAGGCCGCCCGAATTACAGGCCCGATCACCGCGTTTCAAAGGCACCATCTGGCCCGGGAGTGTCAGGTGGCCGGGGCCGCACCGCGCCAGCATCCTCGCCCCGCGCCGCACTCGGGGGGTCCCTGACGGCCCCGGCTCCCCCGCCACCTGGATGGCGCGGGCCACCCCTTTGTAAGACGAAGACGTTCCAGACGGGGCGCATTGTTCGGTTACATAATCTTAACGGACGACCGCTGGGCAGGACCAGGAAGGGGGCGCTGCCAACTCCGGGCGGCGGCGGCGCGGGCTCACCTTGGGCGTGTGCGGGGTGTCGAAGAGCCGCAGCTTGCGGAAGGTCTTGTGCGGCGGGGTACCCGGCTGCTCCGGCCGCGGCGAGCGGGGCCCCTCGCCCGCCCGCCCGCCGCAGCGCACCGGGGAGAAGGCGCTGCCCAGGAAGTAGGCGGCGGCCGGCGACTTGACCGGCGACGACGAGCCGAAGCCCTCCTCCTCCCACGAGTCGCCCTCGGCGCCGCCGCCCGCCGCGTCCGCGCCCGGGCTGGCGCCCTCCAGCAGCATGTCCTCCTCCTCCAGCTCCCCCGGGCTGCCGGGCGCCGGGCCGGGTGAGCGGCGGCTCTCGGGCCCGGCCTCCGTGGGGCTCCGCGCCGGCGGCAGCGGCGAGTCGGGCTCCTGGAAAGCCGAGTCCTCACCGGTGCTGTGGCCGCTGCCCTCCTCCTCCTCTTCCTCCTCTTCCTCACAGTCGCTGCACGGCGAGAAGATCAGCTTCTGCCGCAAGCTGCAGGCGGCCCCCGGGCGGCGGGAGGGCGGCGGCTGCTGCCGGCTGAGGAAGCTCATGTTGGAGCTGGGGCCGCGGCCGAGCAGCGAGCAGCTGCCGCCCGCGGAGTCCCGGACGCGGCCGACACAGGGGGGCGGGTCCGCCACGTGCGGCTGGGCGCGCCGAACCGCGGGGGCTCCGGGCCTGCGCAGGGGCGGCGGCGGCGGTTCCGGGAACGCTCCGGGCAGCGGGCGACCGCGGCGGCCGTGGCGCGCACTGTCCCGCACAGGTTGGGCTGCCCGGGCACGGAGGCTGGGGGATCCTCAGGTCCAGCCGCAAGTTCGGGCTCCGCGGCTTCCCGCGACCGTTAACCACGTGAGGGCCCAACCCACCAATCCCCGCCCAGCTCGGGGTTTGAAAAAAAAGGAGGGCGCGACGTGGCCCGCGGAGGCGGGACCGGCTACGCGATTTTGGCGCGAAACCGCCGGCTCCGCCCTCCGTTCGGCGCGCCGCCAGGCCTGGGCCGGGGGCGGTGCCGCGGGCCGGAGGTCGAGCCCGGCTGCGCGATCGCAGCCTGGAGGGGGCGGGGGCGGGAGAAGGCAGCAGGCTTTCTCTGGAGGGTTCAGCCGGGAACGACTCCTCGCCGTTCCATCGGCGCCCTGGAGTCTGAAACGGGGCGGGCGGCCGGGCAGCGCCTTCGGATCTCTGCGGGCCAGAAGCAGCCGGGGACCGCGTGGCTCCCGGGCGACGTCGCGGCAGCCGCCCCCAGCCGGGGGCGCCATGGGCGTGGCCCCGCCGTCACGTTCTGGAGTCGAGGTTGGGGCCAGCAGTGCTGACCCGGCCTCGGGACCCTTGCGAAATCCCGGTGCCCAGTGATCCAGTTTCCTCCCGTAGTGACTGCGGCCGGTGTGTCCGCCCCGAGGCGAGCCCTCCAAGCCCGTGGTCCCCTCTGGACCACGGCGAACTGAAGCAGCAGCAAAACCGAGTGCCCGCCTCGCCACCGCGGGGTTTGAGTCTGTTCGCCAGCACGCGGTCCTGTGTTGGCAAAACCCACTGGCCCTGCTTGCAAAATGCAAGAAAAAAAGACTCCCTGCCCTGTCAAACCGTGACTGAATCGTCTTTTGTTACGCATACAAGTTTCTGTTGTAAATAACCCCGTGATGAATATTCCTTCTCCGTGTTGTTTTGTATTCCTTAGGATAACTTACTGGAGAATTACTGGGTCACAGGATGTAAGCTGCCAAACTGTCCTCCAGAAAAAATTTGCATTCGATTTGAGCACATTTGTGAATTCTGGATGTCAGAGTACATACCTATTTCATGTTTATTAGTATGGATATTTTTTACTAGACAGTAGTCATGGGTTTAATGGCCATTTGCATTTGTTTGTTTCCCTTATGGTAGCACCTTGTGTTCATTAACTCTTTGTGATAGGTGGTGTGCTGACACCTTTCAAAGGCTAAAGTCTAGCCGGATTTCTTAAATGAAAACACAACTTACTATTCAACAGGGCATGGAGAATTTCCTTACATCACAACTGGTGACACAGAAGGGTTAGATAACATTTGCTAGCTGATGTAAAACATACTGTTTTGGTATGGGAACCCAGAGTTAAAGTTCCCAAATTTCAGCAGACCGGAACTCCACGTGGGCATTTAAGGAGAGGCTTTCTCTGACCCCAGTCGCCAAAGCCAAGGGAGCACCCTCCCGCTATCACCTCTTCTTCTGTCACTTCTCATGACAAAAATTCTTTGATATGGACAGTTAACATTTTCTCAACTTTATGTGAATGTAAATAACCTTTAAAAATTGCTGTTTTTCAAAAAAAAAAAAAATGCTGTTTTTCAACCCAAATGCCCATTAACCGAGGAATGGATAAAAAAGATGTGGTATTTTTATACAATGGAGTACTACTCAGCCATAAAGAAAGATAAACTGGAAACTTTTATAGGTAAATGGATGCAACTCGAGAAAATACTCACAAGCGAAATAAACCGGACGCACATTTGCAAACATCGTATTGTCTCCCTAGTATGAAAATGCAATTTCACTTGACCATTCCTTAGTCTTCTAATTTTACCTAGCTTTTACATGGCTTAATCTTATACTGGGTAATGTTTCTCTCCAAAAGGTATTTGTACATTCTCTAATGCTCGAGTCTGTTAATACAGGAGAATGTTTACTTGTTGTCTTTAAAAAAAAAAAATTAGGGGCCGGTGAGATGGCTCAGCGGCTTAAGCGCCTGCCCGGCAAGCGCGAGGGCCCGAGTTCCACTCCCAGAACCCACATACGAAAAAGGGGCCGGTGATATCGCTCAGCGGCACGGGCGCCTGCTGGCGCACGAGGTCCTGAGGTCGACCCCCCGGTACCCACAAAAATAAAAAAATAAAAAATAATTGCTGTTTTTTATTGCTCTGTAACATGAGTTGTATGTCAAGTGTGCCTTCTAGGTAAATGGGAACTTTAATGTCTCTTGGATTCCTCTCCCTAGCTGGACTTTAGCTGCTGAGTCGCTACTCTGTAAGGATTCTGTGTTCTCCATTGTTAATCCTGCAAGCTCACCGCCCCCAACACACACATTCTCTGTTTCACAACATCCTGCTTTATTGCCTTAACCAGGTTATTGCTATCTCAATGTTATTTGCTACTGTCCCTTTCTAGAAAACCTTAGGTGGGGCCTTCAGAGTAGGGACTTCTCTATCTTGTTTATTGCAGTGTTTTGATGTAGCTTAGGTATTCACTATCTTATGACTGATTAAAAAAAAAAACTTAAAATGTTCGATGAAGGTCGGGGGTGTTGGCACACGCCTGTAATCCCAGCACTCTGCATAGTTAAACCCTGTCTCAAAAAGGCAAAAAAAAAAAAAAAAAAAAAGTTTGATGATTCACTTTCTAAATTGGGAGGATGGAAATTTCGAGGGCAGCCCAGGCAACTTAGTGACTTGGGGAGACAGTTGCCTCAGAATAAATAAAAGAAGGGTTGGTGATGTAGCTCGGTGTGAAGGCCCTGGGTTCAGTTCCCAGTACCACTGAATAAAAAGTCGAAAAGACTCGGCGGTAAGGGATGGGGATAAAGCTTAGTAAGAGAGCGATGGCTTAGCATTCAGGAGAGCCTGACTTCACACACACACACACACACACACACACACCTGCCAGGAACACCATTACTTTGTTTACTTGTCTGAGTTCCTTCCTACCTACAGCTGCTGGAAACCCTTTTTGTCTTCAGAGCTCCAGTGATCAACACTATGCTTTGGACCCCGAGAATGTGCTTAATAAATGTTTCTGGAATAATTCTAGGAGAATCCAGTTATCTTTAAATAGAAGTGCCAAAAGAAATAGGAAACCAAGGCCCTGCCTCCTCCAACTAAGCACATGGCAGGCATGATGTTACAGTTTAATGACAGCAACATCCTAACTGAAATCCGAAATCCGAAGTGACTGTTCTGATTTTTTAAACTTCACTCTTCTCTGAGAACAGCACATGCTGTACTGGAAAGAGGAGTCACACCCACCCACCCCAGGACAGACTTCTGGCTCCTTTCCACACCCAACATTTGTGATGTTGCTAGGCAATTTTTGCAGACTCCAAATGCTTCTGGTACTTGTTGTAATAACGGAGTAAAAATCTCGCTCTGGCTGTGGTGAGAACAAACTTAACCTGTTTGTCCTCTTGGACCCATGACTTCACAACTATAATAAAAGGCTTTAATGTTATTATTAGCTCATTCACCTTCCTTGGCTGCAGTGTAAACAAGATTCTTGCCCTGAATATTTATAAGTGAGATTCCTAAATCACCTGGTATACATAGCACATGGATATGTGTGCAAATTCCTGTTAACATAGGCTTTGTTTCCGAATGAAATTCTTCAGAACTAAGGACTGAGGTTTCTTGGTGATGTAGTTTGTAGGAATGTCTCATAAGTCTAGTGGGGCTTTATCCACAGCTAAATTTTTTCCAGTTTTTGCTTTTGATCCTGGAGCAGTAATCACTTCATCTCTAAAGGACCTAGTCTAATAGACTTCTAATTTTCAAAAAAGCCACGTGTCAGATTTTCACTTATAAAACAAATAATATGCTACAAAAGTTCCACTGTTAGCTGAGCATGGTGGTAACACACTTGTAATCCCAGCACTCTGGAGGCTGACGCAGGACCATCACTTTGCCAGCCCGGGTTACATTGTGAGTTGGAGGCTAGCCTGAACCACAAAACGAGACCTTGTCTCAAAAGAAGCTACAAAAGGGCCGGTGAGACGGCTCAGCGGCTTAAGCGCCTGCCTTGCAAGCGCGAAGGCCCGAGTTCGACTCCCGGAACCCACATACGAAAAAGGGGCCGGTGATATCGCTCAGTGGCACGGGCGCCTCCTGGCGCGCGAGGTCCTGAGGTCGTCCCCCCGGTACCCACAAAAAAAAAAAAAAAAGAAGCTACAAGAAAAGTTCAACTGTCTTTCTTCATCTTCCTTTTGCTTGTTCTCTCAACAAACCTGAATTTACATTAACCCAGCTCCAACTGTTACTAACTGCCAGCTGGCCCCAGGAATCCAGGTCTCAGGGTAGAACAGGTAACTCCTAGCACTGCTCCTGTTTGACTTATAGATTAACCTTGCCTTAATACCTCCTGATGGATGTGGTTGTCTGAGCATTTCATCACCTGTTGATCAGCTCATGCTGAGTACAGTGTAAACAAATCCAATTCTTCCTTAGTTGTTCAGCATGCTCGATGTGAGACCAGTGTTTTCTCTCACAGATAATGTTCAATAAATGATATGTGCGTTTTGATTATAGCAATGTTGTTTAAGAATGATCTCTTTTTTTTTTGCTTTTATGAAAAACTTTATTTCTAACTTAAACAAATTTGCCCTTATTTTTGCCTCTAAGCCATCGAGAAATTAATTTTTTTTATTTTAAGAGAAAAAATAGAACAAAATTTCAAAACAACATGATAAGAGGGTAACAATGGTTAATACATTGCGTATTCTTTAAGTTATTCAGAGTACAAGATATCGGCATTCAGTTGTCCAAACAATATTAGCACACACCTTTCTTTTCAATGAACTAAGAGAAATTAGTAGTATATTTATCTTAACTATATTTCATATGTATATATATATATATATATATATATACTGTTTTGATTTTGTTTTGAGACAGAGTCTCTCTTGCTTTCAGGCTGGCCTCGAACTCACTATTGTAGCCCGCGATAGGCTCAGTCTTGTTCATGGTTTTAAAGTCAGTAAATACATTGTGTGGCTTCTGATGGCCTCGAAATAAGTTTCCTTAATATGGATAGATAGTTGAGTTGTGCACAATCTGCTAAGATATTCAAATTAGAGCAGTGCTGGGCACAGTGATATATGCCTATAATCCCATCCCAGCATTCTAGGAGACTGAGATAGGAGGATGGCAAGTTTTAACCCAGCCTGGACAACTTAGTCACTAAATGAGACCCTGTCCCAAAGTTAAAAAAAAAAAAAAAAAAAAAGGGCGGGGATCTGGGGATGCAGTTTACTGTGAAGACCATGGGTTCAATCTCCAGCACATCAATCAATCAATGAGGGCCAGGCATGGTGGCACATCCCTGTAATGCTAGCACTCGGAAGGCTGAGGCAGGAGGATTCTGGCAATTTCAAGAATAGCCTGAACTATAGTGAGACCCTGTCTTGAAAAACAAACCAAGAAATAAAAAAATCAGAGCAGGGAGAGTATCAGTTGTATAAGAACTTGAGAAACATGGATTCTGTATAAAAAGTTTGGGGATCTAAGATTCTCATTCAGTTTTTGCTTGGAGTCCTAAGCTAAGAGAGATCATGCTAGTATATTTAAAAGTTGTGTTTCAGGCTGCGAATGTAGCTCAGTGGTAGAGTGCTTGCCTGGGTTCCATCTCCAGCACCACACACACACGCACACAGTCATCTGGCAATACAATAAAACTTGGCTGAAACCAGCCATTTTATCAAAAGGAGCTCTCAGGCCTGCTCCCAGTTATCGCAGTAGCTCTCAGCCTTAGGCCCCATCTTGAAAGACTGGAGTCTACTGCAATCAGGCAACGATACTACCTGCAAGACCTCTCTCAAGAGAAAATACTGCTGACATCATTCCTAGGTAAAAGAGGAGTTCTCAACCAACCTAATTCAAATCTATTGCTCCCTGAAGCAGCTAGCAAAACTTTATGCTTCCTGTTGGCTATTTTATAACTCCTTTCTATTGGGATTGAATAATATAGGCCCATTTTCTCCAGTATTTCTTTCTTTCTTTTTCTTTATAGAAAAGAAAAAGAAATGTACTTTTAATGAGTTGCAGTAACTAAAAATGTTGCTTCACAGAAATGTCCGAAACAGTGGGAATCATGAGTGCCCAACAGAATGTAGGCACTCAAAACACATTGAGGTCATTGATTAACTGCCTCTCCCTTGGGGTTGTGACATGCACAGGAAATAACCTGGATGGCCAAGAGGACGGACTGCCAGTTGTTTGCTGGCCACATTGTGATTATTTAAACCAGCTTTGTGGAGATTACTGCAGCACAAAAGCCGTAATGACTCTTCTCTAGTGAGTCAAGGGGCCCTAAGGGAAGGGAGAAAAGAAGGACAGCCCATGCTGGTCTTTTGTTAGCAACAAGACTTGTTTGGGTATCACAGTTTTGATGAGTCAGTCAGAGTCAATTTTAAAGTTCTGTGAAAGGCCGCATTCAGCTCAGACATGATTGAGAGATGAGCTCATCCTGCGGCGAGTTTTGGGGAGAGTATCCAGCGGTGGGACATGAGCAGCCAGTTGGTAGCATACATATGAAGGTGCAAGAAACATACTGTTTCCTAAGTGCAGAAATCAATGCCACTCGGCAGTCATCTATTGAGTGTCTACCATGTTCAAGAGCCCCCTGTAGCCTACCAACTGCACAGTGCCTTAATTAGGTCAGAACTGAGAAACGTCCTAAGTGCTACAAAGACCTGGGGTGCTTCTGAGGGACCTGGGAGAAGGGAAGGCATTTTAGTACCAGCTAATAGGACAGGCACCGAGTCAGAGGCATTACCATATTTGTCTTGTTCCATCTTTACAAAATCTCTACGAAAAGGATGTTTTTATTCATATTTTACAGATGAAGAAAATGAAAACCATTGACTTGGGGATCAGTCAGCAGTGGAACTTCTGCTTAATGTGCACAAGGCCCTGGGTTGGATCCCCAGCTTTAAAAAAAAGAACGAAAAATGAAACCCAAAGAGGTTTAAAAAATGCCCACATACACAATCACAGAGCGAGCATCATCGAGACGATTTTCTTGAGAATGCGCTGCTCTGGCTGAAAGCCTGGTTCCTCCTACTCCAGCAAGAATGGGCTAAGATGAAGGACGAGAGCTAATTGGGAGGCTGAGGAAGGCAGGGTCCCCTCGACCCAGTCATGGGCCAAGCTAATTAGCGCGACGTCTGGGTCTTCTGAGCAGACGGCCACGCCCACTTAGTGCTGTGACTGTGCAAAATGGATCCACAGGGAGCCAGCCTTGCACCCTTTTTTGTTTTACCATAAAACCCAAATGTATCTTAAATTCTCAAATCAAGAAAAAAGATACAAAGACTGATATCATCCTATGTCCTGGAGGGTGAGTACGAATTGGTATGGTTTTTAAAAAGATTGTTTTGGTGATTTGTCACAATTTAAATGTTCATGCTCTTTGATTCAGCAACCCAACTGAAACATTTGTATATATTTACAAAGAGAAATATATAAAAGAATATTGGGGGCTGGTGAGATAGCTCAGCGGCGTAAGTGCCTGCCTGGCAAGTGCGAGGTCCTGAGTTCCACTCCCGGTACCCACATTAAAAAAAAAAAAAAAAAAAAAAGAATATTTATTGTTGTGTTACTAGTTCATTCAGTAAGTACTAAGTGGGATTCTCCTATGGGCCCAACACCCTTCTGAGGATTGGGAATACAGCGGTGCTAATGCAACAGAGTCTTTACTTTCATAAAATTTTTGCAGTTTCCAATGGAGACAAACAATACATAAATAAACAGATAAACATGTAGTAGCCGGGTGTGGTGATGCATGCCTGTATTCCCAGCTACTTGAGAGGCTGAGGCAGGAGGATCAAAAGTTTGAGGCCAGCCTAGGCACCTTAGTAAGATCCTGTCTTTTAAAAAAGCCCCCCCCATATAGTTCAGGGCCGGGGATATAGCTCATCAGCACAAGCACCTGCCTGGCAAGGGCAAGGTCCTGAGTTTGATTCCCAGTACCCCCTCCAAAAAAAAAAAAAAAGAAAGAAAGAAAGAAAGAAAAATGTCATGCAGTGATAAATACTGTTTAAAAAAAAAAGGGTAAGGGACTAAAAAGTGAGATGTTACCACATTCATGTAATCCCAACACTCCAGGAGGCTGAGGCAGGAGAATCGTATGTTCAAACCCGGCCTGTGTAATTTAGTGATTTAGTGAGACCCTGTTTCAAAATAAAAAATAAAAAAGGGCTGGGGATGTAGCTCAGAGTGAAGACCCTGACTCTTAATTCCCAATCCCGAAGGAGGAGGAAGAGCAGGAAGGGGGGATGAAGACGTAAGAGCAAGGAATGCTATTTGGAGGAGGAGACCTTTGAACAGAAACCTAATGAATTAAAATCAGAGAGATGGAGATCTGGGGACACTTGTAATTGTCTATAGTAGTAAAATTTGGCATTGGTTTTGGTTGTTTGTTTGTTTGTTGGTACTGGGAATTGAACTCAGGACCTCGCGCTTGCCAGGCAGGCGCTGTGCTGCTGAGCTACAACCCTGGCCCTGGCATTGGCTTTTTTTTTCTTTTTTGTGGGTACCGGGGGTCCACCTCAGGACCTCGCGCGCCAGCAGGCGCCCCTTTCGCTGAGCGATATCACCAGCCTTTTTTTCATATGTGGGTTCCGGGAGTCCAACTCGGGCCCTTGCGCTTGCCAGGCAGGCGCTTACACCGCTGAGCCATCTCACCGGCCCAGCATTGGCTTTAATACCAAAAATGGCAGCCACTTAAATATCCCTGATATGCTAAGTAACTACAGTTTGCAAAATAATTAACCAGAGCTACATGTACAAAACGAAAAGATGTCCATTGTGTAATGAAAAGATACATAATGATTCCGTTTTTTAAAAAAAAAGCAAGAAAATTAACCAAAAGCATACATATGTACCACGGGAAAAACGTGCAGAAGTGTACAAAGTTGTCAAAAGTTCTGACTTCTACCGCCTGGAATGAGCCAGAAAGAAGACAGTGCCTGCGCGCAGGGCAAAGAGAGTGCGGGCAGAAAGGCGCAGTTATTCCCCCTCCCCCCGTCCTTTCTTTCCCCTTGCTCCTAGCTTCCTCTCCTGCAGCTTTGGGCGCCTGCACTGGGGTCTCCGCACTCCTTTGCCTCCCCCGCACCAGCTACCCTAGCGTGCTGCAGTCGGTGAGAGGTGCTGACGGGGAGGATCCCTGGCCGCGCGGGTTCCTTACAGCCTCGCTCCTAAGCGCAGCCTGAAGGGCTTTGTCCCCACCACGCTCCACCTTCCGCCCGCTGAGCTGTCCTGAGCGGCCACAAGCTCGGCTGACTTCCCAGCTCCTGGGTCTCAGCTGCTTGGACACCGATTGTAAGAAACAACAGAGGCGCACACCCGCGCAGAAAAATGGGCAGTGTGAGAAATGTGTATAAAGGATTCAAAGAATATTCTGCGCCCTTGTATTGTTCTAACAATTATTCACGTGATTATTTTGGATGTCTAGGTATATAATCACATAATTCCTAATAGTTCTTTCCTCCTTCCAAGTATGTGGACCCTGGCTTTATCGTCCACTCGCATTACCCAGTCCTATTATAAACAGCCGAGTTAGGTAGAAATATAGTAGGCAGGCGGGCAGGGCTGGGCCTTGTGGGAGTGAAAGGTGAGAATTTGTCAGGATTGTGGCTGGAGGCGCATCTGAAGATTAAAGTCACAATGGCTAGTTTTACATACTTCCCTAAGGGATGAACAGAGGTTTTGGATTGTTGGCTTCACCCTCTTGAGATTTCCCATTATCTCATTAGGAGTGGGCCATCCTCTCCCACCTACTAAGACTAAAACTAAGACCATTAAGACTAAAGATTAAGACTACAGATTATCCACCAAGGTTAATGATGTCACTCATGTACCCTTGCTACCTCAGATCAATATTATCTGAGTGACTATACTTGCAATCTTATTGGTTGATCGTAATTTTGACCCATGTTGTACCCATCTCATGATTTTGCTCTATAAAACTTCCTTTGAGAGGTGGGCTCGTTTGCAACTCATTTGGGACCCCTCCTGTCTCTCAGGAGCTATCCTATTCCCTATTCCCCCCATTCCTATTCCCCATTCCTCTTCTCCAATAAATTTTCCTATTCTTTTTCTTTTTTTTTATTTTGTGTCGAGGGCTGACTTTCAATAGATTGCAGCGAGGGAGCTGCTCTGCTTTCTACGAAACCCCGACCCAGAAGCCAGTCATCTACAAATGGTTTAGCGCCAGGTTCCCCATGAATGTGTGTTAGATAATGAGTGAGAGGGCGGCCCCCTTTCCAGCCACACCCCAAAACTTTCCTACTCTTAAATCCCCATTGTTCCTTAGAACTCATTCTTTGACTTTGGGAGACATGAACTTGTCATGTTTAACATCTATCATTTCCCCCATATCAGCCCTTCCAGAATAACATTTAGTAATAGAGGTGGTGAGGTTTTGGTCTTTCTGCTGACTTTAACGGGGATATGAAGAATCACACCGGCTGATGCGGTTTATATATGTACATGTGAACAGATATACAGGATTTATATTTGTGCCAGGCTAAAGAAATATCCCTCCAAGTACAGTGGCACACAGAGGCTAAGGCAGGAGGATCACAAGTTCAAGGTCAGCCTGGGCTACTTAGCCAGACCCTGTCTCAAAATTTAAAAAGGTTGGGGGAGTTGGGGATATAGTTCAATGGTAGAGCACCCCTGGGCTCAATCCCCAGAACTGGGAAAATGAAAAGGTATTCTGTCCCTTCTATCAGAACACTCCTGAGGAACAAACATTAAATGATGTAAAAGTTTAGTATCTCTTTTTATTATTCTGTTTTTTTCTCATTGTACTTATTTATATGGTAAATTAGATTAATTTCTTTATATTGTGCTATTGCAGTCAGACAGAGCTGCATTAGTTAAAGTCAGGGCTCAGGACAAAGAAAAAGGACTCCACCCACATCCTTCCCCTGGGGATGAGCAGCAGTGATTGATATTCTAAATAGGTATCAATCACCTTGGGTGGGGGACCAAAACCTCCCTAGCCCGTTCCTTCCTGGGAACTCCTTGTTCAGTTCCTGTATGCTTGCTACGTGACTTGCTTCCCCATTTGATCCCCATTTAATCAATATTACCTAAGCCACTATACTTGTTGTAATCTTACTGGCTCGCCATAGTTTTGTCCCACCTCACACCCACCTTGTAATTTCCCATTAGATCAATATTAAGCAACTATACTTGTAATCTTGTTAGTTGACTATAGATTCTGTCCCACCCTGAACCCGCCTCACCTTGTGGCTTTGCTCAATAAAGCACCCTTGAGAAGCAGGGTCAGCGGGCAGCTGACGTTCCGGGCCTCCTTCTGTCTCAGACAGAAGCTTATCTTTCTCTCAATAAACTCTTCCTTGGCCGGTGAGAAGGCTCAGCGGCATAAGCGCCTGCCTTGCAAGCGCGAGGGCCCGAGTTCGACTCGCGGATCCCACATACAAAAAAGGGGCCGGTGATATCGCTCAACGGCACGGGCGCCTGCTGGCGCGCGAGGTCCTGAGGTCGACCCCCCAGTACCCACAAAAAAAAATAAATAAAAAAAAATAAAAATAAACTCTTCCTACTCTTAACCTCTGGTGTTCTAGAATTCTGAACTTGGAGTTTCAGCATCTAGCAGGTTGGGAGTTATATTTCCCTTATATTATTTGGAGGTCCACATATCATCCCTGTATCATACGTCCTATGTCAGTACCACTCTTTCCTTCTTGAAATAAACTGTACTTGCTCAAGTTGTTGCCAAAATATACTGCAAAATTATGTTATTTTTAGGCATTTTGCAACTACCTTCATAAATGACAGTAGGCCATAGTTTTTGTTGTTGCTGTTGTAAGATTTGGCTCAAAACACTGAGGTGTTTTTCTTCTACTTCTTTTTCATCTTTGTCTTTTTCCCCCTCCTCCTCGCCCTCTTCCTCCTTCTCCTTCTCCTCCTCTTTTTTTTTTAAGGGATGGGTTCTTGCTATGCTGCGTTGCCCAAGCTGTTCTTAAACTCCTGTGTTCAAGTGACCTTCCTGCCTCAGCCTCCTCAGTAGCAGGATGACAGGAACACGACCTCACCCAGCTTTGTTTACTTTGTCTATCTTTGAAATAATATTGAGAACAATTGATTCCCTGAAAAGTTTGAAAGAAGTTGCTCATTCACCCACCTAGGGATAGAATAGCTTTTGACAGTTTTTTTTTTTTTGTAGGTATTGGGGGTCGACATCAGGACCTCACGCGCCCGTGCCGCTGAGTGATATCACCGGCCCTTTTATCGTATGTGGGTTCCGGGAGTCGAACTTGGGCCCTCGCGCTTGCCAGGCAGGCGCTTACGCCGCTGAGCCATCTCATTGGCCCTTTTTTTTTTTTTTTTGAGACAGGGTCTTGCTCTGTGGTTCAGGGAGGCCTTGAACTAACTATGTAGCCCAGGCTGGCCTCCAACTTAGCAATGCTTCTGCCTCAGCCTCCCAAGTGCTGGGATTACAGGTTTGTGCCACCACACCCGGCTCCTTGACAGCTTTATTTGTTTAGATTTTCTACTTTTTCCTAGTCCCTATTGATAATTTATATTTCCTTGAGTAGTACCTATTTCAGGCTGATTTTAAGTTGTAATAGCATAGGACTGGGCAAAGTATTCTTTTGTAATTTTCATCATTTCCTCTGTACTGATGGTTATAAACCTTTCTCACTCATGGGGCCGGTGAGATGGCTCAGCGGCGTAAGCGCCTGCCTGGCAAGCGCGAGGGCCCGAGTTTGACTCCCGGATCCCACATACGAAAAAGGGGCCGGTGATATCGCTCAGCGGCACGGGCGCCTGCTGGCGCGCGAGGTCCTGAGGTCGACCCCCCGGTACCCACAAAAAAAAAAAACCTTTCTCACTTAGAATTAGTGTTGTTTTTTTTTTTTAATGTGGGTACCAGGAGTCAACCTCAGGACCTCGTGCTTGCCAGCAAACGCTTGTGCCGCTGAGCGATATCACCGGCCCTTTTTTTCCTTTGTGTGGGTTCTGGGAGTCGAACTCAGGACCTTGCGCTTGTCAGGCAGGCGCTTATGCCACTGAGGTATCTCACCAGCCCTTTTTTTTTTTTTAATTTTTTGTAGGCAGGGGATTGAACTCAGTGCCTGGAACATATTAGGCAAGCATCCTACTACTGCTGAGTTACACCCCACACCCCTCTTTCTTTCTTGGCCTCACACACAGAGACCCTCCTGCCTCTGTTTCAGCCTCTCAAGCACTGAGATTACAGGTGTGTGTCATTATGCCTGGCCCTTTCTTTTTTTAATTTTTGTTTTCTTTCTTAAAAAAGAAATTGTTGAACCTTTACTTTTGTTACCACTTTACTCTCTCCTCTGTCTCCCTTGCAAGGACCGTGTGATAACCCAGCTCACCAGGACACTGCCCATTTCACGATCCATCCTTTCGCTATGAAGAGCCACAGCTCCTGGGCCCACGGGTGTAACCTGTTGGGGGAGATGCTGAGCTGGATGCCGTCCTGAGAGACTCCCAGCCCCCAGGCAGGAGCAGCCTCCTGGGATTATCAGAACGCCCTCCTGCAGGGTGTTTGCAAGCCTTTGCTGTTTCAAGGAGCACTGTGTGAACACATCCTCAAGACACATTATTAGGAGGAGACTGCTGTGTTAAAGGAATGTGAACTTTAAACCTGTTTTCCTGTCCTTGCCAACATATCGACCTTTTGGGGGAGGTGCTAGGGACTGAACCCAGGGCCTCACACATCCTAAACACAAACTGTACCCTTGAGCCATATCCCCAGTCCCAACAACTTTTTTTGTTTTTTGTTTTTTGTTTTTGTGGGTACCGAGGGTCGACCTCAGGACCTCGCACGCCAGCAGGCGCCCGTGCCGCTGAGCGATATCACCGGCCCTTTTCTCGTATGTGGGTTCCGGGAGTCAAACTTGGGCCCTCGCGCTTGCCAGGTAGGCGCTTACGCCGCTGAGCCATCTCACCAGCCCCCAGGCCTCAAATTTTTAATCCTCTTGCTGGGTGTGGTGGCGTACACCTGTAATCCCAGCATTCAGGAAGCAGAGGCAGGAGAATCACTGACTTCTAGGCCACCCTGGGCTACATAATGAGTTCAAGGCCAGTCTGAACTGCATAGCAAGACCCTGTCTCAAAAAAACAAAACAAGGATCAGGGATATAGCTCAGTGGCACAGGGCCTGCCTGGCAAGCGTAAGGTTGTGAGTTCAATTCCTGGTGCCAATAAATAAATAAATTAATTAATTAAATAAAACAAAAAAAGCTTTTAATCCTCCTGAGTAGCTGACATTACCACAGACATGTACTGTGGCCCCCGAAAGGTTTTTCCTTTTATCTTTATTTTGAAATAACTTCAGCATAGTTGTTTTTTTTTTTTGTTTTTTTTTTTTTTTCAGAATTCCTGCCTGGGAGACATCAAATGTTCTTTTTTTTTTTTTTTTTTCAGTCAGCATAGTTTTAACATTGACTTCTCTTATTGTATGTGAGGCCATGCATCCTTTTCATGTATTTATTTATTTTGCGGGAGGAACCTGGAATCAAACTCAGGACCTCGCACTTGCAAGGCAAGCAATGTGCCACTGAGCTATATCCCTGGCCCCTTTTCATATATTTAAACTGCCGCTTCCATTCCTCTCCTGTGACTTAGTGGCCCTTTAGAGAAACTATGTGACAGCAGACTCAACAGAGGCGGTCAGGCCAAAACTGGGCATCATGAGATGCAGAGCCTGGAGGTGACAGAGAATGTGGGCTCCTGACAGAGGCGTTTGTGGGACTGAGACCCCATCCCCAGGCTGGGGCTTCTGTGTCAGGGAGAACCCTTTGGGTTCTGCTAGGAGAACTGCAACCATAACGAGTCTGGACCCAGGAGAAGGGATCAGAGCGGAATCCCAGCTCAGGAACGAGGTCAGAGCCTACTTACTGGACTGGGATCCCAGGGCAGGACAGCAAAGGGCTTTCATTCCAAACGTTCCTGTTCCTGGACATGGAATAGGAGCTTTTGACATTTCTATCATTACAACAGAATACCACAGACTGGAACTTATAAAGAAAAGCATTATTTTCTGTTTTGGAGGCTGGGATGTCCAAACTGGGGGGCTGCCTCTCCCTGCTTTGTAATGCTGTGGGGAAATCACATGGCAAGAGGATGCTTGAGAGAGAGGCAGGGTAGGCACAGTGATGGTGAACCTTTTAGAGATGAGTGCCCAAACGGCAACCCAAAACCCACTTATTCATTCAAAGTGCCAACACTGCAATTAAACCTGAATCCTGAGGTTTTAGTTTAGAAAAAAGAACTCATACATTAAAAGAAAAGCACAGTAACAGAACTTTCAGTGATGCAAACTGCCCGCTGTGGCACTCATGCCATAGGTTTGCCACTACTGGAGTAGGGGCTGAGCTTATCTTTTATGTGGTTTTTTTTTGAGACAGGGTCTGAGCTGTTTAACTCAGGCTAGCTTTGAACTCACTATGTAGCCCAGACCGGCCTTGAACTTGAGGCAATCCTCCTACCTCAGCCTCCCAAGTGCTACGATTATAGGCGTGCACCACCACATTGGCTCTAATCTGGCTTCTGAGTGTCATATTTTTAGTGGCTCACACACACATGTGCAGGTAATAAATTTGTGTGCATTTTTTCCTGTTAATTTGCCTACTGTCAGTTTATTTCAACAGATGGAGTTGCTGAATCTTCAGAGGGCAGAGGGCCAAGTTCCTTTTGCCCTCTACAGTGGTTCGAGAAAAGACCGTCTCAGTCAAGGCACAGCTTGTTCACGTGTCCCAGAAGGAAGAGGTGGCCAGCAGGTGGTGTGGCCATGGATTGTTCCTGAACTTCCATTGCTCTCTTGCTGGTGTCCGACCCCAGGGGCCACATCATAGCTGCATAAGCCAGTTCCTTTCTTTTCAGCTTGGAAAAACCTGCAAAGTTCTGATATAGGGCATATGATATAGGACTCCAAATAATCCAAGTAACATAAAGGAAATATAACTCCCGACCTACTAGATGTCTCATATGCCGAGTTCCTGTTCTAAAATTAAAGAATGAATTCCAGGAACAACGGAGGTTAAGAGTAGGAAGTATTTATCCAGAGAAAGAAAGCTTCTGTCTAAGAGGGAAAAGAAAGAGGTCCCCAGTGAGTGGGTGGCCCAGGGAACCCCTTTCTCAAGGAGTTTTATAGAGTAAAACCATGAGGTGAGGGGGTATAAGGCAGGGCAAAACTATAGTCAACTAATAAGATTACAAGTATAGTTGCTTAGGTAATATGGATCCAATGGGAAATCACAAGGTGGGTGTGAGGTGGGACAAAGCTATGGTCAGCCAATAAGATTACAAGTCTAGTCGCTTAGGTAATATTGATTAAATGGGGATCAAATGGGGAAGCAAGTCAGGTAGCAAGCGTACATGGATGGAATAAGGACTTCCGGAGAAGGAATGGGCTAGGGAGGTTTTGGTCCCCCACCCAAGGAGATTGATGTCTATTAGAATATCAATCACTGCTGCCCATCCCCAGGGGAAGTATGTGGGCAGAGTCATTTTTCTTTGTCTTGAAGCCTGACTTTCAAGGAATGCACCTCCAACCACTGTTGTCTTCTGCACTGACTCTCTCAAGGGCCCAGCCCTGTCTGACTGCCTGTAATATTTCTAAATAACTTAGCTGTCTATAATAGTTCCACCAGCCTCACAATGAAGACACTCATGTTTGTGCAAAAAAACAGGCCATTTTTCTGTTGCTGTTGCTTTTCTGGTTACAAGAACTTGAAGCAAATTCAGAATGGTAGAAAAAGGCCTAAGGCGATGGGGAACCTGCCCGCTCAGTTTTATCTGGGTAAAACCTCCAGTGATCCTGGAAGCTGCTCCCCAGCCCCCAGCAGGACCTACAGCCCTCCCAGCGCCCTTGATAGGGCAGGGTCAGTTCACTGATTTGAAGCAAAGGTTTCCTGTTTCAGAAGATAAGGGAAATCCCCTGTGGCAGAGTGATTTCACCTCTTTCCCTTTCCCACAGAAACTGCAGAATCTGTGTGGCAGGTCCTGGACTGAATCTGCAACCTGGATTAGAGCCTCTCCCATGTCCCTTTCTGCGGCTGGGGACTTTGGGTCAGACTAGTGAAGATGCTCGGGCTGTGGGCATCCTGCAGCAGCCAGGCCAACGAGGGAAAAATTGGGGATGTACGTTAAAGACAGAAGATCATTTTTTCTCACCTGCATGCAGAAGAATGCGCTGAAAATGCTTTTGCCAGATAATTTTCATTGAAATTATTCACTATTTATCCCAAATTTGGAGCATTCTCTCTCAGCGTGATTTTTCTGTCCTTCCATTTCAGCCATGCTCTGGAGACAAAATGAAATTACTTTGAGGAGAGTTGGGGAATCTCTCTGGACTTCTCGAGCCAGGTGAGATTACAGCAGAGGGAACAGCTAGAGGCCACCTGCCCCGCTGCAAGGCCCCCAGGATTACACGGAAGTTTAGAGTCCCAACTGTCCAGAGGGAGCCCACACTCAAAGAGAAGAGGGTGCATATTCCCAAACACAAGTTACACATCCAAGGCAGGAAGAGAAGGGTACTACCAGCACATTCCTCAGCAGGATAGGGTACATAATTTGTGGGGCTCAGTAAAATCAAAGCAGAGTCTGGTCAAAAGGCAGGAAAAAGGGCTGGGGGTGTGGCCGCTGGAAAAGTGCTTAGGTAATAAGGGCTTCAATCCCTAGTACTGCAAACGAACAACAACAAAAAGCAAGGAAAAATGATTTTAAAGGTACACATAAAGCCAAACACATAAAGACAAATCTTGTATGGTAGGAGCTGCCCAAGTAGTCAGTTCACAGAGGCAGAAAATAGAGAGGTGGTTGCCAGGGGCTGGGAGGAAGGGGAATGGGGTTAGTGTGTTAGTGGATATGGAGCTTCAGATTAGGATGACGAAAAGTTCTGGAACTGGATGGTGGTGATGACTACACAGCAATGTGACTGTACACAATGCCACTAGAAAATTGTTAGAATCTGAGCCAGGCACGGTAGTCCACACCTGTCATCCCAGCACCAGGGAGGCTGAGGCAGGAGGATTGCTGCGAGTTTGAGTCCAGCTTGGGCTACATAGTGGTAGTATAAACAGCTAAATTAGGTAGAAATATTATAGGTAGACAGGGCTAGGACCTTGGAAGAAGCCAGTGCAGAAGATAAGAACACATTAGAACTGTGAGTGGAAGTGCACTGAAGACCAGGGCTTAAGAAAAAGATGGAAAGACTACACCTACACACTTCCCCGAGGGATAAAAAAGGATAAACACTAATGATTGATATTCTAAGTAGGCACCAGCCACCTGGGTAGGGGGCCAAGACCTGCTTGACCCATGTCTTCCAGGAAAGGTCCTTGTTCTTTCCATGTACACTTGCTATGTGACTTGCTTCCTCATTGGATCAATACTACCTAAGCGACTATGCTTGTAATCTAGTTTTGTCCCACCTTATACCCACTTTGTGATTTTGCTCCATAAAACTTCTTTTGATATTGTTTAGACAATTGAATGCTGATAACTTGTACTCTGAGTAACTAATTTAAAGATAACAATATATCCCCTTCTGGGTATTTTCCCAGAAGAATTAAAAACATCGTACCACAGCAATATATGTGCACCCATGTTTATAGCAGCACAATTTGTAATAGCCAGATCTTGGAAACAACCCAAATGCCCATCAACTGAGGAATGGATAAGAAAGATGTGGTATTTTTACACAATGGAGTACTATTCAGCCATAAAGAAGGATAAACTGGAGACTTTTATAGGTAAATGGATGCAACTCGAGAAAATACTCATAAGTGAAATAAACCGGACGCACATGCGTAAGCATCGTATTGTCTCTCTAGTATGAGAAACTGAAAGAGTAAATAAGATCCAAAATGTACAATAGACATGGTGAATCAAAAAGCAACTGGTCAAAAGGAAAGAGAGACTGGGATGGGGAAATAGGGAAAAGAAAGAAGGGAAAAGAAAAAAAATTGTATTTATATATAAGATGGTTAAGATAGATACACTACTAATTTTACTTAGTTCAGTGAAGAGTAAGGTTTGTGCCAATAATGTTTGGATAATTGAATGCTAATATCTGGTATCCTGAATAACTAACTTAAAGATAACAATACGTAATGCATTAACCATTGTTACCCTCCTATTATGTTGTTTTGAAAATTTGTTCTTTTTTGATTTGTTTTGTTTTTTCTTCTCTTTAAAAAAATATAAAGGTAACAATATGGAATGTGTTAACCATTGTTACCCTCCTACTATGTTGTTTTGAAATTTTGTTCTATTTTTTTTTTCTCTTTAAAAAAAACCCAAAACTTCTTTTGAGAAGTGGGCTCGTGGGCAACCCACTTTCTAGGTCCCCTCCTGTCTCTCTTAGGCAAGAGCCGTCTTTTCCTCAATAAATATTCCCTATTCTTTTTTTTTTTTTTTTTGTGGGTACCAGGGGGTCGACCTCAGGACCTCGTGTGCCAGCAGGCGCCTGTGCCGCTGAGCGATATCACCGGCCCCTTTTTCGTATGTGGGATCCGGGAGTCGAACTCGGGCCCTCGCGCTTGCCGGGCAGGCGCTTAAGCCGCTGAGCCATCTCACCGGCCCCCAATATTCCCTATTCTTAACCTCTTTTGTTCTTCAGAATTCATTCTTTGATTTTGGGGAACATGAACTTGGAGTATTGGACATCCAGCAGGTTGGAAGTTATAATATTTACCTTATATCATTTGGAGGTCCTATATAGTTCCTATAACATTGAGACCCTGTCTCAAAAATAAAACAAAACAAATAAAAATTGGATAAAATGACCTGAGGGTGTAGCTCAGTGGTAGACCACTTACCTAGTATGCCTGAGGCCCCAGACTCCATTCCCAACATTAAAAAAAAGCTTAAAATGATAAATTTTATGTTATGTATACTTAACAACATACTTAAAAAAGGTAAGCATAAGTTATTTCCTTTTTTTTTTCAATATCTTCACTTGTCATCAAGGTTTTGTTATTTAATGTTGTTCTAAGAAAAATCAAACATTATTTTTAGCATGAATTTCACCCTCATCTTTATACTCTTGTGTTAGTTCCTCACTGTGACAAAATACTTGAATGTGTCTTCTCACAGTTTTGGCGGTTCCAGTCCAAGTCGGTTGACTGTTGCCTTTGGCCCTGTGATGAAGCACCATGTTCTGGTGAGAGCTCAGGATGGAGGAAGCTGTTTACCTGGGCACAGCTGAAAGCGAAGAGAGGAAGAGGTGGGACCCCAACATTCCCTCAAGGCCATGCCCCACGACCTCACTTCCTTCCACTGGCTCCCACCTCCTAAAGCACCTACAGCCTCCCAGTGGCATCGCACACAGGCTAAGGACCAAGCTTTCAAGGCACAGGCCTTTGGGAGACATTCAGGACCCAAACTATAGCAATTTTGCAATGCCTATGTTATTTATTTATTTATTTTTGAGATAGCTGTTAGGAAAAAGGAAAGGAAGAGAGGTACGAGCTCAACAGGACAGGTTTATTGCAGAACAAACCTGAGCGGGACGCTCTGGCACTGGAGACCAGGCCAGCTGCTCTGTGCAGGCTGTGGGGTCCTTTGCAGGGTCGTGGGGAGGGGGAGTTCAGTGACGGGGTTGTGCTCCCTGCCAAGGACAAGGCTTGAGAGAGCACAGCGGTCATGGGTGCCCGAGGTCGAGGCGTGGGAAAGCGCAGGAGCGGTGGCTGCAATCAGCAGCAGGGCTGAGAGTGTTCCGAGTCCCCAGTGCAGCTGTGCCGGGAGGGGGCGGTTCAGAGGGGTCTCTGATCAGGATGGCGATGGTCAGATTCCTTCAATAGGATCTTGCTAAATTCCCCAGATTGGCCTCAAACTTGCAGTCCTCATGCTTCAACCTCCCAAGTACTTGGGATTACAGGCATGTACCACCTTCTTAGCTAATGCCAATTTAAAATTTTAAATGCAAGTGTCAAGGGTATTTAACTCACGCCTGGAATCATGGAAGCTGGGGGTGCTTGCCTAGCATGCATGAGCCCTTCTGGGTTCAAGGAAGGAAGGAAAGGAGGGAAGGAAAGAAGGAAGCAAGGAAGAAAGGTACAAACATAGACTCACTGAAATGACACAATTTAAAGCTCCAGGTGACTAGAAGAGACACACACAAGCCAGGCAGAGGAAAGCTGGAAGAAGGAAGAGGAATCCTAGCACAGAGCCTGTAGGGAGCCATCCAGGGCATGGAGCCTCAGGTATACTCTCATGGGTGAACGGCCAGGTTCCCCTTCCTGCAAGGCCTCTACCTTGCCACAGGCCTGCCACCCCAGCACCCAACTAACAAGCTCCCTCAAGTATCTTTAAGGCTCAGAGCCAGGAAGGCTGACTCAGAAGGGTTGGGCAAGAGGCTGCAGTCCCCAGAGGTACCATGGTGCCGCCAGCATGGGGGGTTGGGGAGGCACTATGACACCCCACTCCACAGCACGGTGGCAGCAGTTGTGCAAGAAGCACCCAGCAGATGCTCTGCTGTTGCATGGGATTTCACAAAACACAGATTCAAAGATAAATTTATTAAGGGTTTCAGCGAGGTGTGGTGGTGCACACCTGCACTCCCAGCAGTCTAGGAGGCTGAGGGAGGAGGATTGCAAGTTCAAGCCTAGCCTGGACAATTTAGGGACTTAATGAGAGTGAGACTCTATCTCATAAAAGGTGTGCGGGGGGGGGGGGGGGGGGAGAGGGTTGCTGGGGATGTAGCTCAGTACTAACGCCCTGGCTCAATCCCTACTACCATAAAAAGAAAAAAAAAATAAAATAAAATCAAGGCAGGTACAGTGATGCATGCCTGTCATCTTAGCTACTCAGGAATCTGAGGGAGGAGGATAGGAATTTCAACTTAGTGAGACCTTATCTCAAAATAAAATAAGGGCTGGGGATGTAGCTCATTACTTCCTGGGTTGACTCCTCAGTGCCACCAAAGAATGGGGAGCCACTGGGGTGTAGCTCAGTTGTAGAGTTTGTCCAGCAGGCGCAAGGCCGTGAGTTCCGTCTCCAGCACACCAAAAAAAAAAAAAAAAAAAAAGGAATTTCAGGTTGACAGCCATAGCACAAGGCCCTTCGGAGTTCAGGATCTTATTCAAACTGTAGTGATCGCACACCCATGAAACCAGGTTTGTTCCTCAGGTGGAAAAAAGAGGGTGTTTGGAGTATTCTTTAAAAGGTCCCCTGAGGCCGGTGAGATGGCTCAGCGGCGTTAAGTGCCTGCCTGGCAAGCGTGAGAGCCCGAGTTCGACTCCCGGAACCCACATACGAAAAAAGGGCCGATGATATTGCTCAGCGGCACGGGTGCCTGCTGGCGCACGAGGTCCTGAGGTCGACCCCCGGTAGCCACAAAAAAAAAAAAAAAAGTCCCCACACCTCCAGACATCTTAGAAAACCTCCCAATGGAGGAGGTGGAGGCAACCCATCTCCTTGGCAAAAGCTGTCTCCTTCTCTTCTACCTCCCTGCTCACTGCTGAGCAGTCTGTGATCTTCCCAGCATTGATAAATGGAATCCAGTTAAGTTCAGCACAGTTGCTCACTTCAGCCAGGGCAGGCATGCGGGAGACCTTACGAAGGTAGATTGGCCCCTGAAGGCTGGGAGGCAGGCTTGGGAGGGGGAAGGAGATCCCTGGCCTTTCCTCCAGACTGCTCCTCGTAGAGGAACATGGGACACGGAGGTGGTCTTCTTCCTCTAGTTGCTAAGTTCGTACAGAGAGTATAGATGGAGGGCTACGTGTATTTTCTTGGTAGAGCCCTCCAGTTGTGTCTGGGCTAAAGCAGGGTGTTTTCCTTGCACTGAAAGGTTTGCTTTGCGCATTGTATGCTCCGGCTGGCTCCATTGGCTCACGTGAACTCTTGTTGCACCAGTACCTTGTGGGAATATTCCACTTGGGAAGACCCCTTCCCACATCCTGTGCTGTGGAGATCCCAGAGCGGCTTCCCCAGCAACCGGCAGCACAGCAGATGGGTCTTCCCTTGGGGTGGCACCTAGCTAGATGTGTGAGGGACAACCCGCAGTACCCCTGAGCCCTTTCCTCTGAGTGCTAGTGGGAAGGCATTTTTTTCTTCTTCTTTTGGTACTGGGGATTGAACTCAGGGTCTCACACATGCTAGGCAGGTGCTCTACCACGGAACCTCTAAAAAAAATATTTGGGCTGGGGATATAGCTCAGTGGCACAGTGCCTGCCTGGCAAGTGCAAGACCCTGAGTTCAATTCCTGGCCCCATTTTTTTTTTTTTTTTTTTCCTAATTTTGAGACAAGGTCTTGCTAAGTTGCCCAGCTTGGCCTCAAACTTAAGATCCTGGCTCATTCTCCTGAGTAGGATCAAAGGCATGTGCCACGGTGCCTGGCTTTTTTTCTTTTTTTAGCTTGGGGATAACCAGGTTCACCAGAACTGAGGTCAGCCCTGCCCAACCTACATGGCATAGGGCTGGGATGAAGAGAAACACCTCGAAACCTGAGCAAACACAGATGGAATGGCCGGTGAGATGGCTCAGTGGCTTAAGCGCCTGCCCGGCAAGCGCGAGGGCCCGCGTTCGACTCCCGGAACCCACATATGAAAAAGGGGCCGGTGATATCACTCAGCGGCACGGGCGCCTGCTGGCGCGTGAGGTCCTGAGGTCGACCCCCCCGGTACCCACAAAAAAAAAAAAAACCACAGATGGAAGGGGCCAGGCGAGGCTGACAGGTTGGGTTTAGTCCTGGGGAGCAAAGCACAGTGGCCTGACTGGGCCATGTGGAGCTGCTCTGGGTGAGCTGCTGGGACTGTGCCAGCCCCTTTGACACTCAGCAGGCCTCAGCTGGGAGTTCTGTGTATTTAGGTTTGGTTTGGTTGAAGATACGGTCTTGTGTGTAGCCTGAGCTGGCCTTGAACTCACAATTCTCCTACTTCAGCTTCCCTCTGTACATGTTTACATGTCTCTATCAAGAATAAAGACTGGGTCTGTGGGTGACTAGGATTCGTTCTAGTGTTATATATCTGTGAAGGACTTTGAAGGAAAAACAACCAATCCTCCACCCCACCCTGAAGGGTTGTTTTTTCTTTTTGTGGCACTGATTATTGAACCCAGAGCTTTGTGCCTGCCCCTAGGCAAGCTGTTCTACCACTGAGTTATAGCCTCAGCTCTTTTTTTTTTGAGACAGAGTTTTGCTAAATTGCCCAGGCTGGCCTTGAACTTGTGATCCTCCTTCCTCAGCCTCCCAAGTAGCTGGGATTACAGGCATAGATCACTACACCTGCCTGGCAAGGGTTTCTCATTTCACATGACTAAGTCATGACCCTTTTAGCGAGAGTTCAAAGCACCTGATCAAAGAATAACATTTGCTTTAAATAAAACAGCACATACTCCTTTGTATAGTAAAGCTTGAAATGAACAATGGCCACTTTTCAGGGCCCTGGCAAACAAAGCTGGGTGAAGGACAGGGCAGGAGGGGCTGCTGCAGGACAACCTTTCACCCCCTCCCTCCCTACCCTCTAACTTTGGTGGCCTCTGTGCTGCATTTCTGACATTTGAAAATGGTATTCAAGAGCTCAGGTTATTAGGCAAGCAAAACTCTCCAAGGCTCATCTTGATAATCTCTGCTATAAATTCTCACATGAGGCGGCGGCCGTGGAGTAGAGAGAAAACCGGGCTTGGCGTCAGAAAGCCCGAGTTCTCCAAGCTTTGCCCAGCCTTTCCCAGCCGCAAGGCCTCGTGAGACGGGTAGTCTCACTGGGTGCTCAGTTCTCTTATGGATAAAGTGGGGCTGTCTCACAAGACTGCTGTGGCCACCTGGAGAGCTACTGTGAAGCGCTTATCGTGTGCCGTCACGTGTAGCACGTCCCCTGGCGAGCTGCCCTGTGTGATCTGTCTTCAGACGCGTGGCACTTCGTGCTGCACCCTCCCACCCAGCGCCAATTTAATAAAACAAATATAAAGATAACATTTTAAAAGTTGCTGTATTCAAAATTAATAATAAACTTTAGGGTAAATAAGCTTTAAAACAAAAGTACATAAGCAAAAATAAATAAATTTACACCAACACCGCTAACCTAATTTTCAGAGTAAAGCCATTTCCCATTACAGCACTGTTATCCCGGGCACCGACCTGTGATCAAACTTTGATAGTTTGTTATTTTTAAAAAACAGTAACAACAAAAAAAAAAAAACTGAATGCTAAGTGAGATCTTTAACAAAACCCTGGATTTAACATTTTAATTTTAAATAACAAAACTCTGTAATTTTATACATAATCCAATGTAATGCTAATATAGTTAGCATTTCAGCTTGAGAAGCTGGTATGTAACGGGGAAACTATAAACAAAGAGTCTTCAGACTGTGAGACACAAATAAAAACAGGCAAGTACACAGCAGAACAAAAACTGAAGATACTACTAACGGGGAACTATCTGAAGGCTTTACATCCTTTACTGTCCGTGATGGCTTTTGGAATTATGATTGACATGTAGAACCTCCGACATTGAGATACAGCCTTTATTTTTTCACAGTAAGTTAAAAAATCCATAACAAGACTCTGTAAAGACTTCACTGGTCTTGCAAGTAGTCTCTAGAAGTTCGCGATCTGATAAAATTTTCATAACATGAAAATTTACTGTATTGCCCTAATTTCATACTTCCTTGTACACAATGAATCACTTTGCGAATCTATTCCAAGGGTTAAATACACAAAAGTGTCAAGAATAAAATGTTCTCCACTCTTGCATAAAAATGTGTACAGTGTATCAGGAGTGGAAAACTTCTGCTTTTCCTGGGCCCAGGCTTCAGAGATTTCTGCTGCCAGATCAAAGGTTCCTCCCGCTTTACTGCTCCGTTGTTCTGAGGATTAATCATCCAAGTCCGGTGTTTCTCCTTGTTGGATCCTAGACGCTATCCTGATGGCTTCTTCCAGAGATGGCTGTTCTCCAAGCTGAAACAGGAACACACACATCAAACAAAACAATCCGACAGCCACAATCGAGATAAGCCAAAGAAATGTTGTGTGCTAGAAATAAAACTTCTCTCCGGTTAACACAGGGTGGTTAAAAAACACTACTGCTAACTCAACCATCAAGAGCACAAAGCCAAAGTTCCGCAGTGGTTTTGGGGTTCTGATAAATTCTGCATACATGCAAGGGACAAAAGATGGTCACCCTGGCCAGTGGAGATGGAGAGCTTCCTGAACCCTGCCTTAGCTCTATACCCATGAACTAAATGAAACTGACCAACGGCTGAGATGCTCCTGAATGTGTTCTAACCTTCTGTCAAGTGCACACATGGAAAGCGAACTATGAAAGGACAGGAGAACTGCATCTAGCGTCTAGGACTATAGATTACCTGCCTGATCTGGTGACTGCCCAGAGAATGGCAGCCTTCTCCTCCGACATTCACCACTTTATTAATTAATTACTTAATTAAGACAGGGTCTCACTATGTAGGTGAGGCTAGCTTTGCACTCACTATGTAGCCCAAGCTGGCCTTGAACTCACAGGGATCCTCCTGCCTCAGCCTCCCGAATGCTGGGATAACAGGCGTGCGCCACCATGCCCGGCTTTCCCACTTTAAAACAGGGCTGTGCAGGTATTCTCAGAGACTAATGTATGGTCTGTGTTTATACCATGTTCACCTCCAAGGAGTGGCTCTTAAGTGCTTTACAGAATTCAGCCTAATTAGACTTACTTTGAGAGTAAAGGCCACCAGGTGGGCATACATAGGGATACATGCCCGAAGGTTCTCTGTCTTACAGTAAATTCTCCCAAGAACATGCAAAGGTAGTAAACAACAGTGTAGATCTCTCTGAGATCACCTCAAATGTAGAAATTTCCCTAAAGTCTGATAGGTACACAGATTATTCAGTGCCCTGCCTTCTGCAGAGGTCACATACAAAGTCCAGGCTACCAGATTGAGAGCTGCATAGCACCACTGTCCACTGAGGACAGCTTTCCCTTGTCCTCACCTGAACTGCGATCTGGGTGCCATTGGAGGTCGCCACTAAGGTCAGAGGCCTGGTTTCTGTGGTGACTAAGTGATGGCTGTGCTGCTGCTGGTGCCCCATCTCTGAGGAGGCCGTGTGGAATGCTGCTAGGTCCTGAGCCACAATCGCAACCTTACGCAAAAACAAAACACATGCGAAGAATTAAATGTATGATTCGAATAGGTTAACGTCCACTTCATGCAGAGGCTGTCTTCAAATTCAAAAGGGACTACTTCCTTCCGCCACAGACGTGTGTGCGCCGGTGCTGTGCTGGGGTCTGCTGCTGTGGAGGGGTCGCTCAGGAAATCACAAGTGTGGGTAACTTGCATGACAAATGAGTAGTTATTCCTGAGTGTGGGCCAGTGGTAAAAAACAGACCATTTTCTCCTGTTTACCTGGTGCATTTAAAATTAGACCTCTAGCAAAATTAACAGGAAAAACTAGAAGGACTGACAAACACCTCTTCTTATTTTCCATTTTAGACTCAAGGAAGCCTTTCCATATTCTTCCTTGAAGCCTCTGGCCAGATGGTTTAACAGGGTTTCTGTGACTCCTACTCCACAAATGTAGATGTAGAGAACACAGAAAATGACAAGTACTACTTCTGTTATATGATACTCTGACATTTCTGGGCAGGGGGTGAGGTCATGGTTAGGGATCTTACTTAGCATGGCCAGTGGTTTGATCTCCAGCATTGCAAAATAAATGAACAAGAATAAAATTTGCTTCAAGGCCGGGCGTGGTGGTGCACACCTATAATCCCAGCTCTCAGGAGGCTGAAGTAGGAGGATCAAGTGGAGGATCAAGGCCAGCCTGGGCTACCAAGTGAGTTCAAGGCAAAACCCTGTCTCAAAAAGACCAAAAAACAAACAAACAAACAAAACAACAACAACAAAAAAACCCCAAACCAAACCGAAACAAAAAACTTGCTTCAGCCAAATTTAGACAAAGAATAAAAACTTAAATTGCTACTTTACTTGGTCAATAATCTATAAAAATATTTGATTTTTAAGCTAATAGATATTTATTTTGGATCAATCCCAGTAATGTTCCACAATCCAGCAAGAAAAATAGGTTTTAGTCCAGCAACAGCAAAGTAGTTTACACACCTCCTGAAAATAACAATTATAAACTCTTGAAAAAAATTAGAAAAAGCACCTATCTGAAAGCACTGGAGAACAATGAAAAGCAGGAAAAAACTAGAGAAGATTATCAGCGGAAGGGAGCCACAGTGAGGCGTGGTGGCACAGGCTTGTAATCCCAGCACTCAGGAGGCTGAGACAGGGAGATTGTGAGTTCAAGGCAACCTGAACTATACCGTCTCAAAAAAAAAAAAAAAAAAAAAAAAAAACAGATCACACCACACCACACCAAACCAACAAACAACAATAAAAAAACCAAAAGGGAGATATAACCAAAAGGGTTATATCTTTGTTGAAATAAAACCTCCACTGAAGGAGCTATCCAGTCCTGGTACAGAGGGCAACTTAGCTTATCAGATGATGGAGTCCAATGCTGCTAGAACAGTTGTATGCTGAGAGGGATATGCAAGAAAGGAAAGAACAAGAAGAGGTGAAGCCCCCAAATCTGTATATAAACTCTCCTCAAATCCTCAAGACCCATAAACAACAAACATTTAGTTTCCAATAAAGCTGCAGTAAGGAGCAGCTGGAAGGCTGAGAAGCTAAGAGATTTCAGTTCCACTCCCCACAAGAGATAGAATTTGGAGTCTGAATCCTACTTGGGAGGGTTGGTAAACAACTCAGGCTTTACACTGAAACCCTAGGCAAAGGCCATACTTTAGGAGTAAAGATTATATCAGCACTAAAGATTCACCCTAAAACCCAATGACAAAACTGAAACAGACATGCCTTAAAGTTAAAACCCCAGACTCCACAAGTAATTTAACAACTGCCTGATATGAAAAAAAACAAAAAATCAGTATTCTTCAGAAAAAGGTAACAAAACTCGGAATCTCTATTAACGTATCATCCATAAGGCCCAAATACAATTACAAAGCTACAGACATAACAGGAAAATGGAACCTAGAGTTAAGAGAAAAATGAAATCAATAGAAACAGACTGTGAGATGACTACACAGTGTCGGAATTAGCAGACAATGACTTTATTTATTTAGGGTTTTGTTGAGACAGAGTTTCACTTTGTAGTCCAGGCTGGCCTCCAACTCATGGCGATCTTCCTGCCTCAGCCTCCCAGGTGCTGGGATTACAGGCCTGCACCACTATGCCACCTGGCAATAGACAATAACTTTACAGCAGCTATTATAAATATGTTCAAGGGCTTAAAGAAAAAGATTGTCATAAGGAATGCACACAAGAGAAATCTCAGTAGACAAATGTAAACTATTAAATTCTACCTTCAAAACAGCAATATCTAAAACTAAAAATGACCTAAGCAAAACAGAAGATGATGATGACAAAAGAAATTCAAAGAATTCAAAGAAAAATTAGCAGAAATTATCTATTTGAAGAACTATAGGAAAAAGATTAAATAAAATCAAGCAGATCCCCAGCAACAGTGGGAGAACGCAAAGTTAGTATTATAGTCTCAGAAGGAGGGGAAACAAGCAGCAAACAATTTTGATGAAATAAGTCAGATTTTCAATTCTGGTAAAAACAAACTAAAAACCACTAATTTAGAAGGTTAGTGGGGCTGACTTCTCACTGAAGCAACAAAGGACAGAGACAATTTAAAACGCTGAAAGAAAAAAATTGCAAAAAAAAAAAAAAATGCCAACTACAAATTTTATAACCAGCAAAAATATTCTTCAAAACAACTGTATCTTTCAATAACAAAGTTGAAATGATATTTTAGATAAATAAAAACAATCTGTCACCTGTAGATCTAACTATAATAATGCTAAAGCATCCTTCAGCCAAAGGGAAATGATTCCAAGTGGAATCTACAGAAGGAAAGGTACTGGAAATGACAAATTAGTGGGTAAATATAAAATGTTTTCCCTCTCTCTATAACTTACTTTAGATTAATTTATGCAAAAATGTTATATTGTACTATGAAGTTATAACATGTAAATGTAAATCAAATTACAACAGCTCAAAGAATAGGGGCATAAATAAAAATATACTGCCTCAGCGTTCTTAGAGTCTATGTAAAGGAGTACAGTATTAAGTATAGATAGGCAATGACAGAAGAATGCATACGGTAATTCCTGGAGCACGGTTCCCCCCAAAACACATAAAAGGATGTACAGAGGAAGTCATTCGATGAAAATGAAAATATATATACATTTTATGACCAACTTTTAAAATAACTGAAGCAAAATGAAACAAAAATAAAACAATGAAATTCCTAATAGAACTAGAAGAGAAAAATGATACAAATCCACAATCATAGTTATAAATTTTATTCCTCTTTTCTTTTTCCTTTTTTTGGTCCTCTGGTATTGGGGATTGAACCCAGGGCCTTTGCACTGAGCTACATCACCAGCCTTTTCTCAGTTTATTTTGAGACAGGGTCTCACTAATTTACTAAGTTGCCACTGCTGAGCTAGACCTTACAATCCTCATGCCTCTGCTTCCCAAAGTCCTGGGATTACAGGCAGGCACCACACTTAGCCCTCTTTCTTGATAAATCTTAGACTAAAGATATTAAAAAGGCTGTAAAAAAAAAAACAAAAAACAAACAAAAGGCTGCAAGATATTGAAAAACACTATTAACCACATAGGCCCAATTTATATTTAGAGTACACTATATCTAACAAGTGTGGAACACATATTATTTTCAAATATGCATGGAATACAAGGGGAGATTTATGAGATACACATGGAAAACAAGTCTCAGTAGTAAATTTCAAAATAATAAAATCTTACAGAACATATTCTCTGATCACAGCAGAACAAAATTAAAACTCAGCAACATTTAAGATACTCAGAAAAGTACCAAATGTTCAGAAATTAAGTAACATAAATTTAAGTAATCCATGAACCAAAAAAACCCCAGAAAATATTTCAAAATGAAAGAAAATAAAAGTATATCAAAATTAATACATTGAAGCCAAAGTGATTCTTAGAGGGAAAGTTATAGCTATAAATATTTATAAGGAAATATTTAAAATGAATGATTTTAGAGTCTGCCTTAACATGACAGAAAGCGAACAGAAAATTAAACCAGGCAGGGTAGTACATGTCTGTAATTACAGTACTCTAGGAGGCTGAAGCAGAAGGATTGCAAATTCAAGCCCATCCTAGTCAATCTGACTTTGTGTCTTAAAAAATAAAAAGGAGAGCTGGTGATATCACTCAGGGGCATAAGTGCCTGCCTGGTAAGCATGAGGTCCTGAGTTCGACTCCCGGTACCCACATAAAAAGGGCCAGTGATATTGCTCAGTAGCATAAGCGCCTGCTGGCAAGCACGAGGTCCTGAGTTTGACTCCCGGTACCCGCATAAAAGTAAATAAATAAATAAATAAATAAATAAATAAATAAATGAAAAGGGGTGGGGACATAATTCAGTGACAAGGTCCTAGGTTCAATCCTCAGCACTACAAAAATAAATAAATAAATAAATAAATAAATAAATAAATAAATAATAAAACAACAACAAAAAGCACTAAGAGATAATAAAAGCAAACAGAATGAAGGAAGTGAGTCTGAACAGAAATTAATGAAATAAAAAGAAAATATATATATATATATGTATTTTGTGGGTACCGGGGTCAACCTCAGGACCTCGCACGGCAGCAGGCGCCCGTGCCGCTGAGCGATATCACCGGCCCTTTTCTCGTATGTGGGTTCCGGGAGTCGAACTCGGGCCCTCATGCTTGCCAAGCAGGCGCTTATGCCGCTGAGCCATCTCACTGGCCCTAAAATATATTTTGAAGGGAGGAAATTAAGGTAAAAATTTGTTCTGTGGAAGATTAATAAAATTCATAGAGCCCTAGAAAGACAATTAAGAAAAAAGAAAATGCAAGTTACCAATATCAAGAATGGGAGAGGGACAGCATTTCAGATCCTATAGACACTGAAGGGATAATAAGGAAATACTATGAACAACTTAAATGCCAATAAATAAGATAATTTATTATTATTATTTTTTGTGGGTTCCGGGGGTCAACCTCAGGACCTCGCGCACCAGCAGGCACCCACGCCGCTGAGTGATATCACTGGCCCTTTTATCGTATGTGGGTTCCGGGAGTCGAACTCGGGCCCTCACGCTTGCCAGGCAGGTGCTTAAGCTGCTGAGCCATCTCACCGGCCCAATAAGATAATTTAGATGCAAAAGATGAACTCCAGGGCCAGTGAGATGGCTCAGCGGCATAAGCGCCTGCCTTGCAAGCGCTAGGGCCCGAGTTCGACTCCCGGATCCCACATACGAAAAAGGGGCCGGTGATATCGCTCAGCGGCACGGGTGCCTGTTGGTGTGCAAGGTCCTGAGGTCCACCCCCCGGTACCCACAAAAAAAAAAAAAAAAAAAAAAATGAACTCCAGGAACAAAACTTATGGGCTATGGGTGTAGCTCAGTGGCACGGCTCTTGTCTAGCCCGCACAAGGCTCTGGGTGCATCCCCGGCACCACCAAAAAAGGAAAAAAACTTAGGCGAGGTAGGGCAGTTCCTATAATCCTAGCTGCTGGGGAGGTTAAGGCAAGATCTCAAGTTTGAGGCCATCCAAGGCAACTTAGCAAGACCCGTCTCAGGAAAATGAGTCTGGGGATACAGCTCAGTGCTGGAGTGCTTGCTAAACCAGGTGAGGTACTGCGTTCAGTCCCCAGTAGCACAAAAACAATTCCCAAAACCTTAATAACTTATCAGAGTGAGTATAAGAAACTTGAAGAGCAAATAGTATCTATTTAAAAATATAAATTAATAATAATAATAATAAAAAAAACCCTCCCCTCTAAATAAGTCCCTAGACTCAGTCACTGATTAGTTCTATCAGACTTTTTTTTTGCTGCACTGTGGATTGAACCCAGGGCCTTCACACTGGGCTACATCCCCACCTCACTGTTTCAAAATTTTGTTTTGTTTTGTTTTTTGTGGGTACCAGGGGTCGACCTCAGGACCTCGTGCGCCAGCAGGCGCCCGTGCCGCTGAGTGATATCACCGGCCCTTTTCTCGTATGTGGGTTCCGGGAGTCGAACTCGGGCCCTCACGCTTGCCAGGCAGGCGCTTATGCCGCTGAGCTATCTCACCGGCCCCTGTTTCAAAATTTTGACACAGGTTTTCGAGAGATGTATCAAGTCATGAAGTTACCCAGGCTGGGTTCAAATTTGTAATTCTCCTGCCTCAGCCTCCCAGAATATTGGAATCACAGGCATGTACCACCATGCCCGGCTTATACTGAATTTTAAGAAAGAAACAGTTCCAGTCTTACACAAACTGTTAGAAAATAGTGGAGAAGTGAAGAGACAACCCACAATGTGGGAAAAAATGTTTGCCAGCTGTTCCTCAGACAAAGGATTACTATTGAGAACATACAAAGAACTCAAAAAAATCAGACCTCCCAAATTTAAAGACCCAATCCAAAAATGGGCATCTGAAATGAATACACATTTCTCAGATGAAGAAATACAAATGGCAAATAAACACACAAAAAATTGTGCAACATCACTAGTCATGTGAGAGATGCAAATTAAAACAACACTGAGATTCCATCTCACCCCAGAAAGAATGGCTATTATCAAGAAATCAACTAATAACAAATGCTGGAGGGGCTGTGGGGGAAAAAGAACCCTTCTCCACTGTTGGTGGGAGTGTAGACTGGTGCAGCCACTGTGGAAATCAGTGTGGAGATTCCTCAAAAAACTAGGACTGGAGGTCCCATTTGACCCAGCTATTCCCCTTCTGGGTATCTTCCCAGAAGAATTAAAAACATCGTACCACAGTGATATATGTGCACCCATGTTTATAGCAGCACAATTTGTAATAGCCAGATCTTGGAAGCAACCCAAATGCCCATCAACCGAGGAATGGATAACAAAGATGTGGTATTTTTATACAATGGAGTACTACTCAGCCATAAAGAAGGATAAACTGGAAACTTTTATAGGTAAATGGATGCAACTCGAGAAAATACTCATAAGTGAAATTAACCAGAGGCACATGTGCAAACATTGTATCGTCTCCCTAGTGTGAGAAACTGAAAGAGTAAATAAGATCCAAAATGTACAATAGATATGATGAATGAGAAAGAAACCGGTCAAAAGGAAAGAGAGTCTGGGATGGGGGAATGGGGAAAAGAAAGAAGGGAAAAGAAAAAAATTGTATTTATATATAAGATGGTTAAGATAGATACACTATTAATTTTGCTTAGTTCATTGAAGAGAAAGGTTTATGCCAGTAATGTTTGGACAAGTGAATGCTGGTATCTTGTACCCTGAGTAACTAATTTAAAGATAACAATGCATAATGTATTAATCATTGCTGCCCTCCTGTTATGTTGTTTTGAAATTTTTTTTTCTCTTTAAAAAAAAAAAAAAAGAAAAGAAAATAGTGGAGAAAGGAACATTTCCTGACTTTTTTTTTTAAATGAGGCCAACACAACACACTTATACTCAAAAAGGACATAAACCTTAATGAAAAAAAATTAGCCAGCCATGGTGGTGGTTGTAATCCCAGCACACAAAAGGTTGAAGAAGGAGCACTGGGAGTCTGAGGCCTGCCTGGGCAACACAGGGAGTTCAAGGCTAGCCTGGACTACACAGAGAGATCCTATCTCAGGAAAAAAAAGAAAAAATATATACAGCTCATTAGCACTGATACAAAAGTTAGTGACAAAATATTAAAAAATTGTCAGATATTACGAAATTACCACTGTTCTCCATTCCTTTTTTTTTTGTGGGTACCGGGAGTTGACCTCAGGACCTTGAGCTTGCTGGGCAGGCACTTATGCCACTGAACCATAGCACCAGCCCTGTTCTCCATACTTTTTTTTTTTTTTTTTGTGGGTACCGGGGGTTGACCACAGGAGCTCACGCGCCAGGAGGCGCCCGTGCCGCTGAGCGATATCACCGGCCCCTTTTTCCGTATGTGGGTTCCAGGAGTCAAACTTGGGCCCTCGCGCTTGCCAGGCAGGCGCTTATGCCACTGAGCCATCTCACTGGTTCCCAGTTTTCCATTCTTGTCAGTGATGTGATGTTTTAATTTCTTCACATCTTTGTATTTGTTCTTGTATATAGCCCCCCCTTCCTTCTCTCTCTCTCTCTCTCTCCCTCTCTCCTTTTTTGTGGTACTGGGCCTTCCACCCCTTTTATAATCGAGACAAGGTTTTGCTAAGTTGCTTCATTGACCAAGCTGGGCTCGGCTGTAGTTTAAATGTTCACAGATAAGAGTAATTACCTGCTGCCCTTCTGTACCCTCAGCAGTGACCATAGCAACAGAATGTGTTCCTGCTGAGGAGATGACTGCATCATGAGCAGGGACTGTGATGGGCGTGCCATCCTGTGTTACCATTGTGATGGTATTGCCAATGGCCTGCATGTCAGCTTGAGATATATTCACCTGTAATATAGGGCATTTTACAAATCAGTTAGTTTCCTGTTACATTCGACAATTTTAGTTAATGTCTGGGCCCAGTCATTGTTTACTCTGTGGGAGAAAATAAATGTTTTATAATCCAGAAAACCCAGTCATTAGACAAATCAGCATTTCTTAAATGCATCTAATTACTAATTTAGACCCTTATTTTTCTTAATTTCTGCAATAATGCAACTTCTCTACAGGTAGCTAGTCTAACCCTTCCCTAATTATACTCTACTAAGACGCCTTTCTAAAACAAAGCAAAAGGCTGGACATGGTGCTGCATGCCTGTAATCCCAGCACCGGGGAGGCTGAGGCAGGAGAATCGCCATGAGTTTGAGGCCAGCCTGGGCTACACAGAGTTCAAGGACAGCCTGAACTACATAGCGAGACCCTGTCTCAAAATAAATAAGTAAGTAAATAAATAAATAAATAAAAAGCAAAGTGGTGGCTGAGGAAGGAGGATTGCAAATTCAAGCCCAGCCTGGAAAATTTAACAACTCAGTAAGATCCTGTCTCAAAAATAAAAAATAAAAAAAGGGCTAGGGATATAGTTCAGTGTGAAGGCCCTGTGTTCAATCCCCAGCAGCACAAAAGAAAAAATAAAATTTAAAAATTAAAAAAAAAAAATAAAGCAATGCAAGTTTCACTATGCTTCCTGCTTAAATCCTCAGTGACTTCCTGTCACCTATATAGTAGTTCAAACTTCCTACCTGCCATTCCTGACCTTTCATGATCTAGCTTTTACCAACTTTTCCGCCCCTGACTCACCTACTTACTTCCAAATCTGCATCTTACACTTCAGCCATAACTAAGTATTTGCAGTCCCAGACAGTGTTACAGACTTTTAGATTTTTGTGGTTTTGCCTTCCTTCCATTCTCTGCCTGGAGAACTTGGACTCAACTGAATGACCATTCTCTGTGAGGGCCGCCGAGATTCCCTCAGGAAGGACTGACTACCAGCTCTCTCCTCCAGGCTGCCACAGCACATTACATAACCCTCGGTTACATACCCCTCAGTATGAGGAATTATCCTTCACTTTAGAAATGTCTTTCTCCCAGTAGATTGTGGTATCTTTCTTCTATACTGTTTACCAAAATGCCTGGCATGGGATAGATGGCCAATACATGTCTGTTGTTTGACTGACTAAAGGAATGGAAATCTAAATTTTTTTCTTTTTTTGGAGACAGGGTCTTGCTGTGTAGTTCAGGCTGGCCTTCAACTCACTATGGAGCCCAGGCTGGCTTCGAACTTGCAGTGCTCCTCCTGCCTCAGCCTCCCAAGTGCTAGGATTACAGGTGTGCACCACCATGCCTGGCTTGGAAATCTACTTTTTGAAGGACATGGGAAGGTTAAATCCAGATAAAATACAATAATTGGGATGGGAAAGATAGTACTTCTGGAATACATGTAGAAGAGTTAGACTTATTCTGTACAGTCAGAGAGGAGCCATGAATGAATATAGGGGTGGTTCTCTATGAACACTTGAGTCTTCCAGCAATGAGACAGGCTAACAGGCTGCCTCATAGGGTGGGGTGCGGTTTACTGGGAACTGAACATACGGCTTTCACAATCAGCTACCTCCCTAACTCCTTTTTTTACTTTCTATTTTGGGATAGGGTCTCACTAAGTTGCTAAATTGCCCAGGTTGGTCTCAAACTTACAGTCCCCTTGCCTCAGCCTCCCAGAATGCTGTGATTACAGGTGTGTGCCATTAAGCCCAGAGGATCCATTTTTAAACCCTCAATCTCCCTGTGGTTCTGACTTTCACTATTTCTCTTTTGAACAACATCAATTAATACCATTTGGACTCTACAGAGATACAAACATTCTTGACTAATCTCACTGCACGCAATCTCTTTCAGCAGACTACTAAAAACCCCGTACCAATCTGCCACTGCTTCCAGGCAGATACCCAACGTCATGCCTGATGTTCAAGGCTTTCCCCAATGGGGACCCGCCCTGCTTTTCAAGCCCAGGTTCTGAGAAACATTCTTGCTTGGCTTCGCGTTCACACTTACATGCTGAGTCCCATCCTGCGATATGAGTGTAACCTGCTGACTCAGTCCAGACTGGGTGACCGTGGCTACTTGTGTAGACACAACATCGTCCCCTTCTACACCTGTGACATAGGTGATCTGGGACCCTTTGAGAACATCGTCACCTTGACCTGTTTAAAACAAATGAATTATTTATTTGTCCAACTAATCAGAAAGCAGAGAACATTCTAAATGTAAGGGAGAAAATTATAAAATGTATTATGTATTGTATTGTAAATCACAAAGATGGCTTCTAGGACCTTCTCCCCCCATCTCCACTTTTGCAAAGCCAAACCAAATCAAATCAGACTAAATCAAAGTTTTCCCAAGTGTTCTAATTTTGGGAGACCTTTTTTTTCTCTTAGTTGGAAAAATCATGTGATTCTGTGCACATGTGTGGGGGCAGGCAGGGAGGAAATCGCTCAGAAGACTGGCAAATAACCCTTTCAATACAGCAAGTATGCACTATGTTCTTGCAGTCCCTTAAGAAGCCGTAAAAGTGATAAAACAATCTTTATAAACATTAACAGCAAAACTGAAATGGTTGGTAAACATAATCTACTTAGTCTTCAGCACAAGTGATTGATTGCAAGTTAACAGTACACAATGACATCATTGTGCAAAGACAATGTAATGGCTTATTATCTGGAGTACGGTTAATCATTTAATTTCTGACAGAATAGGAGCCCTCCTCCTCCACTTCTTTTGTAAAGAACCAGTAAGTAAACAGCAATTTCAACAGTCATTACTGCTATACTTGGCCACCAGGTAGATTACTGATCCCTCTCTTTTCTAACATTTTCCATCTCCCATGAAGCAAGAAAGAGAGCACAATGTTTTCCTCCTTCAAAGAAGGACTTAAGACACTAATCTGAGAGCACTTCTCATTAGTGGTTACTGCAGCATTCACACAGCTACCGCCCTCCAAGTACAACCTCCACAGCAGTCATTGTTTCACTCCTTTTTCTTCTGTTCCATGGCTATTTATATATCATTATTCCCTAGGGTTACAAAACCCAGGGATCACATGGAAAAAAAGGAACACACACCTATCCCTATTCTTAGAAAAACAACTGTAGTTTAGTTTTTTTAAAAAATAAAATATATATTATTATAGAATATTTTTTAGAGTATAGAAAAGTCTAATATCTGAACTGTACAACGTAAGGGACTTGCAGTATTTTGGTTGGAAAATAACATAGTACTCAAGATTGAAGGAACTGTCGGGCCGGTGATATCGCTCAGCGGCATGGGCGCCTGCTGGCGCGCGAAGTCCTGAGTTCGACCCCAGTACCCACAAAAAAAAAAAAAAAGAAGATTGAAGGAACTGTTCTCATATTATTACCTGACAAATACCTGACAGGAAAAAATTAGGACTACAGTAGAGAATCATTTGAGGAGCAGATGATCTGTTCATTTCCTTATTCTCCAACCAACTTTTTTAAACATTTAAATGTTTCTGAATGCTTTACTCAGTTCTTTTAATTTTCAAATTATAACCTATGTTTTGTTTTAGAAAAACTGACTTCTTTTTATCTATTTTTTTATGCCTATTTAACTGAAATCACTGAATATAATTCTCTAAAACATGTTTTCAAAATTCTTACTGAATTTCTTACTTACTGAAATGGGTGATTTTGTCTCTTACAATATACCTAACAGCACCTGAATAAGTGAGCTATTTGGGGTTTGTTTGTTTGTTTTGATCTTTTTTTTGAGACAGCATTCACTATGCAGTTCAGACTGGCCTTGAACTCACTTTGTAGCCCAGGTTGGCCTTGAACTCACAGTGATTCTCCTGCCTCAGCTTCCCGAGTGCTGGGATTACAGGTGTGCACCACCACACCTGGCGACATGAAGAGTTACTTGGAGCAGTGCTCTGCTCTTGTGATCAAGACCAATCTTCAGGGCCGGTGAGACGGCTCAGCGGCTTAAGCGCCTGCCTTGCAAGCGCAAAGGCCTGAGTTCGACTCCCGGAACCCACATACGAAAAAGGGGCCGGTGATATCGCTCAGCGGCACGGGTGCCTGTTGGCACGTGAGGTCCTGAGGTCGTCCCCCCGGTACCCACAAAAAAAAAAAAAAAAAAAAAAGACCAATCTTCAATAAACACAAACTACCTGGCTGCCCCTGCCTCACTCTCCAGCCTTATTTTATATCCCATCCCCAGGTGAGACTGCCATGCTAGCCAGCTTCTCTCAGGATCTCCCCATTCACCTGCCTCTCTCCAGTCTCGTGGCTCTATGCATGTGTCATTCCCTCTACTTGCAGGTTTTGTCTTTGGTCCCTGTTTCCTTCCCCCCAACCCCTGCTTCTTCACCTAGTTAAACCCCATTTACCCTCCAAAAACCACTTCCTTGGGGTTAGGGGGTTTTCCCTGCCCTACCAGATGAGACTACATCCCCCCATATACAGCCCACAGCACCAGTTCCTTTCTTCTAATGCATTATCTCAGTTGTAACATTGTATGTTTGTGAATAATTGTATGATTGAAACTTTATGATTTGAGAAAATGGTATGAATCTTAAATTATTATTATTTATTTATTTATTTATTTATTTATTTATTTTTGGTGGATACCGGGAGTCGAACTCAGCACCTCGTGTTTGCCAGGCAGGTACTTATTGCCGCTGAGCTATCTCACCAGCCCCAGAATCTTAAATTATTGCTTCTCAAACCTAGAAACACTTACAATGGATAAAAACCTCACCTGGGGGAGGCTCAAAGAAGGCTTCTTGCTCCTCCTCGATGGGCTCGGTGTCATTGTGGGCCGTCCGCTTGTGCATGGCCAACGTGGAGATCTGCTTGTATGTCTTCCCACAGTGGTTACAGTTGTACGGTTTGGAGTGAGTGTGAACGACATGGTGTTTATATAAACTGGAATATTCTGTAAACCTTTTGTCACACCCAGGAACTGTACAAACATATGGCTTTTCCCCTAAGAACAGCACAAAAAAGTCACATTTTACTTAAGCAGGCATAATTATTCCATCCCTTGGGTGAGGGACCTGTGAAAAATTAGAAGTTGCCAAATCCAGGTTAGAGAGAGAGCTCACTGGTAGACTGCCCGCCTCTACCATGAGAGGTGCTGATTTCAAGTCCCAGCACAGCGAGTGGGAATGTGCGTCCAAATCCCCGCTCCTCCTTTCATGAGGCAGCACACAGGGAAGCACAGTCTCTAACTATGGTTTTGACTTGGTTCAAAAGGTAGTCTGTACTCTGAGTGCTTTCCTAGTGCTTCAATCCCACTTTTCCCCTCATTTCAAGGGATGAAAAAAGGATGGGGACATTGTCTGGTTCCATTCTGTCATGAAACTATAATTTGTCTTATGTAACTAGATAACCTCAATATCATTAATGACACTATACTAATAATGACTCTAATGAATACAGCCTACCCTAAGGGTTTTATGAAGATAATAAAAAGAGATTTTCTAAAAACTCATAGCTGGACATGTCAATATATCTAAAAGGATATGCATGTTTCATTTAACTTCACTTTTTTTTTTTTGTCTTTTTGAGACAAGGTTTTACTATGTAGTTCAGACTGGCCTTCAACTCACTTAGCCCAGGCTGACCTTGAACTTGAAGCAATCCTCCTGCCTCAGCCTCCCTTGTGCTGGGATTATAGGTGTGCGCCACCATGCCCAGCCTTCACTTCTTGCATCCAATCACAAGTAGAAAGTAGGCAACACAATCTGGAGGTATCAGTGTGAACTCCTGACTTCTAAAATGTGCATATGTACATGTGCATACACATGCATGTCCTAGTTAATGCTCACTTTAAATATTCTTCGGCTAACTGCATCTTTTTCCATGGTTCTAAATACGATAAAAACACCCACAAACAGTCATCTCACAGAAGTGTAAGTTTCAGACATAAAATAATTGGAAATGGCTTTCTGTCTTCTTCCTGGTGCCCATTCTCAAAGTGGACAGAATAAAATTCTTATCTTGGTAAGATGGCTGATGAGGAGATGTGGTGAGGGAAAGGGAAATGACAGGTTATTCCAGACAGGAAAATGACAGCCAATTTAAACTTGGAAAACCAGCCCAACTAATATTTTTGAGACTGCAGCAAAAACCCCACTTGTGGCACCAAGTTCCTTCTGGCCTGATCAATTGCATAGATATAATGCATTTCACATTTCTGGATTCTTTTTTTGGGGAGTAGGGTGGGAGGGGGTGCCCAAATCTAACTCAGGGCCTTGCACCTGGTATGCAAGCAGTGTACCACTGAGCTACAATCCTAGCCCTATTTCCAAATCTTTATACTCCACTTACAAGGCATAACATGGGCAATGACTGTATCATTTACATAACTGTTAGCCAATCTTTCCTTCTAGCACAGACCTACCTCTTGAGTCAGATCAACACTTAATAGCTTATTACAGATCTCTCTACTTCAGTGATTCTCAACGATGTTGCATACAAAATATCTTACAAGTGTTTAATATATCCTGATGTCTAGGCCTCAAACCAGTACGATTATGTCAGAATCTGTGTAGACAGGATCTGGGGAAATAGTCTTGTTTTTTTTTTTGTTTTGTTTTGTTTTGAGACAGGATCTTGCCATATAGTTCAGGTGGCCTTAGGCTCACTATGGCCCAGGCTAGCCTTGAGCGTGAGATGATCCTCCTGCCTTAGCCTCCAGGGTGCTGGGCTCACAAGCTTGCGCTGCTACAAGCAAACATGGCTTTTCTTTTCTTTTTTTTTTAGACAGGGTCTCACTATGTAGTGCAGACCAGTCTTGAACTCGCTATGTAGCCCAGGCTGGCCTCAAACTCTGCAATCCACTTCCTGGGATTACAGGCAGGTGCTACCATGCCAGCCTCCAATTAGTCAACTTTTTCATTTTTTTTTTTTTTTTTGGTGGGTACCGGGGGTCGACCTCAGGACCTCGTGCACCAGCAGGCGCCCGTGCCGCTGAGCAATATCATCGGCCCTTTTCTCATATGTGGGTTCCAGGAGTCGAACTCGGGCCCTCGTGCTTGCCAGGCAGGCGCTTATGCCACTAAGCCATCTCACCAGCCCCCAATTAGTCAACTTTTAAAAGGTAAATCCAATGTGTAGCCTTAGTATTTCTCTACCCAAATATCCTAAAGAGATCAGTAAGACCAGACTTAGTGTACATATCTCTCTTATCAGAATTTAATTTACTTATAAAATGTACTGAATGCCAAACTTTCTCATAATGAGTCTATTCCATTGCTTTTTTTTTTTTTTTTAATGCGGGTACTGGGAGTCGAACTCGGGACCTCACGCTTGCCAGGCTGGCATTTATGCCACTGAGCTATATCACCGGCCCCTTCCATTATTTTAAAGGAGAAAAATAATGTTTTCTCAGCCCAACCAAAAACCATGGCCTTGCCAGGCATGGTGGCACATGCCTGTAATGCTAGCAACTTGAGACAGGAGAATTACAAGTTCAAGGCCAGTCTGGGCAACCCAGTGAGAGACCCAGTCTCAAAAAATAAAAAGGGGGCCGGTGAGATGGCTCAGCGGCTTAAGTGCCTGCCCGGCAAGCGCGAGGGCCTGAGTTCGACTCCTGGAACCCACATACAAAAAAGGGGCCGGTGATATCGCTCAGCGGCATGGGTGCCTGTTGGCGCATGAGGTCCTGAGGTCCACCCCCAAGTACCCACAAAAAAAAAAAAAAAAAAAAACGGGCTGGGAATGTAGCTCAATGGTAGAGTGCCACAGGGCATGATACTGGGTATCACAAAAACAAAACAAAACCATCTAGCTGATTCTCTGAATATCACAGAAAAGGCTCTGAGGTACCTATATCATAATCCACCAAGAATGCCTGCAGCACTTACAACATCAGTTATCTAAAGACTGAACATTCAGCGAACTCATTAGTGGGTATGTTTATGTATAATGCACAATACTATGGCACAGTATCAGAACAGACTTTTGTTTTCTTTCCATACTGTGTACTAAATGTGTACTATAATTTAAAAATGTTATCTTAGAGGTAAAAAAGAATAATACGAATTATATTAGCAAAATATAACTTTTCTTCTAATATACAGCTTTCTTTTCTAGGGCTCTTAAAATATTTTCACAGGTTTTCCCAATTACTGAGGAAACATTTTAACTTAATGTTAGGAAGATAATAGCAAAAATGTGTAATACACTCACACAACATAAACATGAAATAAAATTGTATCAGAAACATGACTTCAGTATCTCCTGTTCTCTCACTCAGACTCACATACAATTTAATTCTCCTTTCATGGAAAAATGCATGTACAAGCAGATTCACTGAGGTGGGGTTTTTTTTTTTTTTTTTTTTTATGGGTACCGGGGGTCGACCTCAGGACCTCGCGTGCCAGCAGGCGCCCATGCCACTGAGTGATATCACCGGCCCTTTTCTCGTATGTGGGTTCCGGGAGTCGAACTCGGGCCCTCGCGCTTGCCAGGCAGGCACTTACGCTGCTGAGCCATCTCACCGGCCCCTGAGGTGGGTTTTTTCATTGGGTCATAATTCTTTTTTTGGTACTGGGGATTGAACCCGGGGCCTCGCTTTACTATTGAGCTACAGCCCTAACCTCCCCACCTACTTTTTTTTTTTTGAAATTTTATTTCTTTGAGACAAGGTTTTGATAAATTGCAGGTGGTCTAGAACTTACTGTACTCTCTTTGCTTTAGCCTCCTAAATAGCTAGTATTACAGGCATGAGCCATAGCACCCAGCTGGATCATAAATTTTAAGTGAAAACTTTGCAAATCATACTAACATATGTACAGATGGTAAGAGTTTGGGTGGTTCTTGGAGGCCTACAATTCCAAACACCCTTATCTTCCCTTTCCAGCTTGCACTTCCCTATCTTAGCACAGAACTGTTATCTAACCTAATTTGAGCTAGGATCTCTCTTTTCTATTCTTCATCACTAACTTGCACCATAAGCTCCACAAAATTCAGTTAAAGAAACACTCTTAGCACAACTCACTGCCCCCCAGCTTCACCTTGTATGACTCTTCTGCACATAATCTGTGCTCCAGTTATATGGATCCACCCAATATTGTGCTTTTTCACACCTTTGTACTTTCACCCATGCCACTGCTCCTGGTAAAAACACTCTTCTCTCCACTTGGCAAACTTCGGGATTCAGTCTAGAAGTCGAACTCCCTAGAAAAGCCTTCTTGGCATGCTTCTCCCACTCCTGTGGCAATGCGGCCTCCCCCTCTGCTCCCATAGCATTGCATTCACCTAACAGCAACTGCGTCTCCTATCCCTCCTTTTTTATGTGGGAACCGGGAGTCGACCTCAGGACCTCGTGCTTGCCAGCAGGCGCTCATGCCGCTGAGCCACATCACCGGCCCTTTTTTTCCTTTATGTGGGTTCCGGGAGTCAAACTCAGGACCTCGCGCTTGCCAGGCAGGTGCTTACGCCGCTGAGCCATCTCACCGGCCCTCCTATCCCTCTTGAACTCAACTGCCCTTCACAATGTCTCATCTGTCTGTATTTCCTGTGATTGGCAGGGAAGTCCACAGTAGATGCTCGGAACTATTTGATGAATAAATAAATGCTAACCTGAAATTTTTAAAGTTGTTTGACTCTTTTTCATCATGCCAAGTAATAGGAACAAGAAATTAGCTGGAAATAGTTTCTGGAAAGGCAGGAATTAAATGGAGCCTTGAAAGATAAAGACCAAGAGATCAAAGATGGTTACCTGTGTGTATCCTCACATGGTTTTTATAGTTGGTTGCACTGGCAAATGCCCTCCCACATCCTGGTTCTGTGCAGTAATAAGGTCTTTCTCCTGTGTGTGTCCTAACGTGCACTTTTCTGATATTTGATGTCGTAAAGGACCGACCGCAGCCTTCGAAGGGACACTTAAAAGGTCTTTCTCCTGAAAATACAGAGGGGAATAAATTAAACAGTACAAAACTATGTAGAAAATTGAAATGTCTTATCCTTCTACTCTGCCTAAGATCATGCTCAAGACTCTAGTCTTCTTGTGCTGAGAATCCCTTTCATGCATCTTCTACTCCAAACTTAAATTTACATAAGAAAACCTGAATGACATTCAAAACTCATTATTGATTACATGAGTCTCTTGGGCATCTTGAAAACATTTGCTGGCTGGGTGTTGTGGCACATGCCTGTAAGCCCAGCACTTGGGAGGCTGAGACAGGATTGCTGTGAGTTTGAGGCTAACCTGGGCTACATAGTGAGTTCAAGGCCAGCCTTAACTACATAGCAAGACCCTGTCTCAGCAAATAAAATAAAAATGAGCTGAAGCTAGGTATGGTGGTAGGTGTTTGTGGTCCCAACTACTCAAACCTGAGGCAGAACTGCTTGAGCCCAGGAATTTGAGGCTGACCTAGGCAACACAGTGAGACCCCCCCCTGAGAAAAGTTGAGAAAGAAGCATAAAACAAAAATAGAAGCTGTGCATGGTGGCGCATGCCTGTAATCCCAGCACTTGGCAGGCTGAGGCAGGAGGGCTGCTGTGAGTTCGAGGCCAGCCTGGGCTACATAGTGAGTTCAAGCCCAGCTTGGACTACATAGCAAAATCCTGTCTCAAAAAAACAAAAACAAAAATAAAAAAAAGAAAAAAAAAGAAAAATAGAGTCAAGAATACAGACTAAAAAAAAAAAAAAATACAGATTAAATTGGAACAACCCTAGAATCCTCAGAATCCTCTAATAGTTTATTTCCTATTTTATTCAATTATACAGGACCTTGAAGAAAAATGATTTGTGATCTTTATAAAATCTAATGCCTAGCACATAATATGCATCAAAGTACTTGCTGAGCATACTACTATTCTCATAATCTAAGTTTACAAAATGTCTACTCTGTCAATTATATTCTTTTCCTTCATTCTGCTTCATAGAACACTGGAATCCAAAAGACTTAAACTGTCAAGCAGGAGGTAGTGTTTGCTTCTGACTCCTATGTGCCCTTTTCTAGATGAGCTCAAATTAAGCAGACATCTTCTGGGGCAGAGGCAAAAATCCTCTTCATTTGTGAGTATAGATAGATAACTGAGATCTATCCATATACTAGTGAGTTTGTTAGATTTCTTTTGGTCAAATAAAATGATTTCCCTGTTGGTGGAGTGCTCTCAAGAATGACTCTCGCTAGGTATGGTGGTGAATGCCTATAATCCTAACACTTGAAAGGCTGAGGCAGGAGGACCTCCGTGAGTTCGAGGCCAGCCTGGAATACACAGTGAGTTCAAGGCCAACTGGGAATACATAGCGAGACCCTGTCTCAAAAACCAAAAGACAAAAAAGAAAAAAAGAATGACACTGTTAAAAACAGAACAGTCATCTTTGATCTTTTCTTTAGTGAAAGTTTTGTTCAGCATGTCAACCTAAGGAGATAAAGAGTTCATCTTGGGGCTGGAAATGGTGGCACATATCTGCAATCCCAGCTACTAGAAAGGCTAAGGTGGGAGGATTGCAAATTTGAGGCTAGCCTGGGCAATTTAGTGTCCAAAAATAAAAAAAGAATTTTTAACATGGGGTAGGCAGGGTTAGGACGTGTAGCTCCATGATAGAGCAGTTGCTCAGCATGCACAGGCCCTGGGTTCAGTTCCTAGCACCACAAAAAACAGGAGTTTATCTTAGGCAAGTCCCTTTCCCATGTCTAAACAACTTCTACAATCTTCCCAGCTCTGACATGCTATGATAAGGAATCAACTGTCCTAGGACAATTATCATTGTATTATATACTGTTACGCTAGCACCTGATTTTTTTTTTGTTCTGAAATCAATTCTGTTTAAAATAGAATTCCCGGGCCGGTGAGATGGCTCAGCGGCTTAAGCGCCTGCCTTGCAAGCGCGAGGGCCAGAGTTTGACTCCCGGATCCCACATATGAAAAAGGGGCCGGTGATATCGCTCAGCGGCACGGGCGCCTCCTGGCGCGCGAGGTCCTGAGGTCGACCCCCTGGTACCCACAAAAAAAAAAAAAAAAAAAATAGAATTCCCCTGTTCCTTATTCAACCCATATTATACCAATGAAAATATGGTTTAAAAACTGATATATAGGGCAACCCATTTGGGACCCCTCCTGTCTCAGGAGCTATCCTATTCCCTATTCCGTTTTTCTTTTTCCTGTGAGTACCGGGGTAGACCTTAGGACCTCACGCGCTAGCAGGCACCCGTGCCGCTGAGTGATATCACCGGCCCCTTTTTCATATGTGGGTTCCAGGAGTCGAACTCGGGCCCTCACGCTTACCAGGCAGGCGCTTACGCCGCTGAGCCATCTCACCGGCCCCCTCCCTATTCCTTTTTGCCAATAAATTTTCCTACTCTTTTTTTTTTTTGTACCAGGAATCGAACTCAGGACCTTTGGCTTGCCAGGCAGGCACTCATGCTGCTGAGCTATATCCCCAGCCCCAATTTTCCTACTCTTAAAAAAACAAAATCCAAAACAAAAACTGCTATATGAACATCTGGTTTGCTGATTGACTATCAGAAGAATCATAATTTTGATGTTTTTTATCTATATTAATAAAACCAGATTATTGTTATATAAAACTTTTAGATAATGAGTTTGCTTTATTTTAAATCCAAATAGAATTTGCAGGAGCTAGGAGAAACACTTCTCTTTGATACAACGAATAAAAATAAGTGTGTGAATGAGATGGATACAGAGACCTATAGCTCTGTTCCTAAGCATTACGAAGTAAAGCCAATATGAGATCATAGATAAACTTGAGGTTAAATCTTTTTTTTTTTTAATTAATTTATTATTTTTTTTAAAGACAACAAGTAAACATTGAGGTTAAATCTTAATGCCTAAGCTGGGCCTGGTGGCACACGCCTGTGATCCCAGCACTCAGGCAACTGTGGCAGGAGGACTGCAGGAGTTCAAGACAGCCTGGGCTACATAGTGAGTTCAAAGCCAACCTGAAGTACATAGTGAAACCTTGTCTCAATAAACCAAAACAACAACCAAAAAAACCCTTAATGCCTGGAAGAATCCTCCATGGAAACTTGTTAAACTACTTCAGAATATTTAGAGATGCAAAACTTACATTTGGGGACACTGTTATTGCACCATGTTTAAAGCATCTGTACTAAAATCCCAAACTAAATGATCTCATGCTATTATTACTTAAGTCAATAACTTAAAGTAGCATCTTTTATCAGCAGTTTCTGAAATTTGTTCAACTCTGATCTAAAATAAATAATTACCTTTACCTTTATAATATCAATTCCATAAGTAATCAAATGTAAGGAGGGGAAGGGAATAAAGGGCAGATAAGAATAAAGCACCAGGGCTGGTGATATAGCTCAGTGGCATAAGCGCCTGCCTGGCAAGTGCAAGGTCCTGAGTTCGACTCCCACTACCCGCATTAAAAAAAGAATAAAGCACCAGTCGCGCGTGGTGGCACATGCCTGTAATCCCAGTACTCAGGAGGCTGAGGATCACTGTGAGTTCAAGGTCAGCCTGGGCTAAAAAGTGAGTTCAAAGTGCTCAGTTTGGCAGAACATATACAAAGTGAGTTCAAGGCAGCCTGAACTACATAGCAAGACCTTGTCTCCAAAAAAAAAAAAAAAAGGAGAGAGAGAGAAAGAGTAAAGCACCATTTAGGAAGAGAAGGTGGGAAAACTTAGAGAGGAGACGACTGTAGGAAGTAACAAGATTTTCTTTCTGTGCAGGTATTAGGGGCTTAGATATTTGCTTTAGCAGCAGCGTAGTGCAGGAGGGCAGAGGGGCAATGAGTAAATTGAGAAATAACAGGATGCCTGAGGTGCTGTATCAGTTCTGCTACTAAGGAAATGTGTAATCCTAGGTAAATCAGCCAGTTCACATAATTTCTGAAAACTGAGAGGGTTGGTGGTCTAGAATCATTACTTATCTTTCTAGGGAATCTAAAATTTCCACAAATTCCCACTGTTCATCCTTTTCTTTTTTTTTTTTTTTTTGTGGGTACCGGGGGGTCGACCTCAGGACCTTGCGCGCCAACAGGCACCCATGCCGCTGAGCGATATCACCGGCCCCTTTTTCGTATGTGGGATCTGGGAGTCGAACTCGGGCCCTCGCACTTGCAAGGCAGGCACTTATGCCGCTGAGCCATCTCACCGGCCCTGTTCATCCTTTTCGAGTGCAACAGAGCTCTGGGCCCTCGTCCTGGGAAGTAGCAGACTTGTACAAACAGCAGTATGCATGCAATCCCAGGAGTCAAGAGATGCCCCTAATCCTGACAATCTGAGAGTCTTTCAGAAACTACTTCCCCAAATCTCCTTCCTGTAGATTATGAATTCCTGGCCTAGATATGGCATTCTGCTCACATTAGTACCTGTATGAGTTCTGATATGTTTCTGTAGGTCTCCTGAAGTTTTGAAAGATTTAGTACAATTATCTTCTGAACACCGATATGGCTTTTCTCCTGTGTGAGTTCTGAAATGACTTTTTAATCCATAACCTTTAAGAAAAATTTAAAAGAAATTTAATTACACAATATACCTCTACAGATGCTCATTGAGATTAAGCTTTAGAAAAATACAGCAGACACCAAAGACAAAATACTAAGTGACTGCTCATGTGCTGCTATGGGCCACACTGAGGGCTCAGTTCCTGCCTCTGACCAGTCTCTGCTTGACTCCCCACTGGAACTAAGAAAAAGAGAATATATGTTTTTACCTGTTGCAAATGCTTTCCCACAGCCCGCATGCTCACACTGATAAGGCCGGTCTCCTGTGTGCGACCTCTCATGGACCTGTTATTAAAAACACCAGCATGAATCTATTTCCATTATGTATTCCTCGGGTAAGACAGTCTTGACATAGACTTATTTTTTTTGTCTGTCATTGCTGTATGATTTTGTTGTATGCCTTTTTTTTTTTAATATGCAGGTACCGGGAGTCAAACTCAGGACCTCGCACTTGCCAGGCAGGAGCTTATGCCGCTGAGCTGTATCACTGGCCCATGTTGTATGTTTTTTTAAAAAACATCTTTTTCATGAAAACTATAGCCTAGAAATTCTCAATATAGACCTAAGTTTATATATTAAGAAGTACTCATTTTAAATGAAGAAAAGGAATGCTTGATTTGAGTTTTTCTAAAATGTCAAAGGTATTTGCATGAAACATATACATGATGAGCACTAGGAACAGAGGGCAGGGTAAAGAGTGTGGAGGCTCTCTGGGTATGGTGCTAGATGCCTGGAATCCTAGCTATTTGGGAGGCTGAGGCAGGAGGATCATGAGTTTGAGGCCAGCCTGGGCAACTTAGTGAGACTCAATCTAAAAGAAACCCACAAAAACAATAATTGGAGAATGCTGCTACAGGAAAGCTTCACCACTACCTAGTGCTATGGACACGGGCACTCTTCTAAGCTTCAAAGTCCTTTTTTTTGTGTGTGTGGGTACCGGGGGTCGACCTCAGGACCTCGCGCGCCAACAGGCACCCGTGCCACTGAGCAATATCACCGGCCCCTTTTTCGTAAGTGGGATCCGGGAGTCGAACTCGGGCCCTCGCGCTTGCAAGGCAGGCGCTTATGTGCCTGAGATGTCACCGGCCCTCAAAGTCCTTTTTGTAAATTGGGAACATAATAGTATTTACCATGGGGGGTCCAACAAATGAGTCATCACAACAATGGCAAATGAAGCCTTACCACATACTGCATCAGGCCACTCTGTTTAGTACTTTACATGGACACTATTAACTTACTTAATTCTTTCAACTACTCTGTGAGGGAGGTACCTTAAGATCCAATTTTATAGATGAGGAACTGAGAAGGCAATCAACATACCAAGGTCACACACTAACAAAAAATGCAGATGGGCTGTAGGGTCACTACTTCAAATATGCTAAATGCACACTTCCTGTTCCACTGGAAGTTATTAAATGATTTTTAATTTATTTTTATTTTTTTTGTGGGTACCAGGCGTCAACCTCAGGACCTCGCGCGCCAGCAGGTGCCCGTGCCACTGAGTGATATCATCGGCCCTTTCTTCGTATGTGGGTTCCAGGAGTCGAACTCGGGCCCTCGCGCTTGCCAGGCAGGCGCTTATGCCGCTGAGCCATCTCACCGGCCCTTAGCTATTATTCTTAAGAGTCGTGGCATAGTCTTGTTGTGTTTAGCTGCAATTAAAATACTTGGCTCAAATACCCAAGAGAACAAATTAACACCAACTTTTGCTAGGTTCCTGCAAATCACTGTTAACAGAGCAATGGCATCTTTCATATAATTACATAAATTTCATAGTTGGCCAAAAGCATTTAGATATACAGAGTCAGTACTGTGTGCCAGAGAAATATTGGACATTAGAGCTAGAGATGAAGAAAACGTAGTCTAAGCCCTCACAGAACTGTGTTTCTAATGCCTGTCTAGGGTTCTATGACTGCGTGTCAGCACAAATCACTATGTTGGTAAGTAGGAAAACAGTAATGTGTGACTGCTACTACATGCCTTGATAGCAGTTACTGTCCTAAATTGTTACAACTTGTATCTAGATGTCCCCCCAAAGCCTCATGTGGTCATAGGTGGGACTTTTCAGAGGTGGCTGGACCTAGAGTGCGTGACGCTGGAATTGATTCATGGTGCAATGCTAGGATCAAAGGCACTAGGATTAAGGGTGTGAGTGCTACCTGCCCCGAGTAGCCTGGATAAGATAGAAGGGTAGAAAGAGCTGTGGTTGTCTCTTGCTTGGTTGCTTTGCTACCTTCTGCCCACCATGAACTGTTTCTCCTCTGTGATGCCTGTCGGCCAACCACCCTGCCTTCAAGCCAGCAGATTACGGACTGAAACAACTTCTTTTTTTTTAATGTGGGTACTGGGAGCCGACCTCAGGGCCTCGCGCTTGCCAGCAAGTGCTTGTGCTGCTGAGCGATATCACAGGCCCTTTTTTTCCTTTATGTGGTTCCAGGAGTCAAACTCAGGACCTCGCACTTGCCGGGTAGGCGCTTATGCTGCTGAGCCATCTCACCGGCCCTGAAACTTCCACAAACTGTGAGCTAAATAAATCTTTTCTCTTTTAACTTTTTTTTTTTTTTTTTTTTTTTGTGGGTACCGGGGGGTCGACCTCAGGACCTTGCGCGCCAACAGGCACCCGTGCCGCTGAGCAATATCACCGGTCCCTTTTTCGTATGTGGGTTCTGGGAGTCAAACTCGAGCCCTCGCGCTTGCAAGGCAGGCGCTTACGCTGCTGAGCCATCTCACCGGCCCTTTTCTCTTTTAACTTTGAGTGTCAGGGCATTTCATCTCAGCAACAAGAGAAAAGCAACTAAGACATAAGTATTCTCATAACTACATATAGCATTTGTTTTCTGGGTACCTTTAGATGATGAGCTGTTGTATATAATTTTCCACATCCATCATATTCACATCGAAATGCCTTTTCTCCACTTTGTTGAGATTTAGCAGTTACTCTTGTCGCATGTCCTTGTAGGACAATCTAGACAAAGCAAAAAGGGTAATTTAGATTAGTTACATAAAGAAAACAGATGAAATTACTATTTTCTTTTCTTTTTTCTTTTTTTTTTTTGTTTCTTTTTGTTTTTGAGACAGGGTCTTGCTCTGTAATTCAGGCTGGCCTCGAACTCCCAGTGATCCTCCTGCTTCAGCCTCTCAAGTGCGGGGATTACAGGCATGAGCCACCACACCTGGTGAAATTACTATTTTCATGATAAAAAAGAACTGTACAGGGTTCTGGACTCAGACATCACTTTAGTGACAGTCTGTTATCGCTGAGTCAGATCCACTCAGCTCCTGGGTGACATGAGCAGCTCTGGAACAGACAAAAGAAGAGCCACAAACATATGGCTGGAGTTACAGATCTATTCCCAGGCTACAAAATCAACCTGAGTAGTATCTCCATCATATGTAGGCATTCTTTGATACACTCAAGGGATGTATCTATAGGTGTGTGTATGTTTTTTGTTTTTTTTTTTTTTGTGGGTACCGGGGGGTCGACCTCAGGACCTCGCGCGCCAGCAGGCGCCCGTGCCGCTGAGCGATATCACCGGCCCCTTTTTTTGTATGTGGGTTCCAGGAGTCAAACTCGGGCCCTCGCACTTGCTGGGCAGGCGCTTAAGCCGCTGAGCCATCTCACCGGTCCTGTGTGTATGTTTTGAGACAGGGTCTCACTATGTATTTCAGGCTGGCCTCAAACTCATAGCGATCTTCCTGCCTCACCCTCCTGAGTGCCTGGATTACAGGCATTCGCTACCACATATGGCATGTGTTTTGTGTTTTGACACGGGTTCTCATTGTGTAGTCCAGGCTGGTCTTGAACTTGCAATCCTCCTTTCTCAGCCTCCTAGTACTGGGATTACAGGTGTGCATCACCTGCCATGCCTGACTATAGTTATGTTTGTAAGGATATACCTCCTAAAAGCAACGTCAAAAGCATTTTTAATTTCAAAAGCAATGAAAAAGAAGGTAATAGGTGCAAGGTATGATGGTGTGTGTGTATAATCCCAGCTACGTGGGAGGTTGCAAGAAGATCACAAGTTTGAGGTCCACCTAGAGGATTTATTAAACACTGTCTCAAAATAAAATAAAAGGGTGAGTGTGGTGGTATATATCTGTAATCCCAGTACTCTGTAAGGCTGAGGCAACAGGATCACAAGTTCAAGCCCAGCCTGAGCAACTTAGCAACTTAGTGAGGCCCAGCCTTAAAAAATAAAATAAAATAAGATAAAATAAATAAATAAATAAATAAATAAATAAATAAATAAATAAATAAATAAAAAAAAAGGGCTGGGGATGTAGCTCAGTGATAAAGTGCTTGTCCAGCATGTATGAGTCCCTAGGTTCAAATCTCAGTACTGCAAAAAAATAAAAAAGGCATTAAGATATCTGACTACCATATCATCTATTGCCTGGATCACTCTAACAGCTGCCAAACTCAGAGTCACAATGACTAAACTGATATCTTAGTTAAGTCAGAGCATCTGACCTTTTTTCGTGTGTGTTTTTAATGTTAGAGATTGAATTCAGGGCCTCACGCATGCTAGGCAAGTGCTCTATCAAATTATACCCCTAGTCCTTTTTATTTTGAGACAAGGTCTTGCTAAATTGCCAGGCTGGCCCCAAACTTACAATCCTCCTGCCTCAGCCTCCTGAGTAAGTAGTACAGGTGTGTGCACCACCACACTTTGCTCATGCTTATAATACACAGAATGTTTGCGTACAATGGAAATCTCCCCTTTTATAGGAAATGTTTATAAAGCTCTTTTTCTCCCCATCTGGGCTAACATTTATATTCTGAATCCCAAATACATGTTTTATACTACTTAGAATGTGCTTTCTGGGCCAGTGAGATAGCTCAGCAGTATAAGTGCCTGCCTGGCAAGCACGAGGTCCTGAGTTCGACTCCCAGTACCCACATAAAGGAAAAAAAAGGGCCGGTGATATCGCTCAGTGGCATAAGTGCCTGCTGGCAAGTGCAAGGTCCCGAGTTCAACTCCCGGTACCCACATAAAAAAAGAAAAAAATAATGTGCTTTCTATCTTCTACCCTTTCTACCGCCATAACTCTCTACCACTCCCTACCATGACAGAGATTCTGAAATAATAGTTATCAAATGATTGGTTAAATATTCAACTTTATAAAATAAAAAATAAAACATGGTCTCTGCCATATTAGGGGTCTCATTCAAACTAGTGAAACTGTCTAGATTAATGAATGATTATATCAGAATAATAATAATTGTGCTGCGCCTGGGGGAGTGACAGGGGAGTATTGCTTGAGTCCACAAGTTTGAGACCAGCCTGGGCAACATAGTAACATCCTGTCTCAAAAACAGACCCCCCCTGCAAAAAAAAAAGAATATAGGCTGGGAGGGGGCAGTGTAGCTCAGTGGTAGTGTTTCCCTAGCATGTTCAAGGCCCTCAGTTCAATCCCCAGGGTGCTTCTAGGATATGCATCAGATATACAAGCTTGCCATAACCTACAGCTCTCTCCATTTTGCATTTTCCCTGTTAGAAGTTTGGAAATACTATTATTATTATGATTTTTATTTTTTTTCTTTTGGTGGTACTGGGGATTGAGCTTGGCACAGCTGAGCCCTAGCCCTTGGTCCCAATTTTTGTCTCTTCACTCTTTTCTGCACTATTACCAGGATTCCCTTTGTAAAACATAGAGCTGTTTTGACTAGTCCCTTACTTTAAAATTCCCAAGTCTTCTTTTTGCTTTCATTATCTAGGCTTGCTCTTCAGGATAGTATTTAAAATTTTCTCAAACATGATCCTAAACTTTCCCTTCATTTTCTTGTTCATTATATTATGTAGATTACTCTCAAACACAATACCCTCAAATTAAGTTTCTACTTCTTCCAGACACAATTCAAACCTTTGATTATAACAGCTCTTCTGCTTGGACAGTTCTTCCTACTCCTCTTCTAAAAACTTCCAATTTCTGAGCGCTTGAGTCTGGAGAATCGCTGCTAGTTCAAGGCCAGCCTGAACTACATTGTGAAGCCCTGTCTCAAACAAAACAAAACCCTTCAAATTTCACCACTAGAAGGGTACTTCTAGGTTATGTATCTGATATATGTGTTATGATAAAAAAATATGGTGCATGTTTCGTGATTTTTTTTCTTTTAAATTTATTACAGTAAAACACACGCTACTACTAATCTCCTTCAAAATACTCCCCCCTCGCTCTGAACACTCTTATCCCAATATTCCTGCCACTTTCTAAAGCAGTTCTGGAAGTCCTCTTTCATGTCTTTAGTTGCACTGTCATGACTGCCTTGATGTCCTGAACCAATTCAAAATGTTTACCTTTCATGGTGATTTTGACTGTGGGGAAGAGCAGAAGTTACACGGTGCCAGCGTGAATGGCGGGGTGGGGACACAGCGTGATGTTTTATGAGCCTGCCTCTCTGCTGAGTGGCACCCCACAACAGCATTCATGGTATTTTTGATTAGACCAAGTAAAAACACTCAAAAGGAGTTCCAGAACTGCTTTGGAAAGTGGCAGGAATGATGGAATAAATGTGCTTGAAACAAGGGGAAATACTTGGGGGGGTTAACGGCAGTGTGTCTTTAACTGTAATAAATATTTTAAAAATCTAAGCCTTCACTATATATTTCAATCATATCTCATATGTAGACGCTTATCAAAGTAACAACTTGATATATTATCACAAGAGTAAGTCTCAAGGGCAATTTAGAAAGTAAAACCAGTGAAATATTAATCAGCTTCTAAAATCATACACAGAAAATAATTTCAGGGCCGGTGAGATAGCTCAGCAGCATAAGCGCCTGCCTAGTAAGTGCAAAGTCCTGAGTTCGACCCCTAGTACCCACAAAAAAAAAAAAAAAAGAAAAGAATTTCATTACTATTTATGCTTAAAGTATGTTCTGAGAATTAAAGGATAACCTTAGCTCTATCATAAATTTACTGTGTGAGATTATACAAGTCATGTAAGGCCTATCTGCCTATCTGTATTAAGAACATACTACAGGTGGGCCAGTGAGATGGCTCAGCAGCTTAAGCGCCTGCCCAGCAAGCACAAGGGCCCGAGTTCAACTCCCGGAACCCACATACGAAAAAAGGGCCGGTGATATCGCTCAGTGGCACGGGCGCCTGCTGGCGCACGAGGTCCTGAAGTCGACCCCGGTACCCACAAAAAAAAAAAAAAAAAAAAAAAAGAACATACTACAGTAAATCAGTGGTGACTTGGTTTTAAGGAATCAAACTCCTTTGGCAGATAAAGTATTATGCAGCATTCTACCTTGAGAAGCAGATAAAGGAACTGCTGCTGCTGGACCAAGCAGATGTAGGTGGCTCAAAGCCCTGCTAGTCCCTGAGAAAACTCAAAAAATTCCTAGGACCTCTCCTATGCTTCCCCCCACAAAACAGTTTAAAAAGCACCATGCTAGATAGATAGCATAGGTCCCTTTTGGCTTTAACATTCTTAGAAACCCCAGTGGTAAACGCAGGACAGTTGTAGTCTAAGGAGATGTAAATCCCAGTAGTGAACACAGGACTGGATTTAAGACTGAATTCCAGAGACCTCGGCAATGAAAAGGTGTCAGCGCTTGCTGAGGAGCGTGCGCACACCCGATGCACTGCAGTGGGTGCTCTGCAGACACTAATTGGCCCCTGGGCCCACCCAATGAATTGAAAGCAGTTTGGCAAGCCTTGTGGTCGCTGACACCTATAATCCTAGCACTTAGAGGATGAGGTGGGAGGATCTCAAGGCTAGCTGGGGCCACATGGTGGGTGCAAGGCCATCCTGGACTACATAATCAGACCATCACTCAGAAAACTAAACCCAAACACGCAAGCTTTGGGCTGGGGATGTAGCTCTGTGGTAGAGCACTTGCCTAGTAGGCATGAGACCCTGGGTTCAATGCTCAGCACTGCAAAAGTAGATGTATGAATGAATGAATGAATGAAATAAAAATAAAGGCAAGGTACACAGGGCTCAAAATCACATATCTTAAAAAAACAAACAGAAACTAAACATAAGGGCTGAGGCTGTAGCTCCGTGGCAGAGTACTCGCCTAGAACATCTGAGGTTCTGGGTTCGATTCCCCAGCAGTGCAAAAAGAAAAAAAGAAACTAAATATAAAATATGATTCACATTTAAACTGCCTATACTAAATCAGTTTTATGGTAACTGTCCAACCTATATTCTGGGAGAATCAGCCATCCTGTCCATAGACTCTGGTAACCAGAGATGATCGTACATCTATAGGCTGCCCTGTGGTCTAGTTATGCCTTATGTGGCCTGGTTTAAAAAGTCAGGCTGGGGCCAGTGAGATAGCTCAGCGGCATAAGCGCCTGCCTGGCAACCGCGAGGTCCTGAGTTCGACTCCTGGAACCCACATAAAGGAAAAAAAGGGCTGGTGATATCGCTCAGCGGCACGGGCGCCTGCTGGCAAGTGTGAGGTCCTGAGTTCGACTCCTGGTACCCACGTTAAAAAAAAAAAATTCAGGCTGAAGGCCAGGCATGGTGGCGCACACCTGTAATCTGAGCATTTCGGAGGCAGGAGGATGTAGAGAGCTCAAAGCTACACAGTGACCCTGTATCAAAAAAAACAAGTCAGGCTGAGCTAGGTGAGGTGGCACACACCTATAGTCCCAGCATTTGGGAGGCTGAGGCAGAAGGATTACTTGAGCACAGGAGTTCAAGGCCAGCCTGAGCAACATAGTGAGATCCTGTCTCAAATAAAAAGAAAGTTAAGCTGTGTCTACAAATTTTCCTTTGCTATAATTTGACCTAAAAAACAAAGGGAGTTGGGCATGGGTAGCAAACCTAGGAAAACACGGCTATAAACAGCCATGTGGAAACTCAATGAAGATGGAGGAGGCTGCACTGCAGTGAAGATGGTGCAGAGATTTAAGAAAGAGACTCTGTGGCCCCCGGGAGACGCTGGGAGGGAGAATAAAAAGAGTGAGGCTGGCCTCCACTCCTGATTCCTTTGCATTGCTAGTCCCTCTGAGGCCTAGTTGTTCAGCAGTTCCTAATCCCAGCTGCCTGTAAACTCCGCCGTATCCTTACAACATATCTCGTTTTTTCTTGAGCTTGCTAGACACTTTTGTGTGTTTTATAACTATTAGGGCTCTGATTAAAACACTGCCAAACTAAAGAAGTTTGGTTTCCAATGTAAATAAAATTAGTTTGAATGAATTTTTGGAAAACCATGAAAAGTCTGGGATTACAGGTGCTTGCCTGTAATTTCAGCACTCCAGAAACTGAGGCAGGGAGATCTTGATTTCAAGGCCAGCCTCCCCTATCTAGCAAATTAAGGCTGACCTAGGCTGCACAGTGAGATCTGTCTCAAAAAACAAAACAAAACAGAACAAAGTAACACGAAAAAAGGCCTGGTATTCTAATATAACATGTAAAGCATCAAAATAATACTTATATAATGCTTACGAAGGCTCATTTGGTTTTCATAACCTCATGAGATAAGTAAGGCAAAGATTACTATTAATCAATAATAATGTGACAGGTAAGAAATCTCAGATCTAAAGAAGTTAAGCAACTTGCCTAAAGTCACATAGGTACTAATACCAAAGTAGAAATTCAACCAGGTTTTCGTTTTCTTACTATAAATTATGCACTATTTCAATACCATGTTAAGTTTTCAACTCAGTGAAGGGTAGTGTAGCCAAAGGGCAATGAAAATAGACACAGCCTGTCACAAACAAGCCCCTCCAATACCACCACCTTCAGTTCTTACAGCTGAACACAAAGGTATTTTTAAGAGATTTTAGTTGCTGTTTTCATATTCAGCACTACTGACACTCTGAGAGGACAACTCCGTTGTGGGCTTCTCCTACGCCTTGTGGGACATCTATCCACTAGATGACAAGTAGTACTTCCCCGGCTGTGACAACCCAAAATCATCTCCAAACACTGCCAAATGTCCTGGGGCAAAAATGCCTTCACATGAGAACTATGTTTAAAATACTCTAGCAAACAGAGGTCAGTTTAGTAGTACAATTAACATCTTCATATTACAGATGAAAGAATTCTAAACTATGAACATCACAATTTTAAAAACCCCTTGAGTTTAGAAACAAGACCACAGGTCGGGCGTGGTGGCATACACATGTAATCCCAGCACTCAGGAGGCTGAGGCAGGAGGATCACAAGTTGGGGGTGGGGTATATAATGAGATCCTGTCTCGAAAAAACAAAACTAAGGCCCTTTTTTCTCCTTCACCATTTTCCCCCTTTCTTTTCCCTTTGTACTCGAGTTCTTTTTTCCCTTCACCCTTCTCCCTGTTCCTGCTGCTACCATCCTATTATCTTCAGTAAATGTAGTTACTTACTACATAGTAAAAAAAAGAAAAGAAAAAGGAAGAGCCAGGTGCGGTGGTACACGCCTATGGTCCCAGCACTTGGGAGGCTGAGGCAGGAAGATCACTGTGAGTTCGAGGCCAGCCTGGACTCCATAGCAAAACCTTGTCTCAAAAAGACACGAAAAAAAGACAGAAAGAAAGACAGAAGGAAAGATAGAAAGAAAGGAAGGAAGGAAGAAAGAAAAAGAAAAAAGAAAAGAAAAGAAAAGAAAAGAAAAAAGAAAAGAAAAGAAAAGAGAAAAGAAAAGAAAGAGAGAGGGAGACCATAAAAAAAATCTATCGCATTAGCTACTAATAATCTCTTTAAAGTTCAGGTAGAAACAGAGCTATGACCACATAAGCAATTCCTGGCCGAAATAAAAGGAACACCAAGGGACAAGATCAAATGCTACAGGTTCTGCTTATTTACTGTAATGCTTTGGGATAAGCTGTTTTTTTTTTTTTTTTTTTTTTTAAATACCACATACTGGGCCTTCAACCTCAAGTATCATAAATACCCAATTGTTTCAGAGAATAATTTTTGTTGTTGTTGTTTTGTTTTGAAACAGGGTATCCAGGCCAGTTCAGGCTGGCCTGGAATTCAATGGCAATCCTCCTGCCTCAGCCTCCTGAGTTCTGGGATTACAGGTGTGCACTATCACACCTGCCTCAGAGAATCATTTTAGAAGTTCTGGTCCAGCCTTAATGAAAAACAGAATGAGTCCTAAATGTAAGCCATATATGTAATTAAAAACTTTCTAGGGCCAGTGATATAGCTCAGCGGCACAAGCGCCTGCCTGGCAAGCGCAAGGTCCTGAGTTCGGTTTCCGGTACCCACATAAAAAAAAAAAAATTTTTTTGGGCCGGTGAGATGGCTCAGTGGCTTAAGCGCCTGCCCGGCAAGCGCGAGGGCCCGAGTTCGACTCCCGGATCCCACATACGAAAAAGGGGCCGGTGATATCGCTCAGTGACACGGGCGCCTGCTGGCGTGCGAGGTCCTGAGGTCGTCCCCCCGGTACCCACAAAAAAAAAAAAAAAAAATTTTTTTTTTTCTAGTAGCCACATTGAAAAAGGAAAACAAAACTGGTGAAATTAATTTTAGTAATTATTTTGACCCAATATGTGTAATATGTCCAAAATATTATCAGTTCAACATGTAATAAATATAAGATTTGCAAAACATCCATCTCCCTGTTTCCTACTATCTATCTTTTATTTTGCTCTTTAAATTATTTATACTTTGAGTGTCTCATATAAGAGAAACCATGTGATATTTAAGCTTGTGTGTCTGATTTACTCACTTAACTTATGGTCTCAAGGTGCATCCATTTTCCTACAAATGACTCAGGTTTATCTTTCTTTATAGCATAGTACTACCCATTGTGTATAAATACATCTTCCTTATCCAGGTTCTGCTAAGTTGCCCAGGCTAGGCTTGAATTTGCAGTCCTCCTGCCTCAGCCTCCAGAGTACTAGGATTACAAGTGTGCATCATCATGGTAGGCTCTTAACAAAAACTTTTAAAAGTACTGGTGCCCTAGGGTGTCAGACTGTATCACTTAGGTTAAGCAGCAGCCAACGACTAGAACCAGGTGAGCATTTGAATCAAGGAAAGCCAATCCACGGGGCATCTGCAGCTCAGGAAGCAGTCTGCTACAAAAAATACAAACAGCTTTGCTCAGCAGGAACAAGAACGAGTAGCTAGGATGGACATTCCCTCTAGAATTTGAAAGGGAAAATACAGAAGGAATCAGTTGGAAGTACAAGAAACTAAAAGATACAAAGAGCAAAGTAGCAAGAGTAAGTCACAGAAATGATGGAGTCCCAGAAAAAGGATCCACAAACCGCCATGAATGGGGGCAGGCAGAAGACCCCTGGATCCTAAAAACTGCACTGGACTCTAGAACACAAGCTTCACCTGGATGTCTGTGATCTTTCCATGTCCACTTTGCCGCAATGAATGAACCTCAGGACCTTTACATACCTGCATTTTTTTCTCTTGCTCATTTTCTCCAATCATTCCGGTACCAGTTACACTTTCACTTCCATCAATGGACACCTACAAGAATAAAATAAAGCTTAAGAAAAGTTTTATTTATGTTTGCAGTGCTAGGGATCAAACCCAAGGCTTCATGTATGTTGTTTCTTAATAAGTGTGCTTTTTGTTTTCTTTTCATGAAAAGTAAAGAGGCTGTATTTGAGACTTTTTTTTTAGATAGTGCTGGGGATCAAGCCCAGGGCCTTCTATATTTTGGGCAAGTGCTCTACCACTGAGCTACATCCCTGCCCCCAGGACAGTCCCAACACTGTAAAACGGCATACCTTTGCTGCATACTGCTCCAAAGCACTGATGGTGTCAGGGTCAATGGTGGCATCCCCAGTATGCAGCCCTGCCACTGTCCCATCAGCCTGAATTGCCAGGATTGTGTCAGACTGCGGGACTTGCACTGCGTGATGGATGTAGGCCGTGGTACCATCTTCCAGCTGAACCGCCTGTAATGCACTCTGGTCATAACTATCTGAGGGAGTGGAAGAGAAGGGGATTAAATTAAAGGTAAAATGTTTTCAAGCATGTTCTGATAAATTCATAAAAGGTAAAAGCAGTTGCATATTTGCCGGTGAGACGGCTCAGCGGCTTAAGCGCCTGCCTTGCAAGCGCGAAGGCCCGAGTTCGACTCCCGGAACCCACATACGAAAAAGGGGCCGGTGATATCGCTCAGTGGCACGGGCGCCTGCTGGCGCGCGAGGTCCTGAGGTCGTCCCCCCGGTACCCAAAAAAAAAAAAAAAAAAAAAAGCAGTTGCATATTTAAAGGATAGGGGAATGAATTTTTATTGAGTAGTTACTATCTGCTTTATAGGTCTTATTTCACTTAATCCTCACAAAAATTCTGTAAGGCAGGTATATTTATCATCCCCATTGTACAAATGGGAATCTGAGGCGCAGGGAAATACTACCACTTTCCTTGGGACCAGGAAACTTTATTGTTTTGTTTTGTTTTTTTATTGAGACAGGGTTTCACTATGCAGTTCAGGCTGGCCTCAAACTCACTTTGTAGCCCAGGGTGGCCTCAAACTACCAGCAATCCTCTTGTCTCAGTCTCCCGAGTGCTGAGATTACAGGCATGCACCACCAGGCCTGGCATTGGACCGGGAAACTTTAAAAGCCTAACAAATGAGCTGGACACAGCAGTGCATGACTGCAATTCCAGCTATGTGGGAGGCTGAGACAGTAGTACCACAAGTTCAAGTCCAGCCTGACCAATTTAGTAAGAACCCCCCATCTCAAAATAAAATTTTTTTTTAAGAAGGGCTGGAGGTGTAGCTCAGAACTCTCTGGGTTCATGAGGTCAGGTGTGGTGGTGCATGCCTTTTTTTTTGAGATGCAGGAGGATCGCAATGAGTTCGAGGCCAGCCTGGGCTACGTAGTGAGTTTAAGGGCCGCCCGTACCACAGAGGGAGACCCTGTCTCAAAACAAACAAACAAACAAACAAACAAACAAACAAAAAAACCCAAGAACTCTCTGGGTTCAATCTCCAGTACTATAAAAGACAAAATAGGGCCGGTGAGATAGCTCAGCAGCATAAGCGCCTGCCCTGCAAGCGCAAGGTCCTGAGTTTGACTCCTGGTACCCACATAAAGCTAAAAAAGGGCCAGTGATATCGCTCAGTGGCACAAGCACCTGCTGGCAAGCACGAGGTCCTGAGTTCGACTCCCAGTACCCACATTAAAAAAAAAAGGTAAAAAAATAAACACCTAACAAATAACAGTCAAAATTACTATGCAGGGAAACCAGGATTTGAATGCATATCAGTATGACTCTGAAGTTCATGGTGTTTGCCATGTCAAACTGCTCCTGGACAGCTCAAAGTGTTATACAGTTTTTCCTTAAACTGTGCCCAAATCTGCCACCTTGTACTTTGAAGAACACACACAATTCTTTCACATGACAACAGTGCAGCAGCCAAAGGCAGGTCTCACTTTCCCCACACGCCTGCTTCTCCCTTATCTGCCACATATTTCCAAAGTCACTGTACCTTTGGAGGCATGGTGAATAAACGCTGTGGTTCCATCTTCCAACTGCACTGCTTGACCATCCTCCAGACGCAAACTGTCCCCTGCTCAAAAGTGATGCTTACATTTAGATCTCATGTTTTCCAGCACACTCCAGTTCACTCAGAACATCTGACTCAACAGCCACTGAACACAAGACAGCCTACACTTGCTTTATGAGTCTTTCAATTGTTAAGTAATTTCAAGAAAGCTGCTTTAGAAAGTGCTTAAAGGTAAAAAGAATCAGAATACTTATTTTAGAAATACATACAAGGGGATGAGAGTTGAAAGAGGAAAATGAATGATATGTAGGATTTGGCTCAAATAACAGATACAATCACTGAGGACTGCTGCCCACGGATCTTTAGAGGGCAGCCCAGGAACTTCTTTTCTGCTATGTTTGAGAGAAAGTCTTGCTAAGTTCAACTGCTCTTTAGATCCTCTCGTGGCATCCACTGATCTTCCTCTTCAGAAGGAAGACTAGAAATCAGGACTGAGTTGCGGTAGTAAGAAAGAGGGGAAGACAGCAAATACTGAAGTCTAAGACTCAGGAGGGCTTCCTGTGTTGGATCTTAAATACTTACTACTTTTAGGTATGGGTACGTGCTGAACATACGCAGCAGAACCATCTTCCAACTGAATGACCTGCCCATCAATGAGTTTTCCATCTGGAACAAATGATTCAAACCAACACATTAGTACAAAAAAACTTACAGCTTTATCCAATTTCAAAATGATATCAACTATAAAAACATATACTACTTAAGCTCATGTTTGTTCATCTTGATTCTTCCCTCAACGTTCTGAGGCAATTCAATAACACATCCAGTGATCCTACAGAAAGCAGAAAATCCTCCCTCAGCCATCCTTCCTCCCTTCCAGTTTCAATCAGACGAATTTAAGAGGAAGAGTGGCTTATCATGGCAAGCTACAGAAGTTGATCCTCTATGTACCTTTCAGAGCCATTTAGGATCAGTGACCCTGACCGTGGGAAAGCTGAACAGCTACACCAGTGTATGTGACAGATGCATCAGTGCCCATGAAGCCAGCTGTCCCTCTCACCCCTGGGGGCTATACAGACCCCTGTCCACAGTGTGCTCAGGTTCCCATAAAAACAAGGAGTTTAGGGCCAGGTATGGTGGTGCATGCCGGTAATCCCAGCATTTGGGAGGCTGAGGCAGGAGGATTGCCACAAGTTCGAGGCCAGCCTGGGCTACACAGTGAATCCAGGCCAGCCTGAACTACAAAAACAAAACAAAACAAAACAAAACAAAAAACCCAAAAAACAAGTTTAGAATAAAGCTATTTCCTGGAGCAAAGTAAACACTAATTCAAAGACAATGTTATTAAAGCAAAACCAAATGTCTTCACTTTTATGTTTTGTAATAACATTAAATAATAACCCAAAGTAAAAGAGCAAGAAAGGTCTTACTAGAAATAAGCCAGGAACACACACTCACCCTCTTCTCCCCAACTAATTTTTTTTTGAGACAGGGTCTCACTATGTAGTTCAGGCTGGCCTTGAACTCACTTGAACTCATGGTGATCCTCCTGTCTCGGCCTCCCAAGTGCTGGGATTACAGGCATGCACCACCACGCCTGGCTTCCCCAACTAATTTTGATACCCTACCCTATAGCATTTTCTGAATCTCTCAAAAGGTATCCCCAAATTATCAAAACAAAATTCAGGTTAAATTGAAATAATTTAAAATAATCACATGCAAGATAGCATCTTTAAGAGAGACTGGAAAGGAGGTATACTGCTAGGGGCTCCAACTCCAAGGCTATAAATCACTAGTATTCACCAATCAGCTGTGTATGAGACACGTACCTTTGGAATTGTGTTGTATGTAAGCGGTAGAGCCATCTGCAAGTGTCACTGCTTGCAAGCTCACACCTTCCATATTTTCTAAATTGTCACCATCTATTATAAAACAAAATTTCTTTCTTTAGATTACCATAGTATGGGCATACTGACAACATTTTTAAGAAATGAACATTAGGCAAAAGGCAGGTTGCTTAACTCTTAGCATTTACAAAAAATATTTCCCTGTCCTACTATACCCAGAATTCACATCAAATTAGAAATGCTCTTAGAGGGCTGGTGAGATAGCTCAGCCGCATAAGCGCCTGCTGGCAGCATGAGGTACTGAGTTTGACTCCTGGAACCCATATAAAGGAAAAAAAGGGGCCGGTGATATCGCTCAGCGGCACAAGCGCCTGCTGGCAAGAGCGAGGCCCTGAGGTCGACTCCTGGTACCCACATAAAAAAAAAAAAAAAGAAATGCTCATAGAAAGGCTCATAGGTTTCTGGTGCTGCTAACTAAATGAGGTACAGGGAAGTAAATACAGTGTTTTAATTTCTTCCTTAAGATAAATGCTATTTCCAAACCCACAAGATCCCTTCAAATGTGACTGCTCACCTGCCACGGTCACTGCCTCCGTGAGGCATAGGGTGACGTGCTGAGCCTCCATTCCTCCTCCGGGAAACTCGGTCATTCCCTGGGAATCCCGATTTATTTGGGCTAACAACATTTTCTACCTTGAAGGAAAACATAGGTAACTGAGAACAAAGAATGATGCATGTAAAATAAAATCTACTAATAGTATTTATGAACCATAAAAAAAACGGCTAAGGATATAGTTTTTTTTTGTTTTGTTTTGTTTTGTTTGTGGGTACCGGGGGTCGACCTCAGGATCTCGCGCACCAGCAGAAGCCCATGCCGTTGAGCGATATCACCGGCCCTTTTTTTGTTATGTGGGTTCCGGGAGTCGAACTCAGGCCCTCGCGCTTGCCAGGCGGGCGCTTACAATGCTGAGCCATCTCACCAGCCCCGTAAATAGTTTTTAAAAGATGAAATTACACATAAAATGAAGGATAAGACAACAGTGAGATGTTTTCCTAGTGTATGGCTACTTCTCTGAAAATTGTCCAGCACTCATTTCTGATTTTTTTTTGTACTGGGAATTGAACTTCAGACCTCACGCTTGCCAGGCAGGCGCTGTGCTGTTAAGCTATATCCCCGGCTCAAAATTCAGGATAAGAGTGTTAAAACAAACAAATAAAAAATAACAAAAGCAAAATAAAAATCTCTTAAACCTCAAGAAAGTAGCACTAACGACATAGCTTAATAATACAGCAGTTTGCCAGGTATGCCCTGCTTGGTTCTCAGCAACACGAAGGAGTTTGAGGAACAGAAGCAGCAGAGAGAAGAGAGAAGTTCTGACATATTCCAAACACCACTTTGGAAAGTGCTGTTAAAAAGTATGCCATTGGTCGATTCCCAGTACCAAAAAAAAAAAAAAAAAAAAAAAAAAAGTATGCCATTGGAAGCTGGGCATGGTGGCACACACCTTTGATCCTAACAGTGGAGGAGGCTGAGGCAGGAGAATTCCAAGTTCAAATCCCATCAGGACAATTTTGAAAGGCTCTGGCTAAAAAAGGAGGGCAAGGAATATAGCTCAGTGGTGTCGCACCCCTGGGTTCAAACCTCAGTACTGCCAAAACAAAGTGCCACTGCCATCTCTAAAGTACAATGCCACTTGTACTTTACCCCAAAATGAACAATGTACATATTCATATTTTATTACTCAAATTGCTTATTTTGTGATAGGCAAGGAAAGCAAAGCAATGCTAAACAATTATAAAATTCCTGACGTGCAACTTTTAACATCACTAACAAAGTAGATCTTGTTATAAAAGAATGTTGAACAGGGCAATATATATACATAAAACATATGCCTCTCATCAGAAGTCAATGTGCAGGTCTCATATTTACAAAACACTTTTCAGACCCAATAATTTATCTGATAGTGTTAACTAAAACAGCTCTGAAGAGCCATAATAGTTCTTGGGCTCTTAGCCAGGCATGGTGGTGCATGCCTGTCACTGAAGCACTCTGGAGGCCGAGGCAGGAGGATCACTCTACCACTGAGCTACATCCTAAGCACCGATCTCTGCATTTCCTGTCTTTCCTCCTGAGGGATCTCATCCTTTTCTGCAAAGGATGGCTCTCAGACAGGAGAAAAGGGCCTGATACTTCCTGAGAGGGACTTTTTATTTTTCTGTGGCTGCTCAAGCACACTGCAGCCAGCATGACTACACCAGACCTCCCTGACAGTTCCAGGAAAGACTTCTTTCTTCCACTCCTCCACAGCCCTCAGTCAGGTCAGGGAGGGGCCCTCCACACCCCATAAGCATCCTACATCAGCAGCCTGTCACAGATCACTCGGGGTTAGTCAGTTCTCCATAATGGTTCTCCATTATGCTGCAGCATAAATCTAATAAATGCTCCTCCAGATAGCATATTCCTATTACAGCAGCTAGGTCTCACTTATGTAGTCCAGGCTGGCCTTCAACTCTCAATCCTCCTGCCTCAGCCTTCCAAGTATTAAATCCTAACAGGTGTGTGCCACCACATCTGGTAGCATTTTTTCTTATTATGTATTAGGCACATATTTTGCCATTAAAAAAATTTCAATTGGGCATGGTGGCACAGGCCTGTAATCTCAGCATTCAGGAGGCTGAGGCAGGAGGATCACTGCAAGTTTGAGGCCAGCCTGGGCCACATAGTGAGTTCAAGGCCAGCCTGAACTAAATGGTGAGACTCTGACTCAAAATAATAATAATAATAATAATAATAATAATAAATTAATTAATTAAAATGTTCATTATTCTTTTTCAGAAGCAAAGTAGATTACAACCTTAAACTCCCAGGATTAAAATTATTGGATTAGGGCCAGGAGATAGCTCAGTGGCACAGTGCCTGCCTGACAAGAGCAAGGCCCTGAGTTCGATTCCCTGTACCAAAAAAAAAAAGATTATTAGATTAAAAATATGAGCAGTTGTATGGTTATCACAATTTGTCATCACTTTTTTTGGTTTTTCTGTGGTGATTTGAACGTGCTAGTACCAGTGAGCTACATCCCCAACTCCTGCTGTCATTTTATTTGTTCAGGTACCGGGAATTGAACCCAAGGCTTCACTCATCCCTAGCCTTTTTTTTAATGTGAGTACCGGGAGTCGAACTCAGGACCTCACGCTTGCCAGGAGGCGCTTGTGCCGCTGAGCTATATCACCAGCCCTTTTTTCCCTTTACGTGGGTACTGGGAGTCGAACTCAGGACCTCGCGCTTGCCAAGCAGGTGCTTATATACTGAGCTACCTCAACGGCCCCCTAGCCTTTTTGTTTGTTTTTTGTTTGTTTTTGAGACGGGGTCTTGCTACGTAGCCCAGGTTGGCTTGACACCTTAGCAAAACCCTGTCCCAAAATTAAATTTTAAAATGGGCTACAAATGTAGTTCAGTGCTAGAGTGCTTGCCTGGCATGTATGAGGCCTGGGCTCAATTCCCAGTACCCCTACTCCCAAGATATATACTTTAAATGTTTTAATTTAACTATGAAAATATATACTTGTTTGCCAAACACTGAGAAAAGGTCAAAGTCTTTTCTCTGAAAATTGGTCTGTGGAACTGTTCAATACCACCTTTTAACAAAAATCCCAAGTATGACCTATTCTAGTATGGTGTTCTTCTAAAGTAGAGCAAAAACTTAAGACCCTTGCAAAGGAATCTCTGGATAAAATGCTTTCAGATTTAAAATTTTCTTCCATCTAATATTTTATAATCATACTGTTAACAGAACTAAATCTAGTTCCGCAGTTTGAATTCAGGCTACTTTCCAATCTGGCCTGTAATTACTTATAACTTCATCAATCGCTATTATTCTTTAGATCTTTACCTTTACCATGGGCAAACTACTAAAAAGCCATATATATATATTAATTATTATATATTATATAATATATTAATATTAATATAATATTAATATATAATTAATATTAATATGTTAATATATTAATTATATATATATAATTGTGTATGTATACTTATGTGTGTGCATGCCTGTAATCCCAGCATTCAGGGAGGCCAAGACAAAAGGACCACAGGTTCAAACCCAGCCTGGGCAACTTAGAAAGACTCTGTTTTAAAATTTAAAAAAAGAGCCGGTGAGATAGCTCAGTGGCATAAGCGCCTGCCTGGCAAGCATGAGGTCCTGAGTTCGACTCCTGGTACCCACATACGAAAAAGGGGCTGGTGATATCGCTCAGCGGCACGGGCGCCTGCTGGCGCGCGAGGTCCTGAGGTCAACCCCGGTACCCACAAAAAACAACAACAAAAATTAAATAAAAAAAAAAAGTAAAAGAGCTAGTGATAATAGATCAGTGTGAAGGCCATAGGTTCCATCCCCAGCACCACAAAGGGGATGGCGGGTTGACACTCGCTGGATGTGGCTGTTGCACACAACTGAGTCTTACGGGTCTTTGGATTCCTGAAGCCATGTAATAAATATCTAACGAGTTCATCATAACTCATGTTACAGAGTGCTTTATAACCGTCCTCCTTCATTATACCTGCATAGATCCAACCATGGTTGCCTTTACTTCCCAGAACACATCTAATTCTTCCTTTCACATATATGTACATTTCGGTGACACCTCCTATCTACAATAAGTGACGTTCAGTACTGGGGATGTGGCTCAGTGGCAGATGATCTGCCTATCAAGTGCAACGCCCTGGGTTTGATGCTCAGCACTGCAAAAAATAAACGAATAAAACAGGCGATGTTCTATCACCACCCCCTTAGTCTCTACAACAGCAATCTCTTTATCTCCTTCTCAGCTCTTACCAGAATTTGTAATTGAAGACTTAAGTTTTACGGCATGAGGGGTCCTTGTTTGTGGGTTCACCACTGAATTCTTAGTACCTATGAGAAGGCCTGGCACATAATACAAGCTTTTTAAATATTAGATGAACAAACAATTACTGCCCTGAGGCAAGATTAAAGATTCTATTTTTTATTTCAATTTCTGAGCCTCACTTTGTACAATATTCTGCTATATGTTTGTATCATGTATAAAGTACCATTAACTTAAATTATTCCAACTTCTTGTGACCATTATGTCCACAGTATAAATATTTCATTTTCAATACAGGCCCAAGTGTATTTATAATTAAAGATGTGCATAAATAATACAATAACACGCATGATATATGATTTTATGTACAGTACTCAAAATACTGTACTATTTTAGGGACTACCAGGTTTTTTTTTCCCTCCCTGTACTGGGGTTTGAACCCAGAGCCTTTGCACTGAGTTACACCCCTAACCCTTTTGAGATAAGCCTTGCTTTAAAATGCTCGAGCTGGGCTCAAACTTTCTTCCTGTTTTAGCCTCCCAGAGTGCTGGAGTTATAGGTGTTGCTACTGTACCCAGCTGATACCTTATACTTTAGATGTTAAAGAGAGATTACTTGGTAGGTTATTGAAAATCCTGTAGGGTACTGAAAATCTCAGTTGAGAGAATGAGCTTCTAAGCTAGTCCCAGGTTCATATTTCAGTGTAATAGCTGGACAAGTTACTCTAACTTTAGCTAACTAACTTGCAAAATAGGGGTAACTCTAGTTACCTGTTTAGCTTTGTAGTAAAGGTAAGTGTATATTTACATGCAAAACACGCAACAAGTCACCGAACTCAGTGCATAGCCAATGTTAGTTAAGTACTGCATAAATGGTACTGGAAATTTTATTTATTTCTTTACTTACTTGGTTTTTTGGAGACAAGGTCTTGCTATGTGTTCAAGGCTGGCCTTTAACTCTATGTAGCCCCGGCTGGCCTCAAACTCAAGAGATCCTCCTGCCTCACCCTCCTGAGTGCTTGGATTACAAGCCACCATGCCCAGGCTGGACTGGTATTTTAAGAAATGCAGCTAGGAGTTAAATGTTTATATACATTAATGGATAAGTATTTCCACAAAGTACAGAGCTCCCACTGAGGCATAGTTTTAAAACGAGATTTAGATTTATGAGAAAGTATGGAGATACAGTGTTCACTATTTTCAAAAAAATATTTTATGAGAAAGAGGGAGGGTTCTCAGTCTAAATCCACCTTTAAAAACAAAACCACGGGCCGGTGAGATGGCTCAGCGGCTTAAGCGCCTGCCCGGCAAGCGCGAGGGCCCGAGTTCAACTCCCGGAACCCACATATGAAAAAGGGCCGGTGATATCGCTCAGCGGCACGGGTGCCTGCTGGCGCGCGAGGTCCTGAGGTTGACCCCCCGGTACCCACCAAAAACAAAAACAAAAACAAAAACAAAACAAAACCACATCAATTGACAATACAAAAACGTTTGAAATATTGTCCGGGGCCAGGGACATAGCTCAGCAGCACAAGCGCAAGCCTGGCAAGTGCAAGGCTCTGAGTTCGATTCCTAGTACCAAAAAATAATAAAATAAAATAAAATAAAATACTGTCTGGTTTACGCCCTTCCTTAAAATGCAAACTAAGCATAAAAAGGAGGAATGACACATGTAACTCAACTCTTTGAAAAATAACTCCATCCTGGAACAAAGACAGGAGCAAAGACTCAAAACTAGGTCAAACCTCAGATTTAAACACCCTTCCTCCTAAAAGTCCCCAAAACAAAAACACTAGATAAAACCTCAAAACTAAAGCCAAGGGAGGTGGTGCATGCCTACACTCCCAGCATTCTGAGAGGCTGAGACAAGATCTCTAGTTTGAACTCAGCCTGCGCAATATAGTGATTTAACAAGACCCTGTCTCAAAAAGTAAAAAAGACTGAGGATGTAGCTCAGTGTGAAGGCCGGGGGTTCAATGCCCTCCCCCCAAAAAACCCTCGAAACTAAGTAATGATAAAAACCTCAAGACTCGGAAAGTTTTCCTCAAATGATCATAAACTATATATACTTCTAAATAAGGAATAACAGCTGAAGTAATAGATTACTTTCTCCAATCTAGCTAGGTCATTTTTCTACAAAGAATACAAATGAACCTTTACTTCATAGCAATAGCCCAATGCTCAGCAAAGGTCTTTGATCATTTTGCAAATCATTTATCTGATAAGGGGACTTGAAAAAATGCTCAACATCATTAGCTATCAGAGAAAGGCAAATCAAACCCACAACAACTGAGAAGTGTTGGCCAGGGTGTGGAGAAAGCAGAGCCCTTATACCTCACTGGGAGGACTGTAAATGGTACAGCCTCTTCAGAAACCAATGTGAGAGTTCTTTAAAAGGTGTGGCGGCCCACACCTGTAATCCCAGCACTGGGGAGGCTGAGGCAGGAGGATCACTGAGAATACGAGGCCAGCCTGGGCTACAGAGTGAGTTTAATGTCAGCCTGAACTACATAGCAAGAACTTGTCTCAAAGAAACAAAATAAATAATTTAAAAAAGGTTGAACATATCAATATAATCCAGTAGTTTCATGCCTACATATATATACTCAAGAGAAATAAAAACCTATGTCTACATAAAAACTGGTACACAAATTTCCATAGAAGCATGATGCAATACAGCCAAAAGATAGAAACAACCCATATGTTCATCAGTAGATGAATGGATAAAATGTGCTACGACCATATGATATCATTTGGCAGTAAAAAGAAATTACTGATATAAGCTGAAATGAATCTGGCAAATGGTATGCTAAGCAAAAGCCTCTCTCTCTCTCTCACACACACAAATCACATATGATCCTAATTACTTAAAATGTCCAGAACAGGCAAATCTATAGATGGGGGGGGGTGTTGAGAGGAAATGGAAGTAACTGGCAATGGGTACAGTTTCTTTCTGAGGTGATGAACATGTCCTAAAATTAACTGTTGTGATGCACAAGTGGGACTGATTTTACATAAAAGAAATGTACAGCCAAGAGTGATGGCACAAGCCTATAATCCCAGCACTCAGGAGGCTGAGGCAGGAGGATCACTGAGTTGAGTCTGGGTTACATAGTGAGACCCTGTCTCCGAAAAAAAAAAAAAAAAAAAAACCTTAAAAATTAAAAAATATAAATGTACAACTCTGCATAATTAAAACTCTAATTATACACTTTAAAATGGTTAATTGTAAGGTATGTGAATTATGTCCAAAAAGCTGTTATTTTTAAAAAATAGAGGAGGGGAAATATCTGTAGGCAGCCAACTCATTAAAGTCTCTGAATAGTCAAAACATGCCGGGGTAGAACTACTTATTCATCTTACTGGTGCTTTGGGACGATCTCTTCATCACATTGTTTTACCTAACAATGAATAAACCATCACATATTCAGCAAAAGTAATAAATACCACACAGGTTTACGCTAATTATAGCAAAACACAAGTTACGTACTGTATTTTCTAGTAAGATCAAGGACCAAGGTGCAATCTACAATTTCTCACCACGTTCCCACTTGACTGTGCCAGCTGATTTACACACTTCTTAAGCAAAGGCGAAAGCTGATTTTAAACAATGGGCTGGCAATGGTATTCGTCACTACTTTTTTAAAAATTTCGTTATAATGTGGGGGGAAATGTTATACAACAAGTAAGGAAGGGAAAAAAATTGGCTCAGTCTCACAATAAAACATTACAAGGCACTGTAATGATTTGTGCACTCTTGACCAAAACTGAGAAAAGAGGGGTATGATAAATTGCTAATTTTTAATATTCACTACTAGGCCTCGGCGATCTTTAAAAAAAAAAAAGGATGCGAGGGAGACAATGTGTCTGCGATCCGAGGAAACCCTGGGCGCGATCTGCAAGCGGGGTCCCGAGTGGCCCTCGGTCAGTCCTGCAGCCCACGCCCCAGCTGGGGCCGGTGCGAGCCGTGGGCCGGGCGTCCGGGCTCGAGCAGCTTCGCCGCGGTGCGTCTGGGGACGCGCTCCGCGCGGAGGTCAGGCCGAGACACGCCGCCAGGTTCCCGAGGGCTCCACCCTCCCCCTCGATCTCCCTCCCCTTGGCGGTCCCCTAAGGGGAACAGGCGGAGCGCGACGGCAGAGACTGGGGGGGTGGCGTCCTGAGAGAGAAAGGCTCCGCCGCCCTAGAGTGGCGGCCGCGGGTTATTAATAAACTCCGCTTCTGCCCAGGCGCGGCTACCGAAGCGGCCGTAGGATCGGCAAAGGCCTGCGGCCAAGGCTGAGAAGCAGGAGCCGGAGCCTGGGCCCGCCGCGCTGAGGGCGGCGGCCGGGCGGAGAATAATGCACACTGGGTAAAAACACATTTATATACGAACCTCCGAGAAAATTTTCCAACAATTCCTTCGTCCGACCACCATGCACCAGGACAGGAAACAGCAGCCCGGCCCCCAGGCCCAGCAACACGCATAGCGTGTCTGAAGCCCGCCCCCAGCCTCCATTGGGCTACCTCCACGTCATTCATGAGACGCTTCCTGCTAGCCATTGGTCCAAATTTAGCCTCCGGTAAGGGAACCGCCTTTCGTCACGCCCCTCCTCGGGACGTCATATCATCCTGGCCTTCCAGCTCGCGCCTGAGTGGCTCTCGCAAAGGGCGGAATCAAAGCTCTTGTGCATGACTGGTTGGCAGAACCGCGCATCCCTGACCTACGCCACCTCACTGACAAGTGAGTTATGCCGATTCTGGGGCCCCAGCAGGAGGCGCCATTTTGTATCGAGGGAGGGAGGCTGGTTCTTGTGATTACCCGGGAGGGAGAAGGGGTGACGGGCGCCATTTTCCCCACAGGGGCGAAGAGGCGGCCTTAGATCTCCCTGTGGGCTTCCCGGAGCGCATTCTGGATACGAACGGGCTTTGCCTAGCCATTGCCGAGCGTTGTCCCATCGGGAGGGGAGAGTAAGGAGAAGCAGGACACAACGGGAGACCTACCCGCTCCCTCGGGGCTCTCTGTGCTGGCCGAGGCCTGTGGTCCTGGGCGAGGCCTCTGCTATGCCGGGGTCTCGTCTCCGAGCCAGCCTGCGCTTCTCCTGCGGCCGGGAACATCCCGGGGCGGCCGGAGGGCGAGGCTTCCGCTCCTGCTGTACCTCCGGGGAGCTTGGCACTGGGCGGCGGTGGCCTTGGACTCCGCTGGGACACTGCGGATGCTTTGGTGCATTCGTGGACGTCTCAGCTCAGTTGAAGTCGACTGAAAGGGTGTCGCTGCGTTCTTTTGTACGTTTTTTCCCTTTTGTGTGTGTTGAGAACTAGGAAAATCAAAGGGATGGGAAAGGCATTGAGCCGGGCTCCCTGAATCTGTTAAGAATGGGTGCAAATTAGTTGTGGCATGTATGGAAATGTTGTTTGTAGGTCTCACCCCAACCGTTTCCTAAGTCACTGAAAGTAGCCATTCAATGAGGTATTCGGGGCCGGGGATATAGCTCAGCGGCACAACGCCTGCCTAGCAAGCGCAAGGTCCTGAGTTCCATTCTCGGTTCCAAAAAAAAGAGAGGAGGTATTCAGTAAATACTCATTTACTTTGGCGACCAGGCGGAAGTACAGCGTGTAGATAGACTGTGTGTTAAATGGGGCATGCCAGGTGTGCATTTGAATTACCACGAGAATCAGGAAGCTTGCTATCTGTAACAGATTTGGGGCCAACTTAACAAAAACGGAGAGTATTGGAGGATGTTTGATTTCGTTTCTTGCTTTTCAGATGATTATGAAATGGATAGAAAGATAAATAAGAAAGACGTTAAAGATAATCTCAACATTATAGGGTACTGAGGCAGGAGGATCCCAAGTTAGAGGTCAGTCTGGGCAGCGACTTAGTCTATGACTCACATAAAAAAACAACAAACCTAAAAAAAAGTTCGTAGTTTCACAGGACACACGAATCCAGAGTTAAACCCAGCCAGCCACCTGGCACAGCTTCTGCGTGGACAGTGAGATACTGTGAATGTTCCAGTTGTTACAGTTTAATTAGAAATAATGTTTTAAAAACAGTACTGGGGGTTGAACCCAGGGTCTTCGCCGTGATCTGGGTTCCCGGCCCCCTCTCCTTTTTTCTTTTTTTTAATTTTGAGACAAGGTCTGGCTATGTAGCCTGGCCTGGGTTGGCATTGGGTTTTTCTGCCTCAGCTTCCCAAAATACTTGGCTTACACATGTGCACCACTGTGCTTAGCTACTTTTAGAAGTACATACTTTTTAGAAGAGTTCTATGATTAGGTTGTGTAAAATGTTTTCAAATCTTAAACCCAGACTTCTCAGGTGTTAACCGAACTTTAGGCATAGCTCTTTACCTAGCATTCTTTTAGTGGCCAGTTGCATGATTTCCTTCATTTCAAGCTGATTTATAGTACATCCAGTATGAATGTAATTTTTCCTTTTCACTCTACCCTTGGATCATATTAACTTCATGTGTTCCATCTTTGAAAGTACTTTCCAACTTGTGTCGAAGAATGAATTCCCAGGTTTACCAGTTGTGGTTAATGTGTGTCAGGCCTAGTGGCAAACTGTGAGGAAAACAGATTCTTAATTTATAAAACATAACTCTCTAAAGCCTCTAAAGATCCCACGTGTCTCTCTTTTATCGCCAATACTGGGCAAGAGAGCCAGGACCTGGCATACTCTAGGCAAATACTGTACCACCTAGGTATACCCTAACCCCCCAGATGTCTGTGAGTCTGGCTGCCTCCACAAGATTCTGTCATTTTTGGCTTCTGATTACATTTCCTTAAATTCAGAGTAGAGCATTCCAGACAAAAGGAAAGCCAGTATTTTGTCAGTATATACAGTTGCACAGTGCATAGACCAGGAACAAAATCACTGTTCTTGAGATTCTTGAAATCACTATTTTTGTGGAGAAACTTTTTTTGTCTTTTTTTTGAGACAGGGTCTCACTGCAGTTCAGGCTGTCGAACTCACAGTGATCCAAGTACTGAGATTACAAGCAGACACCACCACACCCAGCAGAAACATCTTGAGACAGTAAGAATGCAGGTAGTTGGTTTTTTTTTTTTTGAAGAGATTAAGCTCATGTCCCCCAGTAGGGAACATGATCGATAATATTTAATTTAAAAACATGTAAAGTCAGGTGGTTGTGGTGCTGTAGTCCTGCAATCCCAGCATTCTGAGAGGCTGAAGGAGGTTAGCAAGTTCAAGCCCAGCCTGAGCAATTTATCAATTTAGTGATAACCTGTCTTTAAAAAAAAAAAAAAAAACGGCTAGGGATGGGGATATAGTTCTATGTGAAGACCCTGGGCTCAATCCCTAGTACCACAAAAAATTTTTTAAAAACTTAAGTGTTGGGCATGGTCCTGCATTCCTATAAATCCCAGCTACTCTGAAGGCTGAGGCAGGAAGATCACAAGTTGGAGGCCACCCTGGGCAACTTAAGAAAAAATAAAAAGATTCCGATATAGCTCAGTGGTAGAGTTCCTTTGGTTTTAATCCCTAGTATGGTCAAAGAAAAGCTGAGGGGGATGTAGCTCAGCGGCACAGCGCTTGCCTGGCAAGCGCAAGGCCCTGAGTTTGATTCCCAGTACCAAAAAAAAAAAAAAAAAAGCTGGCTGAGGCAGGAGGATCTTCACAAGTTGGAGGCCAGCCTGTAGGAGGCCAGTGAGACCCTGTCTCAAAAAGAAAACAAAAAGTCTTTCTGTGGGTAATGACTTCTCCATGAGAACATGCCTCTCAGAGATTTTCATCCCTCTCTGGAAAAGCAAAATAGGAAACAAGAGGAAGCATCTGGTGCAGAGCCCCAATTCCTACTTCATGGACATGAAGTGCTCAGGATGTTATAAAATCACCATGGTCTTTAGCCCTGCACAGATAGTACTTTTGTGTGTTGGCTGCTCCACTGCGCTCTGCAAACCTACAGGAAGAAAGGCCAGGCTTACGAATGGATGCTCCTTCAGGAGGAGGTAGTGCTAACAGTAACCTGAATCAAGATGAGCGAGAAGTCACCCTAATAAACACATTGTGGATTAAGAAAAAAACCTAAGTGCTATAAGGTTTTGGGGGAAAAGTGCTTGACTGGTCTTAAACATGCATTACATTCAGTGATACATAGTTGAAATGATTACAGAAAAAGCATTTTAAGGTTTTTGCCCTTTTGCAGTAGGTAGATATTTGGAAAGCAAACTAATGGTAAAACAAAATATAGTATTGAGAGAATATAAGCTCTTAAGTCCTACCACTTAGGTGGAAACAATTGTTTATGACTAAGATTGTTCTTCATTTGTATTAAATGCATAACAAACATTTCACGTGACTCAAACTATTTGATACTTTTTCTTTGTTTGTTTTTTGGTACTGGGAATCAAACTCAGGACCTTGCACTTGCCAGGCAGGTGCTGTGCTGTTGAGCTATATCACTGGCCCTGAAACTTTTTTTTTTTTTTTTTTTCTACAGCTGAAACTTTTTAAGTAAACTTTGGAGACAGGGTCTCACCTAGTCCAGGCTGACCTTTAACTCAACTGTGTAACCGAGGCTGGCTTTGAACTTACAGTGATCCTCTTGCCTCAGCCTTCCAAATGCTGGGATCACAAGTGTGTGCCAATGTCCCGGCAGAAAGCAGTTTTAAAAATATATATAATTCGTGGATCATAAAATTGACCTTTTACAAGTGTACAATTCAGCCTGGTGTGCTGGTGCATGCCTGTAATTCCAGCACTTGGGCTGAGGCAGGCAATCCCTATGAGTTCGTACTGGGGATTGAACCCAGGGGTGCTCTACTATTAAGTTACATCACTAGCCCTCTCTAAAAAATTTTGAGCTGGGCATGGTGGCACGTGCCTGTAATCCCAGTACTCAGGAGAATGAGGCAGGAGGATCGCCACGAGTTCAAAGCCAGCCAGGGCTACAAAGTGAGTTCAAGGCCAGCCTGAACCTCACAGTGAAACCCTGTCTCAAAAAGACAAAAAACACAAGTGCCTGCCTGGCAAGCACAAGGTCCTGGGTTTGATTCCTAGTACCAAAAAAAAAGACCAAAAAACAATTTTTTTTTGAGACAGAGTCTTGCTAAGTTGCCCAGGTTGGCCTTGAACTTTTGATCCTCCTACTTCAGCCTACCAAATAGTTGGATTATAGGTGGCACCCCTCTGCCTGGCCAGTTCATTAACTAATTGTATGGCTATAGCACACTTGTTTCACTTGTTTATCAATTTGAGACCAGGAGATAGAAAAACAATAGGCAGTGTCTTAGTTACTTCTCCCATTGCTAAGACAAAATACACAACCAAGTTAAAGGAGAAAAGGTTGATTTAGCTCACACTTCGTAGAGGTTTCAGTTCATAGTTGGCTGGCTCCAGGACAGCATGGCACGGCAGAGGGGGATCGCAAAGGAGAAACAGTTCATAGCAGGCAGAAGACAGCAAAAGGAACAAGCAAGGGGAAGACAAGCCTCTTCCCGTCCCTTACATTGTATCCAGTCTGCCAATCCAATCAAGGGACTGATATAGTAATCACCCACCCTTGATCCTAGCACCCTTAATCCTAGCATTGCACTATGACTCAGTCATACACTGTAGATTCAGCCACCTCTGAAAAAGCCACACCTATGACCAAAAGAGATTGGGGGGACATCTAGACTCAAACTGTTGCAGGCAGTTAGGGTAAGGGGCTGAGTAAACTGAAACAATCTCCAGAAAGTTGGAGTGCAAGGAATGGAAGCCTGGTCCGAGGTCAGAGGCCTAGCTAAAAGCGGACAAGGGCCTAGGTAAGCTGAGATAAGCCCTAAAATGTTGGAGTGCAAGAAGAGTCTGCCCTCCTGATGTCAGAGGCCTAGCCAAAAGTGGCAACCATATTGTTTCATTTTTACACCAAAGTCTACGTAAAAACTCCTGGACCTAGGCCCCTCAGGGCATCCTTCTTTGGAGTCCCTCTTTGCTAGAAAGAGCTTTTCTTTGTAATAAACCACCTGATTTGTTCCCCACTGCTGTTCGTGGACTTCATTCTTTGTTGTCTTTTAAAAAAGAACCCTCGGGCCGGTGAGATAGCTCAGCAGCATAAGCGCCTGCCTGGCAAGCACGAGGTCCTGAGTTCAACTCCTGGTACCCACATATGAAAAAAGGGCTGGTGATATCACTCAGTGGCACGGGCGCCTGCTGGTGCGCGAGGTTCTGAGTTCGACTCCTGGTACCCACAAAAAAAAAAAACCCAGAAGGACAAATGGGTAACACCTTTGGCACCCAAAGTGGGGCACTTTTCTATGGAGAGGTAAGTATGGTGGCAGAATGGCCAGACCTCACATTCTTTCTCTATCCTTTTTACATGTGTATCAGGACTAGTAGCAAACTGTGAAGAAAATAAACTCTTAATTTATAAAACATAACTCTTGGGCCGGTGAGATGGCTCGGTGGTGTAAGCGCCTGCCTGGCAAGCACGAGGGCCTGAGTTCAACTCCTGGAACCCACATACGCAAAAAGGGCCAGTGATATCACTCAGCGGCATGGGCGCCTGCTGGCGCACGAGGTCCTGAGGTCGACCCCCGGTACCCACCAAAAAAAAAAAAAAAAAACTCTTAGGCTGGGCATGGTGGCATATGCCTATAATCCCAGCACTTGGGAGACTGAGGCAGGAGGATTGTTGCAAGTTCCAGGCCAATCTGGACTACATACTGAATATAAGGCCAGCCTGAACTACATAACAAGACCCTACCTCAACAACAAAAAACCCGTAACTAAAGCTCCTAAAGACCCCAGTTTCTAAGAAACTGGGTACCCCGTTGATCAGTGAAAAGCTACTAGAGAGGGTCAAAATGCGAGGCAGGCTACCCAGCAACCTCCTGGTTCATCCCTGGCTGACCCCCAAACTTCCACCGGGGACAGTGGGAATGTTGGTCAGGCAGGGCACTGGATTCCTTTTCTGAGGCCAATCTCTGGATGTGAGGAACTGGTGAAAGCCAGTGTGACAGTTGTGAGGCTCAGGCTGGGACTACTCTGTGGTGAGTGGTCACAGGTCCTCTGATGGAAACCAGGTCCCAACAGCCCGACTGGGTATCCAGCAGAGAAAGCTCCACTTGTCTGTCCTGTTCAGCCTGCACTTCTCTGTGAGGTGAAAGGTAAACTCGGGGCTCTCCAGGGATCGATCTCCTTTCCAGGGTGACCTGAGACCCCTCTGTCAGAGCCCTCTCGCTATCCTCCACTAAGAGTTGAACTACAGGTCTGGGCTTTTCTCTCTCTACTAGTATGGCCGACCTCTTTTTCAGATATGACTTGATAGATTTACTGGGCAGGTTAGGATCCTAGCCCATATCCTGGGCTCCCCTGGTCCCTGGTGCCTGGGCCCCCACCCCCACATTCAGGAGGCCCATACCTGACAAATATTGCTCTGGGGAAGGTATCTTGCAACCAAGGATAAGACTGAGGGAGAGTCCCTTAAGCCTTGGTCCCATTACAACATTAGAAATGAGTTTGCCTCTCCAGTGCCTGTGGGAGCCAACTTCAGATCCAATCTCTGAGATGCCTTCTCTTCAACCAGATCCCTGGCGGGCCTGCCTCCTAAGTTTTGGTCAGGTTGGTTACTGTAGAGACTGATACTAGTTCCACTCTTATACAGACCATAGTCATCAGTTCCTAAGAGAAAAACTCTTGTCTCTCTGGATAGTGACCACCTGGCATCATTGTCCCTGCCTACTGGAGTCCGGACTGAGGGATATGCTTGTGAGGGCCTTTCATGACTCCTGAGCAGAGAGAGGCAGAGGAGAGAGAACAACAGAAGATGTAAAGGGGAAACCTTTTCTTCCCCGCCTCTGTTACAGATGGAGAACACTGAGTCTCGGGCTTTTCCAGTTACCTCTCCATTGGGCTGCATCTTTACAAATTGGGAATTGTAACCAGGCGTGGTGGTACATGGGTGTAATCCCAGCATTTCTGAGGCTGATGCAGGAGGATTGTCATGAGTTTGAGGCCGGCCTGGGCTACATAGTTTAAGGCCAGTCTGACTTACATAGTAAGAGCCTGTCTCAAAAAAAGAAAAAAAGGGCTGGTGAGATAGCTCAGTGGCATAAGCGCCTGCCTGGCAAGTGCGAGGTCCTGAGTTTGACTCCAGGTACTGACATAAAAAAGGGCCAGTGATATCGCTCAGTGGCAGGGGGGCCGGCTGGTGCGCGAGGTCCTGAGTTCGACCCCCAGTATCCACAAAAAAAAAAAAAAAAAAAAAAAGGAATTGTTTGACACTCAGACCTTAAAGAAAAAGCACCTAATCTCTACACACACATGGCCTGGCTATTGCTTGGGTAATAAAAATGGCTGACGGAGGGGAATATCAATTATAATATGGTCCTTCAACTAGACTTATTTTGCAAAAGGCAGGTGAATGGTCCCAAGTGCTCTATGTGCAGCTGTCTTTGCTTTGAGAGATAATCGTGACCTATGCAGGTCATGTAGCATAGACTCAGCCCTGCTGACAACCCTTACCCCTTCACCCCAGGGGATCCCTCCCCTTCCCCTGCAAAAAAATCTGAAGAGCCCTCCTGTCCTCATCCCCTTCCCTCCCAGGAGGAACTTCCTCAAGAGGCTTCCTGTCCTCTCTATCCTGGGCCCCCAGTGCAGGAGTGGGGTCAAGGACTCCCCATTTTGCTTCCTGTCCAGGTGATAGAAGCATGGCCAGAGGGACCCCAGGGAAGCTCAGGTGCCTTTCCTTTCCCTCTGGGAGATCTCTGACAGATCAACACAGACCTGGGCAAGTTTTCAGAGGACTCCAATAGATACCTAGAAGCGTTCAGACTACTGGCCCATATACCTAGAAGCGTTCAGACAACTGGCCCATAATTTTGACCTTGTGGAGGTATGTCATGCTCCTATTACCTTCTGCTATTTTTTTGAGACAGGGTTTCGCTATGTAGTTCAGGCTGGCCTTGAACTCACTTTGTAGCCCAGGCTGGCCTCGAACTCATGGCGATCCTCTTGCCTCAGCCTCCCAAGTGCTTGGATTACACACATGCACCATGCCAGGCCTGTGATGCTCCTTTTGTACCATACCCTGTTCACCTGAAAGAGGCATCTCTGAGAAAAGCACAGGCATTTGGGGGTGAAAGATACAATGCCTTATAAACAGCTGAGACTCATTTCTAGCCGAGGGCCATAGCAGTTCCTCAGGAGAAGCCCGTATGGGACCCTATCCACCAAATGGGAGTGGGATTTTGGAGATGGACATTTCCTGGCCTGTGTATTAGAGGGCCTCTGAAGGACCTCTGTCAAACCTCTAAACCAGTGGTGGCGAATCCATGGCAGGCTGTTTGTATCACTGAAAGCTCTAAAAGGTTTGCCATCACATCTCTGAACTATTCCATATTGTATATGGTGACCCAGAAAAAGAAAGAGAGTCCCTTAGCCTTCCTTGGGGGACTTTGTTCTTTGCTTAAATGGACTCGTTACCCAAAGGCTGGCCAGCCTGTCTTCCGGCAATTGCTGCGGTTGCTTTGCTGATTCCAGAGGCTGCCAAGCTTACTGTAGGTAATGTACTTGCCCCATCACATCTCAGGGCTGCTGTCCTCCAAGGGAAGCCTTTGCCTCTTGGACAGCTGACTCTTGAGGCATCAGACCTGCCCTCCTCTGCACCCTGCTACCTTTCTCCCAGAAGAACAGGGGAATTAACCCATAATTGTACCCAGGTGGTACTGGAAACATGCTACAAGGGGCAACTTGACAGGCCACCATTAAAAAGTGCAGACTGGACACTTTACAGACAGAAGCCCCTTCATAGAATAAGGTGTGTAAAGGGCAGCATATGCAGTGGTATCGCCAACGAAAGTCACAGAGAGCTCACCCCTTTCCCTGGAAACAAGCTCTCAGCAGAACTAGTTGCTCTCATCTGGCTCAAACATACACAGACTCATAGTATGCCTTTCTGGCCCTTCGTGCCCATGCTGCTGTCTGTAAAAAAATGAAATTTCCTCACAGTCACAGAATCCCCAATAAAATATCACCAAGAAATTGACCACTTGCTAAGTGTGGTAGTCCTCCCTTGAGAGAGAGGACAGTATCCACTGTAAAGGGCACCAAAAGGGAGCTGATGAAATAAAGGTCCCAGACATGGTGGCACACACCTGTAATCCTAGCACTTGGGAGGCTGAGGCAGGAGAACCACCACAAGTTCAGAGCCATCCTCAACTACATCATGAGTTCAAGGCCACCCTGAACTACACAGCTAGACCCTGTCTCAAAAAAAAGCAGACAGTAATAGGATGGCTGACACGGCAGCTGGAGCAGCAGCCTGAAAGCCCCTCCTGGAGGCCACTTTAAGTCCTTTACTTTGAAAACACTCTGTAGGAGAGACTAAGCCCCAATACTCTCAGAGGGTCTGTCCAGTGGGCTATACTTACCTTCCTCAATTCCAAGCCAAAAAAAAAAAAGGAAAATTTCTGCTTCTGACAGCTAGCTAGTGAAAGGTCCTGAAGACTGTTCACCAATCCTTCCAGAATAACAATACCCATCCTTTCAGGCTAGTTACTCGGGGAATCTCAACAGACCTAGGTATACAGTATCACCACACTGTGCCTGGAGGAGGCTGCAGTCTTCAAGAGAAGTAGAGGACCAGTGAGATTTTAAAAACCATCTCTGCAAGTTAACCCAGGAGACTGGGCTTCCTGGACTGCCTTCTTACCCACTGCCCTGCTTAGAACAAGGAACTCCCTACAATGTTGAGAGAAACACTCCTACTGAGTGTTTTCAAAGGGACTTAAAGTGGCCTCCAGGAGCGGCTTTCGTGCTGCTGCTCCAGCTGCCACGTCAGCCATCCTACTACCGTCTGCTTTTTTTGAGACAGGGTCTCGCTGTATAGTTCAGGCTGGCCTTGAACTCAGCCCATGAGAGATGCTATAGGAGGAGGCCCTTTCTTACTAATGACTTATTAGATCCAGAACTAATTGCCCACATGAAACCTCTCTGTCCCACTTCCAGAGGGCCCTCCAAAAGAACAGAGGCCCAACCCAGAGAGGACAACACTCTCTTTTTAAGCCAGGAGACCTGGTCTTAATAAAATCTTTGCCTACCTCCACTCTGTCCCTTGACCCAACATGGGAGGGACCCCATTTGGTAATTCTCTCCACCCCCTCAGCAGCTAAGGTCTCCAGACACTTTTGCCTAAAACCACGGTCAGTGAACCTGAAAAAGTCTCACTGGATGGGCCAGCAAGAGAAGCACTGCTTGTCAGATACTCCTGCAAGCTGGTAAAAAACTTAAAATTTCTCTTTAAGAAAACACAATCTCCTTCTCTAAAAGATAAATAATGATCAATAGAGGCCCTGACTCACCCCCTATTCTGGTTAAATCTCCTGCTAGGACTCTTCATTCTGATTTTCCTCTGGTGTCTCTTAACCTGTCAACTCCCAGAGGGTGCAGTCATTTTCACCGTAAAGTAAGTCCCCCTCTAGTTAAAAAATTAGCCCTGTCCCAAAAATAGATCCCAAGACCCAAAAAGCTGATCTGTTTCATATCCTACTTTGTTCAGATTACCTTTCATTTCCTCTCTGACCTACAGTGATACCTCCCCTTGCTCTACCTTGCTGATAGATACCTTTATACAAGAACTATGGCTTCAAAGCACTTCCAAGTTTTTACCCATCCAAACCTTGTTCTTCTGCTCCTGTCTTTGCTGGTTAGTGCAAACTCACCAACCCAATCCACCATCCCCATCCTACCCAGGACAGAATACTTATATCACTCTTACTTTTACCCTTCACCTTCTCAACCAGTCCAACCCTACAGCAGCAAAAAGCTGCTGGCTGTGCCTCCTCCCTACTGCCATGGCCCACCATATGCTCCATACACCAGCCTCTGTCTGGCCCCAGGTGAAGGCACCCATCGCCCACACAGTCACTCTCCTTCCTTAAAGGCAGTGGCCAGGGTACGGGACCTTGCTACGCAGCTCACCTCTAGGCTTAATAGCTTCAAACCTTCTGTCACCCCCATTACAGGACCCCTACTTCCACACCCCAACATCCGGACCCCCTCAAACCTTTACATAAATGCCTCCCAAACACCCACACACTTTTCCAAGCCCGCAGGACTCAGGGTCTTCAGTGTAACTCTATTCTCACCATTTACACAGACTGATAACATAGACATTAACCTCCCTAAGACCTACAGGTCACGGGACCCAAACACATAAGAGGAAACTTAAAACCAGCTCGAGCCCAACATTCAGTCGTGAAAATAGGCAACTGCCACTGTAGACTCAGAAAACTGCCCAGATTTTTTTTTTAATGTGGGTACCAGAAGTCGAACTCAGGACCTCGCGCTTGCCAGCAGGCGCTTGTACCGCTGAGCGATATCACCGGCCCCTTTTTTTCCTTTATGTGGGTACCGGGAGTCGAACTCGGGAGCTCGCACTTGCCAGGCAGGCGCTTACATTACACCGCTGAGCCATCTCACTGGCCCACTGCCCAGATTTTAAATCCCAGACGCTGGGCAAATTATTCCCAAATGAAGGAACTAACTGTGCCCAGTTTACATACATATGAGGACAATACTACCTATATCTAGATGAGGGCAAGCTAACTCTTCTATAAACAGAACAGACACAGTCAAAAACAGCAGCAGGTTCCCTTTCAGGCCCTCAGAGGGCCTGGGCCCAATTGCTCCAAGTGTGGACCACACTTAATACATTAGCAACTGAAGGGATTATAGGCCCCTATGCTGCCCTATGCCCCTCTGCTTCAATGTCTTTTTTTTTTTTTTTTTTTTTTTTGTGGGTACTGTGGGTCGAACTTAGGACCTCGCGTGCCAGCAGACACCCGTACCGCTGAGCGATATCACTGGCCTTTTTTTTCGTATGTAGGTACCGGGAGTTGAACTCAGGACCTCGTGCTTGCCAGGCAGGCGCTTATGCCGCTGAGCTATCTCACCGGCCCTTCAATGTCCTTTCTAGCACCTGTTTTTGCTTGACCTTCTTAAAGGTTCCCGCTGGTCTCGGTTCCAGTCAAAGTGATAACCCCACAAAAACAAAAAAGGACAATCCAACTTATCTCCTTACTGATAGAATTGGGGATACCAGCAGGGACTGGTATGGGGTTAGTGAGTCTCACAGCCCTCACCTATTTCAATCAGCTCCCCGTTTGCTGAAAGTCTACAACAAATGGCACAGAGCCTAACAACCCTCCAAAACCAGACTCACTAGCAGCAGTGGCTCTACAAAACTGGAGGGGATTAGACCTCCTGACTGCTAAAAAAGGGGACTATGTCTGTTGCTAAATGAAAAATGGTTTTATGACAACCAGTATAAAACAAGTAAGGGATCCAACACAAAAACTGATAGTGCTTCTAAAGTCTGCTAAAAATTATCTGGGCCATGGGGATCCTGGCCCAGGATCTGGAACTTTGGATATCCTGGTTACTTCCCCTGGTGGGAGCCTTGCTAATGCTTCTTTTTTTATTTTTGGGTACCAGGAATCAAACTCAGGACCTCATGCTTGCCAGGCAGGTGCTGTGCCGCTGAGCTATATTGCTGGCTCTTTGTTTATTTTTTGAGACAGGGTCTATGTAGTTCAGGCTGGCCTTGAACTCACTGCATAAATCCAGGCTGGCCTTGAACTTGCAGTTATCATCCTGCCTCGGCCTCCCAAATGCTGGGATTACAGGTGTGTGCTACTATGCCCAGCACCATTGCTAATGCTTCTCACAGCCTTGTTATTTGGACCATGCATACTCGAATCTGAGTCAAATTTGTTTTTTCCTGTTTAAAAGTCTTTTGGTAGTTTTTGTTTGGTTTTTGAGACAGGGTTTTGCTATATAGTTCAGGCTGGCTTTGCACTATGTAGCCCAGGCTGGCCTTGAACTCACGGCAATCCTCCTGCCTCAGCCTCCCAAGTGCTGGGATTACAGGCGTGCACCACCATGCCCAGCTCTTGTTTAACAGTCTTAAAGCTACAGATGGTGGTGCAGACAGACCCACCGATAGACACTCCTCCTGGTTTCTACTGAGGGCCTTAGATAGACCTCATAGTGGTAGACCCTGACTGCCACCCTGTTAATGTCCCCTCAGCCAAAAGCAGCCAAAATGACTGAGAGCCCCTCAACCCTAACAGCAGTTAGGGACACCACTGTTGAGGGAGTATTGAGACTAGGAAAGAAAAACACAATAGACAGGGTAAGGGCCTAAATAAACTGAATCAAGCTCTAAGAGTACAAGGGAAATCAACCCTCCTGAAGTCAGAGACCTAGTTAAAAACAGCAACCACATTATTTCAATGGACAAGGGCTTAGAGAAACTGAAATAAACCCTAAAAAGTTGGGGAATAAGAAAAGTCTGCCCTAGCCAGGCGTGGTGGTATATGCCTGTAATCCAGGCACTTGGGAGGCTGAGGCAGGAGGATGGCCATGAGTTCAAGGCCAGCTTGGGCTACGTAAGTGAGTTGAAGGCCAGCCTGAACTACAGTGATACACTGCCTCAAAACAAACAAAAAAAGTCTGCCCTCTTGACATCAAAGGCCTAGCCCAAAGTGGCAAGCACATTGTTTCATTTTCACACCGAGGTTTACATGTAAACCCCTGAACTTAGGCCCTCCATGACATCCTTCCTTGGAGCCTCTATCAGCTAGTGAGAGCTCTCCTTTGTTTTAATAAACTACACCCGGTTCATTTCCCACTGCTTTTTGTAGACTTCATTTTTTGTCACCTTCAAAACAAACACCTGGAAGGAAGTAAAATTGGTAACAAATTGGTGGATATTTGTTTAGACCTTTGGCTATTAGGAATAATGCATTTTTATGCAAGTTTGTTTTGTTTGAAACAAGCTAGCTTCTAACTCATGATCCCCTTGCCTTAGCTTCCTAAGTGCTAGAATTATAGGCATGTACCATTACACCCAGCTTCTTTTCCAAGTTTTTTCCTGTGAGCATGTGTTGGTATATATGGGATGGAATTGCTGGGTTATATTGTAACACTATTTTTAAACCTTTTGAGGAACTACCAAATTCTTTTCCACAACAGATGACCATTTTGCACCTCATCAGAAATGTAAAAGGGGGCCAGTGAGATAGCTCAGTGGCACAAGTGCCTGCCTGGCAAGCATGAGGTCCTGAGTTTGACCCCTGGTACCCACATAAAAAGGAAAAAAGGGTCAGTGATATCGCTCAGTGGTACAAGTGCCTGCTGGCAAGCACGAGGTCCTGAGTTCAACCCCTGGTACCCACATTAAAAAAAAAAAAGAAAAAAAGAAATGTAAAAGGGTTCTGGTTTCTCCATATCTTTGCGTATACTTATAATTGCCCTTTTTTTGGTGCTGTGATGGACATCAAACCCAGGGGCTCATGAATGTAAACCAAGTGTTGTACCACTGAATTATTATTGCCAGCACTTGTCCTTAAAAAAAGAAAAAAACTATATATATATATATATATATATATATATATATATATATATATAGATGATAGATAGAGATAGAGACAGACACATATAGATATATAATAGCTATGTATTGCTTCTTTTTTTTTTTTGTGGGTACCGGGGGGTCAACCTCAGGACCTCACGCGCCAACAGGCACCCGTGCCGCTGAGTGATATCGCCGGCCCCTTTTCGTATGTGGGATCCGGGAGTCGAACTCGGGCCCTCGCGCTTGCAAGGCAGGCATTTACGCCGCTGAGCCATCTCACCGGCCCCTATTGCTTCTGATTTGCATTTCTCTAATGACTGACGATGTTGAACATCTTTTCCTGATACTAATCATTTGTGTGTCTTTGGAAAAATGCACACTCAGATTCTCTGCTTTTTTTTTCCCCCCTCTTCCAGTACTGGGGATTGAACCCAGGACTTTCCACAAGAGTTTTTACATATTCTGGATACTAGCCCCCTTGAGAGGTACACAATTTTGTCAATATTTTCTCTGATTCTTTGTCATCTTTCCATGTTCTTAACGTTGTCCTTTGCAGCACAAAATTTTACATTTTGATAGTCTATGCTTTTTTTTTTTTTTTTTTTTTGTGGGTACCGGGGTCGACCTCAGGACCTAGCGCGCCCGCAGGCGCCCGTGCCGCTGAGTGATATCACCGGCCCCTTTTTCGTATGTGGGTTCCGGGAGTCGAACTCGGGCCCTCGCGCTTGCCAGGCAGGCGCTTAAGCCACTGAGCCATCTCACCGGCCCCCTACAGTCTATGCTTTTACATTTAGATCTCTGATCCATTTTATTTTATTTTTGGTAGTACCGGGGGTCGACCTCAGGACCTCACACGCCAGCAGGCGCCCGTGTCGCTGAGCGCTATCACCGGCCCTTTTTTCGTATGTGGGTACCGGGAGTCGAACTCAGGACCTTGTGCTTGCCAGGCAGGCGCTTATGCTGCTGAGCTATCTCACCGGCCCTCTGACCCATTTCAAATTTGGAGATAGTTAAGGGACCAACTTTGTGAACACAGGTGTCTGTGTTGCATTCAACAGTGCTTTCTAGTTTTCATTATGAGTTTTATACTACTTTTGTATCCACAAGTATTTTTTGAGACAGTCTTGCTATGCAGTTCAGGGTGGCCTTGAATTCAGTGATCCTCCTGCCTCAGCCTCCTGAGTCCTGAGATTACAGGTGTGCACCACCACGCCTGGCTTTTTTTTTTTTTTTTGAGACTGGGTCTCACGCTGTAGTTCAGGCTGGCCTTAAACTCACTTTGTAGCCCAGTCTGGCTTCCAACTCACAGCGATCCTCCTGCCTCAGCCTCCCGAGTGCTGGGATTATAGGCATGTGCCACCATGCCTGGCCTGGCTCTGTAAATGGTACTTTAATTTTGTTTTATTGCTGCTGCATACAAATACAACTGACTTGTGTATTGATCTTGTATCTTGCAACCTTGATGCCATTTTGTGTTATGTGTTTCTTAGGATTTTTTATATTCATCTGTGAAATTTTAATGTTTTCCAATCTTGATGCCCTTCTTTTCTTTTTGCCTGACTGTCTTGGCTAGAACTTCATATGTAATGTTGAAGAGTAGCAGTAAAAAGTTTTGTGTTCATGAGGTGTGGTGAAAAGTACCCTTGTTTCCAAGATACATTTTTAAAGCTTTTACCATTTCTAAATTTGGAATCTACTTATATCAGTGAGATACCAACTTTGTTTGTTTGTTTATTACAGACAAGCTCCTGCTATGTAGTTCAGCCTGGCCTGTGTATCCCAGGCTGCCCTCAAACTCACAGCAATCCTCCTGTCTCATCCTTGGGGAGTGCTGGCATTACAGGTGTGCACCACCATACCCAGCAAGTGTAACTGACAAATACCAATGTATACAGGGAAGCAGAATCTGTAACTCCAGAAAGGTGAATTACTACTCATGCTTTAAAAATGTGGAGGGGGGGCCGGTGAGACGGCTCAGCGGCTTAAGCGCCTGCCTTGCAAGCGCGAAGGCCCGAGTTCGACTCCCGGATCCCACATACGAAAAAGGGGCCGGTGATATCGCTCAGCGGCACGGGTGCCTGTTGGCGCGCGAGGTCCTGAGGTCGTCCCCCCGGTACCCACAAAAAAAAAAAAAAAAAAAAAATGTGGAGGGGGATAATAACCTCTCATACAGAGAAAATTATTCTTCCTATAGGGCTAAAATGATTCCTACTGCTGTTAACTTTGGTCTTTGAATCCCCACATCAACTTAAGCTTTAGTTATGTTTATGACCATTTTCTCTAGCTTGTTGGTCTTTTTTTAGGTAACTTTTACCTGTCCTCCAACAGAAATTACAGTACTATTACCAAGAGCATTTTAAGCTGACCTACGGAACTTTCTTTACAATGAGCCAAACTATAAAATACTATTGCAAAGGTGAAAACCTAAGGATAAAAGCTGGAATTCAGTGGGGACACTGATAAACGGTCACAGATGATTTTGCCAACATTTAAACTGTAGAGATATGTTCGAAAAATACAGTGACTGCTGCTTCCAAGTGCCATCCAATAGGACAAACAGTGCACTGAACTTTTCTAACATTGTGTGACAAGTTTCAACTATGGTTTTCCTCAAAGCATTCTAACAGATTTGAACATGATGGCAGTGCTAAATTTATTACATGTTGTGACTAGAACAGTTTGCCACTGAGTTGCACAATTCTGCAGCTTCAAATTGCAGAGTTTTAATCCATTTATGCCAAAGATTGCAATTTTTTCATTTTTTGTATGGAATTCATGTTACCTAGAAAAATTCAAGGAACAAGAATTTGAAGAGAAAAATTTTTATTAGGTTTCATTGTTTGTGGCATTCCAAAAATGGAACACTGGGCCGGTGAGATAGCTCAGTGGCATAAGCGCCTGCCTGGCAAACACGAGGTCCTGAGTTTGACTCCCAGAACCCACATAAAGGAAAAAAAGGGTCAGTGATATCGCTCAGTGCCACAAGTGCTTGCCTGGCAAGTGCGAGGTCCTGAGGTTGACTCCTGGTACCCACATTAAAAAAATAAAAAAGGAATACTAGGCATAAATAGGTTAAGAAATGTCATAATGAACAATGATATTTGGGTCTGTGGTTATGATCCTAAGAGCAAGGTTCAGAGTTCTCAATGGAAATCACCCAATTCTCATGTGAAAAACACATCAATCCTTTTTTCCTTTTTGGTGGTGGTGGTGATACTGGGTTTGCACCCAAGTCCTTAACATATGCCACGCCAGCAATTTACTACTGAGCTACACCCTCCTGTTTTTTTTTTTTTTTTTTTTGTGGGTACCGGGGGGTCGACCTCAGGACCTCGCGCGCCAACAGGCACCCGTGCCTCTGAGCGATATCACCGGCCCCTTTTTCGTATGTGGGTTCCGGGAGTCGAACTCGGGCCCTCGCGCTTGCAAGGCAGGCGCTTACGCCGCTGAGCCATCTCACCGGCCCCTGCCTGTTTTTTTTTGACACTCATAATTGTGTGAACCAAGTTCATGCCCAGGAACACGATGGTGAATTTTGAAGATTATAAGGGCTTATTTTTATGATGTGTGTAAAACACAGCCTGAGAAATGGGCAAACAGTTCACTCTCCATCATAATGTTCAGTGTCATGTATCACTTCTTGTTATGGCAATTTCTGTCAAATAAAAACATGGTGTCTGATCCACCTTATTCACTACATGTGGCACTGTGCAACTACTGGCTCTTCTCCAAAATCAAAATGACCATGAAAAGTAAACGCTTTAAATCAATTCAGGACATTAAGGCAGTCATAAGAATGCAACGAGAGTACACTCAGGAGAAAAAAACTTCCATTCATTTTACAATCTCAGCATGCCTATTATGCTTTTGTGTGTGCTCATACAAAAGACATATTTATCTAATTCTTAATGCCTTTTTTCCCCTCATCCTTGCTTTAGGGGGCTACATCTGGGACTGAATAGCAGCAAATGTAGTTTGGCTAGCCTTACTTTATCCTCTGGTCTCTTCAGAGCTAAATATAGCAGCCACTATTCTCAATAAGGTACATCTAAAATAAGATTATAGGGTTGTAAAACTGTGCAAAGGCTATATGGGGAAAACAGAAAAAAGTAAAGTCTAATTACAAGACAGTATTATAAATACTTTCAAAAAGTTTCTAAAAGCCTTGCATCCATATCTAGCAACTACAACATGCTCAGACTTACGATCTGTAAGAAAGTAATTGGATGGGCATGTGGCACACACTTGTAATCCAGCTACTCTGGAGGCTGAGGCAGAAAGAGGACAAGTTCAAGGCCAGCTTGGCCAACTTAGTAAGACCTTGTCTCAGAACTTAAAAAAAATAGAGGGCTGGAGATACAGCTTAGCAATCTTTGGGTTCAATCCTCAATATTACAAAACGAACAACTCCAAAATTATAATTCGATGTTAAATTTAAGGAAGTCATGAAAATTGAGCTATATAACTGATTACAATAGAAACCACATTTCAACTCACTAAAAGGTCTATATCCATGTTAAAATCTGTTGAATGCAGATTAATTGGATTATTCGACATGGGACACAGTGAGACTTTTTTTTTTTTTTGTGGGTACCAGGGGTCGACCTCAGGACCTCACGCACCAGCAGGCGCCCATGCCGCTGAGCGATATCACCGGCCCTTTTTTCTTTTTTTTTTTTTTTTTTCTTTTTTTTTCTTTTTTTTTTTTTTTGGTGGGTACCGGGGGGTCGACCTCAGGACCTCGCGCGCCAGTAGGCGCGCGTGCCGCTGAGCAATATCACCGGCCCCTTTTTTGTATGTGGGATCCGGGAGTCGAACTCGGGCCCTCGCGCTTGCCGGGCAGGCGCTTAAGCCGCTGAGCCATCTCACCGGCCCCCACCGGCCCCCACCGGCCCTTTTTTCGTATGTGGGTTCCGGTAGTCGAACTCGGGCCCTCGCACTTGCCAGGCAGGCGCTTACGCCACTGAGCCATCTCACCAGCCCCCGAGACTTGTTCATAAAGGCATGCCAATACATTTTCTTGAAACAACCTCAGCAAATGAGAATTTTCATTCTGTGCATGGGAATAACTAAAACCTTTATTAGATATGGTTTTCAAATAACAATAATGTGAAAATTGAAAGTATCAATTCAAAGAGCAGTGAAGTCTGAAATTTAAAAAAGTAGACTATTCTGGGACCAAAAGAAAAAAAAAAAAGGAAGACAAGAATCTTAATACTATTCAATAACTCCCCTCTGGGCCGGTGAGATGGCTCAGCGGCATAAGCGCCTGCCTTGCAAGCGCGAGGGCCCGAGTTCGACTCCCGGAACCCACATACGAAAAAGGGGCCGGTGATATCGCTCAGTGGCACGGGTGCCTGTTGGCGCGCGAGGTCCTGAGGTCGTCCCCCTGGTACCCACAAAAAAAAAAAAAAAAAAAAAAAACTCCCCTCTGTACACAATGTTGCATATATACAACTACTCCATTTTTATTTTATTGACTTTATATTATAACGAAATCCCTTTAAGCAACCTAGGGTATACAGTTGCTGTCCAGCATGGGGGAAGGAGTAGAAACACTCGATTAACAGTTTTTTACCCACACATTTTAGACAGTTTTTTTCTTTTTGCTGAGATTTTAGTAATAAATTCATAAATTAGGAAATACTTTCATTCCTTCAGTGTTAAAATAGAAAACTGAACAGTGCCAACTAGAGTGGCTTAATTATTGGTATACAAGAAAAACACAACACCAACAAGTTTTCTTAATTATGCATTTTAAATATCAATATGTGCATTTCATTTTTACAGTTATAAATTTTTCTAATCTGTTTTAGACAACAGCATGTAATAGTTTTGAATCAATTGAAATGTTGCTTTCAATTTGAAATATTGTGAAATACATGTGTATAAAAAATAACCCAATGTATGACTCATCTGACAGATGTTTAAAGATCAATAAAGGCTTATTTTTGAACATGCAGTTAGGAAGAGAGGAAAGCAAGCCAACCTCTCTACACTTCTTGCTGCTGGCTTGGTTTTACAGTGGTATCAACAGTGGTTTTTGGAAGGAACCATGTGCCTTCAGCCCATCTAGTTAAGATCAGATACCACAATCATTAGAGGGGTAGAGGAGCTAGGGAAAGGAGAGTGGGCAGGTGTTAAATGTCAAATTCTAAGTGTGCATTTTGCATTCTTTCTAGGTGCAGGATAAAGACAGGCCAATAAAGGGGAAAATTACATATAATTAGGAGCAAAATTGCAATTGAATCAAGACATAATAGCCGAATTAAGTTTTTTTAATAGATTGCATATATAGATGTTTAGCCGTACTCTTAATATCAATTCTTTAAGAGCAGAACTTTATATCCAATTTACATGCTTTAGATCCCACCTTTCTTATTTGTTACAGTAAGGTCTTGTATCCAAATATCCACTTGTACACTGAGAGCTTTAAGAAAAAAACAGGACACAGAGGGATTGCCATTTTTAGCAGCAATGAAATATCACTAACCCCTTTTTACATACCGAATTCAAGTCACTATCAGAGGTGAGTGCACCACAAAGTCACTAGGTACAAAATTGCTAGTTCATTTTTAAATAACTTGAAATTATCCCTGCCCCCCACCCCATTAATCCCTTTTATAAACAGCAAACATTTTTGCTTTTATACATAGGCTAGCAGGCTTATTTCAATATGAAAGTGCTAATTCATTTACAGATTTTTAAATCAGTTATGTAGTGCTACAATAAATGTCCAATAATCTACATAGGAACAATCTTTGATGAATGAAAATGATGAAGACAGAATAAGGTTATCAGATTACCTTATCTTATTTACATATAAAGGATACCCAATGGTAAGGAGACAGAAATGGACAAATACTCATAGGTGTAAAAATTACATCTACCTTTGAGCTTTATACTGTAAATGAGACATTTTAAATAGTCCTGTAGCCCATGCCTGTTTTTTTCTCAGAAAAAGAAAAGCTGCCTTCATGACATCCCCTCTTGTTTCAGATTTTCCACAGTGTCACTTGAAGCTTCAGTCAGGATCTTACTTTCTTCAAAAAATAAAGAAAATACCCAATAGTTACCCTTACCCCCCCCAATCCCTCTGTTTTCTTGTCCAGTGCCAGGTTGCATGATCAGGTCCCAACTCCTGGGTTTCTTTCTTTCTTTTTGTCCATCTATTGATCAATTAGTTTAGAGCAGATAACATGAACCAGTTCTGGAACCACTACAAGGAGGAACACAAGCTCTTCACTACAACCACACAGCAGGAAAGAAAGTGATAACTCAATTCATCCCTGGTGCCGGGCCTCCAAAATTGAAAGAACTTGGCACAACTGGAGCACTGAATTTGTATCCTCCATGCTTCTCAATCATTTTGGATTCTAGAGAACAAATAAGTGAAACTTTAATACGGCATTCAATTGTCTTACTACTTTGGCTGGAGGGGAGGAACTGACAATATTTAACAAACCAATAACCTAACCACCAAGAGGAGCCAGAATGCACAGGAGTGAGAGGACATGCACTATGTAAATCACCTCTCTTATATGCTAGACTTCTTAGCCAATTTTCACCTTCCACTGTTAAGAAGAAAATGAATCTTTAAAAACCCCATTTTGAGTCAAATGTATCAGTAAGGGCTTATTTAAAAAAGGAACAAAAATGTAACAAATCAAATGCAGACAAATACAAAATGCTATGCCTTATTTGTAAAGAGCCCCCCAGTGCACTTCACATTGAGCTATGTCCCCATCCCTTTTTGTATTGAGACAGGGTCACGCTAAGTCATTAACTGCCCAGGCTGAAGCTGAACTTGTGATTCATTTGCATCAGCCTCTCAGAGTGCTGGAGTAACAGGTGTGCACCACCGTGCCCAACTAAGAGGACCATCTTGGACTGTGATTACAAGGCTGGTTGGGTATTGTTACGTTGTGTATAAATAGCGTATATTTTTTAAATGCATGGGAGGTCAGAGTATAGCTTAGTGGTATAGCACCTGCCTAGCATGCACAAGGTCCTACATTTGATCCCCAGCACTTCGCAATAAACCAAAACAATACAAAAAAAAAAAAAATTTTTTTTTGGGTACCGGAAATCGAACTCAGGACCTTGTACTTGCCAGGTAGGCACTGTGCCACTGAGTTATGTCTCCAGGCCCAACAATACAAAAAAAAAAATTTTTATGTGGGTACCGGGGGTCGAACTCAGGACCTCATGCTTGCCAGCAGGCACTTGTGCCACTGAGCAATATCACCGACCCTTTTTTCTTTTTTATGTGGGTACCGGGAGTCGAACTCAGGACCTTGCGTTTGCAAGGCAGGCACTTATGCCACTGAGCCATCTCAACAGCCCAACAATACAAAATTTTAAAAGCTCCCCATACTGAAGTGTTAAAGAAATGTCTGGGATTTTCTTTAAAAGACAGGAACTTTTAAAAGCTTTACATTTTAACACAATTGCCTATTATCAAACCATCATGAGTGTAAGCAGTCTTGCTGGGTGTGGTGCCACACGGCTGTAATCTCAGCACTAGTGAGACTGAGGCAGAAAGATTGCCGTGACTTCAAGCCCAGCCTGAGCTACACAGCAAGACCCTGTCTCAGGAAAAAAAAAAAAAAAAGAGTTTAAGCAGTCTTATTACAGTACTCTGTATCACTGAGGAAACACAGCCAACCGATGCACCTTCATAACGTTAATCCCTTCATAAGATTCTAAAGCCATATAAAGCCATTAGTTACATCCAAGAGGAGTTGTGGTTGACTAACATACCATGAGCTGCTCTTCTTTGATCAGCCAGAGTTGCTATGTCCTGTAACTGTTTTCTTTGTTCTTCATTAAGACCATGAGTCAGCGCCTGATACCATACAGGATTACGATTTTGAATAGCTATCAAAACAAAAATAAGGGGAAAAGAGCAATAATAACAGACTAGTAGCTACTTTCTATTCTGTTCCCCTTTCTTTCCCCCTACCTGACACTGACATTCTGATCCATTCTATATGGTTCAACAACTTCAAAAGTTATTTTTGTGATGTAAAATATACAGGAATAACAATTAACCATAGTTTATCTTTGTGCTTAAAAAAATTTAACTGTCCTTATAGTCTAAATCAGTTCTTACATGTTATAACCAGTAATAAAAACCTTTCTTTAATACATCTTGAGCTGCAGTGTGTAACTAAATGGTAGCACACTTTCCCAGCATGTGCAAGGCCCTGGGTTCAATCCCCAGGAAAAAAAATTTTCTTTTCCTATATACCTTACAATAGAAAGGTAGCCTTGAGATCTCAAATTAAAATTGCAGTGGTTACTTTTGTGTATGTATGTTTTACTGGGAATTGAACCCAGGGCCCTTCACAACGAGCTACATCTCTACTTCTTTTTTAATTTTGAGATAGGGTCTTGTTAAGTCACAAAGTTGCCCAGGCTGGGCTCAAACTTGTGACCTTTCTGCCTCAGCCTTTTAGGGTGCTGGCATTAAAGCATGTTATACCATACACGGCTTCATATTTTTGTTTTTTTTTTTTTTGTTTTCTAAATTATAGCCTAAATCATTCTCAAATTTTTTTGTTTTATTTTTGTTGAGACAGGGTCTTGCTATGCAGTTCAGGCTGGCCTCAAAATCCTGGCGATCCTCCTGCCTCAGCCTCCCCAGTGCTGGGATTACAGGTGTGAGCCACCACGCCCAGCGATCATTGTCAAATTTAATCTGTGAAAAATAACAAATTTTCCCAAAACTTAAAAAACAAAACAGGGCCGGTGAGATGGCTCAGCGGCATAAGCGCCTGCCTGGCAAGCGTGAGGGCCCGAGTACGACTCCCGGATCCCACATACGAAAAAGGGGCCGGTGATATCGCTCAGCGGCACGGGCGCCTGTTGGCGCGCGAGGTCCTGAGGTCGACCCCCCGGTACCCACAAAAAAAAAAAATAAATAAATAAAAAAAATAAATAAATAAATAAACAAACCCCAAAACAACCAGGTGTTAAAAGTTCACAATGTTTGCTGGCCATGGTGGTACACACCTAAAATCCTAGCACTCAGGAAGCTGAGGTAGGAGGATAGCCATAAATTTGAGGCCAGCCTGAACTACATAATGAAACACTGTCTCAAAATACAAAAACAAACACAACAGTTTCACAGTGTTTAATAAAAAATATGTCCTAGGATGTGGTAGCTCATAATACCAGCTGCTCAGTAAGTTGAGGCAGATAGACTGCAATTTTAAGTCCAGCCTGAACAATTTAGTGAGGCATTGCCTCAAAAAAATATTTGTGGGGCCGGTGAGATGGCTCAGTGGCGTAAGCGCCTGCCTTGCAAGCGCGAGGGCCCGAGTTCGACTCCCGGATCCCACATACGGAAAAGGGGCCGGTGATATCGCTCAGCGGCACGGGCGCCTGTTGGCGTGCGAGGTCCTGAGGTCGACCCCCCGGTACCCAACAAAAAAAAAAAAAAAAAAAAAAATTTGTGAAGAGGGCTGGGAATTAGCAGTCTCTGGATTTAATCCCCATTACTGCACAAAACAAAACACAAAACAACCCTCCCCATGCATGATATATAATGGTGCTAAGTCTGGTCATGTATTTCCCTCTTTCATATATATTTGTATGGAAGTAGGAGAATGTTCTCTGTAAAACAAGTTTCACCACAAAGCAATGTCAAGAATGTAAACTGATTTCCCTCATGTATTAGGTGCCATGTATTTTGGGGGTACAAACTTGACATTCAGCCACATGATTATCTATTTCTATTTTACTGTAATTGTGCATAGGCCTTATATTAGAAATTATCCTTTAGGGACTGACATATGTCTATATCTAAAATATACAAAGGCATGGACAAAGCTGGCACGTCAATCAATTCTTGTTGCCACATAGCCCAGAAGCCACCCTTTTGTCCTTTTGTAACCTTGTATCAACACTGTTTTATCATGGTCTTTGAAGACTAAAATCTTGGTTATCAGAGAACTTATTCTACATCAAAGTTCCTATGTGGTATGACAAAATTACAGTCAGTGGTTAACTGAGACAAGGTTGTCAAGTATAGTTGCAATTTTATAAGATGGATAGTGGGGCACAGACATTATATTTTGAAATCCAAGTAAATAGTGATAACCAGAGTGCATGCCTATAAACCCAGCATTCAGGAGGCTGAGGCAGAAGGACTGCTGTGAGTTCAAGGCTAGCCGGGGCTACACAGTGAATTCAAGGCCAGCCTCAACTACACAGCAAGAGCCAGTCTCAAAAACAAACAAACAACAAAATAAAAGCCAAAAACCATAGTGCCACCTTATATTCTGAAACCATGCATACTGTGACAGATCCAAAAGTCTATGACTACTCAGGCATAAATGATCTCAAAATTTTGGGGTTTAATTGGCTGTTTGAAGGTAAAATTTTTATTATTTCAAAGGTGCTAATTTAGTAATACTATAATGAATTGGTTAACACATTTTAGGACATAGGGGGAAAAAAAAAAAGACAAGATTTCCAAAACCATAATGCTACTAACAGTCACATTCTCTGACAGGTTAAGTGTAAGTCAATATACATGTTAAAAACATTTAATCGAATGAATTTGTCCTTGTCTGCCCCTTAAAAGAGTAGGAAAGTACTCAAAATTATTGGTAATGTAGCAATTGAGTTTCTCAGTATACTTTACTCACCCTATTATTTTTAGTGTTTTTTTTTTTTTGAGAGGGTCTCACTATGTAGCCCAAGGCCAGCCTCGAACTCAGGGTGATCCTCCTGCCTCAGCCTCCCCAGTGCTGGGATTACAGATCTGCACCACCACACCTGACTTAGTTCTTTAATTTTGAAAGTCACACATTTTAGAAAAATAGTGTGGTTCAAAAGTAAGTGGCATTGGGCCAATGAGATGGCTCGGCAGCATAAGCAACTGCCTGGCAAGCGCAAGGGCCTGAGTTCGACTCCTGGAACCCACATACGAAAAAAGAGCTGGTGATATCGTTCAGCAGCATGGGCACCTGCTGGTGCACGAGGTCCTGAGTTCGACCCCTGGTACCCACAAAAAAAAAAAAAAAAAAAAGTGGCAACTCCTCTTTCCCTCTTAGGATTACCAGTCTTTCCAGAAGCAATCGTGTGTATCTGTTTGTTATGCATATAACTTTATTTTTTTCCTGTTGACTTACTTTGAAATATAGCTTTAAATATCTGATACTCATCAACAGGGTTGTCTTCATCATCAATTATTGTGGAATAGCCTTCCAAAGCAGTTTCCTCAGCATCATCTTCTTCCCAATCTTCATCATCTCCATCTTCACCTGCTTGCTTAGCCAAAATCTCCAAATATTCTTGCCCGTCTTCATCAATATCATCTTCATCACTCCCCAGTTCCTCTACCACCACATAAAAAAGATTTTTATAATACTGAAATAGTTTGTTATTCAACAAAGTAACAGTCATCTCAGAAGTTCCTAGAACTGGTATTTTAAACATATACTCAGCGATAAATTGAAATAAAAATTTTCATAGACATCCAAGAAAGTCACCCATCATGTAAAGTTTATTTATTTATTTATTTTAATGTGGGTAATGGGAGTTGAACTCAGGACCTTGCGCTTGTCAGGCAGGCGCTTACAGTGCTGAGCCATCTCACGGGCCCCTGGTTTTGCTTTGGAGACAGGGTCTTGCTAACTAGTTCAGGCTGGCCTTAAACTCACTATGTATCCCAGACTGGACTCAAACTCATGGCGATCCTCCTGCCTCACCCTCCCAAGTTGTGGGATTACAGGTGTGTGCCAGCATACATGGCACAATGTAAAGTATTCTTTTCTGTTTTTTTTTTGTGGGTACCGGGGGTCGACCTCAGGACCTCGTGCACCAGCAGGCGCCCGTGCCGCTGAGCGATATCACCGGCCCTTTCTTCGTATGTGGGTTCCGGAAGTCGAACTCGGGACCTTGCGCTTGCCAGGCAGGCGCGTACGCTGCTGAGCCATCTCACCGGCCCAATGTAAAGTATTCTTAATGCTAGAGGTTTGAAGTAGGATCACACATTGAGATTCAGTCCTTGGTATGCTCTGGACTATGTGGTATATTCCAAACTAAATACTGGTGACAAAAAAAAAAAAAAAAAAAAAGCTTAAATACAGGTGACTAATATAACAGCTTACACCCGTAGAACCTTTTGTGAAAGCTTTTTTTTAAAGGCTGGCTAAGTTAGTAAATGATAAAAAGACAAAAATGACAATAGCTATCTTATTTTGAAACCATTACAATAATCTTTTGTAACACTGATCAATTTATACTCTTGTAGGCTACGGTGTCCACATGTGAAATGTATTAGCTAATATCTAAATAACTTCATTTTACAGCACAAACATGCTTAGGTTTTAGCACTAATAGATGACAGGATGGTTATCTGCAATAAATTCAGACATTACAAACTATAAATCTTATAATACTAGTTATTCTAACAATACATATCTTTTATTCTAACTTTTTTTCTGAGATGGGGTCTTGCCGTGTTGCCCAGGCTGTGGTCAAACTTGTGGGCTTACCTCACCCTGCTGAGTAGCTGGAACTACTGGCATGTGCCACTGTACCAAACACCATGTTAAATCCTTGAAGTATTCCTCCCAATTTATTATTCATGTTTTTTTTTTTTTTTTTTTTTTTGGACACAGGGTCTCGCTATGTAGTTTGGGCTAGCTTTGAACTCATTATGAAGCCCAGGCTGGCCTTGAACTCACAGCAGCAATCTTCCTGCCTCAGCCTCCCGAGTGTTGGGCTTACAAGCATGCACCACCACATCCAGCTGCATGTACTTCTGATTGTACTAGTTTATAAGATACAGTTAATAGTAAACCATTTTATTATCTCCCTTATAAATGTTCCTCAACTGTTAAAGGAGTTACTTTTCTCTCTTAAAGGAACTCGGCACTTGGTACCTACCCAGTAAACAAGTCCAGTGAGGTATCTAACGCATTAAGTTTTCACTTCTTCTATCACAAATTCCTTACCAGTTTCATCGTCATCCTCAGCTTCATCGTCATCATCACTGTCATTCTCATGTTCTGCATGGCAGGCATACGCTCTTTTTAATCCATTAAACAAAAGGATAAAAGCTGGCAAAATCTGTCCAGAAACCTGATTTAAAACTTGTGGTATTTGTTCCATATCAATAAGAGCACAGAGACCCAGAACACACATTTTCCTGTCATGAAGCCTAAAAATAAATTAAAAGGAAGATTTTTTTCTATTTTTTTTTAAATAAGCAGTTCTTCCCAAAGGCCCAATTTATGTCACTTACCCCAAGAAACAGTCAACGTCATTAAGCCACTGTGTAATAAAATGATTTGTAACTGGTTCAACATTATTAGGGAAGCGAAGATTTTCTAAGGTATTGAGTAGCAGGTGTGGATTATAATACAAAGCTGCAATAGCGACTTGCAGGCACATCGTTCGAAGTTCACTTGTCTTAACCTCTCTTGTCAGTCTCTCTAAAGCTGCTTCCACAAATAAGGGAATGCACTGTAAAGAAAGATTGCAGGATAATCCAGGACTGTAACTAATAGGATTCTAACTATTTTACCCATATTAACTTACCTGTTGCCTCAATTAACCCCTCTGGCTCAGGAGATGACTCATATTTATTGCTGAGGCATTTTGCTGGGAAATCTAATTATGGACAAAGTCTTCTCTGAGCTATTAAACGTAGAACCTTACCACAATGCTCAATTACGGATTCCCAATGTTTATATTAAAACTGACCACAGAAATTTAATTACAAACCTATCAAAAAAATCCTTAAGCCAAAGCCTACCTTGCATGCTAACAAAATACATATAAGACTCACCAGACATGTTTCCAAATATATGATAATTATTATATATTGGTTAATTTTAAACCAATAGTTTAAAAATGTTTACTATTCAGGTATCATAATGAGCAACACTATGCAGAATATACAATGCCCCCCCCCAAAAAAAAAGTAGAAAGGAAGAGTCTCCCTTGGAAGCTTCAAATATGAATCATTATAAGTTAGCCTTGGGCTAAGAATGAAGCCCAGTGGTAGATAGTCCTTAGCATGCAAGAGGCCCTGGGTTCAACCCCTGGCTCCCCCCACCCCAAAGTGAGCCTCACTGACCTGGTCGATGCCACGCCCTTTGCATTGTAGAATGATGACCTCTAACAATTTTGCAGCATGACACTCTGCATCTTCCCCTGCAACTCCTGTAAGAACCTGTTCAACAAAGAATATAAACTGCAACAAGCCTTCATGAAACCTTGTTATAAGAGAAGTAATTTCTCTTCCTTTTATACAGGCTCTGAGTATTACTTAAAGCAGTGACAGTGAACGTTCTAGAGCTTTCAATGATAACAAATAGCCGGCTGAGGCATGTGTGCCACAGGTTTGCCTCCACCGACCTAAGGTATTCTAGCAATGTTCAACGAACAAATTTGACTAAAGTACCTTTGAGTATCTGGAGCTTGCCTTTCTCCTTGGGAGCCTTGGGAATCCTGGTCTATGTGATCAAAACCACCTAATCCTGAAGTGCCATTCTGGACTGTAGTAGGTTGACAACCACTAACTTCCCATACAAAGGTGAAAGCTAAAACAACTGACCTTTCTCAGGGTATCTGGCTCTTAACTACAAAAAACTAAAATTTTTTTGTTCCTAGGAAAACTTTATCACTTCCTCATAAAATATAATCTCATAGCCAGTTGAGAACAAATGCTGGCCTACAAGGCCTAGGCAAGAAATAAAAACACTGGCTTGACATGCTAGTTAACTACAGAAAACTGTGAAAATAAGGTAAGTGTTCGGAAACAGCAAAGTAGATGGACCTATCTCTATGCTCAAGAATAGTAATATAACTATTTATTGGCAGTAAATGAATACTATATTAACATGATTGTTGTGACCAAGTGTCAAAAGGAAAGATATTAGCAAAGGACAAATATACTTCAGAACTTATGGAGCAAAATCTATTTTTTTTTTTTTTTTTTTTTTAAATTAGACAAAGTCTCACTATGTTGTTCAGGCTGGCACTGAACTCTTGGGCTCAAGCCATCCTGCTCAGCCTCCCCAGCAGCTGAGTCTAAAGGTATATGCACCGCACCTGGAAGCAAAACCATTTTTAATGGCTTCCTGCTTCTCCACAAACACTTAGAGAAATTCAAATACTGTACTATCAATTATACTAACAGACTCCAACTCTCCCTGAGTAATAGGGAAAATCAGCCAGGCGTGGTGGCCCACTCCTGTAAATCCCAGCACTCTGGAGGCTGAGGCAGGAAGATTGACGAGTTTGAGGCCAGCCTGGGCAACACAGTGAGACTCTGTCTCAGAAAACAAATAAAAAGGGGGGGGGTGGATTTATCCCTTACCTTGTTATATGAATAGTATTTTGCTCGTTTATTTTGTTTTTTGAGACACGGTTTTACTATGTAGTCCAGGCTGGTCTTGAACTCGGAGTGATCCTCCTACCTCACCCTCCAGAGTGCTGGGATTACAGGCATGCACTACCTGACTATGAATAGTATTATTTTTGGCTGGGTATAGTGGCGCATGCCTATAATCCCTGCACTTGGGAGGCTGAGGCAGGAGAATCGCTACAAGTCCGAGGCCAGCCTGGGCTACATAGTGAGTTCAAGATCAGCCTGGACTACATAGTGAGACCCTGTCTCAAAAAAAAAAAAAAAAAAAAAAAAAAAAATCTAAAATAAATAGTACCATACATCCTACATTCGTCCTTTGATTTCTCAGTAAATGGCAGGGTACTTCTGATTATTTTTTACAAACCTAATTCAGATCTTAGAATCTTTTGTTTTTCTAAATAATTACCGTATAGCTTCCCTAAAACTGCAATTTCCAGGCATTTCCTTTATAAAACATCTCTATCCATTCCTCATCCTTTAAAGTTTCAATTCTTTCTTTTTTTTTGTGGGTACCGGGGGTCAACCTCAGGACCTCGCGCGCCAGCAGGTGCCCGTGCCGCTGAGCAATATCACCGGCCCTTTTTTCATATGTGGGTACCGGGAGTCGAACTCAGGACCTCGCGCTTGCCAGGCAGGCGCTTATGCCGCTGAGCTATCTCACCGGCCCAATTCTATCTTTCTTTTGGTTCCAGAGAACTAGATTAAACTCTAGGACTAAAAACCAAAACATTTACAACTCCAAGTAAATCCCAGAAGGCAGACAGAAGACATGTATCATGTATTTAGGAACCAAAGATTTTTGTTTTGTTTTGTTTATAACTTTTTTTTTTTAATATGCGGGTACCAGGAGTCAAACCCAGGACCTCGCGCTTGCCAGGCAGGTGCTTATGCCGCTGAGCTATCTCACCAGCCCTTGTTTATAACTTTTAAAGGCCTTAACTCTGTCAGGCCCATGTGAATCTTAGGTATCTTCATAATTTTATAGCAGGAACTTAGTAAAATCTAGTATCTAAAAATAACCTACCTTTTTGCACATGCTGTATATCATTTCAAGATACTTGGTATCAGATAGAAGTGTGTCTGTATCAACTGTTACATAATTATGCAGAAGAGGCATCATGTCTGTATTAATAAAAAAAAGTTATACATCTTAATATAAATGCTTTATTTTATGACAGATTTTCTTAGATAAAGGCAAATTTGTGAGGTCATTTTGTCTCTGTCATTCACTTTTAAGATGTATTCATTTTTAATGCAGGAATATAAGCCTATTAAAGCAAATTCCTCTGAATTTAGTAAAGATTATATTATACACACATTATATTTACAGAATTACGTGTTAACTGAGTCAAAATACATTAAAGAAATCAATGGCATGTGTCGCTTCTGAGCATTAAAAAGTGTATGTGCAGGGGTTAAGATACAAATGAATCAGGCCGGTGAGATAGCTCAGCAGTATAAGCGCCTGCCTGGCCAGCGCGAGGTCCTGAGTTCAACTCCCGGTACCCACATACGAAAAAAGGGCTGGTAATATCGCTCAGCGGCACAGGCGCCTGCTGGTACGTGAGATCCTGAGTTCGACCCCCGGTACCCACAAAAAAAAAAAAAAAAAGATACAAATGAATCAAAATTGGAGAGGGAGTCCTTGGAACTTTCCATGCTGATCTGACTGACCTGTAAAGTAATCAAAGCCATCTTGCTGAAAGACCTCAAATACAAGGGGCAGCAGCTGCCACATCTGTGGAGACACTTGTTGACATGTCAAACTATGTGCCAATGAGAAGATCTCCTCATAGAATTCTTAAAAGAGAATACAGACAGAATCATTAGGAAAATGCTTACTCATGTGAAAACATTAAATTCTTAGCATAATCAGAAGTATAATACCTAAGACATGCTGTTGTAAAACAGTGCCAATGACCTGTAAGCAGATTCCCTCAAGCTGCTGGGTTATCTAAAAGAGAAGAAAAAAAGTCATATGGAATTGCAGCACAATGAGTTAATTACTAAAACAACATACACTGTAACTCAAACTTATTACATAGTGAACCACAGATGTGAACTCAGGCCCCAAGTAAATCAAGATAAATGGGAAATATCAATTCCTTAATTGTAGCCCTAATCTATGAAGGTCATCAGATGGTTAAAGGAGTGAAAATAGGGATAAGATTTTACCTACTAATCAATTACAGAGGTAAACATCCATTTTGAGTATGTAGCACATAGTAAGTTTTTCAACTGTTCAAAATATTTTATCTGTTAATCATAAAGTAGCTATAGAATTTTTCATGGCTTCTGCTTATTTCCATTTATAATACAGAATTTTAAAAATATTTTACTGAAAAACCTCAAAAGGCAACTTGCAGATATCGAAAAACATATAGCCAAAAAAACCATGGTTTATGGATGGAAAATATATAAACTACCATTATGAACATCTTCGGTGAAATTAACACCAAGTACTTCTAGGGGAAGAAAGGAAACTAGAAAGTGGTTAGTAAGTAGTCCTCTGAAGGATTCCATTGCATCCATCTGAACTTACTGGGGTGGGGGTGTAGTGGAGGAGCACTTGCATAGCATGCATGGAGCCTTGTGTTCAGCCCTCAGCAGCACACACACACACACACACACACACACACAAGAAATGATCTGAAGTTGTTTTCTACTACAGATAAAATCTAAAGGAAACAAAGACGAATGAAGCCAGTCATGCTGACATATGCTTGTAATCCTAGCACTCTGGGAGGCTCATCAAGAAGGATTAAATTCAAACCCACCCTGAGCAATTTAGCAACCTAGTGAGACCTTGACTCAATATAAAAAATTTGCTGGGGATGCAGCTTAGTGTGAAGGTCCTGGGTTCAATCTCCATTACTGGATGGAAGGAAGGAAGGAAGGGAAATTTAGGTGATTAAGTGGTATTAGTTACAGTTTTCTGTTCTTTATTCTTTTCTATATGCTTTAAATTCAATTTTTAAAAATTTTGTGATTATAATTCCCTTATTTTTCTAAAAGATAGTAGGAAAAAAGAAAACTAGGAAGACGATGGTCATGGTTACAAAATGATTTGAATGTAGTCAATACTAGTAAACTACACATGTAAGTGTAATTTAAAGTGGTAAACCCTGTTATTTTGCCAAATGTGAGCAAAAAAATTTTTTTAATGAAAACTAGCAATAATATGCTTTCCTGAGGATCACTGTATTTCTGGATTTGAGCAACAAGGTATTAGAAAGCCAAAATCTGAGCCCCACAATAAAGGGATGGCAAAACACATACCTGCTTCCTATTCTTTCCACTAGCACATTAAAACTACGAATTTATAATGAAGCAAAAGAAAATAATTAAAAATGACAAAATCAAAGTATATGAGATGATCAGTTATCTAAGTTAGAGCCCCGCAAAAATTAGTCAATGTAAAAATGACATTCTCTAAAACCTGTGCTACATGGAATCATTTTCTTACCTCTTTATGATCTTCAACTACACTAAGAAGCGTGTCAATCGTATTAAGAATTCCCATGGCCGTAACTGCTTTGTCATCACTTCCTTCTTCATCTGGCCCCGTCTGGATTACTTGGTTAAATGTCATTGCCTACAGTCAAGAGAATGCAAATTGATTTGTCACCAAGGCATTATAACATGTTTCGGCCTAAGACTTATGTACTTTATGTTTGTTTTTTTGAGACTGGGTCTCTCTATGTAGTTCAGGCTGGCCTTGAACTCACAGTGATATTCCTGACTCAGCCTCCTGAGTGTCGGGATTTCAAATCTGCACTACCACATCCAGCAAGACTTTAAAAAATACTTTAAAAATGTCACAGAACATCAGCATCTCCAAATTAATTAATAATATATAGCTTAATAAAGAGCTTAATAATAAATAACTTTGTAATCAAATGGTCTTTCTCTGCCACTCACTAGGTGACCTTAAACGAGCTAGTACTGGATTTCTTTCTTGATCTTTCTCCTTTTTTTCTTTTTTTGAGGCAGGATCTTGCTATGTAGTTGAGCCAGGCCTTACACTCACTTTGTAGCCCAGGCTGGCCTCAAACTCATAGTGATCCTCCTGCCTTAGCCTCCACCACACCCGGCTTGATCTTTCTCCTGACATGTCATTTGGAGGACTTCAGATTTCACAAGATACTGTGAGTATTAAATGAGTGAAGGCACAGAATGTATTTAATACTGTGAGTAAACCAGGCATGGTGGCACGTGTCTATAATCTCAGCATTCAGGAGGCTGAGGCAGGAGGATTTCAAGTTAGAGGCCAACCTGGGCTAACAATGCATGCAAGGCTTGCCTGCACTACATAGCAAAACCATGTCTCAAAAACCAAAACAAAACTAATGTGAATATTTTCATTACTATCAGTGGCTAAAACCAGGGTACAGTGGTGAACATCTGATTGTTCCAGCTAATCTGGAGCCTAGGCAGGAAGGACCACCTGAGCTCAGGATTTCAGGACCAGCCTGGGTAACATAATTAGACCCTGTCTCATAAGTTAGAATCAACAGGAAAAAAATAAATAAATAAAACTACTGGCTAACATTTGACAATGCAGATTGTCAATAAATATACCAGATACAGGTATATTTAATCACTAAGAAGGCCGCTGATTTATTTTACAAAACTGAATCAGGAGCTGGGTGTGGTGTTTCACACTTACAATCCTAGCACACTGGAGGCTGATGGCCGAGGATCGCTGCATTTGAGGCCAGCCTGGCCTACATACTGAGTTCAAGGTCAGCCCAAACTGCATGGAGGCCCTGTTTCAAAACAACATATCCAGGCATGGTGGATAATCCAGGCATGGGTGGGTAATCCCAGCACTGGGGAGGCTGAGGCAAGAGGACTGCGGTGAGTTTAAGGCCAGCCTGGGCTACCTAACTGAATTCAAGGCCAGCCTGCACTACATAGTGGGACCCTATCTCAATAACAAAACAAAACAAAACTAAAGGTAGGACCAGAGGTTCCATTTGACCCAGCTATTCCCCTTCTTGGTATCTTCCTGAAAGAATTAAAAGCATCATACACCACAGTGAGATATGTCCACCTATGTTTACAGAGGCAGTTTGTAATAGCCAAATCTCAGAAACTACCCAATTGGTGAATGGATTAAAAAGATTTTATACAATGAAGTACTACTCTGCCATAAAGAAGGATAAACTTGAGACATTTCTAAGTAAGTGGATGCACCTTGAGATTATACTCTTTTTTTTTTTTTTTTTGGACCGGGAATCGAGCTCAGGACCTCATACTTGCCAGGCATGTGCTGTGCCTGATGTGAGAAACTGAAAGTATACATGAGGACCAAAATGTATAATAGGTATGTGAAATGGGAGGAAAATGTTTGGATGGGGAGGGCAACCAGGAAGGAGCAAGGAGGGAGGGAAGGAGAGAGTGGAAAGGTAGGAAAAAATAAGAGGGGAGGGAGAACATGGAAGCAGGGCTTAGGTGGATGGGGAAGGGAGGGGAGTGGGGGGAAGGAAAGAGACAGGTTATGTCATGTAGGGGTGCAGGTTCTCTACGATGAATGTGATCACTATGTGGGTCTGAAATGTACCAATAAAATCTGATTGAAAGTAAAAACCAAACAAATAAAAAACCTGAATCAATTATTTTGAGTATTCTAGGGAACTACACAGACGCTACAGCCTGAGGAAGTTAAGAACATACATTGTAAAGATCCAAGTATGAATCCCAACTCCAGCATGTCTAGCTTAGACAAATTATTTACCTCATATTTTCTTCTTGTAAAATACTGTGCAAATAATCCTCACATAGGATGGTAGGACAATTAAATGAGTTGAATATCTGTCAAGGGGTTTATAACACTACATGCTATGTAGTAAGCTCTGTGAAATATCTGCTGTATACAGAAGTCAAGCCATTTGTGACTCATTACCTGCAACATACTGAGGACTAAATTAAAATACCTGCTAGGCATGGTGGTACATTAGGAGGCAGAGGCAGGATTGGAGGGAATTTGAGACCAGCCTGGGCTACATAGTAAGTTCAAGGTAAGCCTGAACTACATAGAGGGACCCTGTGGACCCCCAACCCCTAATAAAATAAAATATTTGCAAAAATCATAGGTTCAAACCACATACCAAATGTTGTGTCATTTCTACTGCAATAGGAGTAACCTCTTCACTATATTCACAGATCATTTTCTGAATTACATTAGTAAGGTCATCATTTTCTGTTTCTCGTATAATATGAAGAAGAGCCTGCATTACAGGTCTGATAAATGGTGTGATGTATTCTTTAGCTGTAAGAGAAAGAAATACATTTTGGCACCCTAATCTTTTTTAAACCCTTACATAGCATGCACTAAAAAAAAAAAAAAAAAAAAAAAAAAAAAAATTTAAAGTACGCTGTAGGTCCGGGAATATAGCTCAGCGGCACAGCGCCTGCCTGGCAAGCGCAAGGTCCTGAGTTCAATTCCCAGTACAAAAAAAAAAAAAAAGATAAAGTACACTGTAGCTGAGGATGTCAGTGGTAGAGCACTTAACTAGTAAGGCCACAAATTCAATCTCAGTATCACACACAAAGTAGAAAGTACTTTCACATAAACAGTATGTTAACTTTCTGATTATTCTTTATACAATTATGTGTAAAGACGTTCTTTTTTTTTTTTTTTTTTTCTGTGGGTACCGGGGGGTCGACCTCAGGCACCCGTGCCGCTGAGCGATATCACCGGCCCCTTTTTTCGTATGTGGGATCCGGGAGTCGAACTCGGGCCCTCGCACTTGCAAGGCAGGCGCTTACACCGCTGAGCCATCTCACCGGCCCAAGACGTTATTGATATATAAATTCTTCACCTTTTTCTTGATTGCTGATCAATACTTGGAGTGCAATGGCAGCTTCCACTTTCACAGGCATTTCTCTATCATCGATCAGACATCTTCTTGTCAGCTCTAATGCTGTTTGTAGGTTCTGATCACTTTTGAACTTCACTTCACAAAAATAGTGAAGTACCCAGCAAGCCTTTTTAAAGAACACAGTGACTTTAGATATCTTACAATAAACTCGCCAAGCTAATCTCTTCCCAGCATCCTGTGTCCGGGAATTTGGAGGCTGGCCAGTGGTAGAAGTGTCCAAAAGGACAACACTAGACCAGTACTATGATCCTAGGTTATTCTCTGGCTGCATGATGTTTGTGTGGATAGCAGGATCTGAATGCAAAACACAGACAGACACTGCTACCAGACACAGATGGAAACTATGCACACATTACAGCAGCCATTTCAAGATTCACATCAAACAGAAGTCAAATGAAAAATTCAGTCATTTATTATGTGAAATAAATATATGAAACAATACAGCTTTAAAACATACCCTTGCTCTCATGTAGCCTAGTTCACTGCTGAAGAGAGGAAACACATGATTCTGCAACATATATTCCATCTGATCTTTATAGATCTTTTTCTGTAAATAGAAATGATCTTTTTGATACAGTTCCAAATACAATCATGTGAATTTCCAATTGCCCACTGATGTCACAGCACATATTTATTCTGATTCTTTGAACCCCAGGATCCACAACTAATACATTTTTTTCAAATTACTTGATTAGAAAATAATTATACCAAATTTAAATAGAAATGGTATCTGATTAATGGAAGTGTGGTTAATTCTATTATTCAGTACTGGAGATTGAAAACATATAGCCCAGGAAGCCCTGAGCTATATCCTCCCCACTTTTTGAAACAAGGCCTGGCTAAGTTTCCCAAACTAGACTTGAACTTGAGATCCTCCTGCATCACTCTCCCAAGTGGCCAGGATTACAGGCTTACACCTCCACACCTAGTTGAAGTGTTGTTAACTTTATTCCTTATCTTATAAAATTTTTTCTTATAAATAATTTATATTGAAAAACCAAAAAATAAGAAAGGGCCGGGGATATAGCTCAGCAGCACAAGCACCTGCCTGGCAAGCGCAAGGTCCTGAGTTCGATTCCTGGTACCAAAAAAAAGAAAAACCTCTTTGTGAAGTTTCTAACTAGACCTAAAAAATCCTGCTTTCAAATTAATAAATAGGATAGCTACAAGAGTTTCTTAAATTGCACATTTATAGGCTGGGCATGGTGGCACATGCCTGTAATCCCCGCACTCGGGAGGCTGAGGCAGGAGGATCACTGAGAGTTCGAGGCCAGCCTCGAACTGCATAGCGAAACCCTGTCTCAAAAAGACGAAAAAAAAAAAAAAAAAAAGCACATTTATGAATATTAGAAACTGACCAACATTTACAAAACTGGAGGCATATCAATTAAATACAATGTGGTAAAATGGATTTGATTCCAAAAAAGGACATCAGTGAGAAATCTTGTGAAATTTTAAAAGTCTATAGATTACAGTATATCAATATTGATTTCCTGGATTTGATATTCGTGCCAGGCTTTTTAAAGATGTTGTCATTAAGGTTACCTGGGTAGAGAAAAGGAAGATAAAAATGTGAGAAATCCAGTGGAATAAGGTAGTGGGAAAGTACAATAACTTAATATTTACTTACACTTTGAATACCAATCCTTTATCAACTTCAAAAGGAAAATAAATCTGTGATCTTACTTATGAAGTGAAATACAACATGTACAATTGAGTGGAGATTTCTAAATATAAACTGATCCGATTAACCATTCTTTGTTAGAAAATTTAAGTGGCAAAGAATGATGCACCTAGGCTAAAAATGGCTATATCAATGTTTAAAAATTTCCTTGAAGATTAGTTTTTTAAGAGAAAACTTAGTAGGGCCGGTGAGATGGCTCAGCGGTTTAAGCACCTGCCTGGCAAGTGTGAGGGCCCGAGTTCGACTCCCGGATCCCACATACGAAAAAGGGGCCGGTGATATCGCTCAGCGGCACGGGCGCCTGCTGGCGCGCGAGGTCCTGAGGTCGACCCCCCGGTACCCACAAAAAAAAAAAAAAAAAAAAAAAAAAGAGAAAACTTAGTGAGATTAGCCCAGCGTAAAGGCTTGAATTGTTTCTCCAGTCAAAATCCCCAGTACCATCAAAAGGGCGAAAAAAAAAAAATCAGAAAAGATTTGCAAATCATACGTATGAAAAAGGTCTAGTATCTCAAATATATAAAAATCTATACGCATTCAACAATATAAAGACAACTGATTCAAAATGGATATACAATCTGAATAGACATTTCTCCAAAGAAGATACCATAAATGGCCAATAAGCACACGAAAAGATTCTCATTATAATCAGCCATCAGGGAAATAAATGGAAATCAAAACCATAAGATACTACTCCCCATACGTAGGATGGCTATAATAAAAAGAAAATAAGTATTGGTGATGATGTAGAGAAATTAAAATCCTCATACAATGCTGGTGGAAATATAAAATAGCACACCCACTTTGTAAAAGTCCTGTAGTTTCTCAAAATATGACCAATAGTTTAAATTACTAGATAGGAGGTGTGATAGAAATACACTGTGAATGTTTAAATAAAAAACATTACATTAAAAGATACATTGCCATTAATTCCTCTCGCATTACCCCCATACCCTATAACCGCTTATCTCGTCATTCTTGCCACTTCCTAAAGCAGTTCTGGAAATTCGATTTCATGAGTGCCTTTACAAGGTGTGATTGAAAATATGTTAAATGCTAAGTGCCATCCAGTGGAAAGGCAGGCTTCTAAAAACATTACAGTTGGTCCTCACCCACCTTCTTCACCAGATTTTGCATTATGCAAATTCTAGCTCTTCCATAAAGTCAAAATGACCATGAAAGGTAAATGTTTTGAACTGATTCAGGGTATGGAGGTAGCCACAACAACATAACTAAAAACATTCATGAAAGAGAATTTCCAGAACTAGTTCAGAAAGTCAGAAGAACATTGTTCATAATGGCCCAAAAGCAGAAACAAAGCAAATGTCCATCAACTGATGAGTGGATAAGTAAAAGGTGGTATATCAATTTAATATTATTTGGTAATAAAAAGGAATAAGCAAGGTATGGTGGCACAGGCAGGAGGATCAAAAATTTGAGCACAGCCTGGACAACTTAACAAGATCCTGTCTCAAAATAATGAAAAAATGACTGGGAGCTGGGGCTGTACCTAGATAGGAAGGTTCTGGGGTTCAATCCCCAGTACTGGAATTGCAGGTAAATACTGACATGCTATGACATGATAAACCTTGGACAGCATACTACAAAGAACTCACTCACAGCGGACCACATATTGTAATGTAACACCACCCCCTGCCCACACACACACTGAGGACTGAACCCAGGGCCTTCAACTGAGCTATATACCCAGTCCTTTTTATTTTTCTGAGACAGGGTCTCGCTAAGCCCCCCAGGCTACAGTCCAACTTGCTATCTTCCTGCTTCAGCCTCCCAGAGTGCTGGAACTACAGGTGTGTTCCACCATGCCAGGCTTGTATCACTCCATTTTTATGTTTAGAATAAATCCAAAGACAAAAGCAGATTACAGGTAACCAAGGTCTGGAAGGTTTCAGAGTAGTGATTGCTAATGTGTCCAGGGTTTCTTTTTGGGGTGATGAAAATATTTTGCAATTTGATAGTAACAAGGGTTGTAAAGCTCTGTGAATATCTAAAAACCACTGAGTTGTAGACTTTAAATGGAGAAATTGCATTGTATGTATATTGTATCTCAAACTGTTAATTGCATGCACATATTTACAAAAGAAGGAATACCTTCAGAAGTATTTCAGCTAAAGAGCCAATCATATGCAAGGCTCCATCTTTTTTTCGAGGATCAGCATTTGGTTCTGTAAGAATCTGGTAACAAAATCCCATAGTCTTCTGCAGTACCTAAATTATAAGATTAGTAACACTTTATGAATATCGTAACACTCCTTAAAAACAAGCTAACAAAAACAAAATGACTCACATAACTAACATTTAAAACTGAGTATATAAGCAAATTTTGTGTTCGGACTAAGAGCCAAGTTCAGGATATGTAATTATATATATACATATGAGTATTTTCAAAAGACCACTTTCGGGCCGGTGAGATGGCTCAGCGGCTTAAGCGCCTGCCCGGCAAGCGCGAGGGCCCGAGTTCGACTCCCGGAACCCACATACGAAAAAGGGGCCGGTGATATCGCTCAGCGGCACGGGCACCTGCTGGCGCGCGAGGTCCTGAGGTCGTTCCCCCGGTACCCACCAAAAAAAAAAAGACCACTTTCATATCGAACATTATGTAAGGAATGCTATATGTATTTTTTTGTGTGTGTGTGTGGGTACCGGGGGGTCGACCTCAGGACCTCGCGTGCCAGCAGGCGCCCGTGCCGCTGAGCGATATCACCGGCTCCTTTTTTTCGTATGTGGGTTCCGGGAGTCGAACTCGGGCCCTCACGCTTGCCGGGCAGGTGCTTAAGCCACTGAGCCATCTCACCGGCCCAAGGAATGCTGTATGTATTTAAAAGTAGTAAACACATTCGATATTTGCCTAATTGCTAATCATGTGGAAGTATTCAAAATGCCATTATTTTTGATAATAGCTGTTTTTAAGCAATATTTAAGCAATATACCATTCAGTACACTCATGATCCAAAATATTAGAATGCACCATCCATATTCTTGGTGGGAATGTCATAAAGTATAACATCTATGGAAATGTCTTACCAAAAAAAAAAAAAAAAAAAAAAAAAAGCCAGTGAGATGGCTCAGCGGCATAAGTGCCTGCCTGGCAAGTGCGAGGTCCTGAGTTCGACTCCCAGTACCCACAAAAACCCAAAAAACAAAACACCACACCACAGGAACACATGGAGTGAATATGTTAACAAATTTTAAATAATATTTCAAGAGTTATCTGCACATTAAATAACTTACCTCTTTCCTCTTACTACAGGCTGTAAACAAAAGTGTCTGGGCAGCAGTGGTAGGAGAAATGAAATCTTCAAAGACATCTAAAGAACAAAGTTAAAATTAAGACAGAAAACAGATATTTTAATTTCTTCATAAAACATTTCCTTCATGTCTAATTATAAATTACACTCTGTAAAAAAAGGGGATTTAAAAATTTGCTAACTATTGGGCCAGTGAGATAGCTCAGCAGCATAAGCGTCTGCCTGGCAAGCGCGAGGGCCCGAGTTCGACTCCTGGAACCCACATATGAAAAAAAAAAGGGCCAGTGATATCGCTCAGTGGCACAGGTGCCTGCTGGTGCATGAGGTCCTGAGTTTGACCCCTGGTACCCACAAAAAAAATAAATAAATAAAAATTAAAAAAATTTAAAAAATAAAAATTTGCTAACTCTTACATAAAGTTAAGTATTAAAATGAACCCCAATCTGCATATAATTTTGCAAGATCCTAATTCAATATCTTTTCTGTACAAATTAAATGTTAACTGACCAATTTTTCCTAATAATATTCTTTCACACAAAACACTACCACTGTAAGAATTTTCACAATTGGATCACAAAAGTACAAACTACAAAAGGCACAGATGTTGGTAGGAAGGACTAATGCTCAACATTAGCCAGATCACAATTTTTTGTTTCACCCAGGGAACCCAAGTGACTCCAGCTTCTCCTACGCATCTTTTCAGTTCTCACACATATGATAACTACCACGGGATCCAAAAGAATAGTTTAGGCTGGCACGTTAAGGTGAAATCATGACTAACAGTTTTGGCATATGTCAGAAGCATGTTCAATTATCAAAACTTGGAACACTATTATAATTTGTATCTGGTAAAAATAAAGATTACTGTTATAAAATGCCATAATTAATGAAGGGCCTAAAAAGGTCTAAAACAAGGAATAACTTACATTAAAACAACGAAGCCATCCTTTTTACTATACCAAAGATGAGGTCTTAACATTCTTTAGGTTGGCTACACACACCACTCTCATCTTAACATTGACATTTTGTCTCTAAAGTGAAACTTCCTTACCAAACTTCATGCGTATATATTCGTAAGGATCTTCTTGCCAAAGTTCCTCATCAGCATCTGTATAGCACATCAATGGAAAAATAACATCTTGGATAATGCCCTGCAATTTAAAAGTTAAAGTAACAGCCTTCAGTTTTCAAATCTGAACTGTCAAAGCCTCCTTTAAGTACTAAAATAAAAATAACTGTTATACGTATTTTAAAGCTTAACACCAAACTTAAGTAATGTGCTTGAAGGATTCCCATATCAACTACAAGGTCTTACCTTTTCTGTAGTAAGAAATTATAAGCCCATTATCCTAAAAACCAATCTGGTAAAATAAAACCCTTTGCTTATTTCCATATTATATGACTAAAATGTCAACTAATTATAATCCAATAGTGAGACTGTTTGAAGTTAAGAGTTTCAGACTAAAACTAAGCTTAATATTTATAAAACACCACTCAACAAGTGCTGCAACTCCTTTTTTTGCTGTACTGTCAAAATGATCACCAAAAGTAGACTAACACACTCAATAAAACACAACCTTTTTTTTTTTTTTTTTTTTGTGGGTACCGGGGGTCAACCTCAGGACCTCATGCGCCAGCAGGTGCTCATGCTGCTGAGCGATATCACTGGCCCTTTTTTCATATGTGGGTTCTGGGAGTCGAACTCAGGACCTCGCGCTTGCCAGGCAGGTGCTTATGCCGCTGAGCCATCTCACCGGCCCCAAAACACAACTTTTAAAACTTTAAGACAATTAATGTTATTCTTATATTTATAAGAAAACCATTTCATATAGAAAATTATTACTTGTATGTGAGGCTTCAGATTCTTCCAAGTAAGGGCATGGGAAACTCCTTGATTAATGTAATTTAATGTTTGCTGTAAAACTCGAGGGGCCATATATTGCTTCTCCTTGTACTGATATAACACCTTCAACAAAACCTTTAGGGGAGAAAAAGTTTGATTACAAACCAAAACTCAAATAGAAATTCTAACCACTTACAAACTAATAAAAACATTTTGACACTAGTCACTGCAAAATAATCACCACGATCTTTTAACAGTCTGAGAGCACCCTATGGTGTTGGTCAGCTTCTAGGAAAACCTCGCCCACTTGATGTTTTAGAATGTTGATTCTGAGTATGATCCATAGACCTCTGGTGGTCCCCGGACCTTTTAGAAGGCCTCCCTGTCAAAGCTATTTCACAAGGTCAAGATGTTATTTGCCTTTTAAATGGTTTGTTTTTTTGAGAAAGAGTCTCACTATCTAACCCAAGCTGGTCTTGATCTCACTATGTAGCCCAGGCTGGGCTCTAAATCACAATCCTGTTGTCTCAGTCTCCTAAGTATTGGGATTCCAGGCAGCTTTTTTTTTTTTGTGGGTACTGGGGGTCGACCTCAGGACCTTGCGCGCCAGCAGGTGCCCGTGCCACTGAGCGATATCACCGGCCTTTTTTTCGTATGTGGGTTACGGGAGTCGAACTCAGGCCCTCGCGCTTGCCAGGCAGGCGCTTATGCCACTGAGCCATCTCACCAGCCCCCAGGCCGCTTTTTTTAACCCTCTCTGACATTTAGAGTTAGGGTTTGACATTTGCATCAATGGTTCTAAAACTGCTTGATGTCTAACATGAATCAAGGGAGGGGCACTAAATCACAAACTAGTACCGCAAGTTCTCCTTAAAAATGTTCCTAATAACCCAGAAAAAAAAATTGTAACTATTAAATTGCTAAACAAGAAGTACACAGACTCCACATGCTAAACACCAAAGTGGATGAAAGGAAAGCATTTATGAGACTGACTTGCAAGCTAAAACAGTCACTTATTCCATGAAAAACTATTTTATATTTTAAAGAAGAGACAAATTACAGATATTTAGACATGTGCACATGGCAGATATTTTTCTAGAAATGAACAAACAAACCCATTACCTCAAAGAAAATATATAACAACATGTTATTAGCATTAAAATTCAAGCTTTCAAGCAAACATTAAGAGTTCTAGAAAACCACCATTAGCTTGACAGCCTTCCAATTTTTAAAAAAAAATTTTTGAGACGGGATCTCACTATGTAGGTAGCCTAGGCTGGCCTTGAAGTTGCAGCAATCCTTTTGCCTCAGTATCTGGAGTGCTGGGATTACAGATATGTGGCACCATGCCTAGCTAGTTTTCCAATACTGGAACAGTTTTGCATAACACAATGAATCAACATTTTCAAAATGCCAGGTCCAGGATATTACAAAATCATGTATAAATGTATATAAATACAATATTCAAAGTGTGATATGTACCAATGAGTTATAATGTAATAGAATGTAAGTATGTTCACTGTTACAGTTTCAAGCTGCACGCTGTAATTAACCTTTTGTTTTCTTTTTTTGAGACAAGGTCTCCCTAAATTGCCTTGAATTTATTATACTCCTGCTTCAGACTCCCAAGTACTGAACTTGGGTGTATTATAGGTGTGCCCCACCACACCTGGTTTTAAAAAAACCTAACTTTTAAAACACCAAATAATGAAGAATTTTCAGTTAGGTGTAGTAGCATATACCTGTAATCCCAGCTACTCAGGAGAGTCCCAAATTCAGGGCCAGCCTAGGCAACATTGTCTCAAAATAAAAAAGGTTAGAAGTACACAGCCAGTGGTAGCACATCCCTGTACTCCTAGCACTTGGGAGGCTGAGGCAGGAGGATCTCCGCAAGTTTTAGGCCATCCTCAGCTACATAGTGAGTTCAAGACCAGCCTGAACTACATAGAAAGACCCTTTCTCAAAACACAAAAAGGAGTACAGCTCAGTATTAGAGTGTTACAGTCCCCAGTACCCTGCACAAAATCCCGTAATTATCTGGATTCTATTAAAATACTCTTCTCTTTCTCAACATTATACCCTGAGTCCACATTTTCTTATTTTTAACATCAACTAAAAGACTGAATACAGAACCAGATAATAAGTATCCATGTGCCTTTTAGCAAGCTACACACTAAACACATTTTTCATTCTGGAAAAAAGTTTTTGGCTCCCCCCCCCCGTTTTCTGTTTAATATGTAATTGTTGCTTTTTGTTTTTGAGATGAGGGCCTTACTATGTCACCCAGGCTGGCCATGAATTCCCAGACTCAAGTGATCTTCCTGCCTTAATTGCCCAAGCAGCTGGGACTACAGGCATGTACCACCATGCCCCATTTAACTGTTATATTTTGTTTTTAACATCTAATTTGCTAAGTATTACTTGGTATAACCTAGGTAAATGAAAGCCTGGTGAGACACTCAAAAATTTAAGCCAAACCGGTCGTAGAGGTGCACACCTGTAATCCTAGCACTTGGAAGGCTGAGGCAGGAGGATTGCCTCAAGTTCAAGAACAGCCTGGGCCTCATATGAGTTCAAGACCAGCATGAAATACATAGTGAGACTCTTAAGAGTTATAAAGTCTTGAGACTAAAAATGTTTGAGAACTGGTAAAGGGTTCAAACATATATTCTTTAGATGAAAAAGAAACTAGAATTAAACAAGACAGATATCACTAACTTTAACACATTTGTACTTAGAAAAACTATCGTAGACTTACTTGCTGGACACCAACAGCAAATGCCTTCAGAAATACTTCAGCAAATTCATTATACTCTTTGGAAACATTGCCAGGGCTTCCATATCTAACAGAACATTAAAATGCCCATTATTTCCTTCTAATATTTTGTACTTGGGCTTATACAAGCAAAAACTTTAAAAACTAAACATAAATCACCATATATGGAAAGGACTTACCTTTCAAAAAGCCTGGCTAAAATATGTAAAGCCCACTTCTTACATTTCCACCACGGTAATTCAGGTCTATCATCTTCTTCAACTTGAAGTGTTTCCTTTAAAGAGACATTTATTTAATAATAGTAAGAGATGATACAATCTAGGTGGAACCACATGAAGTGAGAATGGACTCAAAATGTGCACACATTTTAATGTTGATCTTTTATAATAAAAAGTTAAAACTTAGGAAAGTACTGACCTTTGCTTAAATTTAAGAGGCATCCTCACTGCCTCACTACTTGGTTACAAAGGATATGCTTTTTAAACTCATATAAGATACTTAAAACCAAACATTTTAGACAAGATCTAAATAACGAAGTCATGACCATGACAATAGCTTAATCAAAACCAGGATTGTTCACAATTTGTAAAGGCCACGAGAATTCACTTTAGAAATCTAATTTCAAACATATCTGTAAATGTACTAGGATATATGTATCACTGTTCATTACAATATTATTCATATAGCTAAAATTTACCAAGAGCTTAAATATTCATTAATAAGATAAAACTATCATATAACCATTAAAAGAATGAGCTTACATACCAGCCTAAGACATGACAATACTGTTAAGGCAGGATAAGTGAGAGTACAGAACAATGCTACAGCCACTTTGACAATCACTCTACTCAAAACTGGGAAGAATTAAAAGCATCATATCACAGCGATATATGCACACCCATGTTTATAGTGTCACAATTTGTAATAGCTAAATCTTGGAAACAGCCCAAATGCCCATCAACTAGTGAAAGGATAAAGAGAATGTGTTTTTTTTTTTATATACAATGGAGTACTAGTCTGCCATAAAGAAGAATAAGCTCAAGACATTTCTAGGTAAATAGATGCACCTTGAGACCATACTCTTAAGTGAAATAAATCAGACACACAACTGTGAATACCGCATTGTTTCTCTGGTATGATAAACCAAGAGTGTAAACAAAGACCAAAATGTATAATATGTATTGTGAAATAGGAAGAAAATGTTCAAATGGGAAGGGAAGGGGGGGCGAGAAAGAAGGAAAAAGTGTAAATAAGGAGGGGAAGAGGGGTTGAAGGAAGGGTAGGGGAATGGGGAAATAAAAATCAAGTTATACCATGTACAGGTACAAATTCCCTATGATGAATGTGATCATTATGCATACCTAAAATGTACCAAGAAACTTAATTAATAAAACAAAAAAATTCTATAATTACTTAAACCTCCCCCCAACACAAACTGGAAAATCATGCTGATGCCTATCAACATGTGACTATATCATAAATTGTGGAATACTTCTGTGTGGTATACACAAATGGATACAACTTGGCAACAAAAGAAACAAACTACCACTACACAACAGGAATAAATACCTTAACTATATATTAAGTAAAAAATACATATAAATATATTAACCAAAAATATTAAGCAAAAAAAGCCAGAAACGAAAGCTTACTTACACACACTCTGTTGGGGACTAGATCTAGGTCTGCACACATGATAGACAAGCACTCTTAACCCTGAGCCATATCCCCAGCACACGAACAAACATTCTATGGTGATGATTATAGTACATGGGTGCACATAACTGTATAATCCACTGAATTATTTCCTTTAAATCTCTATTATGTTACTGAATATAAATTATACCACACAAGATGCAAAATAGATATGAGATTTTTTTTTTTTTTTTGAGACAGGGTCTTGCTATGTAGTTCAGGCTGGCCTGGAACACAGCGATCCTCCTGCCTCTGTCTCCCAAGTGCTGGGATTACAGGTGTGTGCCACCATGCCCAGCGAGACTTTTTATCTTGAACTCACTCTGTAGCCTAGGCTGGACCTGAACATGGGACTCTCCTGTCTCAATCTCCTAAGCGGGATTATAGGTGTATGCCATCAAGCCCAGATAAAAGTATATTTTATACCTATTAAACGTGTAGAGAAAAATGCATGCCAAACTAGTTTTCTATGGAGTTGGGAAGACTGTTCTTTGAACTTTTAGACTGAACATACAAAAAAAAAAAAAAAAAAAAAGGGGAAGGGATGTAGCTCAGTGGTAAGATGTGAACTTAGCATGTACCAAGCTCTGGATTCAATTCCCAGTACTAAAAAAAATATTCAAATACAAAACAAGTAGGTCTTAACTATTCTTTAAGAATTAAGTGCTGGGGCCAGGTATAGAGCTCAGCAGCACAGCGCCTGCCTGGCAAGTGCGAGGTCATGAGTTTGATTCCCGGTACCAAAAAAAGAATCAAGTGCTGGGCATGGTGGTGCGTGCCTGTAATACCAGTACTTGGGAGGCTGAGGCAGGAGCATCACTGTGAGTTTGGGCCCAGCCTGGGCTACAAAGTGTGTTCAGGGCTAGCCCGAACTGTATGGTGAAACCCTGTCTCAAAAAGACAAAAAAAAAAAAAAAAAAAGGTAAATTACACAATCCTCCCCTATCTAAATTTTAAATAAAATCCAGGAGAATTGAGGATTAAATATGGAAGGTGTATAATAGCACTTAAAACATATTAGCTATTCAAAAACTCTATAAATCCCCTACCCTTCTAGAAAGCAGTATCACATAAAGAAACATGATCATTTTAAAAATTGTGATTTTATGTAAAAAAAGTTTGACGGCTAGGAATGTATTAAAAACCACTGAGTTGTATTAAGTGGTAAATTTCATGGTATGAGAGTTGTATCTCAAGTCCTTAAAAATGTATACCGGCTGTGGTGGTGCACACCTGTAATCCAGCACTCAGGAGATTGAAGCAGGAGGATCGCTGTGAGTTTGAGCCCGGCCTAGGCTATATAGCGGGACGCTCTCAAAAAGCAAACACAAAACAAAACAAAATAAAACAAAACAATCCAAAAGAGTAATATAACTTGTAATTCAAGTTCTTCCTCTATTCATGGGCATCTAACAAATTATTAGGCTGAAATTTAGCCATAAACTCTTAATTTAGTTAAGAACTAGAAAGTTAAAACAAAACAAAACAAACAAACAAAAAGAACTAGAAAGTTAAACACAAGAATTAGGATGAAATAAAAACACACACACAAGTACCAAACTAATAACGTATGAAATAATCCTTCAAAACTTTTTATTTAGTATTTGTATATATAAGGAAATAAAAAGGTACCTTTATACCTAGAAAAATACATATGAATTATAAAAGTTTGTAAAGAATATTATAGGAAATATCAGTTAAAAACCTCAAAAGACCATAAAATACTCAAGTTTTGTAATATAAAGAACACACAGAAACTTACATTGGGTACATCCCTATTCACAACAGTCTTCAAAATTTCTACCCATTCTGTCAGGTTCTGTTGGTTTATCAGCTCCAGTGGCAACGTATACTAAATAAAAATCAAGAATTAGTATTTTCAAATACCACTTCCTTTTATTCTTCACAATACCTATCAAAAGTATTTCGTTCAATCCCTATTTCCATATTAGTACACTGGCCAATTTCACATGGCCAAAAAACAAAACCAAAACCTATTTTTTTAAATCAAGTTGAGGGGATTGCTATTCTAGGATTCTAACAGTTGTTTTCTTTTTGTAAGGGCTGGCATGGTCATTAAATTGTAAGAAGCGCTTTATCTACCATACCAAATTTTATCAAATGCTTTATCTATCATTAAAGGTCTTTTGATGTACTCTAAGAGTTAATCATAGAGCATGGTGACACACACCTGTAATCCCAGCACTTGGAAGGCTGAGGCAGGAGGACTGCCATGAGTTTGAGGCCAGCCTGGGCTACATAGTAAGTTCAAGGCCAGCCAGCCTCATCTATAAAGCAAGACCCTGTCTCAAAAATGAAAATAAATAAATAAATCATAAAATGTATTTCTTTCACTGTTGATCCAGGAATAAATCCTACAATCAACAGGCTGATAAAAGTCAATATCCTATTTAGGATTTTAGGACATCTATTTTCACAAGTGTAATAGGACTGCATTTTGATATCAGGATGTGCTAATCTTAAAGAAGATTTAGGAAGGTAAATATTTCGTCCTACAACAGTTCTCAAAAGAGATTAATCTAAAAATTTTGACTCTATCGTTTAGGAAAAAATGTGATTACCCTCTATTCAAATCACTTATAGAAGAATCATATAAGAAATATCCAACAGAATATTATATTGCCCTTAGATTTAGATAATAGGAAGATAATTAGGATATCTTTAAAGATATGCAAAATCTCACCAAATTTAGGGGACATCTTAAGACTTTAAAAGTAATGGTATGATTTAAAGGTCCTGGCTAATGAAACGATTCTTTCTATGGCTTTATGGTACAAAAAGACCAGATTCTGAATCAAAAAATCAGTTTTATAAGTTATAGATTCAACTGACAATACAAAGTGAACCATTTCCTTAGTGGCTTTTATCCTAGGAAAGATTAAGAACAATATATAGAAATGATAACGGTTACTACCATGTACCAGTAAAGCCTAGAGAATTAGTATGTTTATGTCAAGTTTAGGAATGGGTTTTGCTATTTACTGGAATAACTTATGTATATTTGGAATATCAGAGTAGGTTTTAGCTTTAATTGTGATCAAGTAACTCGTTTCCAAATTTATGAGTTCTTTTTTTTTCTTTCTTGGAGATGGTGTCTTCCTATGCTGCAAAGGCCAGTCTCAACGATCTTTCTGCCTCAGCTTCCCAAGTGCTTGAGGCTATAGGTGTGCAACACAACACCCAGCTGGACACATTGTTTACTTGGGGTGAAAGAGGTAAGAAAAGTTTACTAATTTTTGCTGGGCATGGTGGTACATGTGTGTAGTCCCAGCTACTTGGAGCTTGAGATGGAAACATAACTTGAACCCAGGAGTTCAAGACCAGTCTGGACAATATAGTAAGACCTTGTCTCAAAAAAGAAAAAGAAGGGCCAAGGATATAGCTCAGCAGCACAGCACCTGCCTGGCAAGTGCAAGGTCGTAAGTTTGATTCCCTACCAATAAATAAATAAATAAAAATAAAAAAAAATAAAATAAAGAAAATTTTACAAATTTTGCTGTGTTTAACAGTTTAAGAAAACTTGAAGGCCGGTGAGATGGCTCAGCGGCACAAGCGCCTGCCTGGCAAGCGCAAGGTCCTGAGTTCGACTCCCATAATCCACATACAAAAAAAGGGCTGGTGATATCACTCAGTGGCACGGGCGCCTGCTGGTGTGTGAGGTCCTGAGTTCGACCGCTGGTACCCACAAAAAAAAAAAAAAAAAAGAAAAAAAAAGAAAACTTGAGATTGCCCATTTACAACTTAGGGTTATTTATGTATTTAGGGAGGTATGCTTCTTGAGACTTACAATTTTGGCATCCTCTTATTTTCCTAGTAAATCACCCACTTAATCTACATTTGCAGATGTTTATTATTCACATGCTGAAAAAAATTTTTTTTTCTTTTTTGAGACAGGGTCTCAGTATATACTTCAGGCTGGCCTTGAACTTGTGATGATCCTCCTGCCTTAGCCTCCTAAGGGCTGGGATTACAGGTGTGCACCACCATGCCTGGCCTTAAATTTCTAATGAGATCAAATGGAGTGACTTTTTAATATACCAAATCTGCTTTTTAAAAAGTTACCTGAACAAGAGCATAGAAGATCTTGAATATCTGTTTCTGGATGAGAACAGACTGATCAGACTGATCCGAAAGAAGCTGGATAAAACGATCCTTTAGAACTGGCAGAAAATGTTGCATTGCTGCTACCAAAGGACTCCGCTCCTCTGGTTTCTTATACCTATGGGCAAGAATATAAACTAATTCTGTAAGAATTCATTTCTACATTTACATATGCATAAAAACTACCTGTTTGCACAAATGTAAGTATTTTCCAATCAATTCAGTGAAAATAAAAACTGCTCTGGAACAAATCCACAAACAAAGCAACTTGAATAAAAGCTCAAATAACAAAATATCTAATATTTATTGAACATTTATTATGATGTCAATAACATTCAAGGCTCTTACTAGCATTTTTACTTTTACCGTTGAGGAAGCTGTGTCACCGAAGTTAAATATCTTCCCGGTGATACACATTAGGTATGAACCCTACACAGTTGGAAGCCTATTCTGGCCTCTTAACCACTAAACTATGCAATCTTTTGCTTTTTTGAGACACGGTCTTGCTATGCAGTTCAGCCTGGCCTTGAACTCACTGTGTAGCCCAGGCTGGCCTCAAACTTGCAGCCTTAGCCTTAGCCTCGGGTCCGGGATTACAGCATGCAGCACCACACCCGGCTAAACCAAGCAGTCTTTAATTGTGAATATTGACACAAATACAGAACTACAATGATCTGGCTTTTAAGCAGTAGCAGCTGTTAGATAAATAAAATCAATTACATATTACCATCTTTAAGTAATTTCCATACCAAAAGCATTAAGGCAGAAATGGCATTTATAAAAGAAAACATTTTATGTTTGAAAGCGTTATAAACCGGTGTGGTGGTGCATGCCTGTAATCCCAGTACTTGGGAGGCTGAGGCAGGAGGATCACCATGAGTTTGAGGCCAATCTGGCCTACACCGTAAGTTCAAGGCCAGCTTAAACTACATAGTGAGACTCTGTCTCACAAACAAACAAATTAACAAACAAAAATAATAGCATTATAAACCAGAAGTTCTAATATAACCCACCTGGCAACAAAACATGATCATAACAGGCTGTTTACAATCTTCATTTACCCTATCTGGGATCAACAGTCACATATTTTACAATAGATAGAATGTGTTGAACAACTGGATGCTGCTACAGAATTCAATAGGAATGAATAACATGTATTATGTGAACCTTATTACCTTTCCAAAACCCCCAAAAATTCTGAATTCCATTTTATTCCAAGCATGGATAAAGAATTGCTGACCTGGGGCAGATATATTTCCTATCACTTTAACAGTATTAGTGAAAGGTCTGTTGGTTTAAAAAAACAAATAATCAAATTTATAAGTTCCAAATATGGAAACTAAATTCCAGCTTCCATCATTAAGGAGTCAACAGGCAGACTAGATTTGCAAATACAGATCACTGATCGTAGAAATCAAAGTTTTAACAGTCACAACTTGTTTTTTGAAACAGATGTTTATTCTAAGATGCTTGAAACTGGCTTTCAAAGCAGATCCCAATTTTACTTAGTGCTTTGTTTAAGAGAATATATATTTAAGGATTAAACATCTAAGTACATTTTAAAAAGATACAGAGTAGATTCTCTTTAAAAGTAGGATTCGGCCGGTGAGATGGCTCAGCGGCTTAAGCGCCTGCCCGGCAAGCGCAAGGGCCCGAGTTCCACTCCCAGAACCCACATACGAAAAAGGGGCCGGTGATATCGCTCAGCGGCACGGGCGCCTGCTGGCGCGCGAGGTCCTGAGGTCGACCCCCCGGTACCCACAAAATAAATAAATAAATAAATAAAAGTAGGATTCTTTTTTCCTGCTGGGGTGAGATTAGAACCAACATAAATTGTCAAGAATAAAAATACCAAAGATCACAAATTCAAGCCATACCGCAATAACTCAGTGAAACCCTTTCTCTAAAAAATAAATAGGGATGGGAATATAGCTCAGTGCAAAAGTCCTGGGTTCAATCCCCAAGGAAGAGAGGGAGAGAGAGAGAGAGGGGAAAGGGAGGCAGAGACAGACATTCAGGGTTAGGGAAGTGGCTCAGTGGGAGAGCATTTGCCCAGAATACACAAAGCCCTAGGTTTGATCCCTAGCACCAAAAAGCAGCAAGAAATGTTCACACTAATAATGACTGGTAAGGCTATTAACACAATCAACCAACAAATCATTTTAAGAAATTATACCTAACACACATTTTTAAAGGATTAGCTATACCTTTAAGTCAAAACAATAGCAACTTATATAACTTTAATATCAACAAAATTCCCTTTAACAATAAAGATCAGCTCTTTCCATTTATCCATCCGGGGTGATCATAAGAGGGTTTCGATACTCACTCTTTGTCAGAATTTCTTCTACCTCCCCTCACTACCTTCAATAGCAGATGGGGCCTTGAACAGTACTAGTTAATCTAATGTGTAAATAATTCATAGACCCAAACATATTACTATCACAAGGCCTTGAAAATTTCTGGAAGTATGAAAAGTGATACTAATAAATGTCTACACTCACAAGGCTGCAATGTGTCAAACTGGTGAACCATAATAAGAAATCCTTAAGTACTGCTACACCACTTTTTGTTTTTAAACAAGCAAAATATCCCAAAACTCCAATAGTTCCCCAATACCTAAAAGATCACATGCAAATTTCTCATTGTGTTACTCAAAAAGCCTCTTTACAATGGTCCCAATTTACGAGAGTCCAAACTTATCCACAACCTCTCATTAGAAAATATGCATACCACTAACTGATTTCCTTATTATCCATTTAAGATGGCAGCTCATTTCCACCTGCTCTTTGTTTATACTACTCAGTATGGTATACCAAATGACATACTCCCCTCTTCAAATATTTTTCCTATGCCCCTTCAACAGACAAGCATTTCTTGATGGTTTATTCTCTGAAGGCCACCAAATTCCAATTTCTTCATCAGTTTGCTTAGAACTGCTTCAGTCCACACAGATCCCTTGTGAATACCCTGTCCTCCACAATCAAACACTGGTTAAAAATTAACTGGAATCCAGTAGTGTAGCAATCTCCTGTATCTCCCACTTCCAAATCCCTCTCACATTATCTCCTGTATAATTATAGAACAGGACAGACTTGAACTTCCTCAAGGACACTGACAGCTTAGTGTCATTCTCTCTGATTTCAGTCACTCACTTACCAGAACTACAACAACTGGCACTCTGACAGAGGTTGGCGCAAAGCTGGAACATTCCTTAGCAGGAAGATGGGTAGCTGGTGGGAACACAAGAAAACACCAGTACCAATGCTGTAAATGATATATTTCTCTCCTGCTAAGAACAGCAGTAGTTCATCAGCTATTTTGAAACAGAACCTAAAAAGGGTATCAGAGGCTAACTACAATTCCCAGAATTAAAGGGCTCACAATGGCATCCGTGTAGCTGTTAGAACTGGAAATAAAGTCACCACCACAGTATAAAGTCTTCCTCAGGGAGACTGAGGAAGGAGGATCAAAAGTTCAAATCTTGCCTTTGCAACTTGGCAAGACTCTGTTTCAAAATAAAAAATAAAAAGGCCTGGTAATGTAGCTTAGTGGTAGCAGGCCCTTGGATGTGATCCCCAATACCACACCAAAAAAGTCTTTATAGCTTCCTCATATTTTCCCATATCAAGACTTAAGTACCTTACCAGTTTCATTACTGCCACCACACACTTAAAGGAAAATCTCTAATGTACAGCTTAGTACTACACCTCAACTTCAAGATTTTATTTTTTCTGATCCCTAAACCCAGGTCTAAAATGATCCCTTGGCCTAATCTTTCTTATGGACAGTAACTACTTACATAAACTATAATATGCTCAAATAGGCAATGAATGACATAGGTGAATATGAATCCCTCAAAACACACTGATTCAATAATATGCAATTTAACATAAGAACTTAAGAATTAGACACTGGTTCTTAGATTTAACAAGAACCCAAATTAAGATAAAAATTCACAAATTAAGAGCTCTAATGCTTAATGTACACTGATCACCTTCAAATTTTTTAAATTTAAAAGCTCATCCAAAGTGTGTTATCAGAACCTACTGAGGAATCTATCTTTACAGATAACTTAATTTGTGAATAGGTGAAGACAGAAATAGGGCATAAGTGGAAATCAATACAGAAAACAGTAGAATTAGAATAAGAAATCAACATAAAAAAAGAGTACTAATTAAAATCAAGATACTTCTCTAATTTCATTATCTATGCTAAATGTAATTTTACATGTTCATGGCTTAATCTTATACTGAGTAATGTTTTTCTCCAAAAGGTATTTGTACATTCTCTAATTCTTGAGTTTGTTAATACATGAGAATGTTTACTTGTTGTCTTAAAAAAAAAAAAAATTTACATGTTCAAATTGACTTAAATTATTAAACTTTTCCTACCTCTCAAAACTCCAAAGGAATTGGGAGAGACACTTACTCATAATTTTTCACAAGCTGGTAAAGACAAAGGAGAATTCCTAGCCAATAAGCACTGTTATCAGACTGGAGATAAAAGCCAATCTTGTCCACAATGGCAGTCCAACGGCTTGGATAATCATGCTTGATGATGTGATGAATACATGTAGTAAGCTGTACCCTGAAAGTCAAAACTGAATAGTAAGCAGGAAGAAATACAGTATCGGGGCTGGAGATGTAGCTCAGTGGTCTAATGCCTGCCTAGCAAGCACGAGGCCTTGAGTTGGATTCCTGATATGAAAAAAGAAAAAAAAAAAGCCCCTTTAAAAAGGAATATAGCGGGGCCGATGAGATAGCTCAGCGGCATAAGTGCCTGCCTGGCAAGCGCGAGGTCCTGAGTTTGACTCCCAGAACCCACATAGAAAGGAAAAAAGGGCCGGTGATATCACTTAGTGGCACAAGTGCCTGGTGGCAAACATGAGGTCCTGAGGTCGACCCCCGGTACCCACATTAAAAAAAAAAAAAAAAAAAAAAAAGGAATATAGGGGGCCAGGGATATAGCTCAGTGGCACAGCACCTGCCTGGCATGCACGAGGTTGTGAGCTCGATTCCCTGTGCCAACAAAAATAAAATAAAATAAAATAAAATAAAATAAAATAAAATAAAATAAAGGAATATAGGGCTGGGCGTGGTGGTGCACACCTGTAATCCCAGCACTGGAAGGCTGAGGCAAGAGGACTGCAGTGAGTTCAAGGCCAGCCTGGGCTACCTGAACAAGTTCATGTCTTAAAAAAGGAAAAGAAAAAGAAACACAGTATCACCTACACAAAATTTTGCTGACGCATACTATAATGGAAAATGGGCCGATTAGAGGAAACCTTATTTCAAAGAATTTGGATGTACAGAAAATGCAGATACTTGAACAAGTGTCACTCAGCAAACCTGTTCCTACTGATGTGAAAGAATCCAGCTGGGTGTGGTGGCACATGCCTGTAATCCCAGCACTCTGGGGAGGCTGAGGCTGGAGGCTGGCAAGTTTGATCCCAGCCCAAGCAACTTAGGGAGACTGTCTCAAAATTTAAAAAAAGAGCTGGGAATGTAGTCCCTGGGTTCCATCCCCAGTACCACTAAAATAAAAATAATAAATAAATAAAAGAATCTCAAAAACTACATTATAAATGTGGGGTTGTTTTTGTATTTTATCCTCAAAATGAACAAATTTCATTTAAGAACAACAACTATACTGATTTTTAAAAACTTGCAAAATCCTATAAAAATAACAGCATCCAGGGCTAAGGAGGAGGGTAGCCCAGTGGTAGATCTCTTCTTGCTTAGCATGTGTGAGGCCCTGGATTTGATTCCCAGCACCTCCATAAAACAAAATGAACTTGCAAATATAACTCTACAATATAAAGTATATGATAGCATTCCCCAGAGCAGTGGCGGCGAACCTATGGCACATGTGCCGCGGCAGGCTGTTTATATCACTGAAAGCTCTGAAAGGTTCCCCACCACTGACCTAGAGTCTTCTTTACCTTTTATCTAATCATAGTGTATTTTACAAATATATGAAGTTTGTTTCAGGTTTTACAAATGTGAAGTTCAAATCTAGTAAGAAAATGAATCAGAAAGACATTTTTCTATACATTTGTTGGATTAGTTTTCTGCTACAAAAATGATCAGCTTAGATATTCAGAAAAGACAAAAAATACACACATGGAAGCAAATCTGAAAATTACCTTTAACAATGGATAAACTTTTAAAATCTACATACCTGATGAGCTCAGGAGAGTGGATAATAGCCTCTACAATATTTTCTCGAATGCAATGTCGATCTTCCTCTGGTATAGTGTAAGGAGATATATCCCCTGGTGCTGTTTCCCGATCAGGCCAATACTGTGTTATCATATTCTTCAAATAGATAACACCTAAAATATAATTAGTTTGACAAAAGAATGTTTACTGTGAAAGCACTGTGACTATTCCTAAGTATTCACATCAACTATTTCTTTCAGATCCCTGTTTCTAAGCCTTTGTTTTATAAAGAAAATACTACATTCAATTATTTCAAGTTAGCCAAAACACAAATTTAACACTCAGTTATGGCAATTACCTACAGTATCACTAAACACATAACCTAAGAGAACTCTGCAAAATACACTACAAAACTTAAAGATTTTTGTATCAAATTTACTCATAACACTTTTTTTTGTTTTTTTGTTTTTAAGGCAGGGTTTCACTATGCAGTTCAGGCTGGCCTTGAACTCATGGCCATCTTCCTGCCTCAGCCTTCCAAGTGCTGGGATTACTGATGTATACCACCACACCCAGCCTTATGTTTTTCATAGGAAAGCTAAATTAACTTTATCAAAATGGTTTTATAAACAAAACCTAAAGACAAAACCATCTCACACTAACAATTTCTACAACTAATATCACAAAGGTTTTAAAAAAAGTGTTCATTATAAAATTAAAAAATAAAAATATTAAAAATTTAATTAATTAAAAATAAAAACATTAAAAAAAATAATAATAATAAAGTAAGTGCTCTGCCAACTGAGCTACTCAGTCCTTTCTTTTTTTATTTTTATTTATTTATTTTTTTTGTGGGTACCGGGGGTCGACCTCAGGACCTCGCGCGCCAGCAGGCGCCCGTGCCGCTGAGCGATATCACCGGCCCTTTTTTCAGATGTGGGTTCTGGGAGTTGAACTCGGGCCCTCGCGCTTGCCAGGCAGGCACGTACACCGCTGAGCCATCTCACCGGCCCTCTTTCTTTATTTTTAAAACAGGGTCTCCCTAGCCAGGCTTTGTGGTGCGTGCCTATAATCCCAGCAGTCGGGTGTTACCCCAAATCCCAGCTTTAAGTGTGTTACCTGAAGTCATGCACCCATTTGAACAAGGATGATTTACAGAACAAGCATTTGTATATTCTAGTTTGCCTTGTCTCAGAAATTAAATTAGTACCCCATCTTACAGTATTTCAAAAGGACTAGCACCAAAATACCCTTCAACAAAAGTTTTAAAGCCAGGCATGGTGGTGGCACAAGTCTGTAATCCCAACACTCGGGAGGCTGAGGTAAGAGGATCGCCCCAAGTTGGAGGCCAGCCTGGGCTACAAAGTGAGTTCAAGGCCAGCCTGAACTACATAGGGAAACCTTGTCTCAAAAAAGACCAACATAAGGGTCGGGGATTTAGCTCAGTGGCGCAGTGCCTGCGGGGCAAGCATGAGGTCCTGAGTTTGATTCCCAGTACCCCTCTGAAAAGACCAAAATACATAAACAAACAAAAATGAAATTTTAAAGATAAACTATACCTAACGAAAAAGGTTAACTCGATATATGATACTAACATATTCCAGTTTACTACTACTACATAATTTTGTCTTGGGTTCTTTTGAGAAAGGATCTTGCTATGCAATTCAGGCTGGCTTTGAATTCACTATGTAGCTCAGGCTGAAGTTCCAGCAAACTTGCCTCAGCCTCCCGAGTGCTGGTATTACAGGTGTGTGCTATCATGTCTGGCTACTACCTAATTTTGATTCTTTATGTCTAAAACAGAATGAAGACCAAAATTAAGGCCTAGTAACAGTCCCTCTATGTCGAGATACAGCCTAAGTATTTCTTTCCATCATAGTGAATAAACAATGGGATATACACTTATTTGATTTAGTTATTTTGAATTTTTCACTCCAAAGAAGCATAAACAGGGCCGGTGAGATAGCTCAGCGGCATAAGTGCCTGCTTGGCAAGCGCAAGGTCCTGAGTTCAACTCCCGGTACTCACATATGAAAAAAGGGCCGGTGATATCGCTCAGCGGCACGGGTGCCTGCTGGCGCGCAAGGTCCTGAGTTCGACCCCCTATACCCACACACACAAAAAAGCATGAACAACTCAGAACTGTACTGCAAGAATTGTGATTCAATCTATACCCCTAGAATGCTTGAACACTAATGAACCAATCATCCAAATTCTAGCAAATACCACACTGCCATGTACTAAAAAGTATCATTCTATTATTCCAAGAATATAATTTATTTTTTGATTGCTTGCTTATTTAATCACTCCGTAACCTCTAGAACAGTGACAGGTAAGAGCACATGCTCAAGGAACACGGAAGGAAAACACACAGTGGAAATCAATATAGTTGAAAATCTCAAAAAAATTCTCAAAGATATTTCATGACCCCTCAGCATGTGACATGGAAAGAATTCAGGACTGTGGAACCTCAGGCAACTTAGCCTTTATCACCCTCAGCTTCCACAAATATACTAATTTGGAAATTCATGATGATATTTTCTATTTTAAAATTCAACCAATTACATAGTTTTTTTTTTTTTTTTGTGGTTACCAGGGGTTGACCTCAGGACCTCGTGCGCCAGCAGGCGCCTGTGCCACTGAGCGATATCACTGGCCCTTTTTTCGTATGTGGGTTCTGGGAGTCGAACTCGGGCCCTCGCACTTGCCAGGCAGGCGCTTATGCCGCTGAGCCATCTCACCGGCCCTACACAGTTGTTTTGCATGTGCTTCTGTGTTTGCGTGTGTATGGCGCACGCTTGCTTTTGGGGATTAAATCCAGAGCCTTGCATGCTAAGCATGCTAAGTATGAGTTCTACCACTAAGCCATATCCCCAGCCCCAATTCTATAATTTGTTTCCAGTTTTGTACATACTAAAATGATTTTCTAGTACTGTATAATTTCATTTTCTAACACACATTATAAGGTCTCTAGAATGTGTTAAACTCTCCAAAATGCTAAACACTTTCAATTTCTTAGTAAAAATTTGGGATATAAAGCTTATCTAAAAAATATAAACTTCAAGAAAAATTAGATTTAAAAAAATGAGATTTCAATAATTAAAATGACTATTTCCTACTGAATTTCAAATGAAAAAAATTTACTGCTGACCTTGATCCAGTAAAATTACTATATTATATTGCTACAAAAGTGTTCCCCTATTATGTCAATTATAAAAAACTTAGCCCAGGCTAGCCACAAACTCACAGTGATCATCCTACCTCAGCCTCCCCAGTGCTGGAATTACAGGTGTGCACCACCACACCCGGCTGAGAATATATAGGATCTCTTAATAAAACCTATTTCTTTTTGTAGCTTTTAAGTCAAATATGAACTTATCGTCTAAATTCCGTCACAAAATGTCAAGACACTTGCTGTTTGTTGTTAAGCACTGAAGGCACATGGGTTCTGGGAAAAAAATCATAGAAAGTCTATCCCAAGATAGTTCTGTTACTCGATTTACAAACCTTTTAAACACCACCTTTACATGCACTCAAGAAAATAATTCAGGAAACTTGCCTGCCTGTCTTACAGGTAAATCCAGTTGTTCTGACATAGTAATCTGGAGCAGTGTTGAAACAAAATTCAGAGACTTGTGTGCCTACAAACAAAAAGAATACATTTTAAATTATTCCTATAAATTAAATGTATTTTAAAACAGATCCATGAAACTTCAATACTCTTCCATTGCTTTCGTTTACATAAAAGGTCTTTGTAACTTGGTTCCAGCCTTATTTTCTACCACTGTCCTGTATTGAACAAATAAATTTTTACATGCTTCCATTTGCATGTACTTCCCATTTTTCCCAACTAGCACTACAATGCTAGTGGTAGCTCAAAAACAGTATTTTCTTTGCAATCTATTTCTCCTCTTCAATAATAATTTCCCCATACACATATTCTGGTTTTTTTTTTTTTTTTTTTTTTGTGGGTACCGGGGGTCGACCTCAGGACCTCACGCGCCAGCAGGCGCCTGTGCCGCTGAGCAATATCACCAGCCCTTTTTTCATATGTCGGTACCGGGAGTCGAACTCAGGACCTCGCGCTTGCCAGGCAGGTTCTTATGCTGCTGTGCTATCTCACCGGCCCCACATATTCTGTTGAACAACTAGATCCTTACTAAATCAATAAAAGTGAATGGCGAGGTGTGGTTTCCAGGGTGCTAATGTTTACCTCCTGACATGGTTGTTTTTTTACACAGGTGTGTTCTGTTTATGAAAACTGACTGTACTCTAATGATCACTTTTCTGCACACAATATATTTCAATAAAGTGAAAAATCAATAGCTTTAATAAAAGGTGTAACTATATTATAATTTAATAAATGTACAAATATGCAAGCAACATAGAAAAGAAGAATACCACAAATGTTACTAGCAGTTACCACTGGGGTATAATAGATACTGTTCCCTACATATCTTCTATTTTCCAAATTTTTATGGACTTGGGTCATTTTCATCAACAATACAAAAATGTTGTGTAATGATTCCTAAATTGATTGTATTTGTTTTCATGTTATAAAAGAACCGAAAATTTCCTGGGTGTGGTGGCACACGCCTGAAGGCCTGTAATCCCAGCACTCAGGAGGCTGAGGCAGGAGGATCACTTCAAGTTCAAGGCCAGCCAGGGCTACACATTGAGTTCAAGGCCAGCCTGAACTACAAAGTGGGACCCTGTCTCAAAAAACCAAGTTAAATCCTTCTACGTTTTAGCAGTTTCATTACCCTCCACCCACAAAATAACCACTATATAATGTCAATTTCTTTCAGTCTAACATTTATTATTTTTCTGAACAAGGTCACATAAACATTCTGATTTTTATTTTAGTTCCTCTTTACAAGATATTTTCCCCCAAACATTCTGCACAAACTTTCTTACAGAATTTTCTCTTTGAATATAAAAAAAAAAATTACTCCACATTAGAATCTAGAATGATACTTCATTCAGTCAATCCAAAAAAATTATTTATTTAGGACATTAAGCCAGGAGCTTATTCAGAGTACAAGGCTAAATAAAACACCAAGCTCCATTACCTCATGGAAACTTATATACTATAGTAAAGAATACAAGATAATCAGACAGGTAATTACAATAATATATCCTTAATGAAATAGTGATCAATATGGAAGAATCCAAAGGAATCTCCTAATATATCTGAAAAAGTAAGATCTGTGAGGAAAGAATTAGGTGGAAGACGGGAAGGAACAACCTAATTAGATCTCAACACAATAAACCTCTATCACTTCCTAAGCCGTTCACACCATTTACTCATTACACTTTTCGGATTCCTTTCCTCTGGGCTCCTTTGCTGATTTCCCATCCTATTTAATTTATTAATGCTAGAGCTCACCAAGACTTCATTGTATGTGAATTGGGAAGAAACTCTTCAAAAGAAAAGACAAACTGGGATGGGGGAAAGGGGAAAGAAAGTAAGGGAAAAAAATATGTATACATAAGTTAGTTAAGATAGTCATACAGCTAGTTTCTCTTAGTTCACTGAAAAGAAAGTTTTGTGCTAATATTGTTTGGACAAGATATAATGCCTATATTTAGTATACTCTGAATAACTGCTACAAAGACAACAATATGCAATGTATCAAATATTGTAACTGTCCTACTAACCTGTTTTGAAATTCAGTTTCATTGTTATGTTTATCTTTTCTTTAAAAAAAAAAAAAAAAAAAAAGACATCATTATAGGCCACTGGTGGCGAACCTATGGCACGTACGCCGCAGCAGGCTCTTTTTATCACTGAAGGCTCTAAATGGTTCGACATCGCTGTCACAGGCTGTCTTTTCTCTATGTTAAATATCATTTCCATCTAAGTCATTAAAAAAAAAATTTCTGTTTCATTATCTCCCACGAGTCTCAGACCTATTACGTTCAAAGCATCTTTTCCAGTATAAGCTTTTACTTTACTCCCTGTACCACCTCCACTAACATCTCTCTCATCACTATCCTCACAGTAACCCTCACACTTTCCTCTTATTCATTCCGACTTAATACATCAAGTCCAGGCAGTTAAAAATATATCTGCTTTCTTCATTCCCATCCAATATCAACCTACTCCAGGTGACTATCACCCCCCCTTTTTTATTTTTCCCTGTGCTAAAAGTCAAACCCAGGGCCTTGTATATCCTAGGCAAACACTCTAGACCACTGGTGACGAACACAGGCTGCAGCGGACAGTATCACTGAAAGCTCTAAAAGGGTCACCATCACTGCTTTAGTCTGAGCCATACCCACATCCCTCATCCCTTTTTTTTTGTGGGTACTGGGGGTCGACCTCAGGACCTTGTGCACCAACAGGTGCCCATGCCACTGAGCGATATCACCGGCCCTTTTTTCGTGTGTGGGTTCCGGGAGTCGAACTTGGGCCCTCGTGCTTGCCAGGCAGGCGCTTACGCTGTGCTGCTGAGCCATTTCACGGGCCCTCCCTCATCCCTCTTAATTTGCAAGTCTAATCATTCTCCAGATAGCAGCCAACATTTTTTTTTTTTTTTGGAGACAGGGTCTGGCTGTGCAGTCCAGACAGGTCTTGAACTCACTATGTAGCCCAGGCTGGCGTCGAACTTGCTGCGATCCTCTTGCCTCAGCCTCCCAAGTGCTGGGATTACAGGTGTGTGCCACCACACCTGGTAACAATCTTTTAAAATTGTAAATCAATCCCCCTTAATCAAACTTTTTAACAATTTTCTATATAACTTCCAGGACCATGAAGTTATCTTGCCTCTATTTCTTCTGCATCATCTTAAACTTTCTCACACCCCACCTTACTTTATGTTCTTTCAACAATAAAGAAACATATCAACAGATTTCAGAGTCTTTATATGCTTTGACTTTCTACCTACATGACTCTCTCGCATGCTTCACCAGTTAACTGGCTCACAACTTCCCATTTTTTGGGTCTCATCTTAAACATTATTTCCTTACAGAAGCCTTTCCTACTTCATCATTCGAGGCTTCTTGTTACTCCTTGTTTTTTCTTCAGAACACTTTACATATTTGTAATTACTATATTTGTAATCTGGTTTTGTCTGTTCTCCCATTAATTAGACATTAAGCTCCACTCAGTAGGAACTATACTATTTGTATATCCAGTTCTTCATATGATTTTTCAGATATTCAAACAATTTACTGGATGAACTAAAAGCACCAATGAATGAGTAAACAACTTAGAAGCAGATGTGATTACCTAGGGCAGTGATGGTGAACCTTTCAGAGTTTTCAATGACAAGAACACTCTTGTCGGGCCGGTGAGATGGCTCAGTGGCGTAAGCGCCTGCCTTGCAAGCGCGAGGGCCCGAGTTCGACTCCTGGATCCCACATACGAAAAAGGGGCCGGTGATATCACTCAGCGGCATGGGTGCCTGTTGGCGCACGAGGTCCTGAGGTCGACCCCCCGGTACCCACAAAAAAAAAAAAAAAAAAAAAGAACACTCTTGTCATACGTGCCACGTGCCAGAGGTTCACCACCACTACCTAGAGGAAGTGCAGTGCAAGAAAGGGTATTTTTTTTTAAGGGACAGACAGGAGAGCCCGCAAGTACACTACTATCCCTACTACTGCTACAACCACCACCACCACATTTCGCCCAAAATAAGACCTAACCAGAAAATAAATTTTGGGATATTTTTTCAGGATGCTCATTACATAAGCCCTACCCCCAAAATAAGCCAGACAGATGCATTACTACATCCATTGCAATACAGGACAGACATATTGAATTATAAAATAATATATAATTAAAAATAAATAATATTGACACTAATACTTAAAATAGATGATAATATAAATTATAATGAAGTATTTGTAAATACTCAAGTGGGCACCTTTGGATGCGAGGTAAATGCCTTTGTAAAAAGATGAACTCGAGACTTGCTGAATGACCAATCAGAGCAGACAAAATGCACAAAAATGCACAAAATGCACACTTGATAATGAACAGATGTGGTTGTGTCTAATATGAATGTGCATAATTCAATATGTTGTGTGTTGTAACAGACATACTTCATGCACTTGTGTGAAATAAATGTTTTCTGAATTTTAGTGCTGGCAATTTTTTGTCACTTTTCTGTGGACCATCATTCTTAACTGTCATCATTTTTGTTACCACTCCTGTCTTGTAAGTCTTCAATTAATACTTGAGGGCTGGGGATGTAGCTGAGTACTTGTAAGTAGAGCACTTGCATAGCATGTGTGAGGCACTGGGTTCAATCCTCAGTACCACCAAAAATAAGAAAAAAACCAGCTAAACACTTGATACCAGGCATGGTGGCCCATGCCTATAATCCCAACACTCGGGACACTGAGGCAGGAAGATTGCCAAGAATTCCAGGCCAGCCTGAGCTACAAAGTTGAGACCCTGTCTCGAAAATCCAAAAGACAAAACAAAAAACCCCACTTGATTAATGGAAATTTTGTGAGGCCTGGCCTGCAAGAGCTCATGGCTTGGGTGAAGAATTCATGGGATAAAATCACTGACGGCTGTGTTGCCAAAGCACTACAAACAAGCTACATGGACAAGGAGTACTGTACATGTTATGTAAAGACTAATAACTATGGATTTTCTTGGGGGATGAAAATGTTCTAAAGATTGTGAAGATGACACAACTGAATATACTAAAAACCATTAAATTGTATACTTTAAAAACTATCACAGGCCAGTGAGATAGCTCAGCGGCATAAGCGCCTGCTGGCACGCGAGGTCCTGAGTTCAACCCCCAGTACCCCCCCCACACACAAAAAAAAACTGTCAGACCAGGGATATAGCTCAGTGGCACAGTACCTGCCTGGCAAGCACAAGGTCCTGAGTTTGATTCCCAGTACCAAAAACAAAAACAAAAAACTGTTAAATATGAAAATAAGCACTTATTTGCTTTATTAACATTATTCACTATGTTCAAAACACACAAATATATTTTTCAAAAGTTCAACTTGATAAAAATTTGACAAAACTTGACAAAAATTATAGCTTTCAGACAACTGAGCCAGTTTAAGAGTAAGAAAGGATTTTTCTAGGTGGAAACAGCAAACTCAACCTGAGACATCTACTTGTCCCATACAAATTTCCACCCTGCTGAAATCCCTAAGGCAGAAAGCCATGCATTCTCCCAAAGCAGGTACCAAATGAGCCCAGAATAATGATGCACATCTCTAATCCCAGCTACTAGGAAAACGAAGACAAGAGGATCACTGTCGAAGCCAGTGCAGGCAACTTAGTGAGACCCTGTCCCAAAACTAAAAGTGCTGCTGGGCATAGTGGTGCATGCCTGTAATCCCAGCACTTGGGAGGCTGAGACAGGAGGACTGCCCCGAGGAGTTCAAGGGCAACCTTGGCTACATAGTGAGTTCAAGGCCAACCTGAACTACACAGTAAGACCCTGTCTCAGGAAACCCAAAAAATAAAAATAAAATGGAAGGAAATGCCAGACACAGTGGAGCACTAATCCCAGCTATTCAGAAGACTGAGGCAGGGGGGTCAGCAAATATGAGGCCTACATGGGCAATTTAGCAAGACCCTATTTCAAAACAAAACAAAACCAAAAAATTTTTTTTTTGGTGCTGGGACTCAAACTCAGGACCTTGTGCTTGCCAGGCAGGCACTGTGCCACTGAGCTATATCCCCAGCCCAACAAAAAATTTTGAAGGCTGAGAATGTTGCTCAGTGATAGAGCACTGAACAAAGCCCTGGGTTTAATCCCCAGTACCACCAAGGGGGGGGTGCAGAATGAAGGAAAGGCCACAGATCTGTATAATTATAAAACACATACCAAATAAAAGACATGTGTTAACTCTTCAAATTAGAAAATAAAACATTCATTTAGGCACTGATTGATCTCTAACAGCTTTCCAGAAATCGTAAGTACAGCAAACTATCACATGTTTTAAAAAAGCTCTCAACACAGAATTTTATGGTAATGTTAAAAAATGAACTTAAGAGCAACATTAGCATCAATCTTTACAATAAAACTGAAATTTGGGCAGTAATGGTATTCTCAACAGTTTGGCAAACACTGACATGGTCCTCAGAAGATGCTATAATAGTTTCTTTTCTTTTCTTTCCTTTTTAATGTGAGTCAAAGTACAACTGTAACTTGTGGATGCTGGCACTAATTATAGGCCCAGTCTCCTCTTCAAACTCTCAGATTCTAGCAGTCAGAGAACCAGAGACCTGAAGCAACCAACAAGTCATTATACACCATTTATTAGGGTGTACACACATAGAACTCCTAATGCTACTCAAGTTTAAAAGCTGCTAGTCATAACCTAAGCCACCTTTCTAACTTTGTATTTTCTCATTTATCTGGCACCTACTAAGGAGAATTTCAATATTCACCCTTAATTCCACTCATCAAAATTCTTCGACAGTCTCAACTCCATTTTCTCTCTCCTTTAACTCCACTCTTTACTTAGTTTTTTACAATTACCAGATACTATGAAGAAGAAAGATCGCTTTAAGATTATGTTGAAAAAAACAAAACAAAACAAAAACCCATTATGTTGAAAGATAAATTATAACTGGACAAAGCAATTAAATTTCAAGTTTGATCCTAAATGATTTAAACCCAGAGATGAGGAGAAAAGATTTTAAGTAGGAAAAGTAATGAGTTATGCTAAAGAGATTATCAGAACTCCACATGATGTTACAAGTCTGTAATCCCAGTAATCTGGGGGACTGAGGCAGGAGAAACAAATTTCAACCCAGCCTGGAAAACTTAGGGAGACCCTATCTCAAAATAAAAATAAGTAACAGCTGGGGATGCAGCTCAGTGGAAAGGCCCTGGGTTCAACCAATACTAAAACAAAACAAAAACAAAAACCACAACTGGGATGAATAGAAAAATATTATTAAAAAGGGTAAAAGTAACAGGGCTGAAAAACCTACCACCCTCAGCTTCTAATCCAGAAGCAATTCCCCCTTTGCTTACTCTGCCTCCAAAACTTTATGGGAGGGAGAGGCACACATAACCACATCAACATTTCCCTATCATGCTACCTTTTAGCCTACAATCTAAATCCTGCTCCCATACTAGTATTCCACTCACTAACCCTGTAAGCAGAAATTGCTTCCCTCACTCCAGAAAGTCTTCAGTTTGCTTTAATCTCTCTCAGAAATGTCAACACTCCTTTTTCTCTTCTAATAGTTAAACAATGCAAAAGTAATTCATGCACTTTGGCAGAAAACTTATGAAACTCATGTAAGAAAAAAAGAAACTAAATTAACCACATCCACCCTTCTTACTTGAAATTCTCTTTTCTGGACTTCTCTCCTACTTTTATGGCTCAATCTCTTTTTTCCTTTCTGAAAGTCCCCAAAATGGGCATGGCCCAAAGTTTAGCCCTCTAGTGCACCCCAAACCTCTGACTCATATTCTTTTTCCTCTCTATAACAACTTTCTGGCTAGGCGTGGTGGTGACCGCCTGTAATACCAGCACTTGGGAGGCTGAGGCAGGAGGACTGCCCCGAGTTCGAGGCCAGCCGAGGCTACATAGTGAGTTCAAGGCCAGCCTGGACTACATAGTGAGACCCTGTCTCAAAAAAACAAAAACAAACAAAAAAAACCCCAATCAAACAAAAACCAAACAAGCAAAAAAACCCACAAAAAAACTCATTTTATTTATTTATTTATTTTTTGTGTGGGTACCGGGGGGTCGACCTCAGGACCTCACGCGCCAACAGGCACCCGTGCCACTGAGCGATATCACCGGCCCCTTTTCCGTATGTGGGATCCGGGAGTCGAACTCGGGCCCTCGCGCTTGCAAGGCAGGCGCTTACACCGCTGAGCCATCTCACCGGCCCAAAAAACTCATTTTAAATCAGACTTACCAATGTGCCACTGACAATAAATGAAACTGCACGTTCATTCACTATATCTGAAGATTGCCTTCTTACAAATATTGATATAGTATTATCTTTTAGATTTTCTTTTTTTAAGTTTTTTGAGACAGGGTCTCACTATGTGTAGTTGAGGCTGGCTGGATCTCTCAGAGATCCTCTGGCCTCGGACTCCCAAATGCTGGCATTACAGGTGTGTGCCACCCTGCCTGGCTATCTTTTAGATCTTTAACATGCTGTCCCTAAGCTTCCTAACAGCCAAAATATTCAGGGACTTTCCCTTTCCCAAATTCTGAATAGTATCTACTTCTAAACATTTTTGGTTAAAGAATGTTACACACTCAAACGACAAATAGTCTGCTTAATTTCTAGACACACCAAACTCCCCTACAGTTATGCCATTATTTTGTACTTTTTCAAACCTAACATCCTAAGATTTTCAGCAAAATTTCTGGTTTTTCTTTTTTTTTTTTTTTTTTTTGTGGGTACCGGGGGGACGACCTCAGGACCTCGCGCACCAACAGGCACCCGTGCCGCTGAGCGATATCACCGGCCCCTTTTTCGTATGTGGGTTCCGGGAGTCGAACTCGGGCCTTCGCGCTTGCAAGGCAGGCGCTTAAGCCGCTGAGCCGTCTCACCGGCCCTGGTTTTTCTTTTTGAGGGGTCTCACTTTGTAGTTCAGGCTGGCCTTGACCTTGAAGTGATCCTTCTGCCTCAACCTCATGAATGCTGGGATTACTGGCATGCATCACCACACCCTGTAACTCACTACTGGAGTGCTTTTCCACTGAGCTACATTCCAGCCATTTGTAAATCCTTTAATAAAAGAAATATCAAATTAAGCCAGGTGTGGCAGTGCATGCCTGTAATCCCAGCACTTGGGAGGCTGAGGCAGGAGGATCACCCCGTTTGAGGCCAGCCTGGGCTACACATAGTGAGGTCAAGGCCAGTCTGAACTACAAAGCAAAACCCTGTCAAGGACGGAAGGACGGAAGGACGGAAGGAAGGAAGGAAAGAAGGAAGATCATAGCACTAGTAACAATCCCAACAGTAACAGGGCAATTTGAATTTAACCTACATAGCACATTAAGTTTAGGAACTGGGGGCATAAGTAACATGCCTAAATGGCACCTAGGTTAAGCCTTCTAAATTCTATGTAAGACATTTTTCTTAGCTGAAGTATAAAAGGAGAAAGACTTTTGATGCTGTTATCACATCTGCCTCAACCAAAGTCAGATTTAATAGCTTCCTCATCCAAAACTTACACTTGGCTCTATTATAGTTCTAATCCAATATAAGTAGTCTACTTCTAGCTATTTAGCTCATTGGCCAGCACACCAACATTTGCTGCTAAATGAACCAGATGAGGAATTATTCAGAAAATAGAAAAAAAAAAAAAAAAAAAGAAATTCCTAGGCATTATACTGAAAACTTCAGTTTATAGGTAAGCTTCACAAAAGCCAGAATTTCCTCTTCTATGCAGTGTTAAGATTCCTATTAAGGATAGTATCTGCCTCATAATAGGTACTCAAAGTTTTTCAAAAAATTTTGAAATAACAAAAAGAATTTTTTTTTTTTTTTTTGGCAACAGGGCCTCACTATGTACCCCAGTCTGGCCTCATTATCCTTTTGCCTTAGCCTCCCAAGCCTCACAAGTGCTAGGACTACAGGCCCATAACATTGTAACAATTCCAGGGTCTTTGAAAAAATAGATCTTGATCTAAAGATCTTATTCCTACTAGAAATAAACTAGTTCAAAATCAGTGAAGTTAAAAAAAAAGAAAAGAAAAGAAAAAAAAAAAATCAGTGAAGTTAAGGGCCGGGGAGATAGGTCAGTGGCACAAGCGCCTGCCTGGCAAGCGCAAGGTCCTGAGTTCGATTCCCAGTACAAAAAAAAAAAATCTGCAAAATCAGTGAAAGTTTACAGTAACAGGAACGTTTTCCAATTACCTAGTTAAAATACTCAAAAATGTACAGGAGAATATAAGATTGTTAAAAAGATGTGGTTTACACATCACAAAATTTACATCCCACAAAAGTACCACAAAAGATTAAGGAAAGGTAACATAAACTGTAAAACAGGTAAAGTTTTCTGGAGAAAATGGTATTTCAGAGCAGACAGAGATTTAGGTTTTGGTAGCACACACCTGTAATCCCAGCACTCAGAAGGCTGAGACAGGATCACCTCAAGTTGGAGGCTAGCCTGGGGCACCTGATGAGTTCAAGGCCAGCCTGGAATTACATAGCAAGACACTCTCTTCAAAAGAAAAACAAAGATACCACACATTTATTATCCCAATTCTCAATAAAACACACACACAAAGGAAAAATTTAGTTACAAGGGATGAGAATTCAACTACATTTAATCAGTATGAGTGAAGGTTTGTATACAGAAAGGTTTCCACTTAAAAGCCAAAAGATTGTTGTTTCATAACAATCTGTAAACTCCTCAGAAGTCTTATCCTTCTCTTACAAATGAAGAAACAAGTATTTCTGAGTATGTGTGTACCTATGTGTAGGAAAGGACAGTTTTCATATCCTGAAGACCAGAACAGAACATAAGCCCTCAATTATTTACTGAGTGAATACCAAATGACACATGTGGTAGACTACTTACAAAGTACTTTAAAGGAAGTGACAAATCACTGTAACACAAATGTATTTTAAAACTTCAAAGATGAGTATTCTCAACATTTTTATTATCTGAGTTCTTTCTTCATTCAACAAATATTAGGAGCCTATTATATGACAGGGACTATGCCTGTAATTAGGCCAATTTTCATCTGACAATAATTCTACCTACTAATGATCTAAGTGTTCCGCTGAGATGTACACTAAGCTAGAGTGTACTGAGATAGGACTTACACCAAACACTTCCCTAGACTTTTTACATGCACCGGGCCACACAACACAATGATATAGATACCATTATTATGTTCATTATATAGATAAGTATGCTGGCACATGGAGACTCCACATCTTCAACAAAGGTCAGAAAGAAAATATGGGGGGGTGTGGCGCCTGCTGCATCTGTACTGAACACATACAGATTTTGTCTTGCCATTATTTCCTGAACAAATACAGTATGACAACTGTATAAAGTATGGAGGAGCTGGGGGTGTAACACAGTGGAACAGTGAAGCATGAGACCCTGAGTTTCATCTCCAGCACACAAAAAGAGAAAGTAGGGCTGGGGATTTATCTCAGTGGTGCAGCGCCTGCCTAGCAAGCGTGAGGTCCTGAATTTGATACCCCCCCCAAAGAGACAGTATAGGGGAAATATATTTAGGCTATATATAAATACTAACCCATTTTATATGAGGGCCCTGCCCAGCCTCAGGATTTTGGTAGCCTCAGGGGTGCTGCAACCAATCCCCCATAGATACCCAGGGAGGACTATACAGAACTTTTCATTAAAAAATAATAATAAGGGCCGGTGAGATAGCTCAGCGGCATAAGCACCTGCCTGGCAAGCGCGAGGTCCTGAGTTCGACTCCCGGTGCCCACATAAGAAAAAAGGGCCAGTGATATTGCTCAGCGGCATAGGCGCCTGCTGGCGCGCGAGGTCCTGAGGTCGACCCCTGGTACTTACACACACACACACACACACACACACACACACACACACACAAGAATACTACTACTACTACTACTACTAATAATAATAATAATAAGCCAGACGTGGTGGCGCACACCTGTATTGTGGCAGGAGGATCACCACTAGTCTGAGGCCAGTCCGGGCTACATAGTTCAAGGCCAGCCTGAACTACACAGGGAGACACTGTCTCAAAAAAAAAAAAAAAAAAAAAAAAGTAATAATAATAATAAAAAAATCAAGTATCTAAAGGGCTTTCAGTTGTATTTCCAAAACCACTTACACCTTTTTAATTGTTTACACTGAAAAGCAAAGCTTACTACATGAACATACTTATAAATGAGATGCAGCAATGAGTTACAAAATTATTATTATAATTTTTTTTTTTTTTGTGGGTACCGGGGGGTCGACCTCAGGACCTCGCGCGCCAACAGGCGCCCGTGCCGTTGAGCGATATCACCAGCCCCTTTTTCATATGTGGGATCCGGGAGTCTAACTCAGGCCCTCGTGCTTGCAAGGCAGGCGCTTACGCCGCTGAGCTATCTCACCGGCCCTGTAATTTTTTTTTTGAGACAAGGTCTTGCTGTGTAGTTCAGGCTGGCCTTGAGTTCACTATGTAGCCTACATTGGCCTCAAACTCACCGTGATCCTCCTGCCTCAGTCTCCCAAGTGCTGGATTACAGGCATGCACCACCATGCCCAGTGAGTTCCGAAATTATAATGGTGGTCCAGAAAGGAAAAAAGGGATTGAATTATATAACATACTACAGAATAAATCAGCAGAAAACTAAGTCAGATGTAGCTTAAAAATATCTACCATTTTTGTAAATGGGGAGGAGAGGAGGGGTTGAAGGGAGGGCAGGGGAATGGGGGAAAAAAAAAACAAGTTATATCATGCACAAGTACAAATTCTCTATGATGAATGTGATCATTATGTATATCTAAAATGTACCAATAAAATCTGATTAAAAAAAGAAAAAGAGGGGCTGGTGAGATGGCTCAGCGGCTTAAGCGCCTGCCCCTCAAGCGCGAGGGCCAGAGTTTGACTCCCGGCTCCCACATACGAAAAAGGGGCCGGTGGTATCGCTCAGTGGCACGGGTGCCTGTTGGCGCACGAGGTCCTGAGGTCGACCCCCCGGTACCCACAAAAAAAAAAAAAGAAAAAGAAAATATCTACCAAAACAGAGTCCACAGTGGCCAGATTTGGTGGCACATGTCTGTAATTCCAGCACTTGGGAGGCTGAGGCAGGAGTATCACTGAGAGTGTGAGGCCAGCCTGAACTATATAGCAAGACCCTGTCTCAAAAAACTGGGAAAAAAAAAAAAAGAAAAAAAGTATTATAAACCAGTGCAGACAAGTGAAGAGAGATGGGGAGTGTATGATAGTCAGAGAACTCCTCAGCGACAAGGAGATGTTTAAACAGAGATGTAAGGAAAAGAACAAGTCAGGAAGGAACTGTATAAAAGGAGTTCCAAGCAGATGTAACAGCTAAGTGCAAAGATTCTGTGGCCAGGATACTATTTTGTCCTATAACTATCTACACCATACTTTGAAAGCATTTGCTATTTTTACAATCTGTGATTACTTCACTTAATGAAGAGATTCATTCAAATGCCACTTTTTTCCTTCACTAAATGATTCAAAATACAACTGCAGTGGAATAAGGCATACCAAATGATCACCTAATCTCCAAAGCAAAGCCTCTCAAAAATAAAATGTTACTTCCTCATTACTGTATTCAATCTTCTGCAAAACTCATCTGGAACCTGTTTCCTAAATCAAGGTTTTGTCACAAAAATGTCAAAGTAAGAAGTAGGGGAGGGAGAAACAGTGCATTAAGATGAAATAAAGATTGGCGACAAGAGCAAATTTTTTTTTTTTTTGGTACTGGGAATCGAACTCAGGACTTGCACTTGAAGACCAAATATTCTAAAAGAAAAGTTGCCTTACAAAAATTACTTTAAAAATCTAAACGTAACAACTGAGACATTTACATAATGTCAACAGCTAACAATCACAGAAATACAGGCCAGAAAACATTTTCTGGTAAGATCAGCAGTGTTCACTGTTCCATAGTTTTATAAAACAGCTCCATGACTTAAGTAAAAAATACTATTTTGGGGGGGCCGGTGATATAGCTCATGCCTGGCAAGCATGAGGTCCTGAGTTGGACTCCTGGTACCCCCCCCCACACAAAATACTATTTTGGTTATCTTCCAAAAACTAGTTTGTGAAGTACTTTACCCTGACTCTAAGATATTAGTGTATATAACTAGACCAGCAGCACCTGCTTGCAGAATAAATGAATTTTAAATTTGTAAGAAGTATTGTTTTTGGAAAAGGAGTCAACTTTCCCAAGTATTAATTTTTAATGGGCCGGTGAGATGGCTCAACGGCATAAGCACCTGCCCAGCAAGCGCGAGTCCTGAGTTCCACTCCCAGAACCCACATAAAGGAAAAAAAGGGCCGGTGATATTGCTCAGCGGCACAAGCGCTTGCTGGCAAGTGTGAGCTCCTGAGGTCGACTCCCGGTACCCACATTAAAAAAAAAAAAAAAAAAAAATTTAAGTAATTGCATGCAAGTATATATGCTATTTTAGAGCAGCCATGGTAGAAATCACTATGACTAAACGTCTAGGTTTTCTAGGCTTATACCTGCATTACTGTAATATTTCATAAGCAAAATAATATTCAATGAAAATTGTGTCCAAAACAAAAGGTGATCTGTAACTTCATAGTTAAGTAATGGTTCAAAGTGGGAATTTGCTTCAACTCACTGCTTTATATCCAAAAGAAACCTCAGCTCCTCCCAAGGTGACTTTGAGTCTAAGAATTTGAGTATGCAATCGTTATTTAATATACTAATGATCATTTACATATTAAAGATTTTTATTTTGAAATAATTCTACATTAATTCATCTTAACTGTAGGTGGTCTTGAAATTCAAGTTCCTTGAGGTCAGGGAACTATATACTATACAGAAGTATATGTCGATGTTCGTTTGTTTTTATTTTTTGAGACAAGGTCTCGCTTTGTAGTTCAGACTGGCTTTGAACTCACTATGCAGCCCAGCCTGGCCTAGAACTCACAGCAATCCCCCTGCCTCAGCCTCCCATGTGCTGAGATTACAGGCATGCTATATTGATATTGATCAATCAGTAAGTAGTATGCCTGCTGCTGATAAACCAATATAAATTTTAAATATCAGTTAACAGGGGCAGGAACTGAATTTCTTCTTTAAACTGGAGCTTCTTTAAAAAATCTACACTAAACCGACAGATTCAGGAATATACCCAAATACAATTTTTTTTTGGTACCGGGACTCGAACTCAGGACCTTGCACTTGCCAGACAGGCACTGTGCCACACTGAACTTTATCCCTGGCCCCCAAATACAATATTAACTGCAGTAAATTTACAGTGACTATAACTGCACGAGTTTAGAAGCAAAGAATGGTGATGAAAACAGTACAATCCAATGTTCATATAATAATGTTATTTTTGCAAGTTGCTCCTCCAAATGTATGAGGAAAAAAGAAACCAATCCTCAGCAAATGCAATACCCGAAATGATCGGGAGCTTGGCACGTTTCAAGGCACTTAAGTACTTACACTAGTTAACTTGACCATCACAGCAATCCTGTGGCCTAATTTTATGAATGGGAAAAAATTCAGCATCAAGAGGTTAAGCAACTTACCCAAGGTCACTCAAGAAATCACCGGTGCGGCTACACCTAGAACGGTGCACTTCACCTGACCCTTTCCACTACATCACCCCGCCTCCCAACCGTGGCATGACAGTAGAAAAACATGGATCAGACTCAAGTGTAGCCCGCACTACCCTTCCCCTCCCAGGGAGGCGCAGGCTGGCCTCTGAATGCGTTCCGTAGCAGCTCGCTGGCCAGAATGAAGTTGTGTCCGACAGGCAGGCCACTGATCAGCCCAGCGAAGTGACAAGGCTGACAGGCGCATCCCCCGTGGACCAGTCTGCATTCCCAGCAGCCACTCCAGAGCTGGCGCCGGCAAGACTGGTCTCCGAAACGTCTGATACACCTCCCAGTGAGTTTCGGCCCCTCCAGGGCCCGAGAAAGCAGCTGGGAGGGAGCCAAAGGGCGGGCAGCCGGCCACCCGAGCCGGCCATGTGTCCAGCCCGTTACGCCCGCCTCGCCCCGGCCGGACCAGAGGCCCAGCTCGGGACACGACGCAAAGGAAGCCTTGGCGGCAGCCACCACAACCACCACCACGCCGCACTGAGGCGCCCCGGCGTGGCACCGCCGTCAGGTCTCCGCCCCACCCCTCCAACTGGGCCCTCTGGCGAGGCCGGTCCGCGATTCCGGCCAGGCCGGGAGGACTCGACCTGCCACATCCCGCCCGCCCGCCGCCGCAGCCACCTGGAGCGTTCTTACTTCATTGAGCTGGCGCTCCGCGGCCTCGCGCAGGGCTGGGTCCATGGTGCCCCGCAGGGCCTCGATAATGTTGTTGGGATCCATCGCGGCGCGGACTCGGTCAAACCCGGGGCACGGGTGGTACTGGGCCAGGAATAGCGCCAGTCACTGCGCACATGGACCCGCCACACTCCGCAGCGGCTACCGGCGCGAAAGGAAAGAGAAGCGCCAAGGCCCCGGATAGAACCTCTTCGCCTCGGCGTGGAGGCGGGAGATGCTCCGGGCACTTCCTGTCTGCGCGGCCGCGGAGCACCTTGGGAGATGTAGTCCGCAGGCTCTGTCCGCAGCCCACGTGGCTGGCCCTCACAGTCTTGCTACTCAAAAAGGAAAAACGTTCAAACGCCACGGCAAGAAAATGAAAACAATTACGAAAATTCCTCATAACATGTCTAAGGAATTGAATGCAATGTATGGTACAGTTTGTTGCTAGTAGCTGTGTAATTGAAGGAAACTTTTTGAAAATCAATTTGAGTCATATTTCTAAATGGCATAAAATGTGAGTTTGAGGCCAGCCTGGACTATATAGCGAGACCCTGTCTTAAATAAAAAAAAAAAAAAAAAAAAAAAAGCAGCATAAAAATACTTATACTCAACGGGGTGTGGTGCCACACGCCTGTAATCCCAGCACCTGGGAGGCTGAGACAGGAAGATTGCTGCGAGTTCGAGGCCAGCCCAGGGTACAGAGTGAGTTCAAGGCCAGGTTGAACTACACAGTGGGTCCCTGTCTCAAAAAACCAAAAAAATAAATAAATAAATTTTAAAAATTAAGAAAAAAGGCCGGTGAGATGGCTCAGCGGCATAAGCGCCTGCTTTGCAAGCGCGAGGGCCCGAGTTCGACTCCCGGATCCCACATACGAAAAAGGGGCCGGTGATATCGCTCAGTGGCACGGGTGCCTGTTGGCGCGCGAGGTCCTGAGGTCGACCCCCCGGTACCCACCAAAAAAAAAAAAATTAAGAAAAAAAAATATATATCCTTTGACCTGGTAATCCCATTTATGAGACTTTATCCCAAGAAAATACTGTAACACAAAAGATTAAATGAGCTTTACGATGTAAGGTATTTATCACATTGCATATAATTAATTATAAAATAATGAAATTATAGCATTTTACTGAGTTTCCAAATTCTAGCTAGGACTTTTTATAAACCACCTCTAAATGCAGGGTTAAAGCACAATCCATGATAAAATTCACCTTCTTTAAAACAGTCAAAGAAACAGTTTCAGAAAGGTTAAGTAACTTGCACAAGGTCATTTAGCAGGAGGCTTAAACAGGTTTTCAACATCTATGATCTCTGTTCAAATTTTTCATTGCTCTGAAACAACTTCTTTTTTTTTTTTTTTTTTTTTTGTGGGTACCGGGGGGTCGACCTCAGGACCTCACACGCCAACAGGCACCCGAGCCGCTGAGCGATATCACCGGCCCCTTTTTCGTATGTGGGATCCGGGAGTCGAACTTGGGCCCTCGCGCTTGCAAGGCAGGCGCTTATGCCGCTGAGCCATCTCACCGGCCCTGAAACAACTTCTTAAGAGAAATTTCCAACAATATGAAAATGGTTCAACAAATTACAAAAATTCAGTCAATTAAATACTTAACAGTTATTAAAACTTACAAATAGTTCCAGTCGTGGTAACGTATGCCTGTGGTTCCACCTACCCTAGAGAATGAGGCAGGAAGATAGCATGAGCACAGATATTATATACACAATATACGTATCTTGTAGCATCATGAAAGCATACAGCTTTGTAACATGGAGAAAAACTGGGAAGCAAGGCTAGCAAATGAATTGATTTTCTAGGATGTGAAATTTTGGGTCCTTTTATATTGGTTATTGTTATAAAATTCTGTAAACTGCTAAAAAGAATTATAAGTCTTCAAATACAATTTGTTAAATGATAACTTCTTATTTCTAGTTTATAAAGTAGAAAGGCACACAAAAGCCTTTTCCTGAAGTAGTGGTTTTATAATATTAATACTGTACCTCTTATCTGACAGCTACTGTGTCTGGGGTGAGGTACAATTATTCCTAATTTACAATGAAGAATCCAAGGTTCAGATAGACTACTTAAGTTATGAAAAGTCATAAAATCTTCTTAACTGTAATTTGTAGAAAGCTTTATTAATGTACTGATATAATCTGTACAGTAATATGAATTTCTCTTTCTCCCCCACTCCTCAGTCTGAGGGCCTTGAAAACAAGGATGGTTTATTCACCTTTGCATTCTCACTTCCTACCACAAAACTTGAATGTCTAGTAGTTCAATAAAGATTTTAGTGAACAAATGAAGAAAAGAATTAATGAACTAGTAATGACTTCAAGTGGTTGAGCCGGAATTCAAAGCTTGTGCATTATTTTCATTTCTCTCTCTCTTTTTTTTTTTTTTTGAGACAGTCTCACTTTTTAGTGCAGGCTGGCCTTGAACTCGCTTATGTAGCCCAGGCTGGCCTCAAACTTCGGGATCCTCCTGTCTCAGCCTCTCAAGTACTGGGATTACAGGTGTGCACCACCACGCCTAACAAATTTTATTCTTTTATTTTTGTAGTATTGGGGTTTGAACCCAAGGCCTCATGTTTGCCACTGAGTTATATTCCCAGCTCTTTTTTATTTTGAGACAAGTTCTCACTAAGTTGTCCAGCCTGGTCTCAAAATTGCAATCTTGCTGCCTCAGCCTCCTGAGTAGCTGGGACTACAAGAATGCACCATTCTGCTCAGCTCCACCTAGTTCATTTCTAAATTAAAAATCTGTTAACAATTTGATAGTTATTAACTTTAAACATTACTTGGGTAAAATTAGCATTTAACAATATTGAATGCTCTGATCCATGAACATGGTATTTATTTATTTATTTATTTTGGTACCAGGAATCGAACTCAGGGCCTTGTGCTTGTCAGGCAGCCACTGAGCCGCTGAGCTACATCCCTGGCCCTATTTATAGCTTCTAAAATTTCTCTGAGTGCCGGGCATGGTGGTGCATGCCTGTAATCTCAGCACTCAGGAGGCTGAGCAGGAGGATTACTGCTAGTTCGAGGCCAGCCTGGGCTACAAAGTGAGTTCAAGGCCAGCCTGAACTGCATAGTGAAACTCTGTCTCAAAAAGATCAAAAAAACTTTTTTTCTCTTAATAATATTGTTAGTTTTTAAAAATATTGTTAGTTTTTAATACATGGGGATTGCATATATTTTATTACATGTATTACTAAACATTTCATGCTTTTTATTGCTATTTCTAGTGATATTTTGAATTTTCATTTTCCAACTATTAGTTGCTTATATCTAGGAAAATAATTTTTTTCAGTGTTGGATATCAAACCCAGTGCCTCTCACATCCTACATAAGTGCTCTACCACTGAGTTAAATCCCCAGCCACACCAACAATTAATTTGTTTTGTGTTTGTTTGTATAGTTTCTAATTTTTGTTTTGCTTTTGCAATGCTGAGTTACATGCTGGCAAACACTCTACCATTGAGTCAAACCTTCAGGTAATTTTGTTTTGAATCCTGCAATCTTATTGAAATAGCTTACTGATTTTAGTATCTCCCCTCACCATGTCCCTTAGAAATTTCAATGAATACCATCAGGATTTCCACAACAAAAACAGTTTTAATTGTGCATGCCTATATATATGCATTCCCTGGGGATTGAACCCAGGGCTTTGCACATGCTAAGTGCATGCTCTACCACTGAGCTACACTCCCCAGCGTTTTTTTTTTGTTTTTTTTTTTTTTTTTTTGAGACAGAGTCTTGCTATGTAATGCAGGCTGGCCTTGAACTCACTTATGTAGCCCAGGCTGGCCTCAAACTCATGGGGATCCTCCTGCCTCAGCCTCCTGCCTGGATTACAGGCCACCATGCCTGGCCTTTTTTACATTCTTAATTGTAGGTTTTTTCATACATTCTTTTTTTTTTTTTTTTTTTTTTTGGTGCTGGGAATTGAACTCACGACCTTGTGCTTGCCATGCAGGCGCTGTGCCGCTGAGCTATATCCCTGGCCCCTACACATTCTTTTTTTTTTTTATATGCGGGTACCGGGAGTCAAATTCAGGACCTTGCACTTGCCAGGCAGGTGCTTATGCTGCTGAGCTATACCACTGGCCCACATTCTTTTATAAAGGTTAAAATTTCCTATTATATTGGATGCACCTTGAGACCATTCTCTTAAGTGAAATAAATCGGACACATGTGTGTAAATACTGCATTGTTTCTCTGGGTGAGAAACCGAAAGTGCAACTAAGAACCAAAATGTGTAATAAGTATTGTGAAATAGGAAGAAAATGTTCAAATGGGGAGGGGGAAAAGAAAGAAGGGAAAAGCAAAAAAAAAAAAAAGAGAGAAAAGAAGGAAAAAATGGAAACAAAGCTTTTGTAAATGCGGAGGGGAGGAGGGGTCGAAGGCAGGGTAGGCAAAAGACAAAAAAAAGAAACAACTTATATCATGTACAGGTACAAATTCTCTATGATGAATGTGATCATTATGCATATCTAAAATGTACCAATAAAATCTGATTGGAGAAAAAAGAAAGAGCAGGTGGCTGGTAAAAGGAATATGTGTTTTAAAGAGGACAGGGCCATACATCTCTTCTGGATAGAAAACAAAGAACTGTTTCTCTTAAAAAAAAAAAAAAAGTCTACTTAAAACCCATCAGATTGTACACTTTACCGATTATAAATTTTGCCTACAGAAGATTAATTTTTCCTAAAAGACTTGAGAGACATGAAGAAATACAACATGGAGGTGGTGTTTAGACACACACAAGCACACACAAACACACAACATATGCGGCATATATACGACATGAAAATTTGAACGCTGATCGGGTATTTGCTGATACTGACTTGTTGAGAAACTTTACTTCTTTTTTTTTTTAGTTTTGTTTAATTAATTAATTTATTTTTTAAAGACAACAAGTAAACATTCTCATGTATTAACAAACTCAAGAATTAGAGAATGTACAAATACTAAGGAATGGAATAGTCACAGTGAAATTGCATTTTCATACTAGGGAGACAATATGATGAGAAACTTTACTTTTTTTTTTTAATTGAGAGTTATTTATTACACTTTCTTATTGATACATCGTGGTTTTTTTCTCATTCCCACTCGGCATGCAAGACGTTTCTCGGCTTTAATTCCAATAATTGCTTTTTGGTTGTATTAAAAGTGAGGAAAGATTTCTCCTCCTGTAGAGAAATATTTGTTGATAAACTGATATAACACGTAGCATTTGCTATTTTTTTTTTTTTTGTTCCATTACTGGTGATTGAACCAGGGCCTCAGACTGAGTTACATTCCTAGTCCTGTTTTTTATTTTTTATTTTGAGGCAAGGTCTTGTTAAGTCACTAAATCACCCAGACCAGGTTTGAACTTGTGATCTTCCTGCCTCAGCCTTCCTGAATGCTGAGATTATTGGTACGCACCACTACATCTGACAGCATTTGCTTTAAAAGAATTGAAGTGCAAGACAGTGGGGGGATATAAGTGAAACAAGTTTAGCCAAATTTTGATAACTATTGAAGTTGGGCACATTGAGGCTTATTTATACTGTATTAGTGTTATAACTTTTAAATTATAACATAGTATGTAATTTATTTAATTAATTAATTAATTCATTTATTTTTTGTGGGTACTGGGGGTCGACCTCAGAACCTTGCGTGCCAGCAGGCGCCCGTGCCGCTGAGCCATCTTGCCGGCCCTATAATTTATTTTATATAAAAAATTTCCTATCATTTCCAATTTTCTTAGACTTTAAAAAAAATATGAATAAGGCCGGTGAGATGGCTCAGCGGCCTAAGCGCCTGCCTGGCAAGCGCGAGGGCCCAGGTTCAACTCCTGGAACCCACATACGAAAAAAGGGCCGGTGATATCGCTCAGCGGCACGGGCGCCTGCTGGCGCGCGAGGTCCTGAGGTCGACCCCCGGTACCCACACACACACACAAAAAAATTATGAATAGGATGGTGAATTTTGTCAAAATTTAAATTTTATTTTCACTCCTGGCGATTGAATCTAAGGTCTTTACACTGAGCTACATCCCAACTCATTTTTAAAATTTATTTATTTATTTACTTACTTATTTATTTATATTTTGAGAAAGGGTCTCACCCAGTCACTAGGTTGCCCAGGAGGACTTGAATGGGCAATCCTCCTGCTTCAGCCTCCTAGAGTGTTGGGATTATAGGTATGCCACCAAATGTGGCTCAATTTGCTGATTACTTTCTCTCTCTCTCTTTTTTTTTTTTTTTTTTTTTTTTAGGTTGGCCTTGAACTCACAGTGATCCCTACCTCGGCCTCCCTAGTGCTGGGATTATAGGCATGCGCCACTATGCCTGGCTATTTTTGCTAATTTTTAAAAGGATATTTGTGTCTGTGTTCAGGAGGAATATTGGTTAGTATTTTTCTCTTCCCAAATGGCTTTATCCGGTTCTAGTACACAAATAATGTCACCCTTGTAAAATAGGCTCCTTACTCTTGTTTTCTGAAAAAATTTGTGGAGAACTGATATTATATCTTCATTAATATTTGGTAAAATTTAGTAAAACCATCCAAGGCTTGAAGATTTATTTTTGGGAAGAATTTAATTATACATTTAACCTTTAAGGGATATAGGACTGCTGTATTTAGATTCCCTACTTTTCCTTAAGTCAGTTTGGCAGTCTATGTCTATCAAGGAATTGGTCTACTTCATCTAAGATGTCAAATATATTAGAATATACAGTATTATTGGTTCATAATACTGTATTTACATAGTACTCCTTTAATGCCTAGCAATGTCCTCTCTCTCTCTCTTTTTTTTTTGAAACAGGGTCTTGCTGTGTACTGCAGGCTGACCTCAAGCTCATTCTGTAGCCCAGGCTGGCCTCAAATCACAGCGATCCTCCTGCTTCAGCCTCCTGCGCGCTGGGATTCTCATTCTTTTTTTTTTGTGTGGGTACCGGGAGTTGAACTCAGGACCACGCGCTTGCCAGGCAGGTGCTTATGCTGCTGAGTTATCTCACCGGCCCTCTCATTCTTGATATTAGTACTTTCCTCATATTCTGTTACATCTTGCCCGATCTGGTAAATTTTTAAATGCCAACATCTGGTGTCCAACATCATGACTTTTTTTTTTTTTGTGGGTACCGGGGGGTTGACCTCAGGACCTCGCGCGCCAGCAGGCACCCGTGCCGCTGAGTGATATCACCGGCCCCTTTTTCGTATGTGGGTTCTGGGAGTTGAACTGGGGCCCTCGCGCTTGCAAGGCAGGCGCTTACGCCGCTGAGCCATCTCACTGGCCCCCCAACATCCTGACTTTTATGTGGGTGAGTTTTCTTATCTTTTTTTAATGAATGCTGTGCTTTGTTTTAATTGTCAATTAAATTGCTTGATGTTCAGTATGATACTTCTAGGTCTCGTTTAAAATAAAATTCTTTTTTTTTTAATGTGGGTACCGGGAGTTGAAGTCAGGACCTCACGCTTGCCAGGCAGGCACTTGTACTGCTGAGCTATCTCACCAGCCCTAAAATATTTTTAAATGTAAGTGTTATTATTTACTATAGGGCTATTTTACTTTACGAATAAAATGTAGCCTTTGGGGGTTTCTATTAATTCCCCAAGTACTCTGGTTGGTGGGATCTGTAGCAGTCCAGCCCTGTCAGGACTCTAGAAATTGTTCAGCTGCAAGCTGCACTTTTCTCCACCATGTAAAAGCATAATAACCAGCAAAGGTTCTGGGACACCATGTGGATTCTGTATGGAGCTCTTTCCCTAGCTTGCAGGAGCACTACCCTGTTATTTCTGCCCACCTCAGCCAGCTACACTTCAGACCCTCCCGAGTCAGTAAGCCCGCAGCGCTCCTTATGGAGCCCATTCCTGTCCTTCGGTCTACAGTGAACTCTCTGGAAGAAAACTAGGGAAATTTCAGGACTTACCTCGTCTGTTTCCTTCTCTCAGGCATCATAACCCTAGTCTGTTTCTTTTCCGGTGTCTAAAAGAAGTTATTTCATATATTTTTGTCCAGTTTCTAGGTATTGATAGCAGGAGATGCTTACTGTTACTCCACCATGGTTGGAAGCAGAAAAATCTTTTTAGTTGCTATAAAAAGATACTCTTTTTTTTTTTTGTGGGTACCGGGGGGTCGACCTCAGGACCTCGCGCGCCAGCAGGCGCCCGTGCCGCTGAGCGATATCACCGGCCCTTTTTTCGTATATGGGTTCCAGGAGTCAAACTCGGGCCCTCGCGCTTGCCGGGCAGGTGCTTAAGCCGCTGAGCCATCTCACTGGCCCTAAAAAGATACTCTTAATTTTCTTTTTCTTTCTTTTTTCTTTTTATTTATTTATTTATTTATTTATTTATTTATTTATTTATGGTGCTGGGGATTGAACCCAAGGTCTTGCACATGCTAAGTTCTCTACCACTGAACTACAAACCCAGCTGAATATTCTTTTTATCACCAGAAATATTCAGGGAAACTATGAAGATCAAAAGAGATATTATACATCAGGTTTATTCTTCTAACTCCAGAAAGAAATTTTCCTTTTGCCTGCCTACTCATTATGTAGTCAAGATATGCTACTTACTCTTGAAAACTCCTGTGATGCAGAAAGCCAGTACAACAGGAAAATTCAAGGGAAAAAAGTCAGAATACTTGAGAGGTAGCTCTGATCCCAATCCCTGGGAAACTCCATCCTGAGTTCAGAACAGCACATCTGTAGGAAGGAGGGCCATGGTTGGGCTTGCAATCCTCCTGCCTCCTGGAAGATGAATGGTGACAACTATGGTTCGGATATGGCTTGAATGTGTCCCCTAAAGGCTCATGTCCTACAAGTTTGGCCCCAGTGTGGCAGCTTTGAGGTGGCAGAACATTAAGATGCAGGGGCCTGGAGGGAGGTAATTAGATCACCAGCTGCACCACCCTCAGAAGAGGTTAATTTAGTTCTCATGGGACCCAGGTTAGTTATCATGAGAGCAAACTGATATAAATTGAGGCCACCACATGGCTTGGCCTCTTCTGTACATGGCTGGTGCCTTTTCCCTTTCTTCAGCGTGGTGTGATGTAGCCTGGGAGTCCTCATTGAGGATAACAGTGGCATGTTCTTTTGATGCTCTAGCCAACAATATTGTGAGCCAAATAAACTTCTTTACAGTCTCAGGTATTTTCTTATAGCAACAGAAAACAGATAATAGTAACTGAGGGCATTGGCAGACTTGTAATCCCAGCTACTCGGGAGGCTGACACAAGAGGATCACAAATTTGGGGCCAGCCTGGACAATGTAGCAAGACCTTGTCTCAAAAAGGGTGGCAGGGGCTAACGATCTAGCTCTGTGCTCCCTGGGTTCAGTATCAGTACTGGAATAAAATAGTGACAGCTGGGTGTGGTGGCACACACCTATAATCCCAGCACTTGGAAGGCTGAGGCAGGAGGATTGCTGTGAGTTTGAGGCCAGCCTGGGGTACAGAGTGAATTCGAGGACAGCCTGAACTACATAGCAAGACCCTTTCTCAAAATAAATAAATAAATAAATAAATAAATAAATAAATAAATAAGAGAGAAAGAAAAGAAAAGAAACCAAACAATTAAAAAGTGGGCAAAAATTCTGAACAGGTATGCACATGGTGCTATAATTTGAATGTTTGTGCCCCCAATAATTAATGTTACTTTTGTCATCATCCTTATTATTTGAACCAGAGAATCCTTGGGCTTTTATGTAATGTTTTGTTTTTTGAGACAAGGTCTCACCATGTAGTCCAGGCTGGCCTTAAACTCACCATGTAGCCCAGGCTTGAGGCAATCCTGCCTCAGCCTCCCAAGTGCTGGGATTACAGTCATGTACCACTATGCCCAGTGAATCACTGGTATTTTAGAAAGATTACTTCTGTAGAAATATGAGGGCTGACTGGGAAAGAGCAATGCAAGAGCAGATAAACCAGGTAAAAGTGAGTTTCAAGAGTCTAAGAGAGGGCCGGTGAGATGGCTCAGCAGCATAAGCACCTGCCTGGCAAGTGTGAGGTCCTGAGTTCAACTCCCGGTACCCACATACGAAAAAAGGGCCAGTGATATCGCTCAGTGGCACGGGCACCTGCTGGCATGCGAGGTACTGAGGTCGACCCCTGGTACCCACAAAAAAAAAAAAAGAGTCTAGGAGAGAGGTAATATCATACAAAAGTGTTGCAAGAGAGCTAGAGGTCAATGCTTTGGGAAGCAAAGTTCATCAGTTTTTCACATCCCTCTTATGTACTTCTTTTTTTTTTTTTTTTTTTTTTTTTGTGGGTACCGGGGGGTCGACCTCAGGACCTCGTGCACCAACAGGCACCCGTGCTGCTGAGCGATATCACCGGCCCCTTTTTCGTATGTGGGTTCCGGGAGTCGAACTCGGGCCCTCGCGCTTGCAAGGCAGGCGCTTACACCGCTGAGCCATCTCACCGGCCCTCTTATGTACTTCTTAACGCCTCCTGGCTATGGAGTGACCAATCTGTGCAGTCTGTAACCACTTTCACGCAAATGTAACTTGATAGCTCCTCATTTACCTTTCATTTCCTGCTAGGACTTTTCCAATGTACGTCTTGGGATTCCTGTGGCCACCTGCTTGGGTATTCGCACATGTGTAACCTAGCAGTGCCAGGCAGGTCTAAGCCTTCTGAGACTACCCTGGAACAAAGCGGGAATAGCTGGGTAAAATTTTCTGTCTCTTCCCTTAAATGGACAGTTGTGAGTTGCTTTTCTTCCTTTCCTTTTTATTTTATTTATTTATTTATCTTGAGACAGGGTCTCACTACGCAGTTCAAGCTGGCCTTGAACTCACTATGTAGCCCAGGCTGGCCTTGAAGTTGTTATGACAATGAGGACTTCATACCCATCTACAAGTGGGATAGTTAAAACTCCTGACCTGCACTGGATCACCTTTACTAAGAATCTCTTCTGTGGCCTGGTGTGTGGTGGTGCATACCTCTAATCCCAGCTATTCAGGAGGCTGAGGCCGAAGAATCACAAGTTCAACCCAGCCTGGGCAATTTACTGAGACCCTTCTCTAAATAAATAAAACAGGGCGGGGATGTAGCTCACTACTCCCTGGGTTCAATCCCCAGTGCCACAAAACCAAATAAGCAAATTATAAGGGTAGCATTGCTTCAAAGCTTCAACAGAACATTGAGTCAAAGTCAGACCCTGATAGAATATGGGAGCCTGACATCTGGGATAAAGATATTTGGGTAGACATGTAAGAGAATCTTGAACCCCTGGATTCTTCTAAACTTTCTACGTTAGCAAAAGCAGTCCCTTCCCCTAGCTGGAGGAAAGACACTTCCCTGCAAAGATTTAACCTGAAGCATCTCTCTCTTAGGATGTTGTGGGGTTTTTTTGTTGTTGTTGTTGTTTTTGTCTTTTTGAGACAGGGTTTCACAATGCAATTCAGGCTGGCCTTGAACTCACTTTGTAGCCTAGGCTGGCCTCAAACTTGCAGCAATCCTCCTGCTTCAGCCTCCCAAGTGCTGGGATTACAGGCGTGCTCCACCATGCCCAGCTGTGTTTTTTGTTTGTTTGTTTGTTTGTTTTTGAGACAGTTTCTTGCTATGAAATTCAGGATGGCCTTGAACTCATTATGTAGTCCAGGCTGGCCTTAGACTCACAATAATCCTCCTGCCTCAGTCTCCCAAGTGCTGAGATCACAGGTATGTGCCACCACACCCAGCCATCAAAAGATGATTCTTGTCTTTAAATTCTACCTCTGCCACCCTTCACTCCCTCCAGGCTCATACTGATAATTCTGGTGAGTTCTCTGCACAGCCCAGGAAGGGAAATATCTTTCCTGCTCCAAGAGAAAGTAGATTACACACCAAAGGAATTATGGGATGTGGCTAATATGTCCCAACAGATGCTGAAGGAATGTATCTTGAGGGTGTTAGAGAAGGGGAGCAGAGTATAAGGTTACAGGGCTGGGAGTTTTTTTTTGTGTGTGTGTGTGTGTGTGTGTGTGTGGTTACTGGGGGTCGACCTCAGGACCTCGCGCGCCAGCAGGCGCCCGTGCCGCTGAACGATATCACCGGCCCTTTTTTCGTATGTGGGTTCCGGGAGCCGAACTCAGGCCCTTGCGCTTGCCAGGCAGGCGCTTATGCTGCTGAGCCATCTCTCTGGCTAGGCTGGGAGCTTTTTAATAGCTTCTCACAATTATTATTTGGCTATGGCTCTGTGGAAAGAAAGGACAAAAACCATTTTTTTTATCCTTATGCAGTTCAGACTGGCCTTGGACTCACTTGTAGCACACGCTGGCCTTGAACAAGTAGCAATCCTCCTGCCTCAGCCTCCCAAGTGCTGGGATTACAGGTGTGCACCACCACACCAGGCCAAAACTTTGTGTTTTATGATAAAGAGCAAGCATCACAAAGGATAAACACAGAATCCAGGTAGACAGGATTTGTCATATGGTTACCAACCAGACTGTCTTGCCCATCCAAGTGCTTAAACCATGGGTCTATTAATGGATGGTCATGACAGTAGGGATACAGGCTATGTATAAGCCCAGCCTTATGTGTTCCTTCTAACCAATACCGATCTGGCTATTGCCCAACCTGCCATGAAGAGACTGTTGCTGAGCCCTTAGTTTTACTCCATCCCTTGAAGAGACCAGTCAACCACATGGGGTCATATTGATTGTACGAATCAGACTCATTCTTTTCTTGAGTGAGCTGCAATTAGTTCTTGCTAAGATTGACATCTACTCTAAATATGAAGTCACTGCTACCCACAGTACCTCTGCTAGTACCACTATATTTGTACTTCTACCTATAGTTTTGTTTTCAGTGCTGAGGATTGAACCCAGGGCCTTGCACATGCTAGGGAAGTGCTTTGCCACAGAGCTATGTTCTCATCCCAATACTTACAGAATTTCTGACCTACCATCATAGGCTCCCATGCAACACTGTCTCAGAATAGGGATGGAGTAAAACTAAGGGCTCAGCAACAGTCTCTTCATGGCAGGTTGAGCAATAGCCAGATCAGTATTGGTTAGAGAGAACACATAAGGTCGGGCTTATATGTAGCCTCTATCCCTACTGTCATGACCATCCATTAATAGACCCATTGTTTTCTATAAGGAAAAGAAGTACTACAGTGAAAACATGGCCACAAAATCTATTGATCTTTCCGTGTTCCCCAGCATCCTAATGCTGCTGTTAAGAGTACGTTAAAGCCGTCTGCTAAAATCTCACTCTACAAATCAACATGACGATAGCACCCACATTGTGTGTTCAGGGTACTGTCCTCTAGGATCTGTTTATGCACTGGACTAATGCTGATATACATTCCAAATGACTAGACTACAAGGGCCAGGGAACAAATGATGAGAGAAGGATTTTCTCCACTCACTTGGGACACAGTGAGCTTGAATTTGAAGTTAGTGTCCATCTTGGTCACTTTGAACTTATGCCAATGAACCAGGAGGCAAAAAAGGAGCTGCTACAAGGGCAAGAAAAATCAATCCTTATACCATAATGCCTCTATATCTAGTGATGATGGTGAACAGCTAATTGTAGCAACCACAGCCAAAGAGGGTGAGGGGCCAAGAACCCTTCAGTATAAAGGTCAGGGTTTCTCCTGACCAAGCTTATCCAAAGTATTGGCTAAGGATAAATGAATTTAATGGAGATTATAAGTGTATCTGTGCAGTGCATGGAGTACTGTATTGTTCAACTCTTGTGCTGTGCGGTGAATGAAAATGTCCTTTGTCTATAACTTAGGAATCACATATTCTCTGTCAGCACCCACAAAACTGGCTTGCTCTTCCTTGTAAATACAATCTTTGTTATAAAAATATGCAACCTGCGTGACCAGGCCTATTATTTCCCACACCAGGGCTTCTCTGAGGCCGTATCATAATTTGCCCACAGAAACATGAGTGATTCTTCTACATGCCCAAATTAGAAGTACCAGGAAGTTAATATTCTGAGGCAATCCCTTGATCAATGGAAAATGAGAACTGATTTTTCTTTCTTTCTCTTTTCTTTTCTGATCCTAAGATACATTTTATAAATCTGCTCAAATCTCACAAAATCAAGACCCCAGTCACAGTTAGTATATAAAACTAGAAGTCTTTCCTTGAACTTGTTCTTTTTCATTCCTAGTTTCGCTCTGTCTGCACCTCATTCCTGCCCTCTGGAATTATACATCCAAATAAATTGTGAAAGTATGTCTCAAATTCTACTTTTTGGGGATACCCAATTTGTGGCAATAGAACTTTAGACAGTGGCAATATTATAGACAGCTAAGTTAGGTAGAAATATAGGCAGTCAGACAAGGGTAGGCCCTCAAGAGAGTCAGTGCAGAAGATGAGAATGCAGCAAAACTGTGGCTGGGGGCGCATCTGAAGAAGATTAAAGTCACAGTGGCCAGATTTATGTATTTCCCTAAGGAGTAAATGCTAGTTTGAGATTACTGGTATCACCCTTTTGAGATTTGCTCTATAAATAAACCATTATCTCATTAGGGGTGGGCCATCTTCTCCCACCTACTAAGACTAAGACTACAGACAAGGCTGAGACTATAGATTATCAATCAAGGTTAATGATGTCATCCATATGCCCTTGCTACTATTGGATCAACATTACCTAAGTGGCTATACTTATAATCTTATTGGTTGATCATAGTTTTGACCCATGTTGTACCCACCTGGTGATTTTTCTCTATAAAACTTCCTTTGAGAAGTGGGCTCATTGGCAATCCATTCAGGACTCCTCCTGTCCCTCAGGAGCTATTCCTATTTCCCTTTCCTATTCCCAATTTCTATTCCCCGTTCCTTTTTCCCTAATAAACTTTCCTACTCTTAACCTCTGTTGGTCCTTAGAATTCATTCTTCGACTTTGAGGAACACGAACTGAGCGTATCAGACATCTAGCACGTTGGGAGTTATAATATTTCCCTTATCTCATTTGGAGCTCCTATATCAGCAAGATGACTTGTAAAGCTTTAAGTCTAAGTGAGTTAGAGGAGGTGATGCTATCAGAAGACATCAGTAATGCAGCAGGAGGAGCACACCTGCTGTTGTGAGCATGTAATTTGAAATACTTGTGTATGTCCTTGTGAAGCCCCATGTACAAGGTGAGATGCTAACCCATATATCAGATAAAAGCTAGATCTATTCAATAAGCACAGGTTGGAATTCGATAATATGCAAACCAGTTTTGTTTTGTTTTGGTCAGCGCTAAGGACTGAATCCAAGGCCTTGTGCATGCTAAGCAAATGCTCTACCATTGGGCCGGTGAGATGGCTCAGCGGCTTAAGCGCCTGCCTTGCAAGCGCGAGGGCCCGAGTTCGACTCCCGGAACCCACATACGAAAAAGGGGCCGGTGATATCGCTCAGTGGCACGGGTGCCTGCTGGCGCGCGAGTTCCTGAGGTCGACCCCCCAGTACCCACCAAAAAAAAAAAAAAATGCTCTACCATTAAGCCAATCCCCAGCTCCAATGCCGTGCTCTCTTTTTTTTCAGTGTTCTTAAAGAAACTGACACCATGAAAGGATTAAAACCTGAGAAATGGAAAGAAGACAGGTATTGTGTTAGTAGATGCAGTAAATAATTACATACTTCTGTGCATGGTTCTATGCTTTCCTCTGCTATGAAGGAGACAAGAGTTGAAATACTCATTGTCTTTACTTCAAGGCACTTATAATCCAATAAAGATGATGTTTTGTATAACATCGAATTGAGAGAAATATTCTTGAATAGAAAGAGGACCTCTGAAGAGAGAGCTATCACTTGCAGCTAAGATATCAGGGATAGCTGGCTGGAGAAGGAGGCATCTTGGCTGGGCTCTGGACCCTAAAGCATGCAATGACAACACTCTGAGGGCAGAACATTCCAAGTAGAGAAGATGACAAAGGTACAGAAATGGGAGCACATGATTTGGAGAATATGATAGCATCTTTGGTTCCAAAGATCATGTTACTTTAAATGACAGATTTATCCCAAGGTTATGTGTGACAATAAAGAAGCCAGGAATGTCAATCATGTAGGAATGTGGCCTTACAGGGTATAAATTCAGTCTGGGACCTGGGAGGCTGCACTGGATCCCAGGCAGCTCAAGGTGTGCTGTCTGGATTCTTTCCTCTGGTCTGTCCCTATATATGGATGCTCTCTCTGCAGCTCCTGTTCAGACTCCTGCCACTTCTCTTGACGCTTCGAAATACTCAAAGCTTCTGTCTACTTCTGGCTTTAGCTGTCACAGCTGCTAGTTACAGTATTTTCTCTGTGTGCCATACAGCTTCTGACCCTGCTATTAACTATTTTACTATCTGGGTCTCAATTTCAATCTTTTTTCTTCTTTCGTGGTATGGGGTCTTGCATATGCTAGGCAAGTATTCTACCACTGAGCTACAGCCCCAGACATTTTTAATTTGTTATTTTGACACAGGGTCTCATTAAGTTGCCCAAAATTGCTCAAATTTGCTATCCTCCTGCCTCAACCTCCTGAGTAGCTGGAATTATAAGCATGGCCACTGCGTCCAGCTCAAATTTAATTCTTGCAAGAGGAACGTCATTAGTCTGGTTAAATATTATCATTGCTATTGAACAACTCTCTTGGGCAATTGGACAGACTATGAATACACTCTCCTAGTTCAATTAGATGTGCGAAAGGTGACAGCATCCTATAGTGTAAAACAAAACAAACTCAGAGGAGCTGTAGAAGTGGAAGGCACTGCTCCAGTCCTGGAGCAGTAAAGCAATTTGACCTGGTCTTAGTAGCAAAGAGAAATAAATCTGGGCCAAGAAAATGAGGGATTTAAGTGCCAGGATAAGTCATTTAGATTTATTTGTGTGGGCCAATAGTTCTGACTTCTTTAAGACCCTTTTCTGTAATTTCCTCCCTACTATGTTTATTTATTTATTTTTTAGACAGGGTCTCGCTATGCTATTCAGGCTGACCTTGAACTCACTATGTAGTTGAGGCTGATCTCAAATTTGTGGTGATCTTCCTGCCTCAGCCTCCTGAGTGCTGGGATTACAGGCATGCACCACCATCCCCACTCTTCCTACTATTGTTTTTTTTTTTTTTTTGTGGGTACCGGGGGGTCGACCTCAGGACCTCGTGCGCCAGCAGGCGCCCGTGCCGCTGAGCAATATCACTGGCCCCTTTTTCGTATGTGGGTTCCGGGAGTCGAACTCGGGCCCTCGCGCTTGCCGGGCAGGTGCTTAAGCCGCTGAGCCATCTCACCGGTCCCCTACTATTGTTTTTCTAGTATATGTGCTGCCGAAGGGAGCACTCTCCCTACTTTTTTTTTTTTTTTTTTTTGTGGGTACCGGGGGTCGACCTCAGGACCTTGCGCCCTGCCGCTGAGCGATATCACTGGCCCCTTTTTCGTATGTGGGTTCCGGGAGTCGAACTCGGGCCCTCGCGCTTGCAAGGCAGGTGCTTACGCCGCTGAGCCATCTCACCGGCCCTCTCCCTACTATTCTTAAATGAGGCCCATCAATATTACAGTTGAACTAACTATACACATGTATTTTTAGAAAATCAATATAGTGCTCAAACTATAACATAAATGAGAAATAGTGGTGCAAGCCTGTAATCCCAGTGCTCTGGGAGGCTGAGGCAGAAGGATCACAAGTTTGAGGCCAGCCTGGGCAACTTAGCAAGACCCTGTCACAAAATAAAACAAAAAGGGCTGGAGCTATAGCTCAGCACTAGTGTGCTTGCCTAGTATACTCAAAGCCCTAGGTTCAAGGTCCAGTATTACACACACACACAGAGGAAAGTGATTTAAAATATGTATTTCAATGTGTAATTGCTCATGCACAGCTATACTAGAAGTCATAAAGCAGTAATCAGATGATTATACAATGGAAAATCATGAATGTTACAACTACAAATCAGATTGATACAAGCGTGTTGTGCTGGTGACTCAAATGCCACCAACACTATTGCCATCAAGAATGTAATTTCCTGAAAGAGTCTAATAGTCCCAATCTCAGTGTCTGGCACTCAATTAAAATGCAGTGCTTGGGCTAGGGATATAGTGCAGCAGCACAGTGCCTGCCTGGCAAGCGCAAGGTCCTGAGTTCGATTGCTGGTACACACACACACACACACACACACACAAATGCAGTGCTTAGCTGTGGATGTAGCTCAGTGGTATAGTGCTTGCCTAGCTGCACAAAGCTCTGGGCTCAATCTGTATAAGAAAAAAAATAGTAGTAGTCTTTTGAGATGAAAAAGTCTGAAAGCCAAAGAGATTTCCATAGTTCAGGTCTTAAATGCCTCCCATAAAAGTTTGGTTTCCAGCTTGGCACTACTGGGAGGTGGTGAAAACTTTAAGAGGTGGGGCTTAGTAGGAGGGCTTTAGGCTATTGGTGGCACGACCTTGCAGGGAACAGTGGGACTCCAGCCGTTCCCCTTCCTTGCTTTCACTTCTTGGCCATGAAGTGAACAGTTTTGCTGTATGATGTGCTCTGTTTATATACTACATGTTTGCAGTATATAATAATTGCAGTCCACATGGAGAGTTGATACATGCATATAATACATCTTAATTGTTTTTACTTTCCCTTCCCCTCCCTATCATGCGATCCTTGCCATAATGTGGCCTTAGGGGCCCAAAGCAATGGGGACAAACAATCATGGGCTGAAATCTCTATAACAGGGAGCCATAATAAACCTTATCTCTTTATGTGTTGATTATCTGCAGTGTTTGTTATAGTAATGGAAAGCTGACTAACAAAGAACCCCATTAAAGATTTTAAAAAGAGAAGTGTCAGAATCAGAACAGTCTTTAGCAAGATTTAAGGCTACCAAGGATGATGAGCTTTAAGGTCTGACTTATTTTCATCACTAGCTCATCTGTCCTCCTACCTCAGTGCTTATAAATTAGTAAGCACTCATACATAATCTTGAATTGAATCGGCTTGAATCAAATAATATCTCTAGCAAAGTGTCTACAAAGTCCTTTGGCAGAACATTGTCTCAGGGCATAGCTCCAGAAAAACAATATTGGTGGAAGAAACATCCTCCCTACCGGGCCCCAAATCAGGTCTTTGTTTACTTCACATGTGCAGGACCCTAGTGTCTGAAATGGAAACTTCTAGGTCAAGATCTGTTACAAAGAAGGCTATATTCTATTATACCATCCAAATGTTCACTAGCAACAAGCATAAGGACCCAGTCTCTGTAGCTGCATACAACAGGTACCAAATTTTAGCTGTCTGTTTGAAGAACATCTTGAGTACAATGCCTGGCACCTAGTAGCCATCTAATAAATACAAGTTGGATGGATGAATGAATAGCAGCAACTGAGAATAGTGCCTAGGTTAGAACAATGAAAGAGTAAAATTCCAGTGTTTGTTACATTAGAACCAGACCTAGGACTCGGATTAGTTTTCAGTTTGAAGAACTGTCGAGCAGACTGACTCCAAGACAAGCACTTAGGCCACATCCAAACAAAGCAACAAAAAGAAATAAACAAATATGTATATGGTGACAAGAGCTTAGGAGAAAAAGGAATAGCTTCTTGACTTTCTTCTTTTCCCTCCATGGTTAGTCCCACTGCCCTAAGCAGGTCCAAGTTTCTAAATATAAAACTTTGTTCAAAAGATCTTGTGACATTATATCTATTTTCAGCTTTATCCATTTTCTCTTTATGAAATCACTGATCTGATTAAGGACTTACACTTTGAGTTGATTTTCAAATGGTGGGGAGAATTTGCAAGAAAATGTTCTCACCATTTCACCCTTGATAGCCACATCAGACGTGTCTGTCATTACTCAGTACAGAGCCATTCTTCAATGGCAAAAAGATAATAATATTGATTACAAGTAATTTTTTTTTCAGTACTGGGGATTTAACCCAGGGTCTCTTACATGCTAGGCAAGTACTCTACCAGTAAGCTACATCCCCAACCCAGTAAACAGGTGCCCCTCCCCACTGGATTAAGGAAAATTTATTATCTCAAAAAAACATTTAGCCCAGTTTAGTAGCAAGTTCTTTAGCTTTTGTCTTTTCCACCTTGGCAATATGAGCCATGGATTTTGGACCTAGAATGTTGCCTCCCCAGTGATGGGGATCTCATCATATGTGTCATTGTTGTTCATCCTGAGAGCTTCCACCAGCCTAGCCAGAGTGCCTTTGTCTTCTGAGTTAACTTGTATGAAGGCAACGGTGGTGCACATCTTCCTGTGGTGTAGATGCCCCAGCCTGGCCTTCCCCTTGATGCTTCAGTAAGGGACCCCTGTCTTGCGACACAGGGCAGGCTGGAATACAACCAGCTCAATGGGGTCCACATCACGTGCGATCACCGCTAGCTGAGCCTTCTTGTTCCCCACTAGAGTAGTGACAGTGTTAACACCTCCTCTGAGGACTGGCAGTCTCTAAGTGGGGAGGACCCTTTGTCAGCAGCTTTCTTCTCAGCCTGGGCCAACAGCCTCTGTTTCTTCTCTCGCTTGGACTCTGACCTGTACTTGTGGGCAAGCTTAAAGCAGGTGGATAGCTGTTTGGTGGTCCAAGGCCTGGGGGAATTGGTTAATCACAGGAGGCACCTTCAGCCTCTTATACAGGGTAAGCCCTCTGCCACGGCAGCCGGGTGTAGCAGAGCCATTTGACAAAGCAGGTGAGCTCCCTCTTGGGCTGCCTGTCCTGTCCAATGCCAAATTTCCTGGCCCTCTTCTCAAACAGGGGATTTACCACCTCCTCGGCCTCCTGCTTCTTTACAACAGCAAGGGCCAGGGCCAAGTTCTGCTCCTTGGCCTTCTTCCCTTTCGGCATCTTGTATGGCTGGCAGAAAGAAAAAGCAAAAGGAATTGTTTCCAAGTAAATATTTTTGAGTACCAACTACATTCTTAACCCTCACAAATATGATCTTACTGAATTCTCACAACAATGTATGAAATATTATTGTTTTCTCCATTTTTCAGATGGGAAAGCTGGGACTGCAAGTTTAAAATATTTTCTTTAAATTGCAGAGTTAGTAAACAGTAGCACTTGGATATCAACTTGCTCAATGAAAATCTGACTGTGTCTCAGATACAACTCTGAATCCCATTTCTATCAAACTCCTGGCAACATCTAGTCTTCTTAGGTTTTTAGGCATGTGCCACAATCAGTTACAGTGTCAAAGAAAGATTATTATTTCCAGGTTGGATAACATATCAAAAGAATATTCAGAGAAACGATACCAATTCTTGAAAAATAAGCTTTCCTGAGGTGCATTGGTTGACAGCCACCTTTCCTCAGAAGTTTCTGCCATTTTGCCAAGTCAGAATGGTCTCTGACAGAGTACAAATCCTGACCATCAGAAAAAAAAAGGAAAAGAGCAAATACATTTTTTTCGAAAGAGGAGGAGTGGAGAGCAACTTCAGCCCATAAGCAACTACAAACACAAGAGGAGAGTAATTCAGTAATTCAGCTTATGTGATGAGCATAGTGCAGTTATTTAAAACAAGTGTCTTGAAGGTCTGTGAGACATGGGCCAATGCTTACATAACTTCACCTGAAAAGAGTACAACAAAATGGTAGCTGGACTATAGCTACATAAAAATCTGATAAAAATGCAGAAGAGAAGCAAACGTTAATTGTGGCTGTTGGTTTAGAAACTTAATAAACTCTGTTCTACTTTTCTTCCAGAAAACCATATAGTGTAGCTTTTGGGGGAAGGTCTAAAAAAGAAAGTTGAACAAAAACAATAAAGCGTTATTTTACAAAAATGAGTTCTGGCCTAAGCAGTGTAGAGTGAGGAGAAACTATTGAACCGGTGGCCTGTTCCCCTCCTATCAAGCTTATCAGGCACCTATGGGCACATTCCCTCTGCAAAGCTCCTAGTGTCTTCTCAGTATATGTGCTGCCCAAGCCTAGTGTCTTGTTAGAACTTCATCTTAAAATCAAAATTTATTTTCTCTTGAAATTCTGGACAGTTAGTTCTTGCATTTAAAAAGTGAGCGTCTCTGTGTTTTAATTATTTACTACGTTTTGAAACTGATTTAGGCAAATCACTTCTAAAATTCTCATTTTTAGTAGTACATGTTTGCAGTACAGTGATTACATTCCTCGTGGGGTTGGGCAGCTCATTCTTGGCCTTAGGCAGGGGCCTTGCGCCTCAGCATCGACCCAGCCGAGGCACGGCGAGTCTGTGGGGAGGCAGCTTCCGCTGAAACCTGCCCGGAGCATTTGTCGCTTGGAGCCACACCAGGATTTTAAAGTTCACAGATCCCGATCCCAGGGGCGATCGCGGAAACCCTTCCCCTGATCGGACCTGGCCGGGCGGGAAGGAATCCGACAGCCCGGGCCGTGGCGGCGCACAACTCCGGGGCCGATCCGCCCTCCCCGCCCGCGTCGCCGCGCTGACTCAGCTCTTCCGGTCCCCGCCGTCACCGTCACCGGCAGTTCCGGGCTGCCCCGAGGGTGCGGACGCAGAGCGTCAGAGCTCAGCAATGCCGGAGCCACCGGCGTCCGGCGCCCTCTCCGCGTCCCCGCAGTGACTCGGCCGCTTCCGGTCCAGGGTCCGCGAGGCTCGGCCGCCGTCCCCTACTCCCTCCAGGGTTGGGGTCCTGGTTCTGCCAAGCCCAGTGCTGAGGCTCTGCAAGGCTCCTTGCCACTTCGCGGGGCCGAGGCCTCCGCATGGGAGCCACCCCCACCCCACAGCGCGGAGGGGCCTCAGTCCCGGACTCACTGAGGCAGCCGAGGCTCCACAGCCCGGGCCTTCGGAGCTGCCCTGGAAGCTCAGCACTGCCGCTCGCTGTCACGTGACCCCAGCGGGTCGCTTAAGATGGCTGGATCTACTTTCCGCACGGGGGAAAGAGGCATGATTGTATGCCCGTCATGATTGTGCCAGCAGAGCCTGCCACGGCAGGAGCTCAACGGATCTCAACTTTTTTACTCCTTTCTTTCTTTCTTTTCTTTCTTTTTATTTTTTTAATGTGGGTACTGGGAGTTGAACTGAGGACCTTGGGCTTGCTGCGCAGGCGCTTATGCCGCTGAGATCTCACTGGGACCCTTCTTTCCAAGTGCCTTTGGTATGGCCACTGCAACCATCTTGGCCTCAGGTGTGAACATTTCACTGAAGATTTCCTAAGTAGTTTTGCCTCATTCCTATGCATGGGGAAATTTCTCTGTCGTGTTTGGTTTGAATGGAAAATCATTATTCTGGTATTTAAAAACACTATATCGTAGTCTGTTCATCCAAATGCCCATTTCTCCCATAATATTTGTGCTACCGTGCACACTACTACATCATGGCATGGGGGAGAGTCCTGACCTCCAGGAGTTCTAGCTGGGGAAGAGAAAAGCACATTCCCACATAATTATAATATGTAATCAGTGTTCTGATCAAGAGGGAGAAACTCAGTGAATAGATGGGGAGAGGAAAAAGCTTCCCACAGGAGGAATTTGGTAGCACTGATAAGCTGTGTCCTACTTGCTGTGGGACGTGAAAATCACCATTATTGCTATTAAAGATCTGTGAAGAATCTGGTCCCATTCCTTGATAATCTTGAGTCCAGAAATACTATGGGGAATACACTTTGATTTTAAAAATGAACATCAGGCCGGGCGTGGTGGCGCATACCTATAATCCCAGCACTCAGGAGGCTGAGGAAGAAGGATCGCTGCAAGTTCGAGGCCAGCCTGGGCTACAAAGTGAGTCAAAGTCCAGCCTGAACTGCATAGTGGAACCCCGTCAAAAAAAAGAACATCACGGGTTGGGGGCATAGCTCATGGGTACAGCACTTGCCTAGCATCTGCAAGACCTTCAGTTCAATCCTCAGCATTGCAAAAAACAAAACAAAACAAAACGAAACAAAACATAAAAACATCACCGGATGAAACATGGATTGTGGGAAGGAAGGAATAATGGCTTCCTTAAGGAAAAATCCTGTACTAAGGAAGGAGTTCCCTCGGGAGGGGTAGAGTGGGCCACCAGGCCTGAGTGCTAGAGAAGACTGTGAGAATTCTATAAAGCTGTACTTGAAGTTGACTCAGCCCTCCTGGGTATTCTGCAAGTCCCCAGGAGAAGGCTGTGTACTAAAACAGAGTTGTTTGTTTTTCGATTTGCAGTGCTGGGGATTAAACCCAGGACCTCGCATATTCCAGGCAAGTGCTGTACCACTGAGCTACATCCCTGGGCCCCAAATGGAAACAATTGGATCACCAGGGGCCTAGGTCCTCTTCTGGGTGCTGAAAGAACTGAATCATTAAGAACCCAGCACACACAGCTCTGGGATGCTCACTTTTTTGTTGTTGTTATTGTTGTTGGTACCGGGGGTCGACCTCAGGACCTCGTGCCAGCAGGCGCCGGTGCCGCTGAGCGATATCACCGGCACTTTTGTTGTATGTGGGTTCCAGGAGTCGAACTCGGGCCCTCGCACTTGCCAGGCAGGTGCTTATGCCTCTGAGCCATCTCACCGCCCCGAATCCTCACTTTTGAGACGAGCTGCATGTTAGCTGTGTGGGGGTGCACACCTGTAAGCTCAGTGCTGAGGCTGAGGTAGGATAATCACAAGTTTGAGCGCACCCTGGGCAATTTGGTAACTTAGCAAAACCCTGTCTCAAAGTAAAAAATAGCAAGAGCTGGGGATGTAGCTCAGCGTGAGAGCCTTGGGTTCAATCCCTAGTGCCAGGGGTGGGAGTAGGGGAGCTCTGTGTGAGAAAGGCACAGACGTGTCTACAGGCCACAGAGAGATGGCCGGTGAAGCCTGACAGTTGATGGTGACATATTAGATACTCCAAGGGAGTCTCAGCAGTCAAGGACACCTCAGAGACACTCTGCAGATGGCTCAGGTAGAACTCACCTGGGAACATAAAGGAAAAGTAAACACCAGATCAGAGGTAGCAAGAGCAGCAGTTCCAGGGACTGTGATTAAAATTTATTTTAATTCATTTTTGTTTTTCTGAATTTAAAAAATTTCTTTGAACTTTAAAAAAAAATGTATTTATTTTGAGTTGTGGTTTTGCTATGTTGTCCAGGCTGGCGTAGAATTTCTGGGCTCAAGCAATTCTCCTCCCTCAGCCTCTCAAGTAGCTGGGACTACAGGTAAATGCTGCCATGCCCAGCTAACATATTTTACTTTAAATATCAGAAGACTTTTTTTTCTTAAAGTTATTATCCATTGTTGGTGCAGATGAAATAAAATGGGTCCTCTTATTCACAAGAGTCTTACAAGAAAGGAAAAGTAGTCTACTTTTTTATTCATCTATGAAAATTATACATATTAATCAAAGTAAACACTAATTATGTGAACTAAAATTATGATTTAACTACAGTACTTAGGGGAATTAGAGAAGGAGAAATGGCAGTGGGTATGTGGTGAATCTGTAAGGCTGCTACATCTTCATCTATTGAGATAAGACAATAGGTCATGTTTAACAGATACATCAGGAAATGGCATAAGCAATTATTTTGATATAGGGAAGTGTGGTGGATTAACTACTGGGCAACTTGTAACACCCAGCTGAACTGAATCAGTGTGATTCTGGGTGTGGAGGGCCCACCTGAGGATTGTTGCCAACAGCATAAAAGAAGAACTGGAGGGAAAGATGAAATGTCGTTGATTCTCCTGGAGAAGCTTGTCACGCTGGTTTTCCTGATATGAATTCGGGTGTTCTGTCACTGAGGATGGCTGTGGTTCTTTTCAGGGGAGCTCTGGTCCTTACCTTGAGCATCGCTTCCTGGCTCCAGTGCAGATCCCTCAGCCTGCTGGCACGGATTCTTCATCCCACTGGTGCAGACTTTCTAGCTTCCACCACTGACCTTTGGGCCTTCCCAGTGCAGATCCTTGATACAGACTTGCATGAGACATTGTCGTGGGCTCTAGGTCTTTAGCTGGACTCATGCAGGACATTGCTGTGGAATCAGGCCCTCAGTTGGATTCTTTGGATCTCCAGTGTGTGGACAGATCTCCCACACTCTTCTGCATTTGTCTTTGGGTGAATATTATAAAATAATCCTACAAATTATGTGTCCTATATTAAATCTCTTCCCTTGTAAACCCCGACTACAACAGGAGGTGAATACCCAAATCGACAGTGAAAAAAGTGAGAAATGCTTGCCCTTTGGCTATGAAGATATGAATAAGACAAAATTATTTTTCACTATGCATTTTTTTTTCTTCTACAGAAGATGGAACCCAGGAGTGCTGTACCATGGAGCTACATTCCCAGCTCTTCTTTATTTTCTATTCTGAGACAGGGTCTCACTGAGTCACTAAATTGTCCCACTGGGCTGGAATTTGTGATACTCCTGCCTCAGCTTCCCAGAGTCTGGGATTACAGGTGTGTACACCTGGCTTCACTATACATTTTTAAGTGCTATTAAAATATGTATATATATATATATATATATATATATATATATTTTTTTTTTTTTTTTTTGGTGGGTACTGGAGGTCGAACTCAGGACCTTGCGCCTGCAAGCAGGCACTTGTGCCGCTGAGCGATATCACCGGCCCTTTTTTCCTTTGTATGTGGGTACCGGGAGTCGAACTCAGGACCTCGTGCTTGCCAGGCAGGTTCTTATGCCGCTGAGCCATCTCACCAGCCCTAAAATATATTTTTAACCTCACGCTTTATGTTGTTGTTGTTTGTTTTTTTTCAGACAGGGTCTTGCTATGTAGCCCAGGCTGTCTTCAAACTCTCGGCAATCCTCCTGCCTCAGCCTCCTGAGTGCTGGGATTATAGGTGGGCACCACTATGCCTGTCTAACTTCATGCATTTTTTATGTTGGTAAAAATAAAAGGGTACAAATCTGTTTCCCAGTAATTTTCTTTCTATATATGTATCCTATAATTGCAGATGTGGGCAAACATTTCTATACAATATTCATTGCAAAATTATATAGAGGTTAAAAAACCTGGCAACAAGGTAAATGTTTAACAATGCAATAATTTTAAAAATTGTGATGCACTCACATTGTGATCTTAAAAATGACATTTTTTTTAGAGTTATTTAATTTCATAGTTCAGACTGGAGGAGGGGAGAGGAAGAGGAAGTAAAAAGGACCAAGATGTAATATGTATATGTAACAATTCCCCACAATGAATTATTTATTTATTTATTTATTTATTTATTTATTTTTGAGACAGGTCTCACTATGTAGTTCAGGCTGGCCTTGAACTCACTATGTAGCCCAGGGTGGCCTTGAACTCACAGTAATCCTCCTGCCTCAGCCTCCCAAGTGCTGGGATTACAGGTGTGGGCCACCATGCCTGGCTCAAAAGGGGAAAACATTTAAAAGTAAAAAATAAAATTAATAAAATTAATGAAAAAACCCATAATACGAAAGTAAACAGGCGAGAGGGAGAAAGGAAAAAAAAGACAAGAAAAAAAAGAATACAAGGAAAAAAATGAAAACAAAGCCTTTGTAAATAAGGAGGGGAAGAGGAGTTGAAGGGAGGGGAGGGAAATGGGAAAAAAAAAGAAGCAAGATATACCATGTACAGGTACAAATTACCTTTGATGAATGTTATCACTATGTATATCTAAAAAGTACCAATAAAATTTAAAAAAAGTAAATAGACTGGAGGAAATCCATCAGAATATTCATGGTGTTTGTCTCTGACAGTTAGGATTATAAAATCAATAATTTGGGCCGGTGAGATGGCTCAGCGGCGTAAGCGCCTGCCTTGCAAGCGCAAGGGCCCGAGTTCGACTCCCGGATCCCACATACGGAAAAGGGGCCGGTGATATCGCTCAGCGGCACGGGTGCCTGTTGGCGCGCGAGGTCCTGAGGTCGACCCCCCGGTACCCACAAAAAAAAAAAATAAAAAAAAAATAAAATCAATAATTTGCTAGTGGGTTTTCTAGGAAGCAGATGCTGAGTTGCAGTTAGGGGAATAATACCTATGAAGGGAGAGGCGAGGAAATGCATTGGACAGACGGAGTGTCAGCCAGAACCCAGATTTTCTGTGGCCCTGTGAGGATCTGGAGCCGGGATTGCCCATCCGAGGCCTCTTGCAATGCCTTTGCACCACTGGATTGCACCGTCATTGGGTGTGGCTACTCCACAAGAGACCTGGGAAGTGGACATTGGCCAGAAAGTGAACAGCTGGCAGCTGAGAGCGGCCTGCACTCCTCGTGTCCATGCTCCTTTTGTGAGTGGGACTCTGACCAGTGGATCTCTTTGTTTGCAACAGAGACTGATATTTAAAAACCCTTATCTTGTATGTTTTTTTGTGCATATGTAATATCCTCATTTTTGACACCAGATGGGCATTATATTACAACAGAAATAGTAATTAATGTCCAAATGGGATCTCCTAAGGTAAAGTACTTACACTTTACAAAGCATTTGTGTGTGTGTGTGTGTGTGTGTGTGTGTGTGTGTGTGTGTGTGTGTGTGTAGAAAGAGAGAGGAGAGAGCACTCTACTCAGAATGCTTACTTTTTGTCTTGTATGCCGTGTTCCAGATAGTTGGATTTGCTAGACCTAAGTTTCAGTACCTCATTTGTGTAGCAATCTTACTCGATCTTAATTGTGAAAATTACATTATTCCTCTTGGTTAGTTCCTTTATTCACCCCTCAAACATTTATTATGCATCAATCTGTTAAATTACTAGGCATTTTCCTGGCTGTAGAGATTTATGTGATATGGACCACACACTTACAAAGCTCACAGTTTAGCAGATGAAATAAGTCATAATCACTCAGCAGTACTATGTTAAAAATATGTTATCTTAGAGTTTCAGTTCTGCAAGATGAAAAGCGTCCTGAAGTTTGGTTATACAACAGTGTGCATGCAGAAGCTGGACCTGGTGGTGCATGCCTATAATCCAAGCACTCTGAGAGGCTAAAGCAGGAGGATGGTAAATTCAAGCCCAGCCTGAGTGATTAAGCAATTTAACAGGACCCTGTCTCAAAAAAATACATAAATAAAAAATTAAAAAGTGAATACTTATAACACCACTGAACTGTACATTTAAAAATGGTTAAAATAGGAGCTGGGTGTTGTGACATACGCCTGTAATCCCAGCACTTGGGAGGCTGAGCCAGGAGGATCGCCACAAGTTTGAGGCCACCCTGGGCTGCATAGTGAATTCAGGAAAGCCTGGACTACATAGTAAGACCCTGTCTCAAAAACAAAACAAAACAACACAACCACAACAAAACAGAACAAAAAGGTTAAAATAGCACATTTTATGTTATTTTTTACCTAACCACAATTAAAAATTTTAGTAACCAGGTGAGGTGGCACATGACTGTAGCCCAGCACTCTGGATCCTGAGGCAGGAGGATCGCTATGAGTTCGAGGCCAGCCTGGAGTACATAATGAGTTCAAGTCCAGCCTGAACTATATAGTGAGACCCTTCCTCAAACAAACAAACAAATAAACAAGAGAGTGGGGGGAGACTCATTACACAAGGCTATGCTTTTTCTGGTTTGGTCCCAAGGGTTGTATTGTTCTTGAGAGCAGTTTTATAATAAAACACATCATCTGTGGGAAATGATCCGGGCTTGACTTGAGTCCTGTGGTGACCTACAGTTGACTAAGAGGAGCAGGCTGCTATATGGTACCACGAGGGGACGCAGTGTCATCTCAATAATACTGGGCAGGCTAAACCTGCCATTGGGGAGGCTCAGTGACAAAGAGCAAGTAGTGGTGTAGGCAGGCAGTTGGCATCTGGGGGTAAACAGAAAGCAAGATACAGGTATTATCTCAATGGGGGGCAGAAAGTTTTGAGATAGGAGATACCCATCGAGATTTCAGACCAAGCCTGGTGTGGTGGCATATGCCTGTAATTGGAGCACTCTGGGAGCCTGAGGCAGGATTGCAAATTTGAGCCTACCCTGGGTAACTTAGTGATTTAGCAAGACCTTGTATCAAAATAAAAAATAAAGAGGGCTAGAGAGTTAGCTCAATGTGAAGGCCCTGGGTTCAATCCCCAGTACCACCAAAATTAAAAAACAAAAACAAATACATAAATAAAAAATATGAAATAAAAAAGATTTCAGACACTGATAAATCTGACCAGCCACTGAGCTAGGATTCAGGGGGGTTCCAGTTCCCAGGAATGGGAATTGAAAGGAGCAGGCTGGCCTTCCATCATGGGAGATCAGGAGACGGGGAAGGCTGTCAGGATTGGATGTGAGGCACTAGGCTGAAACGCATACACTGGGTCTGGAGTCCAAGGCAGGGCTAGGTCTCAAGAATGAGGCTGAAGGTCATTTATCTGATAGAACTGGGACATAAACTCACATTGTCCACACCCTTGACAGAAAACCCCAGTGGGAGAGCTGAGGTGCCATAAATGCCCCCCGGCTGCTGGAAAGGATTATATCTGGTGACAAGACCAAGAGAACCTGTGGGTGGTGTTGAATGCTTCCAGGTAAGGGAAAGGAGAGGGCTGGAGCTGGTCCCAAAACCAGGCTAACAAACTTGAAAACATGGGATGCATGTATCCTCTCACTGTAATATGTAAGCCAATAAAAATGAAATTCAAAAATTTTTCAGATGGAATGTATTAAGAAAAGAAAACCAGAATAGAATAAATTCAATTGGAACTGTGTTGAATGAGATTTTCCTCTTCGGTTAGCTTTGGAGCTTAGAACAATAGGTGCAAGTAACCCCATACTGTAAAGAGACATGTCCGATCATTTCTGCAGGGCTTGTTCAAAGGGCAGACCCCTCGGTCAGGTCTGGAACCTGCCCATCACCCATTTTCGGTTGAGAAAAGAAAATCACAGTGAGGAGCTGGCCTGGTGGCACATGCCTGTAATTCTATCATTTGGGAAGCTGAGGCAGGAGGATTGCAAGTTCAAGACTAGCCTGGGCTACATACCAAGACCCGATCTCAAAAACAAACAGCAACAAGAAAGAAAGAAAGAAAGAAAGAAAGAAAGAAAGAAAGAAAGCAAGCAAGCAAGCTGAGATTTGAAAAGTGAGGGTTTCTTTGAAGAGAACTGCCAGAGTGCTGTGGTTTTCTCACTCCCTGGGTCAAGGGAAGGTGGTTGTGCTGAGCAGAAGAAATGGTCCGTGATGAATGGGAACTAGGGCAGCCTAGGGAGAGAGAGTTCTTGGGACAACTCAGGAACAGAGTCCTCTGATTGTGGGGTAGGGAGACTGAGGTCTTACCTCACTTGAGAGCTTGGTAAGAAGCTGACTAGAGAACATCTGGGAAGAAGTCAGGAGTGGTGGCGCATGCCTGTAATCCCAGCACCTGGGAGGCTGAGGCAGGAGGATTGCCACAAGTTCAAGGCCAACCTGAGCTACATAGTGAGACCCTGTCTCAAAAAACCAAACCAAATAAATAAATAAATAAATAAATGAATAAATAAATAAATAAATAAATAAGGCTGGGAAGAGGAGCTCTACAGAGTGAGTCTTTTTTTTTTTTTTTTTTTTTTTTAATTTTTTGAGACAGGGTCTTAGCATGGTGTCCAGGCAGGTCTTGAACTCACTATGTAGCCCAGGCTGGCCTTGAACTCATGGCAATCCTCCTGCCTCAGCCTCCAGAGTGCTGAGATTATAGGAATGTGCCACCGCGTCTGGTGAGTGAGTCTGAAAGGTAGTAGTGGTAGTAAGAATAAAATTGTTCCTTCCTTTGGTAAAAGCCTGAGTTCTCTTTTTGTCTCTACCACAAATGAGCTGTGCTAGTGTGGAAACCACTTGATCTCTCTTGGTCTCTTTTCTCTTCTATAAAAGGAAGAATTAGCTGAGCACAGTGGCACACGCCTATAATCCCAGCACTCAGGAGGCTGAGACAGGAGGATTGCTGCAAGTTCGAGGCCAGCGTAGTCTACATAGCAAGTTCAAGGGCAGCCTGAACATCACAGTGAGAACCTGTCTCAAAACAAACCACTGGGGGGCCGGTGAGATGGCTCAGTGGTGTAAGTGCCTGCCTGGCAAGCATGAGGGCCCGAGTTCGACTCCCGGAACCCACATACAAAAAAGGGCCGGTGATATCGCTCAGCGGCACGGGCACCTGCTGGCACGCGAGGTCCTGAGGTCGACCCCCGGTACCCACACACACACAAAAAAAAAACATTGGAAGATAAGTAAATAAAATTTGAGTAAAAAAAGGAGAGCGTGATGTGGGTGTAGTTTTGTGGTAGAGTGCTTGCCTAGCATGTGCAAGGCTCTGGTTCAATCTCCAGGAATTAAAAAAAAAAAAAAAAGAAAAGGACTGTACTTGAAGTACTCTGAAGAGTAAGTCTATGACTTTCTAATTGTGTGTGTGTATTCTGCCGAGCTCTGGAGTGGCTCATGGATTGGGCTAGGTTATTCTGGAATGTATACATTTCAGTATTCTAGACCTAGAAATCCAGGTTTCAAGGTGGGAGGCAGCATTCTCTCTCCCCTGATTCCTCTTTTTTAACCAGATAAATTACTTTAAAAGATACATTTTAAAAGATAAGGGGCCAGTGAGATGGCTCAGCAGCGTAAGCGCCTGCCTTGCAAGCGCGAGGACCCGAGTTCGACTCCCGGAACCCACATACGAAAAAGGGGCCGGTGATATCGCTCAGCGGCACGGGCGCCTGTTGGTGCGCGAGGTCCTGAGGTCAACCCCCCGGTACCCACACACACAAAAAAAATAAAAATAAAAGATAAATTACAGTTATTTAAATTTCTTGGGGGAGAAATTTACCCACAGTACCACAACATGACACATTACTAATTACATTTTGATGTACTCCTTTCTGGACATTGATCACCTCTCCTCAGGTTTGCCCCAGTTGCAATCATTAACGTGTACATTCTGTGCTATTTTTTACTGTTTTGTGGCACTACAGATTGAACCCAGGGCCTTGTGCAAGCTAGGCAAGTGCTGTATCACTGAGCTGCATCCCTAACCTATGTTTTGTGTCTCTATAGTACATTAGTGCAGTAAATAACCAAGAGGAGTGGAAGTCTGGGATGCTTCCAATCATTGCACAATAAAATCAGGGAAGGAACACACTGCCTTTGATAGAACAGTCTTTTGGGGCTCAGAACTACTCTGGTGCAGCCTCTGTTTCTCCTTAGTATGTTCCCCCCTCCCCCTTTTGGCAACAACAGGAGTTCAAAGCAAGCGAAGCCACAACAGCCTCTGGCCTGTACAATGATGAGCCACTCTAGGGCTGCTTCTTGGTGAGAAATGCTGGACAGTCCATTCAGCAAACACTGCAGCACACAAATAAAACCAGTATCAAAGCCCGGTGGAGCCGAGCGTGGTGGCACACGCCTGTAATCCCAGCACTCAAGAGACTGAGGAGAGGATCGCTATGAATTCGAGGCCAGCCTGGGCTACATAGCAAGACCCTGTCTCAAAGCACCCCCAACAAGGCCTGTAGAGTGGTGACTCACCTCGGTACCCACTCTGGTGTCTGAATCCCTGTGACCTCAGTCCTACTGATAGGAACTGATAGGACTCACACCCGAGTCCAGCTCCAGCAAGGGCAAGCTTTTTGGAGAAGTCTCTGTGTATCTTCACCCAGGTATAGATAGGGATGGTTCAGACTGAGCCTTAGGAGGCTGGCCCTTTAAACTGTTGTGGAAGCTTAAAGAGCATGGTGGGAGGAAGCAGTCAGTCACCAGGGATTGGATCATGGAGACCTGAGAGATGTAGAGGATGAACACTTTTCTTTTTTTTTTTTGAGACAGGGTCTCGCTAGGTAGTTCAGTCTGGCTTTGACCTTTTGGTGATCCTCCTGCTTTGGCCTCCCAAGTGCTGGGATTACAGGCATGCACCAAGAATCTTAAATAATTCACAGCGAGGATGTGAAATCCTCAGACTTATGTTTTGGGTGATAGAATGAGGAATGATTTGAACAGAGCAAGACTAAAGCAGAGACCAGAGGATATTATAATAGTTCAGTTTAAGACATTAAAGTTTCTAAAAAAAAAAAAAGCATAGAAGTTCATCATTAGATGAGGGGGAAAAAGGGAGATCTCCACAGTAAAATACCTTTCTGTGGGGTTGCCTTTTTTAGTAATTGAACTTTTTTTCTTTGAGATAGGGTCTTGCTAGGCAGTTCAGGCTGGTTTTGCACACACTGCGTAGCTCAGGCTGGCCTCGAACTCGCAGTGATTCTCCTGCCTCAGTCTCCCGCGTGCTAGGATTACAGGCGTGCACGACCATGCCCAGCAAACTTTTTTTAAATGAATGTTTATATTTTTCTGATAACAAATGCAGCCTTATTCGTAAAACCCAAACAATTCAGAAATATTTATCTGGGAAGTAAAAGTCCTGCATAATCCTACCCACCAGAAGCAACAGGCTGTTACCATAAAATATCTTTTTCACAGTGGGAAATGCTGCTCTTAACCAAAGAAGGCACTTGAAATGCCTCACAACCAGTCCTCGAAAGGCCATGCAAGGCTCAGGTTCCCTGAAGAGTAAGTGATGAAAGATTATTCCTGGGAAAAACAGTCTGCAGAAATAACTGGATGAAAAAGATCAAGTGCTTAAGGAGCTCACTAATTTTCCAACATACTTTCTGCTCTGAGGTTCATTTGCTTGAAGCAATCCAGGGTGCTTGACTAAGTGGGCAGCCAGTGTTTATTTCTGTGGAATAAGAGCTCTGGAGGTTCATTGTTTGTTAACTGTCCATATTTTTGCAGTTTCCTTTCAAAAAGAAAAAAATGTTTTCCTGAGTCTTTCTGTTCCTAGCAGACTTCTTAACATGGCACGTAATAACAGAAAATAGTCCCATATTTTTGTGCCATTTTGCTGTTGGTTTTTTTTTTGAGACAGGGCTTGCTATGTAGTTCAGGCTGGCCTTGAACTCACTATGTAGTACAGGCTGGCCTTGAACTCGTGGCAGTCCTCCTGCCTCAGCCCCCTGAGTGCTGGAGTTTACGGGCATGTACCACCACACCCAAATTTTATGCCCATTTATAGATATCAGATTAGAATCATACCTGTCTGCCTCCTCAGGGAGGTGATAAGGGTGTTGAGTGCTTTCTTTTTGGTCACTTGCTTTTGAAATTATAGGGGGAAAAATCTAGGCTTGAGCCCTTTGAAAGGAAATAATTGCCAAGTGTGGTACCATACAAACAAAAAGGAAAGGTTATTGTTTTGCCCCTCGAAAGCCTGACAAAAGAGCTGGCTTTAGGGACACCAGCTCTGAAGACAAAAAGTTGTCAGGATTTGCCTTCCCCATCTCTCCTGCTGTCTGTTCTGTTTGTGTGCCAACCTCATTTTCTCCTCCTATGCTATCCCTTTCTCCACTCAGTCAGAAACATGGTAGCTAGTGGGTCTCATTTCTGTACCAACAGCTATGAAACCCTAGAATGCATAGGTCCTTTTCCATGGTTCCAGTCAGAAAAACCCTTGGAGAAGACAGACATGGTTCAGTCTTGGGTCACGTGCCCCTTCCTGTTAAGCCATTTAGTCTTTTTTTTTTTTTTTTTTTGGTGGGTACCAGGGGGACGACCTCAGGACCTCGCGCGCCAACAGGCACCCGTGCCACTGAGCGATATCACTGGCCCCTTTTTCGTATGTGGGTTCCGGGAGTCGAACTCGGGCCCTCGCGCTTGCAAGGCAGGCGCTTACGCCGCTGAGCCATCTCACCGGCCCTAGTCTTTTTTTTTTTTGTACCAAGAATCGAACTCAGGACCTTGTGCTTACCAGGCAGGCACTTGTGCCACTGAGCTATATCCCTTGCCCTATGTCATTTAGTCTTCATAATAACCCTGTGAGGCAGGTCCATTGCAATCTCCACTGGACACAGGAGGGAAATGAGGCCCAGAGCAGTTGATTTGTCTCTCAGACGCTGGCAGCCTCTGCCTGGAGCCAAGCTCCTGGCCCGTTGCTCCCTTGCCCCCCATCCCATGAGAGATTGAGACCTCTTAGTCAGCCAGTTGCACATAAGTTAGTGCTCTGGACACATCCAGACCACACCATGCATTGGTCCAGAGCTCCTCTTCTGCTTGTTTACATTATAAAGTCTCTTGAGATGTGAATTCCAAGAAGTCTTAGTTTATTCAAAGCAGATACTTTAAAGGTAAGGCCCACTCAAGGGCCAAAGGGTAAAGACCAAGAATTTAGAGAAGCCGGGTGGCGCATGCCTGTAATCCCAGCACTTGGGAGGCTGAGGCAGGAGAATCACTGTGAGTTTGAGGCCAGCCTGGACTACATAGTAAGTTTAAGCCCTGCCTGAACTACATAGTGAGATCCTGTCTCAAAAAAAAAAACAAAAACAGGGGCCGGTGAGATGGCTCAGCGGCTTAAGCGCCTGCCTTGCAAGCGCGAGGGCCCGAGTTCGACTCCCGGATCCCACATATGAAAAAGGGGCCGGTGATATCTCTCAGCGGCACGGGCGCCTCCTGGCGCACGAGGTCCTGAGGTCGACCCCCTGGTACCCACAAAAAAAAAAAAAAAACCAAAACCAAAACAAAAAAAACCCCAAACCAAAACAAAAAAAACCCCAAACCAAAACAAAAAATGTTAAGAGGGCATCTGCTCTTTCTGCTATTACCTTTCTCCTTCCTTCCTTCCTTTCTTTCTTTCTTTCTTTCTTTCTTTCTTTCTTTCTTTCTTTCTTTCTTTCTTTCCTTTCTGAGACAGGGTCTCACTATAGTTCAGGCAGGCCTTAAACTCACTATGTAGCCCAGGTTGGCTTCAAACTCAAGGCGATCCTCCTGTCTCAGCCTCCCAGGTGCTGGGATTATAGATGCGTGTCACCAGGCCTGGCAGCATGTGATTTGATTTTGAACAGATGAATAGGACAGATAGGGCAGAGAGGGGAGAAGAATATTCCCAGAGGACACCATCAGCAAGTCATGGAGGTGTAAAAAGGCAAGGCTGAGGGAAGGAGCATAAATATTGGGGTAGGCAGGATTTAGGGAAGAAAGTAAAAATGGGGCAAGGCTGAGGCAGGAAGAAGTTACCAAGCAAAGGATTCTGAGGGAAAGGAAAAGAGCATTGAGGAAGGAAATCTATATGAATGGCTAGAAGGTGTGTTTGGGGCTAGAAAAGTAATTTGAGGCCAGAGTAGAAAAAAGAAATTGTGTTAGGGGGCTGGGTGTGGTGGTGCACACCTGTAATCCCAGCACTCGGAAGGCTGAGGCTGGAGGATCACTTTGAGTTCGAGGCCAGCCTGGGCTACATAGTGAGTACAAGGCCAGCCTGCACTACAAAGTGAGCACTTGTCTCAAAAAAAAAAAAAAAAAAAAAAAAAAAAGAAAAAAGAAAAAAGAAAAAGGAAATTCTCTATGGGACATATTTGTAGATGCCCCGGGAAAGCAAAAATTACGGCCTAAAGCCAAAACTATGGGAATGGGGGTTGTGCATTAACTAAGGTAGAGTAAGACATGAGAACAACCAAGAACAGAATCACAGAGGTCACCTCCATGAGGTGAGTAGGGGACAGAAAACAGTGAAGCGTGCCAAGAAAGAGCTTCCAGAGAAGTAAGAGAACCCCTGAGGTGGGATCACAGAGGCCGCAGGAGAAGAGAGGCAAGAAGGCAAACAGGAATAGAAATGGACAAGGGTTACTGTGTTTGAAAATGAGAAACTGATCATGTTTGAATAGGGAGTTTTCAGTACAGGAGAGATATTTTCTCTACATCTTACAGAACGTACATATACAGCAAAGGCTATCACTTCTTTCCTGACTGGCTTAGGCAGGATTCTTTGGGTTGCAAGGAAGAGAAATTAAATTAGTGCAAAGTGAAGCTGCCTCAGCAAAGCCCCTTGTGAGCCACATGTATTGTAGGAAAGGAAATGGGATCTGCAATCCTGACCCTGAGAGTCCTTTTGTAGGGAAAGTTGGGGGACAAGCAGGGAAAGTTAAAGGGCCTCAGTGAGGTCTCTGGCAAATGAGTTCAACCCCTGCTAGAGAGAATGGCTAAGAAAAACAAACAGCTGATAAGGAGGTCTGTCTCAACACTGGGGCATGGTGACACACACCTGTAATCCCAGCACTTGGGAGGCTGAGGCAGGAGGATCACTGGGAGTTCAAGGCCAGCCTGGGCTACATAGTGAGTTCAGGACCAGCCTAAAAAGGGGCTGAGAACAAAGATCCTGAGTTCCGGCTCCAGATTCCTTACTTTACACCGACAATGTAGCTATGCATCTCCTTATTTCTCTCCCTTTTTCCAATAAAGTGATTTTGTTTCTCCTTCTGAACTTATATCTCTAACTCTTTTATTGATGTAGGTTTCTTTTGAAGAACCCTAGATAAAAATCTACCCTCATGAGACTTTCTTACCATCTCTTAACACTGTCTTACCATCTCTTATCTCTGTTCCTCTCTGCACAGCTATGTGCGTATGTGTGCACTCGCATGCGTGCTCACTGGGATCTCACAGGGCATCATCCACACTGGGCACATGCTCTACCTCTTGAGCTGTACCCTCAGCTGCTGTTTTTGTGTGTGTGTGTGTGTGTGTGGGTACCGGGGGTTGAACTCAGGACCTCGCATGCCAGCAGGCGCCCGTGCCGCTGAGCGATATCACTGGCCCTTTTTTCATATGTGGGTACCAGAAGTCGAACTCAGGACCTCACACTTGCCAGCAAGTGCTTGTGCCGCTGAGCGATATCACCGGCCCTTTTTTTCCTTTATGTGGGTTCTGGGTGTCGAACTAAGGACCTTGCACCTGCCAGGCAGGTGCTTATGCCACTGAGCTGTCTCACCAGCCCTGTTTGTTTGTTTTTGAGACAGAGTTTTGCTATGTAGTTCAGGCTGGTCTTGAACCTTGAACTCACTATGTAGCCCAGGCTGGCTTTGAACTCAAGGTGATCCTCCTGCCTCAGCCTCCCAAGTGCTGGGATTACAGGTGTGCACCACCATGCCTAGCTAGAAATACAGTTTTGCTGGTACACTCTAGGAGTCTGAGGCAGGAGGACTGTAAGTTCAAGCACAGCCTGGATAACTTAGCAAGACAGTCTCAAAATAAAAAAATAAAAAAAAGGTTGAGAGGTGCCTGGGGATGTAGCTCAGTGTAAAGGCCCAGGGTTAAATCTCCAACAGCACACACACACACACACATACACACACACTAAATAAATAAATAAATAAATAAATAAATAAATAAATAAATAAAATAAAAAGGAAAGAAAGCAAAAAGGAACATAAATTTGTTGATTTGAAGACTTATTAATTCATTAAAGTTCCTAACTGTTAAGGAATCCTTCCTAAGCCACTCTTCTATGTTTAGTGCATCGACATTGATCACTAAATGTTTCCTGCAGTAAAACAGAAAACAACCACTTTGCTTTCTATATTTATGCTTCTCAACAAAGATCCCACAGTAGACCTTCTAACTTGCAGTAAACTGCTTATAACCACGCTTCAAGGCAATTAAAATAGTTTTCACATGATTACATTTTTGGAGGTCTGGCACAAAATGTGATTTTGCTTAGTGAGTTTGGTGTGACAGCTGTAAATTGCCACATTCCAGCTTGAGGCTTCAATGTTGCATTTTCAGTGTGGCTGAGTTGCTCACTTCTGGGCTGCCTTCCATTTCCACAAGAGGCTGGTGCGGGGACAAATCCCCCAGACACCCTCACAAAGGGTGTTGACACATCAGGATCTCAGAGGTCCTAACTGGGCGTGTGGCACCCAGACATGTAGGGAGCGTGAGTGGCCATCCATTGTTTGTTAGCGCTGGCCTATGGAGGGGCTCCTCCTGGGGTCTGGGGAGCAGCCAAGAGGCACAGAGGGGGTGGGATCCTACTCTGGGGCCAGTGTGCTTTGGGAGGAAGGCATTGGGCCAGTTTATTTTATTTACTTATTTATTTTTGGTACATGGAATTGAACTCAGGGCCTTGCGCTTGCCAAGCAGTTTAAATTTTTTTTTTTTTTTTTTTTTTTTTTTGAGATAGGGTTTCTCTATGTCGTTCAGGCTGGCCTTGAGCTCACTTATGTAGCCTAGGCTGTCCTCAAATTCATGCTATTCTCCTGCCTCAGCCTCCCCAGTGCTGGGATTACAGGCATGCGCCACCATGCTCGACGGGCCAGTTTAATAGGGTAAGGAGTTTTATTCAAGGAAGACAGAGTAGTGTAGCCGGCTGGGGAGTCAAACTCCTTTCCACAGTTATGGTTGAATAATTGTGTAAGTGCTCAATAAATAATAGAATATTCCAGGCAGCCCCTGAGTTCATAAGATGCATAAATAAATGCCTGGTTCAAGGAATTGACCCTAACTTGTTTGGAGAAATAGACTGTTTCTTCTTCTTCCCTCCCCCTCCCACTTTCTTCTTCTTTCTTCTCCTTTCTTCGCTACCACAGCCAAATCCAAAACTACTTATAACTTATCCAATGAATATTTCAAATAGTTTTTGTCAAGTGCAGTTTTAGCCATGTCAGGCACTGGGATCTATTTGGAATATATAAGAAATAAAGAAGATCAATTGTTCAAGGTTTACTATTTTATGTAAGCTGTTATAATGGTTATCTTGGGGGAACAGGATTAGACAAGATATGTGCAGGGATTCTTGCCTGTTTTTTTTTTTTTTTTTTTTTTTCCTGTACTGGGAATTGAACTCATGACCTTGCCCTTGCCAGGCAGGTGCTGTGCCTCTGAGCTATATCCCCAGCCCTTGTGCAGGGATTCTTAATTCTTACTTTTTGACCTTCTTGTAACAATTTTTTGCAGGGTTTTTTTTTTTTTTTTTTTTTTTGGTAATTCAACAAAATCCTCTGGGTAATGATTCATGTCAGACATTACTCTGAGTAAGGTAAGTCCTCTGCACTCTTTTTTTTTTTTTTGTGGGTACCGGGGGTCGACCCCAGGACCTCGCGCCCGTGCCGCTGAGCGAGATCACCGGCACTTTTTCGTATGTGGGTTCCGGGAGTCGAACTTGGGCCCCCGCGCTTGCCAGGCAGGCGCCCATGCCGCTGAGCCATCTCACCGGCCCTGTCCTCTTGAAGCTACATTCCAATAAAACAAATAAATCCACAAAAATATGCCATATAATATAATCAGGTTGTTCTGTGGAAAACTAATTTAAAAAATAAAGCTATTCTATTAAAATTGTTCTCATAGTCTGATTTATTCAGATAATCTGGACTATTTAGAGAGAAGGATTCATTTGTTTTGCAATACTGGTGAATGAACCAGGAGATTTTTTTTTGAGTCACATCCCCAACCCTTTATAAATTTTTTATATTTTGAGACAGGGTCTTGTTAAATTGCCCAGACTGGACTCAAACTTGTGATCCTTCTGCCTCAGGCTCCTGGAGTGCTGGGATCACAGGAATACAATACTCCAGCAAACCCGGCTGGGAGCAGGATTCTTCAGCAGTGAGAGTAAATAGCAGCACTCAGAAAAATGGTCCAGAGGGCCAAGCCTGAAAGCCTGAACAATCTGGACTCTTGTCCAGGCCTCTTTCCACACAGCACAAATGAAAAGGCATCGAAAGCCGGATGTGGTGGCACACACCTGTAATCCCAGCACTCCGGAGGCTGAGGCAGGAGGATCACCATGAGTTTGAGGCCAGCCTGGGCTACACAGTGAGGCCCTGTCTCAAAAAAAAAAAAAAAAAAAAAAATTACTTAAAGAGGTAAAACGTGATTTGATATCAAATTAAAGGAACATAACAGAAATTGTATGTGTTCCAATGTGACAGCCATTTAAAGTTATCTGTTGCTTTAATTCTTTTAGTCTAGTTAGGGAGGTAACACAAATTTCTTACAAAAACTTTAGAAAGTACAATACAAATCATTTGTACTTTAACATATTATTTTTATTTCCTCTGTTCTTACACTCACAAGTTTATTGTTATGGTCAGTTGAATATATTATGTGCACAATACAGAATTTTAAAAGTAAACTCTCATTTTTCTTCTATGCAATTCCCCTCCAATGGGCATGGCAATTTCATTATGGAAAGATGTTTCTAAATAAAACATGATTTCTTTAATAGATATAGGTTTACTTATTTCATAATTTTTAGGTTTTAACAATTTTTTTGTGTGTGTGTGTGGGTACCAGGGGTTGACCTCAGGACCTTGTGCGCCAGCAGGCGCCCGTGCCGCTGAGTGATATCACTGGCCCTTTTTTTGTGTGTGGGTTCCGGGAGTCGAACTCAGGCCCTTGCACTTGCCAGGCAGGCGCGTATGCTGGTGAGCCATCTCACCGGCCCAAGTTTTAACAATTTCATTTTTTTTTTTTAATATGCAGGTACCAGGAGTCGAACTCAGGACCTCTCGCTTGCCAGGCAGGTGCTTATGCTGCTGAGCCATATTGCCGGCCTAGTAATTTAATCTTTCAAGGAATGAATCTTTTGTTTTTACTGGGATTTAATTCATATAATAGTCAATATTTTGAAATGCAAAATTCAGTATATTCACAAAATTGTGCAACCATCTCTACTATCTAATTTCACGGTATTTATCACCTCCCAAAAAAGAAATCTGTACCTACTAGTAATCCCTTTCCATTGGTAGTACCATTAATAGTCCCACCTCACCTCTAACCTCTGGCAAGTAGTAACTTTCTGTCTATATCTTTGCTCTTCTGGACGATTCATGGCAATGGAATTGTACACTTTGTCATCTTTTGAAACTGACTTCTTTTACTTAACATATTGTTTTTGTGGTTCATTCATGTTGTAGTATTAGCATTTACTCATGTTTGTGACTGAATAATCTTCCACTGTATGGACATAGCAGATTTTTTTTTTTTTTGTGGGTACCGGGGGGGTCGACCTCAGGACCTCGTGCGCCAGCAGGCGCCTGTGCCACTGAGCGATATCACCGGCCCCTTTTTCGTATGTGGATTCCGGGAGTCGAACTCGGGTCCTCGCGCTTGCCCGGCAGGCGCTTAAGCCGCTGAGCCATCTCCCCGGCCCAGACATAGCAGATTTTAACTATCTATCAGTTGATGGACACTTGGTGGTTTCCACTTTACAATATATTTTATTAATATCTATTAGTTTTACTAAATATTGGAATTCAATGAATGTATTTATTTTATTTTTAAATATATTTTTATTATATCTATCACTCTTATTGCCCTCCCTTATACCTCTCTCCCTCTCCCCCTTATTCCCTTCCTCTTGTCTAATAATAATAGTCTCCCTGCTACTTTCTTTTTAAATGTTTATTATTTTATTTTATTTCATTTTATTTTATTTTATTTTTTGTGAAAGGATCTCCCTATGTAGTCCAGGGTGGCCTTGAACACACTATGTAGCCCCAGGTTGGCCTCGAACTTGAAGTGATCCTCCTGCCTCAGCCTCCTGAGTGCTGGGATTACAGGCTTTCACCACCACATCCAGTTTAGTATTACTATTCTTTTTTTTTTTTTTTTTTTGTGGGTACCGGGGGGTCGACCTCAGGACCTCGCGTGCCAACAGGCACCAGTGCCGCTGAGCGATATCACCGGCCCCTTTTCCGTATGTGGGATCCGGGAGTCGAACTCGGGCCCTCGCGCTTGCAAGGCAGGCGCTTATGCCACTGAGCCATCTCACCGGCCCTAGTATTACTATTCTTGGTGACAGCCATTCTGGCTCGGGTGAGATGGAATCTGAATGTACTTTTGATTCACATTTCCCTAATGGGTAAAGATGTTGAACACTTTTTCATATACTTACTGGCCATCTATATTTCTTCTTTTGAGAAGTATCTGTTCAATTTATTTACCCATTTATTGACTGGGCTATTTGATTTTTTGGTGTTCATTTTTTTTTTTGTTCAATATATAGGTTACCTATTAATCCTCTGTGGGATGAGTATCTGGCAGATTTTCTCCCATTCTGTAGGCTGTCTCTTCACTCTGTTAGCTGTTTCTCTTGCTGTGAATATACTTGTGAGTGTATGTGTGTGTATATGTGTGTTGTATATGTGTGTGTTACTGGGAATTGAACCCCGGGCCTTCTTATTGAGATATACCTTCAGCCTTCTTGTGCGTGCGTGCATGTGTGCGTGTGTATATTTTGTTTAAGGTCTTGCTAAGCTACCAAATTGCCCAGGTTGGGCTCTAATTTGTGATCCTCCTGCCTAAGCCTCCCAGAGTGCTGGGATTACAGGCATGCACCACACCCAGCAGAACCTTTTTATTTGATGTAGCCTCATTTGTTGATTTTTTTGCCATTATTTCTTGTGCTATTGGAGTCCTAGTCAAGAAGCCTTTGCCTATGTCTATGGCTTCGAGTGTTTCTCCTATGTTTTTGTCTAGTAGTTTCAAAGTTTCAGGTCTCATGCCAGGTCTTTGACCATTTTGAATCGATTTTTGTGCAGGGTGAGAACAGGAATCTAGTTTCAATTTTCTACATAAGATTATCCAGTTTTCTCAACACCATTTTTAAAAGAGTATGTCTTTTCTTTCTTTCCTTTTTTTTTTTTTTTTTTTGAGACAGGGTCTCGCTATGTACTTCAGACTGGCCTCAAACTCACTATGTAGCCTAGGCTAACTTCAAACTCACATTGATTGATCGTCCTGCCTCAGCCTCCAAGTGCTGGGAGTACAGGCATGCACTACCACACCCAGCTGAAGCTGTCTATTCTAAAATGTATATTTTTGACTCCTCTTTCAGGAATGAGATGGCTGTAGCGGTGTGGGTTTATTTCCGCGTCTTCTCTTCTATTCCATTGGTCTATGTGTCTATTTTTGTGCCAGTACCACCAGCTGGTTTTGTTATTAGGGCTTTGTAGTATAATTTGAAATCAGGTGTTATGATGCCTCCAGCCTTGCTCTTGTTGCTTAGGATTGCTTTGGGTGTTCTGGGTCTTCTGATTTTTTTTTTTTTTTTTGTAGCTCTGTGTCATTGGATTTTTTTCTTGTGTGTGTGTGGGTACCGGGGGTCAACCTCAGGACCTCGCGCACCAGCAGGTGCCCGTGCCGCTGAGCGATATCACCAGCCCATTTTTTTTCGTATATGGGTTCCGGAGTCGAACTTAGGACCTCATGCTTGCCAGGCAGGCGCTTATGCCGCTGAGCCATCTCACCGGCCCTTTTTTTTTTTTTAACGTGGGTACCGGGAGTCGACCTCAGGACCTCGCACTTGCCAGCAAGCGCTTGTGCTGCTGAGCAATATCACTGGCCCTTTTTTCTTTTATGTGGGTTCCAGGAGTTAAACTCAGGACCTTGCGCTTGCCAGGCAGGCACTGAGCTATCTCACCGGCCCATGTCATTGGAATTTTGATGCGGATTGCATTGATTCTACAGATCTCTTCTGGTAATGCAATTATTTTGACAATTCTGCCAATCCAAGAACATGGGATGCCTTTGCACCTTCTAGCATTTTCCTCCATTTCTTTCTTCAGTGTTCTGTGATGTTCGTTGTAGGGGTTTGCCGGCTTAGTCAGCTTGGTCCCTAGGATTTCTGTCTGTTGGAAGTTATTGTGAATGGAATTGCTTTCTTGATTTCTTTCTTAGCTAGTTCATTATTGGTGCATAGAAATGCTACTAATTTTTTCATGTTAATTTATATTCTGGTGCTTCTCCTTTTTGGCTATCATGAGCAATACCAATGATTAGTGTGCAAGCTGTTTTACAGAAATATTTCATTTCCTTTGCGTGTATAGTTCACAGCCAAGTTGTTGGCCCATAGATTACCTGTATGACTAACCTCTTGAGGAACTGCCGCAGTGTTTTTCAAAGTAGCTACCACGTTATTCTGGTTTCATTGCCTCTGCTGAGATACGCCCTCTCCATTTTAAAAACCCTAGTGGGTGTGAAATAACATCTCTGTTTTTGTTTTTGCAGTACTTGGAATTGAAGCCAGGGAGTGCTGACCTACATTCCCTATACTCCTTTTAAAAATTTTTGTTTTGAGATGGGGGTGGTGGCGCAGGCCTGTAATCCCAGCACTTGGGAGGCTGAGGCAGGGGGATTGCCCCAAGTTCAAGGTCAGCCTGGACTACATAGTGAGTTCAAGACCAGCCTAGACTATATACCGAGATCCTGTCTGAAAAAATTAAAAAAAGAGAAAGAATTGTTTTGAGTTAGGATTTCACTAAATTGCTCAGGATGCCCTTGAATTTTTTTTTTTTTTGTGGGTACCGGGGGTCGACCTCAGGACCTCGTGTGCCAGCAGGCACCTGTGCCGCTGAGCGATATCACTGGGCCTTTTTTCGTATGTGGGTTCCGGCAGTCGAACTCGGGCCCTCGCGCTTGCCAGGTAGGCGCTTACGCCGCTGAGCCATCTCACCGGCCCGTGCCCCTGAATTTTTAATCCTTTATTGCTTCTGCCTTCTCTCTCCTTCACAGATGCCTTTTCCCACTTGCATTCCTTTTCCTGCTGCACCAGTTTCCCCTATATGGATGTTTTTCATGTGTTGTTGTTTGCGGTGCTGGGGATTAAACCCAAGGCATCGCATGCACTAGGCAAGTGCACTACCACCAAGCTACATCCCCAGCCCTTTTTATTTTCTTTTCAGGCAGGGTCTCATTAAGTTGCCCAGGCCAACCTCAAAATCAAGCTTTTCCTTTCTCAGCCTCCCTGGTAGCTAGGATTAAAAGCGTGTGCTAGAATTAAAACTGTATCTGGCTTTTTCATGAAGTTTTGACTCTGATTCCTAGTTATAGGCGAGTGTCATCATTGTCCTGTGTGGACATCTTCCTATTTCCTTTTGGCTTTTTTTGTTTGCTTGTTTGTTTGAGACGAGATCTCGCTGTGTAGTTCTGCGTGGCCTGAGTTCACTATGTAGCTCAGGCTGACCTCAATCTCACCATGATCCTCTTGCCTCAGCCTCCCAAGTGCTGGGATTACAGCACCACACCCAGCCCCCCTTTGGTTTTGAAGCCTGCTTTGAGCTGACCCTCCTCAAGGACTCTCTTGTCATTTAATGTGGAAAAAAAGTTAATACACCAGGCCTGAGCCTGTTTTACATAGCAAGCTCTACTTTCGAGGTTGGCCCTTGGCTGGCACCTAGGAACTTGGGTTTGGAAAAGGTTCCAACCATTCCCATACTGGCAAGAGTGGCTCGTGTCTTAGTTACTTTTCTCTCGTTGCTGAGACAAAATACCCAAGGCCCCAAATTAAGGAAGGTAAGGTTTATTTAGCTCACAGTTTGTGGAGGTTTCAGTCCATACTCAGTTGGCTCCAAGGCAGAGTGGCACATGGCAGAGGGGCAAGCATTCATGGCAGAAGACAGCAAAAGCAGCAAGAGCAAAAGGGGAAAAAGGGAGGAGGAGCAAGCTTCTTTCCATCCTTTATGTTGTATGCATGCTACCTGCCCTGGGTGGGTGTAGCACTCACATTCCCAATCCCAGCACTAGACAATGAACCAATCACAAACTCCAGATTCAGCCACCCCTGAAAAGGCATGAGGCTCTGGGGGGACATCCAGACACAAACCTTAACAGCCCCTGTGCCTGGACTGTGTAAACAATGGGGCCCTTGCTGAGCAGCTGCTTCCCTTGTGGGGGTCTGGAGTTTGGGCGCACACAGGACTAGAGGGCCTGCATGACCGGCCCCATGAAAATGCTGGGCGCCAAGTCTCTCATGAGCTTCCTTGTAGACTACACTTCACGTAGCTATGTAGTTGCAACTTTTTGCTAGAAGAATTAAGCATGTCCTATGTGACTGCACTGGGAGAGAACTCTTAGACGCTCATGCCACTATTGTCTTTTTGTTTATTTCATCCAGCTGCAGGGAACTCACTAGAAGATATAAGAGAATATAAGGAATGGCCTAGAGAGCTTTGTGTGTGTGTGTGTGTGTGGTACTGAGGATTGAAATTAGGTCTTTGCACTGGGCTACATCCCCAGCCAGCCATTTTCTCTCTTTTTTATTTTTATTTATTTATTTTTTTGTCTTTATTGAGACAGGGTCTCACTATGTAGTTCAGGCTAATCTCAAATTTGTAGCAATCCTCCTGCCTCAGCCTCCCGAGTGCAGGGATTACAGGTGTGTGCCACCATGGCCAGCCTTCTCTTTTTATTTTGAGACAGGGTCTTGCTAAGATGGAACTGCCAGTGCAAATTATCATTCTGGCTACCCTAAAGCTTTTGGAGAGAACATTGTCTTATTGAAACCAGAGGCCTACTGAAACTGATGTTAAATTTGTACTATAAATGATCTATTTTAAAAAAATAATTCACTAGAGCCAGGAATAATTGTGCACTGTGGGAAGTTGGGGGTGGACGGTCACAGTTTGCAGTCCAGCCAGGGCAACTTAAGGACTTGGTGAAAACCTGACTAAAAAAAAGGTGGGTGTGGGAAAGGTGGGGAGGGTGTGGGAAGGTGAGAGAAGGTGTGTAAAGGTGTGTGAATACGTGTGGCGGATCCCACAGATAGATTCCAAGCTCTTGTGTATGGCAAGCAAAGCATACACTAGATAGTGAAGGAAAAGCAGCTACATTTATTGAAGGTGACGAACACAGAAATGGTGCTGAGGTGACAGGAATGGAACTGCGGGTCTGCAGATCAATCAGCTTTGGTGGGGGGGGAGAGAGAGAGAGAGAGAGAGAGAGAGAGAGAGGAGGGACAGGCAGCATGTGCTTTGGTCTGGGGTTACACAGGATGCTCCTAGGATGGGGCTGGAGTTCATGGGAGGAGGGGAGTGAATTTCTCACCCAAATACCGTATTTATACTATAACCATTTTTCCTTAGTCTTGATTTTCAGATTATTTTTCATGTTTTCACTATTATATTAATACATATAATTAGGAACAATGATGTATATTTATTTCCATGAAAGTTTCCTAGAAATGTAATCACTTGGATAGGAAAAATCTGAATATTGTTATATATACTGCCAGGGAATTCTCCATTATTAGGTACAATTTTGATGCTTTATATACCCATTAAAGTTTTTTTTTTTAAGAGACTGGGAGCAGGGCCAGGGATATAGCTCAGCGGCACAAGCACCTGCCTGGCAAGCTCAAAGTCCTGAGTTTGATTCCTGGTACTCCCCCCCCCAAAAAAAAAAGAGACTGGGAGCATATCCCTGTGGTAGTATGGCAGATAGCTAATCAGGCAGAGATTGACAGTCAGTTAGAAAGAGACGAGGCCCAAGACAGAGTCGGAAAGAGACAAGGCAAGCCAGGCCTGTGGTCAAGGGTTGAGCTGATAGAAACGAGGCTGGACAGTGGCCTGCGAGCCTCCCTGGAGACAACAGCTCAGGCTGTACTATAACTAGCACCATTTGGTCTCATAAGCCTGAACAATACAACAAACACATAAGAACAACAGAATGCATGCATAGATAGTTGACCAGAACACTCTCACTCTTATCCCTTCCAGAAATGTCTTTGTTCTTCTCAGTGCTATGCACCCTTGCTACATACATTGTCTTCCTATTAAATCAATTGACCCAAGGTAACCTGTGATGTGATTTTACTGTATAAAACCCCCTAGCTGTGCGGTGGCGCAGGCCTGTAATCCCAGCACTGGGGTGGGGGTCTGGGCTGAGGCAGAAGGATCACTGTGAGTTCGAGGCCAGCCTGAACTACATAGCGAGACTCTGTCACGAACAAACAAACAAAACCTCCTCCCTGCAAAAAATCCTACACAAAGAGCTTCAGCAGCAACCCACTTTCGGGACCCCTCCTGTCTCTCATGGGGCTTCTCTTAATAAAACGTTTCCTATTCTTAACCTCCTTTGTCCTCGATTCCATTATTCTGTGTCCTGAAATATGAACTCAACACATCTAACAGGCTGGAAGTTATTTCCCTGTAACAGAGCATGTGCTTTGCATGCACAGGTTGGATTCCCAGCATCAAATAAATATCTAATTTTTTTTTTTTTTTGGACAGGGTCTCGCTTTGTAGTTCAGGTTGGCATTGAACTCACTATGTGTCCCAGGCTGGCCTTGAACTTGCAGTGATCCTCCTGCCTCAGCCTCCGCCTGAGTGCCTGGATTACTGGCATGCGCCACCACACCCTAAGTACCCAAGTTTTATTTATTTTTTTTGTGGGTACCAGGGGTCGACCTCAGGACCTTGTGCGCCAGCAGGTGCCCATACGGCTGAGAGATATCACTGGCCCTTTTTTCGTATGTGGGTACCGGGAGTCAAACTCGGGCCCTCACACTTGCCAGGCAGGCGCTTACGCCGCTGAGCCATCTCACCAGCCCTTATTTATTTACTTATTTATGTATTTATTTATTTTGAGACAGGGTCTCACTATGTAGTTCAGGCTGGCCTTTAACTCACTATGTAGCCCAGGCTGGCTTCCACTCACAGCGATCCTCCTGCCTCAGCCTCCCAAGTGCTGGGATTACAGGCGTGCACCACCACACCCAGTTTAAGTACCCAAATTTTAAAAAGAGGTATTCCAATACATTCACTAATGCAACTACGTGGAGTGTCTGATCTAAGGGATAGGAGTAGAAAAATTTATCTCGCTGCTGGGCCTGGTGGTGCACACCTGTAATCTCAGCACTCTGCATGCCAAGGCAGGAGGATCACAAGTCCTAGGCCGGCCGGGGGGATTTTGGGAGATCCTTTCTGAAAATTTAAAAAAAAAATGTTTTTTGCGGGATTTGTCATAGGATCTGATCTCCCTATGTAGTTCAGGCTGGCCTTGAACTCACGACGATTCTCCTACTTCAGCCTCCTGAGTGCTGAGATGACAGGCATGTAAAAATAAAAATTTTTAGGGCCAGGGATATAGCTCAGCGGCACAGCGCCTGCCTGGCAAGCTTGAGGTAGTGAGTTCCATTAACGATGACAAAAAAAAAATATTTTTAAAAAATGGGTTGGGGGGGGCCGGTGAGATGGCTCAGCAGCATAAGCGCCTGCCTGGCAAGCACCAGGGCCCGAGTTGGACTCCCAGAACCCACATACGAAAAAAACGGCCAGTGATATCGTTCAGTGGCACGGGCGCCTGCTGGCGCGCGAGGTCCTCAGGTCAACCCCCGGTACCCACAAAAAAAAAAAAAAAAAATGGGTTGGGGATGTAGCTTAATGTGAAGGCACTGGATTTAACCCCAGGATCACAAAAAAAAAAAAAAAAAACAAAAAAAACAAGTTGGTTCAGCGAAAGGGAAAGCTAAGAGTAAGTGAGGTGGGAGGGTGATGATGACAAGTGAAAGCGTTTGTGAACAAGGATAACTAGGTTCTAAACCCATTTCTTTTTTCTTTGTGCTGCTGCTTTTTTTTTTTTTTTTTTTTTGAGATAGGGTCTTGCTATGTAGCCCAGGCTGGCCTCGAATTCGAGGCGATCCTCCTGCCTCAGCCTCCCGAGTGCTGGGATTACAGGTGTGCGACACCACGCCCGGCTGTAAACCGTAGCTTCAGCCTGAGCCTTCGTTTTCTGAAATTTAGGTGGGTATGGCTCAGGTCTTACGTTTCCCAACCATCTTCAAACCAAGCATTCGGCATCTCCTTCAGATTCGACAGCAGCTTGTGATCTGACTAGTTTACAACGAAGGAGGTGAATGATCAGCCGCAAAACGCAAAGTAACTACTCCAAGGAACTTCCGGGCGAAGCATAGCCGACAGAGTTTGAAGTCCTCAGAAACGCACTTCCGGACAATTAAAGCGGATCCGTAGGCGCCTATACGCGAGCCACCGCCGCGTGACTCGGAGCAGCGACTGCGCATGATTCCCGCAGAGGCGAGGCGGGCGGGGTGAGGCGGGCGGGGTTCTGAGAGGGTGGGCGGGACCCTGGGCGGATGGGCAGGGCCTCTGGTTAGTACCACGGTGACTGGGCGGGCGCGAGCGCGCGAGGCTCCGGGGCGGGGCCTCGTCCGAGTGGGCGCCGCGGGTTTCTGCCGAGCGTCGCTGTGCTCGCGGGGCTGAGGTCGCCTCAGGTGAGGTAGCGGCGGAAGTGGCTTTGGCTTGGCGCCTGGGTGTTGTAAGGCGTCTGCGCCCTGCTTTGTTGTCAAGGGGCCGCGGCATCACCCAGCTCTCTCCCCGTCCCTTGCCCAGCAATGGCGAAAGGCAGAGTCGCCGAGCGATCGCCGACCGGCGCACTCCACACGAACCCGGTGAGGGACTGGACGGCGGGGACGCGGGGGCCCGCGGCGCCGGGCAGCGGAGCCCACCTGAAGGGTGAGTGTGCCTGGAGGGGCTCCGGAGGGAATGGACGCCGGCGGGGCTCGGGGGTTGCGGGGAAGGAGGGGCCTGTTGGCGTCCGGACCGGAGCAAGGCAAGGGGGTCCTCGGGCGTAGGCCCCCGCACAGCGCAGGCCAGCGCCTGATGGGTGAGTGGCAAATGCTTTTTAAATTGAATACAGTTAAAAGAAATGACAGCTGGAGATTGTAAGGTTGATAACGAAGCTGGTCAGATCCGGAAGGAACTTCAGCATTCGTTGCGTTGTTACAGATAAAGAAACTGGGGCCCCGGGCAGGGTATATTGTGTATAGTCACAAAGTCAGTACAGTAGTTAAGAGCAAGGACTTGATCTTCCCGGTACCACTTCCAGGTGACAGGGAGCACCTGGATTTGAGTCCCATCTTTTGTCTTTTACTTGGAACCTTGGACTTGTTAACCTTCAAAAGCTCAGTGTCTGAACTAAAAAATGGGGATAGTAGTAGTATCTGGTTAATCGGTTGATGCTTGGGTTCAGTGAAATAATTCATGTTAACAATTACTTATAACATTACAGCTAAGAGCATTCATTTTAAAGGACCCCCCCCAACATCCTAAATGTTGTTTTAAGGGAAAAAGTATGCCTATAAACTGAATATCTTGATTCCATCTTGGCATGAGATTGCTTTGCTTTTCAGCAGTCGAAATGATTGAAGTCTCGGTGGGTTTTTTTTGTTCGTTTGTTTGTTTTGTTTTGGTCTTTTTGAGACAGTGTTTCGCTAAGCAGTTCAGGCTGGCCTTGAACTCAAGGCAATCCTCCTGCCTCAGCCTCCTGAGTAGCTGGGATTACAGGCATGCACCGCCACACCTGGCAAGCTCTTAGTGTTTTTAAAGCTGATAAAGTGGGCCGGGGATATAGCTAAGTGGTACAGCACCTGACTGGCAAGCGCGAGGTCCTGAGTTCGATTCCCAATATAAATAAATAAAGCTCATAAAGAAATTACCTCACCCCCCCAAAAAAAATTATCCCACCAAGTGTGGTGGCACACACCTGTAATCCCAGCATTTGGAAGGTTGAGGCAGGAGGAATGCTGTGAAATCTAGGCCAGCCTGAACTACAGAGTGAGACCCTGTGTTAAAAACAAAAAAACAAAAAACACCTTAGAAATGAATTGTTGCTAGAGCATAAATCTTCCCTAAATTAAGTCCTCTAAATTGAAAACTATTTCTGAGAGTGACAATAATCTTAGGTCTGGGTTTTCTCAAAAAGTGTTTTCCGAGTAGGGCAATTCTAAAGATTGTCATTTGGTTTGAGATAGTAGTCAATTATTTATTAATTTTTTTAAATCTAAAGCTATTCAGAAAATCAAACCTTGAAACTTCCAAAGTGCCTTTTATAATGATTTATTTTATCATTAGAACAGCATATTCAACACATTTATTCTTTTTGTGTGTGTGGTGCTGGGGATTGAACACAGGGCCTTTGCACTGAGCTGTATTCCCAGCCTTTTTCTGATCTCCTGAAGTCTATTTTTTATTAGTTTCCTTTTTCATTCGTGTATGTTTACAATACATAGTAATTACATTCATCTTAGGGAATTAGTACATATACATATTACATCTTAAGCATTTTTAATTACCTTTCTCATCTACCCTTCAACAAATATTTTTTTAAATTTTGAGACAAAGTCTTGCTAAGTCATTAAGTTGCTCAAGCTGGGCTTGAGCTTGCGATCCTCTTGCCTCAGGTTTCTGTTGGGTGGCAGAAAGAGATAAGGTTGGCCTGTTCTGATGGTATCAGCTTATATTAAGCTAGGGAGTTTTTTGATCCAGCCTGCTGATTAATGATTACCAGTTTTTTCTTTTTCCTCTCTTCCTCCTTTGTCTTTCTCTAACTCAAGTTAGAAATTCTATACAGCCAGGTGTGGTGGCATCTGCCTGTAATCCCAGCATTTGGTGGGGGAGGGGCTGAGGCAGAAGGATCACTGTGACTTCCGAGGCCAGCCCGACTGCATAGTGAAACCCTGTACTCAGGGCCTCATGCTTGTCAGGCAGGCGCTGTGCCACTGAGCTATATCCCCGGCCCAGAATTTCTATATAGGGCTCCGGATACAGCTCAGAGGTAAAGCACTTGTCTAGCATGTAGGTTCAATTATTTTTTTAATTTTAATTTTTATTAGTATATGTTTGCAGTACATAATGATTACATTCATCATGGGGAGTTGGTACATCTCCTTCTCCTCCCTCAATTATGTCCTCCTTTTTTTTTTTTTTTTTTCTTTTTTCTTGTTTATATTTTCTTGTGGCACTGGGGATTGAACCCAGGGCCTTGTGCATGCCAGGCAAGCACTCTACCATTGAGCTACACACCCAACCCCTAAATTATTTCTTGACATCTTTTTTTCATTTATATAGATTTTGTATGTAGCAGATCATAATGTAAAATAAATTCTTTATTGTGGAACAGAAAATTTTGAGAAACACTATTGTTTTTCTTTTTTCATTTATTTATTTATTGGTGGTACTGGGGATCAAACCCAGTGGTACTCTTACCACTAAGCTACATCCCTAAGCATTTTCATTTTTTTCTTTTGCGACAGAGTCTTGCTAAATTACCCAGGCTGGCCTCCAGCTTGCAATCCTCTTGCCTCAGCCTGTTGAGTAGCTGGGATTTAGGCTGTACCATTGTGCCCAGCTATCAGGAACCACTGTCTTGAAGTTGCTTTTACTGCTTTTAATTAAATGTGTTTCTTGTATACAGCATATTGTTGGATCTTGCTTCTTGATCCATTTCGCCAGTCTGTGCCTTTTGATTGGTGAATTGAGACCGTTAACATTGATGGTTAAAACTGATATGTATTGACTTATACTTGTCATGATATTTTCCTGTTGTTGGTTCCCACTCTTTGTTTTTCCCCTTTCCTGCTATTTAATTATCTGCCCTGCCTGGTGGATTCCTTCTGTTGGGGTTCCTATCTCTTTCTAGAATGTCCTTCAGAACATTTTGGAGTGCTGGTTTGGTGGTCATAAATTTTCTCAGATGTTCTTTGTCATGAAAGTATTTTATTTCTCCATCAATTTTGAAAGATAGTTTTGCAGGGTACATCAATCTGGGTTGAAAATTATTTTCCTTTAGAGCTTGAAATACATCATTCCAAGCTCTTCTTGAATTGAGGGTTTGTGCTGAAAAGTCAGCTGTGATTCTGATGGGTTTTCCTTTATAGGTGATTTGTCTCTTCTCCCTAACAGCTTTTAAGATTCTGCCCTTCTGTTGAATTTCTGGGATCTTGACTATAATATGTCTGGCTGAAGTTTTTTTTTTTGATCATGTCTAGTTGGTGTTCTAAAAGCTTCACTTATAGGGGCATCAAATTCCTTTTCTCTTCCAGGAAAGTTCTCCCTGATTATGTCTTTGAACAAGGTTTTAATGTCATTGATGCTATCTCCTGCTTTTTCATTTATTCCAATGATTCTTAAGTTATTTATCTTTGAGTCATCTAGCAGCTGCTGAATTGATTTTTCATGGTCCCTTGCTGTTTTTAAGAATTCTTCCTTTTCATGATCATTAATTGCAAGCCTGTCTTCTATATCTGAGATCCTGTCCTCGCATTGGCTTAATCTGCTACAAATACTTTCAATGGAATTTTTGTTCTCTTGGATATCTGCTTGAATCTGCCTTATGGATTCCATTTCTTTCCTATGCTGAGCATTCATGGTTTCTATAGTTTTCTTAAGCTCATCTATTTTTTTGTCTGTATCAGCTATAGTGTCCTTAAGCATGGTCTTCATTGTGGACATTATCTCTGCAGTTATCTGTGAGATTATTTCTGTTTTAATTTTTTCCAGAGCCTCATTCAGTTGCTTTGTTGTTACCACTTCAGATAGGCCAGGTGGGTGGCTTTCGGATTGTCCCACCTTGCTGCCCCCTAGGTTTGCCTTTGGTGAATTGGATGTGTGGGGTTGCATCTTGTTTAAGTGTGTCTCATTTTTTCTTTCTTTAATTCCTGGGGTGATGTTTGCAAATTACCTATGGTAGGTTACTTTATTGCTAGTGTTTAAGATCTTTAGAAGATGACTACTTCTCTGCAGTTTCTTCCAAGTGGAGCTTGCTTTTGGGTTTTGAGCTTTCTGCCAGATCCTACCTCTTCAATTCGTTGGGTATGCGAAGTTGCTACCTGTTTGGCCCAGTCCTTGATTCTTTGGTACTGTGCCACTGTATTTTCTGTGTCCCTTAGTCAATCTCAATCACGAAATATCAGGAAGGAAAGATGTTTAGAACAATTATTTCACATTTGGCTATAATGTTAACTAAAGCATCAAACACAGCCTAGAAAATGACAGACTGAGCTAACCAGTTATTTACCACTTTTAGCTGTATAGAGTTGCGGTTATATAACAAAATCTAAAACACACCAGAAAAATTATATACAGTATACAAGTCCTATGTATGTCAATTTTTCCCTGAGGAGTTTAAATTTAAAATGAGTTAAGGAGGAAATAGAGTGTTGGGAGAATAGGAAGGAATTAGATGTAAGGTTAGAGGACCAAGAGGGATCCCACTAAAATTGGGACACTGGTGCAGAGGACTGGTGGTAAAAAGAGAAGGAAGGGATAAAAGGAAGAACAGATCACAACCACAATCACAAAGAAGTTAGAGGCGCTGTTTACACTCATATAAAAAACCAGAGAGAATAATGAAGGAAAGAGCAAATACACATACAGAAACAAAAACGAAGATAAAAACAATAAAACAGACAAAACAAAAATAAAACCCCACCAAAAAAAAAAAAAAAACCCTTTGCCAGAACAAAAAACAAATGAGTGAGAAAAAAATAAAAATAAAAATAAGAAAAAAATAAAAAGAATCAGTTCCAGGTGTTGACTCTGCTGTAGGCAGGCACCGTGTGGTGACAGAGTCCTGTTCCGTGCAGGTCGGTCCCAGTAAGCCAGGAGCGCCCTCTGGCGGGCGGTGAGCAGAGGCCCATACTTTCAGGCAGAGACCAGTCTAGCTCGCCTGCCACTCTCAGTGCCCTTTCACTATCCCTGGGCCTGAGGCTCCAGCGCACTGTCCGGAGCGTGGGTTCCCTGCACTGGTTTCCCGCCGCTCTGATTTTCACCACGCCCCCCACAATGGCGCCGGGCCAGTCGCTCTCTGGTGTGGGACAGGTGTGGCTGAGAGACCAGTCTCGTTCGCCTGCTGACCTCAGCACACTTTCTTGGGCCTGAGAGGCCCCGCGCTGCCCTGTCCGGAGCGCGAGTGTCCAGCGCTGTTTTTCTTTTGCGCCGCTCTGAGTTTCGCCACACCCCCACAATGGCGCCCGGCCGGTCGCTCTCTGGCGCGGGGCAGCTGTGGCTGAGAGACACTCACCGCCGGCCAGCGCAGTTCTCCGCCGCTCCCCCTCCTCGCCGCTGTCTCAGGATCCTCCGTGGGGGCTCCCTGGGTGCCAGCTGTCACCGTGTGTCCGTAGAATTGAGCTTCTGTCGCGCTGCGATTCCTGGGATGGTAGAAGGTGCGCGTGCGCGGTCTGCTCCTTCTTCTTTGTTCGCTTTTACTACTTTTAAAAGGCAGTGTCGGTCTGGTGAGATGGTTCAGTGGCATAAGCGCCTGCCTGGCAAGCGCGAGGGCCCGAGTTGGACTCCTGAAACCCACATACGGAAAAAGGGCTGTTAATATTGCTCAGCGGCACGGGCGCCTGCTGGTGTGCGAGGTCCTGAGGTCGACCCCCGGTACCCACCAAAAAAAAAAAAAAAACGCAGTGTCTTTCAAACTGGAATAATAAATTCGTCTTAGATTCCTGTTCTGGATCCTGCCTTGCTAATTTGCTTCAGCAAGTAACTCCTTAAGCATTCACAATGAGCATGGTGCTTGCTGGCTTAGAGGAAAAAGAAAGGTCTGATTACAGAGAAAAGAGATCTAAGTAAATTTGACAATGGGACATTAACCAAGGTATTAGTATGATTTGTTGATGCCAGGCTCAACACAAGTTTTATGTATTAGGGTTTTTTCATTTTGCCTGTAGTACATAGAAAACTCCATTGAAACCTTTGCTGAAAGGGAATTTGTTGGTTCATGTAACTTAAAAATCAGTAAAGTAGGACCTAGTGGCATCAGGCTGCAACCAGTAGTTCAATGCTGTCTCAGCATCAGGTTTTCTTCACATCTTGATTGCTTACTTGATGTCAGCTTTACTGTAAGTTTAGTTCTTGAATTCCAGGCAAGCTAAGTGCTTTCTTCTTAGTTTTGAGAATCTTTGTCCTAGCACAGCGATGGCGACCCTTTCAGAGTTTTCAATGATACAGACAGCCCACTGAGGCACACGTGCCCTAGGTTCACTACCGCTGTCCTTGCGTTACTAAAGTCTCGATATTCACTGATTGGATTGCCTCGCATCAGGTGGTTATTGCTGAACTTTTCACTGTTGTCAGATGGTGAGAAAAACCTAACTGGCTGGGTCTGATTCATGTTATATACCCAGAAAAGGACCTAGGAATGGGCTGTCAGTTTTCCCAGTGACGTAGGTCACTCATGATTTCCCTCCATCTTGGTATATAAATAAAGAAAATGAACCTATCTGTGATGAAATACCTAGGGTGGCTAATTTATTAAGAGAAAATTTAGGGTACAATTTTGCAGGTTTAGGGGCATGACACCTTATTGGTCCTCTGGTGAGGGCCGTATGGAGGATGTGAATGTCACTGCTTGTGGGGCAGAAGTCACATCTTGAGTCAGGAAGCAGATAGGACTAAGTGGGGCCAAAATCAGGCTTTTGTGCTAACTCTGGCAAGAACTATCAAGGAGACCGTTGGAGCCACCTTTGGAGGGCAAACCTCTAATGACCCAAGAACTTCCTATTAGGTGCCACCTCCCTGAGGTCGACCAATTCCCAGGTATTCAGTAACAGTGAACCCCGAGGGACGCTCAAGTATACCCAAAACATAACAGATAGGTAGAAGGAAAGAATAAAGGTTTTATACAGATGCTGGGTCAGATGATACATGAAGTCCAGGCCACATATAGGAGGAAAAGAAATGAATTGAATATTAGAATTTAAAATGTCCAAGGTAGAGCAGTCCCAGGCAGTGTGAGAACTTAGTGTGTAGCCTTGGAAGTGGGTGGCTAACTTTGAGCAGAAATGAATGTCTGCGAGACTGAGTGGATCCTCTAAATGAATGGTGAAATCTTTTAGGATGAGGGAGTTTACTATCAGCTTGGTGTTGGTCCTCAGTAAAGAGGAGATGCACCTGAAAGTGGGTGGGCGCTCATGAGTGAGAGTGTGTAGATTAGATGGCAGCAGAGTTGCAGGGCACAGGACTTAGAGAATGAGTTCTTATGTGTGTCTGAGAGTGCTGCTTCTGCTTCCTATAAATGTGTTTTCTGTGTTTAAAAAAAAATTGTTTATCTTTTTAGCTACTTTAACTTATACTTGGTGGCATTACTACCATTTTTAAGTCAGTGATTTTTTTTTTTTTAAGCTTTAAAGCCCTTGAAATAGTTTACCTCAATAATGTTACAACATTTTGTGACTTTATTTATTTATTTATTTATTTTTGTGGGTACCGGGGGTCGACCTCAGGACTTCGCGCGCCAGGAGGTGACCATGCCGCTGAGCGATATCACTGGCTCTTTTTTCGTATGTGGGTTCCCAGAGTTGAACTCCGGCCCTCGTGCTTGCCAGGCAGGCACTTACACCGCTGAGCCATCTCACTGGCCCCATTTTGTGACTTTAAAAGTCTTCTTGTTCTGTAGTCTTATGTCCTCAAGAGAAACAGATCTGTCCTTCCTGGTGGGATCAAGTAGATTAGAAAACAATGTTGAGAACAAGTGGACTGGATAGCCAGTAAGAGTAATTCCTAAGATATTGTAGATATTGTAACATTTTGCTTTCTGAAAGATTTTTACCTGAAAGTAGTAAGAAGGAAGACAATACTAGAGGATTGTTAGGGTTAATTTCTGTTTTTTCAGGATGGATTTATTTGTATTAGAGAAAAGGTACTTGTAAGAAGAAAAAAATTGAAGATGTTGGGGGAAAGAGAATTTAAAGACCAAGATCTAGCGGGAAATGTATTATTATTGAATGAAAAGATAAGGAGAAAAGGGTAAGGGAAGATAATTACATGAACAGATCTTGAGGTAGACATTGGGGAGCTCACTAAAGTAGGAGGCACTGTCATTGGTTGTGGGCAGAAGAAGGACAAATTGAAGGCTTGAAGGGAGTTGAAGTATTTATTTATTTATTTACTTTTTGGAGACGATCTGGCCTTGAACTCATTCTCTTGAATGCTGGGATTACAGACGTGCGCCACTACTTCCTGTGGCTAAGTAATCTTTTTGGAGAGGGATAGAAAAGGATTACTGTTTACCAATGATCACCTTGATGGAAGCTAGGAAAATGTGAACTTGTAGATTAAGGGAGCACAGTTCTGACTTTCTCTTGAAAGAGGAAGAGGTTGAAAAGCAGATAATCAGATAATTCAGACTAGTAATTAATATGCTAGAAGATTTGGAAGTTAATAAAGTATGAGTATGAGTAGTTGTAATGCTAAAGGCTTATGCATCTAAGGCTGCCATAGCAAGGAGCGTTATAAGTGTGTATACCTCAAATTTAGTTGTAAGTTTTAAAAGCAGGATTTAGAACTTTTTTATATTTATGTACAGGTACAAATTCTCTATGATGAATGTGATCGTTATGTATATCTAAAATGTACCAATAAAATCTAATTAAAAAAAGATTTAGAACTTTTATCTATGTTCAGAACTATAAATGAATTACATGCTAATCCCTGAGTTTATTAGAATTATATGGAGGGAGTGTTGTTGAATCGTAATCACTAACATTCCCTATTTACCAGTTTGTATGAGAGAAAGGAGAGCCTCAGAATTGAATGTCACTCAGGGCTTTCTTTGCATTTTTTCTGTTGTTTTCTTGTGTTGAACACAATGCTTGAAAAACTTTGCTTAATTTTAAAGAGTGGAAAAAATAGTTATCAAGTTAAACCTGGAGGTTAATTTTGTTATATTTCACCATCCAACTAACTGCAAGACAAGTAGCCATTAGAAAGATGTGCACTCAAGGAAAACTCAGGATAGTTAATGTCTTACAGTTCAGTTAAACATTGTCTGGACCTTTCTCCTGTGTAATTTTAAGAATTGTGAGTTTATAATGTGATGAATAATCATTTAATTTTAGAGCTAACATGCAAAATGCCTTGTTTAATTTTTAAAAGAACTGCATTACCTGTTTAAATCCTTAAGAATGTACTTAGCTACATACAGTACAGGTAGAAGGCTCACTCTTTTCCCATCTTTTAACTTTCAGCTAAGTTTCCACCTACTTAATGAATCTTGCTTTCATCATCCAGCCCAGTAATCTTGCTTTCCTATAAATCAAGTCCTGTTTAACTCTGCTGTTTCTTGGTGGTGGCTCTTGGGGTACTTGTTGGCTTGAAGTACTGTTTTCCTTTATATTTACTTTATTTACATTTATATGTGTGTTACTTATATTTCCTTTTTTCTCCCTTCTTCCAGAAAAAGCCCGGGCAGAAGCTGGGTCAGCAAGAATGTCACTGCTTATATTGGTGTCTATTTTCCTGTCTGCAGCTTTTGTTATGTTTTTGGTATATAAAAATTTTCCTCAGCTTAGTGAGTAAGTATACAAGAAAGAAACTGGAAATGTCTGGGGTATTTAGGAGATGAAAGTGAATTAAAAAAAAAAAAGGAATTAAAAGTTAAGCTTAGTTTAAGCAGTAGAATATTGTGATGATTTTGTATTAGCTTTCATGGCTTGTATCAAGTCCACATCAGTACTATGGTTTAAATATTGTTTTCAACTTTGCCTGTTGATTTTCTATGCAAGGTTTTTCTAGTATTGCTTCTCTAATAAGGCTATGGCTTCCAGAAACTTTTTTTTTTTTTTTTTTGTGGGTACCAGGGTGACGACCTCAGGACCTCGCGCGCCAACAGGCACCCGTGCCACTGAGCGATATCACCGGACCCTTTTTCGTATGTGGGTTCCGGGAGTCGAACTCGGGCCCTCACGCTTGCAAGGCAGGCGCTTACGCCGCTGAGCCATCTCACCGGCCCTTTTTTTTTTTTTTTTGAGACAGGGTCTTGCTATGTAGTCTAGGCTGACCTTAAACTCACTGTGTAGCCCAGGCTGGCCTCAAACTTGCAACAATCTTCCTGAGTCAGCCTCCCAGTGCTGGGATTACAGGTATCACCACCACGCCTGGTGGGAGTCTTTAGTTTTTTTTTTTTTTTTTTTGTGGGTACCGGGGGGTTGACCTCAGGACCTCGCGCGCCAGCAGGCGCCCGTGCCGCTGAGCGATATCACTGGCCCCTTTTTTCGTATGTGGGTTCCGGGAGTCGAACTCGGGCCCTCGCGCTTGCCGGGCAGGCGCTTAAGCCGCTGAGCCATCTCACCGGCCCCGGGAGTCTTTAGTTTTTAAATTTTATTTTATTTTATTTATTTTTTTATGTGGGTACCGGGGGCCAACCTCAGGACCTTGTGCTTGCCAGCAGGCGCTCATGCTGCTGAACGATATCACCGGCCCTGTTTTTTCTTTATGTGGGTTCTGGGAGTCAAACTCAGGACCTCGCGCTTGCTGGGCAGGCGCTTATGCCGCTGAGCCATCTCACCAGCCCTAGTTTTTAAATTTTATAAATGAGAAGCTACTTTAATTTACCAGCTTTTTTTTTTTTTTTTTTTTTCCTCCTGAGGCGCCGCCTCAGTACTTAGCTCTGGCTGGCCTTGCACTCGCTGTCCTCCTGCCTCAGCCTTGTAAGTGCTGGGATTACAGGCGTGTGCCACCACACCTGGCTACCAGTTATTTTTATAGGACTTTAAAAAGCAGCATTTGCCTGCATGGTGGTACATACCTGTAGTCACAGCTACTCAGATAGGAGGATCTAAGATAGGAGGATCACTTAGCTCATGAGTTCAAGTCCAGCCTGGGCAACATAGCAAGACCTGTTTCAATAAAAAGATAAGTAAGTGTAATAAGAAAGGTGCGTTGTGTCATTGTTCTGCAGAGTAAATCTATGAAAACAAATGAGCATAATATACCTTAAATACGAAGAAATCATTCAGTCCCAAACAAGATTCCCAATTTAAAGTAAAATTAATAGAAAAGGAAAAACATTTTAACTTTTTTCTGAACTTTCAGCTGGGATAGTCCAGAAAAGGTATAAACGGTGAATTCATTACAATTTTAATTAATTTGCATTATAAATGATTATTAACTTTTGCTTATCATGAGGATTACCCAAAATGATATCAAATATGTTTTTAACTTACTAACACCAATGGTTCTTTTTTTTTTTTTTTTTTTTAATGTGGGTACTGGAAGTCGACCTGAGGACCTTGCGCTTGCAGGGCAGGTGCTTATGCCGCTAAGTGATCTCACCGGCCCAATGGTTCATTTCTTAATATTTAATTAAAAGTTCAAGCCAATATTGGAGTAAATGCTTTTAACCTTTAGTTTGGGTCATCCTGAACTTTTATATGTAGATTATATATTTCAGGAAGTTATATTAAAGCATTAACAAATACTTTACAGACTTTTGAACTTAAACATTTTTAATTTGGTCTTACCATATTTTAGATCAAGGCCTCAAATCATTTTGGATAAAACTCCCATGTTTTGAACTTGACTTTTATTTTATCATGGCAAAATTCTGCTTAAATTTTTTTTACTTTAATTTTATTTCTTTAGAGAAGAAAGAATGAATATGAAGGTTCCCAGAGATATGGATGATGCCAAGGCTCTAGGAAAAGTTTTATCCAAATATAAGGATACCTTTTATGTACAAGTACTTGTAGCTTATTTTGCTACATATATTTTGTATCCTTTCAATTGAAAAATGTTTTCTAGTTTTGTTCACGAAAAAGTTTAAAAGGTCTATTGCTTAGTTATACATAACTGGTTTTTGTTTTAAAATTTATTAATGTGACATAGTATTAAATAAAATAATGAAAAATTAAAATGACAAAAATTCTTTAATCCTCTCTCCTCAACTTATTTTTATTTTTAAATATCTGTTACCAGGGTTTTGTTTTGTATTGTGCTTATTTCATTTATCAGATATTTTCCTTTCCTCTATAATTTAGGATATTTATTTTTTTTTAAATTGCTACTTACATTATTAATTTGAATTACTAGTTATCTCTTTGTTTTTAAGAGTATTCCATTAGTTTTAGAGGTATAATTTGTTTTTAATTTTTTGCTTTTATAGATGTTGTCTTATGAATCTCCTTCAATAGTTTTTTTTTTTTTTTTTTTTGTCTTTTTGAGACAGAGTTTCACTGTGCAGTTCACGCTGGCCTTGAACTCACTTTGTAGCCTTGGTTGGCCTGGAACTTGCGGCAATCCTTCTGCCTCAGCCTCTTGAGTGCTGGGTTTACAGGCGTGTGCCGCTACACCCAGCCATCCTTCAATAGTTCTTGATAGGTTTTTTTTTTTTTTTTTTTTTTAAGAAATGCATTTCAACAGTCAGAAGAACCCCCCCCCACTCCAGTACTGGGGATTGAACCCAGGATCTTCACACAGAGCTACATCCCAAGTCCTTATTTTAAATTTAAATTTTTAGTTTTTGATCCCCCTACCTCAACCTCCCAGAGTGTCAGCACATCCAGTTTAGCTTTTTTCTTTCTATATTATTTTCAAATTGCTTATATTATTGTTGACTAATCTTCTAGTTTGTAGACTAGCTTTCTTTATGGATTTTTTTATCTTTTATTCTTATCCAATCTATTTTCCAAATCTTGGTTAAAAGACATTAATTGCTGATATTGTGAAAGTAATCACTATCCTTTTAAAATCAACTTTTAGGCTGGGTGTGGTGGTGCATGCTTATGATCCCAGCACTTGGGAGGCTGAGGCAGGAGGATTGCCACGAGTTTGAGGCCAGACTGTGCTGCCTAGTGAGATCCTGTCTCAAATGACCGAAGGTTAATTACAAATATTGGGAATGGGCTTATTATTACAAAGTATATTTTATGTAAAATTTTAAGTAAATATTGGCTAATACTGTCAATTCAGGTTATATATTGTTACTATTTACTTGATAAAGAATATAATGATTTCATATATTATAGATTTGTATGATAATTTGCTAAATCCAAATTTTCTTACAATATTCTGTCTACACTTTTGTTTTTTTTTTTTTTTTTTTTTTTTTTTTTTTTTTTTTTGTGGGTACCGGGGGGTCGACCTCAGGACCTCGCGCGCCAACAGGCACCCGTGCCGCTGAGCGATATCACCGGCCTCTTTTTCGTATGTGGGATCCGGGAGTCGAACTCGGGCCCTCGCGCTTGCAAGGCAGGCGCTTACGCCGCTGAGCCATCTCACCGGCCCTGTCTACACTTTTGAATTTAAATTATAAATGTTTAAACTTGGTGAGCAAAGGGAAGTACTTTGTCTTAGGGCACATAACAGTGTTTCGGTTTTACTAGTAACAGGGATGATTAATAGAAGGTGAGCCATGTTTAACTTTTAAAGTTTCTTGCAGGCACATTAGAAAAAGTAAAAAGGAACACCTATAATCAATTTAACTAATGCATACTTGAAACAGTATACCAAATATTTTATCATTTCCAGATGTAATCAGTAAGCTGGCCATGGTGGCGCATGCCTGTAAGGCCAGCACTTGGGAAGCTAAGGCTCCTGAATTGTGAGTTTGAGGCCAGCCTGGGCTACATCAGGAGATAAGTGCCACTGAATTCAACAGTGCAAGCACTCATACCTCTTGAATAAGACTTAATTTCAAATTCTTTTGAAATCTTTTTTATGTAGTATTCCTTTTTAAAACTCTAGCTTTCATTCATTTAACCAGTTTCTTAAAGTACTACTTATATGCTAAGGACTAATCTCATGCTTTGAGTATTCAAAAGCAGAACAGCTGTTTCCAGCTGGAGTAATGAGAAAGAATAGGTAGAGATCCGGCTCAGCCTAGACAAAGCCCACCTGAGCAGAGCTTCTCAGCACGGGCGTTTTTAGGAAATGATCTGCAGTCCCATTTAGCTGCAGTGGAGAGGGAAGAGGGGAGGGCTGAGAAGTCTAGGAGGCTGGCAGCTGTGCTGCCATTGCAGAGGACTTTGAATATCAGGCTAAGGAATTTAGAATATTTATTTGGTATTGAATAGTCATTGAAGACTTTTGAGCCAAAGATGACATTAAAAGTGTCACTTTGCTGGGCATAGTGGCACATGCCTGCTGTTTCAATTATTTTCTTGTTGCTGAGACATAATACCTGAAACCCACAAGTTAAAGGAGGAGAGGTTTATTTTTTTTTAGTTTTTATTTTTGGTCTTTGAGACAGGGTTTCACTATGCAGTTCAGGCTGATCTTGAACTCACTTTGTAGCCCAGACTGGTCTCAGCCTCCCAGAGTGCTGGGATTACAGGCGTGTCCCACCATGCCCGGCCCGGAGAGGTTTATTTTGAGTCATAGTTTGTAGAGGTTTCAGTGCATAGTTGGCAGGGCAGCATGGCAGAGGGCAGGAAGCTGAGAGAGCTGGAGAGACATACACTGTTGTAGGCCAGGCCCACAGTAACCCATCTCTTCCCACCAGGCTTTATGTCCCAACATCACACCCATCTGTAAACCCATCAGTAGACTAATCCAGTATCACACCCCATGGTCCAGTTACCACTCCAAAGCCTCAACTATAAGTACATGAGGAATGGGGGGACATCTTGATAAAAGCCTTAACACCTGTAATCCTGTTTAAGAATTTGAATATTTGAAACATACACAAAAGTAGAGAAATTCTTTTTGTTGTTTGTTTATACTTATTTATTTTTTGTCTTTGTTGAGACAGGGTTTTACTATGTAGTTCAGGGTGGCCACGAACTCACTTTGTAGCCCAGGCTGGCCCTTGAGGTCACAGCGATGCTTCTGTCTCAGCATCCTGAGAGCTGGGATTATAGGCATGTGCTACCATACCCAGCTGTTTTTTGTTTTTTGAGACAGATTCTGTCTCCTGCCTCAGCTTCCTAAGTGCTAGAATTACAGATGTGCACCACCACGTCTGGCACTCTTGATCCTTTTTTATTTTTTTTTTATTTTTATTTTTTTGTGGGTACCGGGGGTCGACCTCAGGACCTCGCACGCCAGCAGACGCCCGTGCCGCTGAGCGATATCACCGGCCCCTTTTTTCGTATGTGGGTTCCGGGAGTCGAACTCGGGCCCTCGTGCTGCCAGGCAGGCGCTTATGCCGCTGAGCCATCTCACCGGCCCCGATCCTTTTTTAAATGCTTAGTTAATAGCTGTAAATTTCATAGTTAAATGTAAAATAATTATACCTTATATATACTTAGATTTCTACAGAAATCATGTTTTCTGAAAATAATTGGGAGTAAATCAAATGTGTTAGAGAATTCTGTATGTTATTTAGAAGATTGTTGAAGATTTCTTTTTGTCACATTGCCCAATTCCTTTCTTTCTGGTACATGTTGGATATTTGTCTTGATTTTTCTTTTAGTAGCAGAATTTTATTAGCATTGTATTTATTTACCATATATTGTATTTTTGTATTTATTGTTCAGGAAATGGTCAACTTAGGTTGAAGGCATTGTAGCTGAAGAATCATATTTTTTAATACATTTGGGTGTAATTTTACTTTATCTTTTAATATAGATTGAGCATCCCTAATCCAAAAAATCAAAAACCCAAAATGCTCCAAAATCCAAAACAAGTAAAAATACTGCATAAAATTAGCTTCGGGTTATGTATATAAGGTGTGAAACCTAAATGACTCTAGACCTTAGACTTCATTTCCGTCTCAAAGACGTTATGCGTATGCTGCATATATTCCAGAACCTGAGAGATCCACCATCCAGAGTACTTCTAGTCCCAAGCATTTCGAATAGGAGATAACATAGCAAGTACTGAAATATGGGTGTGGTCTCATTAACATGATGATTTCTGTGTTTATCCTTTTTTTCTGAAATGTTGGGTTCGTCTTTTTAAAATTCCATTTGATTATGTTCTCACCCTTAACTCAGAAGTTAACAGCTTGCAAACATTTGCCATTCCAGGCTCTATATTTCTCAGCATCCTCTCAGGGTTCCTGTACCCCTTTCCACTAGCCTTGTTCCTTGTTTGTTTGGTAAGTATATGCAATAAATTGGGAGACTGGAAAAAGCATCTCTAACTAGAATGAGAACAAGGAGCAGTTGATGTTCAAGTAATATCCGTTAAGTTCCTCAGTGAGGAGGCGTCGTTTTTCTCCCCAAAACAGGGATATTACAGACATAAGTGCATTTATAAGCCGTCTTAGCCTTTCTTTCCTATTGTGTTTTTGTTCTGTTTTGTTTTTTGAAACAAAGTCTTGTTATGTAGTTCAGACTGGCCTTGAACTCACTCTGTAGCCCAGGCTGGCCTTGAACCTGCAGTAATCCTCAACCTCCCAAGTGTTAGGATTACAGGTGTCCACCACCATGGCCCACTCCTATTGTGTGTTTTTTTTTTTTTTCTTCTTCTTCTTCTGAGACAGGGTCTCACTATGTAGTTCAGGCTGTCCTTGAACTCAGTATGTAGTCCAGGCTGCCCTCAAACTTGCAGCAATCCTCCTGCCTCAGCCTCCGAAGTGCTGGGATTACAGGGTTGTGCCACCACGCCTGGCTTCTATTGTGTTTTGTAACCTGGACAATCTGAGTTTTGGCGGACGCAATGAATTAAGTCCCAGGGCTGGGGTAGTGTTTTTAGGCAGAGCATTGAAAAACTTGGATCCCAAAGTTGTATTCTTATGCTAAAGGCTAACAGTAATTATTTGGATATAGTCTCTTAAGTTTAATTGCAAATGCCAGTTTGTTTTAGTTGGTGTCATTTGAATTACAGTTTGGTCTAAGAAAGGACTACATCAAGAGATGTGCAGAGCATCCTTCCAGTCCCCCAAAGAAGTAAACCAGTTGAGCTTTTCCTCAGGGGGTACATTCATGTGATTAGGATGGAAAATACAAAGTACTCATGGCTTCTGTTGTTTTCCAGTGTTCTGGACTTGGTGCCTCGTTTTGCTATATGCTCTCCTATTTAGTTGGGCGCCCAGTTGTATACAAATACCTAACAGAGAAAGCAGTAAAATGGTCACAGCAGGTAAATATACATTCTTGTTGGTTGTTTTATTTTTTGAGAGGGTCTTGCTGTGTTGCCCATGCTGGCCTCAAACTCCTGGGCTCCTGAGGAGCTAGGACTGCAGATGTGTGCCACGGGGCCAGGCTTGCTTGCTTGCTTGCTTACTTGCTTGCTTTCTTTTTCTTTCTTTCTTTCTTTCTTTCTTTCTTTCTTTCTTTCTTTCTTTCTTTCTTTTCTTTTCTTTCTTTCTTTCTTTCTTTCTTTCTTTCTTTCTTTCTTTCTTTATTTCTTTCTTTATTTCTTTATTTATTTCTTTATTTTCTTTTTTGTTTTTTTTGAGGCAGTGTCTCGCTATGCAGTTCAGGCTGGTCTTGAACTCACTATGTACTCCAGGCTGGCTGCCTTTGAACTCGCAGATCCTCCTGCCTCAGCCTCCTGAGTGCTGGGAATACAGGAGTATGCCACCACGCCCGGCTCAGGCTTACTTTAAAATTATGTAATAATGCTTTGGCTAATTGGGAGGTCAGTGTATAGTCCCTGTGTAAATTTAATACTAATTTATGTCTATATTAACTTATATATTAAGATAACTCAGATAATTAAACTTTATAAAATTAACTCAGATAAAAACAGTTATCTTTTGACCAAAATAACATCAAGTCATGTGCAAAAAATGAATGTTAATAATTTTTTTTTTTGTCTTTGTTGCTGTTTTTTGAGACATGGTCTTGCTATATCCAGCTTGGCCTGGGACTTGCTATTAGCACAGGCTGGTTTCAAACTTAGTGATCCTCATGCCTCAGCCTCAGAAGTGCTGGGATTACAGGTGTGCACCACCATGCCTGGTGCAATGTTAATAATTTTAAGTACAAATTTTTCAGTTTTTCATACCTGTAATGATTGTTTTTTTCTCCCTTATATGCTAAGAAGAATCCCTCATTCATGCAAAGCACGCTACCACTGCATTACATCCCAGGTCCCTCCGTAAGAATAACCTTAGTTCTTTATCTTAGTAAATCCAGTCAGTATAAAAATCAGTATTACTATGAAGGTGTCCACGTAATTGGACACTTGGTCTGTTGTGTTGCATGTTGATGCAGCACACTTGCAGGGGCACTGAAGACATCCGCCAGCTCTTCTGATGCATTCCCCAGGGGAGTGACTATGCTGCAAAGCCCGGCAGCGACAGATATGAGCTGTCATGTAGAACGAGCTAAGGAGCATTGCTGGGAGAATCTGAAGAAACAGATCTCATGGGAATTTTAGACATTATCCTGTTTTACAAATTAGGAAATTAAGAGAAATTTAGTATTTTGCCCCAAATCATGATGACTTAGCATGGTCTAGAATCTCGGATCACTACACTTCGAGACTAGTGCTCTTTTCATTATACTGCATATGTACAGAATGGTAAAATAGTTTTACCTGTTTTTCTTGAGAAAAGCTGGTTTGGGCGGTGAGCTTATTAGATATTTAAAGGGGTATAAACTGAAATCAGTACTTAAATTTAAATCAGCAAAATGTTTCCACAGGCATGGTGGTGCATGCCTATAATCCCAGCACTAGGGAGGCTGAGGCAGGAGGATTGCTTTGAGTTTGAGGCCAGCCTGGGCTACATAGTGAGACCCTGCCTCAAAAAAAAAAAAATCTCATCAACACTGAATAAATCCTTTTATATGATATCTATTGTATTTTTTTTTTTTAATGGGGGTACTGGGAATCGAACTCAGGATCTTGTGCTTGCCAGGCAGGCACTGTGCCGCTGAGCTATATCCCTAGCTCTATGATATTTATTGTAATAGCATAAAATGAAGATTATCTGAAGTTTTTAAAAATTGGGAGCTAAAGGGAGGGGGTGTCGCTGGGTGGTGGAGGGCTTGCCTAAGCATGTGGGAGCCCCGGAGTTCAGTTCCTGCACCAGCTGCACACACACACGCACATGCATTGGGAGTTAAATTTGTTTTTGTGGCAGATTAGCTCATTACACTGATGATGTAGAAAAATGAAGATATTAAAAAGTTGGCTGACTGATTTCTTTCTATGTTTTTCCTTTCCTTTCCTTTCTTTTGTTCTTTGTGTGTGGTACTGGGTGTGGAACCCTGGCCCTTCACACTGAGCAATATCCCCAGCCTTTTTTAAAAGTTTTAATTTTAAGACAGGGTCTTGCTAAATCTAAGTTTTGCCCAGACTAGGCTCAGATTTGCAATCTCAGGCTGCCTCTGCCTCCCACGGTGCAGAGATTGCAGGTGTGTACCACCATGTCCAGCTTGAATGTGTTTTTTGTTTTTGTTTTTGTTTTTTGAGACAAGGTCTCACTACATGGTTCAGGCTGGCCTTGAACTCCCTATGTAGCCCAGGCTGACCTCAAACTCACAGCAATCCTCCTGCCTCAGCCTCTGGAGTACTGGGGTTACAGGTGTGTACCACCACACCTGGCTTGTATGTTTTTTTTTTTTTTTTTTTTTTTTGTGGGTACCGGGGGTCGACCTCAGGACCTCGTGCGCCAGCAGGCGCCCGTGCCACTGAGCGATATCACCGGACCCTTTTTCGTATGTGGGTTCCGGGAGTCGAACTCGGGCCCTCGCGCTTGCCGGGCAGGCGCTTATGCCGCTGAGCCATCTCACCGGCCCCGCTTGTATGTTTCTTAAATATAGTTTTATGTAAATTTAATTTGGCATTTTAGGTGTTAAGTAGCATCATTGGACCATCATTAGATTAATAATAGAGCCATCTTTAGTAGCATAACATTGACCTACAGTGATGGGAAGCCTTTTAGAGAGCTTTTTTTTTTCGGGAGGGGGGTATTTTTGAGATCCTGTCTCGCTATGTAGCCCAGGCTGGCCTCGAACTTGCAGCAAATCCTCCTGCCTCAGAGCCTCTTGATGCTGAGATTACAAGTATGCACTGCCACACCCAGCTAGAGAGCTTTCAGCGATGCAAACAGTCTGCTGTGGCATGCGTACCATATGTTCACCACCACTATTAAGAACAATTTTTAGAAACCTCATTTATCTCTGGTAATGAGGATTTAACAAGTAGTTTATTGTCATTTTCAAATTCCTTTTCAAGTCATTAATATTGTAACCAAAGAAAAAATATGCTGGGCATGGTGCACATGTCTGTACGCTAGCACTCAGGAGGCTGAGGCAGGAGGATCGCCTCAAGTTCAAGGCCAGCCTTTGCTGAGTAGCAAGACCTGGTCTCAAAAAACAATATACCAGGCCGGTGAGATGGCTCAGCGGCGTAAGCGCCTGCCTTGCAAGCGCAAGGGCCCGAGTTCGACTCCCGGAACCCACATACGAAAAAGGGGCCGGTGATATCGCTCAGTGGCACGGGTGCCTGTTGGCGCGCAAGGTCCTGAGGTCGTCCCCCTGGTACCCACAAAAAAAAAAAAAAAAAAAAAACAATATACCATAAAACAAAAATTATTCATACTGGATAAATTCTGAAATACCAGAGCCAGGCGTGATGGCGCACACCTGTAATCCCAGCACTCAGGAGACTGAGGCAGGAGGATCACCATGAGTTCAAGGCCAGCCTGAGTTACATAAACCCTGTCTCAAAAAAAAAAAAAAAAGAAAGAAAATCCGAAATACCGGGGATGAGAAATTAAAATATGTTGTTTTATATTAAGCAACTTATTTTCAAGATTGGTTTTGTCCGATGCTAATATTCTTTTTTTTTTCTTATGACAGGTTGAACGTCATAGAGAACATCTCATTAACTACATTATATTTTTGAGAATAACACCATTTCTGCCTAATTGGTTTATTAATATTACATCTCCCGTGATAAACGTGCCATTGAAAGTTTTCTTTATCGGCACTTTTCTAGGTAAGACCTTTGGATAGTGCTGTGTCTGGGCTCTCTGTCTACATACCCAGCAGTGTCTAGCCAGCCTGGGTGCCGGGACCGTATGAGACTCTGGGGCACAAAGCCTGACCTGCGTAAATAGATACTTGGCAATATTTGTGCATCGTGTTAAGTATTTTTGTGTTACCTCTTAAAGAGGAGCACCCTCTATTGGATATTGTTTTAGTAACACAGGATTAAATGAAACTTTTTTCTTAGTGCTGGGAATCAGAGCTGTGGGCTTGCATACGCCACGCACATGCTCTGCTGCTGTGCTGGGTCCCCAGTCCTCAGAACTTTCTAACTCCAATCTTCCCCTCAAGTGAAGAGGAAAAAAAATTAAATTGCTGTTTTTAAGTTTTTTCTTTTGTCTTCTAATCAAGTATGAAACATTGAACTTCAATTTTCAGTAGAGAGTTGTTCCCAGTTTTCATTTTATTGAAATCAGCATTTATTGTGTGTTTATGTATTACCAAATGTACAGGGAAAGCAGAATCAATGTTTTTTTTTTTTTTTTTTGTGATTTGAGACAGAGTCTCATTATATAGTTCAGGCTGGTCCTGAACTCACTGTGTAGCCCAGGCTGGCTTTGAACTCCCAGCGATCCTCCTGCCTCAGCCTCCCAAGTGCTGGGATTACAGGTGTGTGCCACCATGCCTGACCAGAGTCAACATTCTTGCTTTCAAGGCACTGACACCTGATTTTGAAATTAATAAATGGACATGAAGATTAACTTACATATTTTATGAATTCTTATATGTGTGTATGTGTTTTTTTTTTGGGGGGGTGGGTATTTTTTGTTTTGCTCTACTAGGGATTGATCCCAGGGCCTTTGCACTGAGCTCTATCTCCACCCCCTTTTTTGTTTTCTTTTTAAATATTTTGAGCTGGGTTTGGTTGTGTGTGCTTGTTATCTTGACACTTGGTAGGCCGAGGCAAGAGGATTGCCATGGGTTCGAGGCCAATCTGAACTACATAGAGAGACCCTGTCTCAAAAACCTAAAAAAAAAAAAAAAAAAAATTGAGACAGGATCTCACTAAGTCACTAAATTGTCCAGTTTAGGCTCAAACTTGTGATTCACCTGTCTCAGCCTTCTGGAGTGCTGAGTTTATAGGCACGCACCCCTGCCCTGGCTGAATTCTTGTGGTTTAGTACTTAGTTTCTTTCCAATTTAAATTGAATTGTTGAGATACAAAGAGCAGATTTCTCATTGAATATCCGTTATTGAATATCTGTTAGGTTTAAAGCTGGGTGTGGTGGCTTAGTATTTTAAAGAAATTCACTGACAATTTTATCAGCATGTGTATTGTTTCTTATGTCCTTATTTTACGAGTAAAATGGCTAGAAATTTTGTTTTTCAACTTGTGTCGATTTTTAATGAAATATGGTCATTCCTTGAGTACTTAGTAACCTCTGGTTCTTATATTTTGATTATCTTTTCATTTCAGTGTATCTTCTATCACTGTACCACACTTTTTTCTTTTAATTTAGGTATGTTCTAGACCATTGGTGGCGAACCTATGGCATGCATGCTGCAGCAGGCATACAGAGCCCTTTCGGCACATGAGCCAAGTTGGCCCAGCATCGCCCCAGTGGCCAAGCATGGGATGTTCGGGTTTAATTGCAGTGTTGGCACTTTGTGATAAATAAGTGGGTTTTGAGTTGCAGTTTGGGCACTTGGTCTCTAAAAGGTTCACCATCACTGTTCTAGACAATTATTTAATCTTTTTTTTAATCGGTGCTATGAATTGAACCCCTAGGCAAGCGTTCTACTACTGAGCTATACCCCCAATACTCAGTCTTAGTTCTGAACATTTAAACTGTTTCCAGATTTTTTTGAAAGACTTAAATGTTGTGAATTGTTTTCTGGATACTTCTTATTGTTTTTTTTTTTTTTTTTTTTTTTTTTTTTTTTTGGTGGGTACCGGGGGGTCGACCTCAGGACCTGGTGCGCCAGCAGGCGCCCGTGCCGCTGAGCGATATCACCGGCCCCTTTTTCGTATGTGGGATCCGGGAGTCGAACTCGGGCCCTCGCGCTTGCAAGGCAGGCGCTTAAGCCGCTGAGCCATCTCACCGGCCCTTCTTATTGGTTTTTAAATTCCTTATCCTTAAGAAATGATTATAGGGCTGGTGAGATGGCTCAGCAGTGTAAGCACCTGCCTGGCAAGTGCGAGGGCCCAAGTTCGACTCCCAGAACCCACATACGAAAAAAGGGCTGGTGATATCGCGCAGCGGCATGGGCACCTGCTGGTGCGCGAGGTCCTGAGGTCGACCCCTGGTACCCACACACACACACAAAAAAAGAAATGATTATAAAATATTGAATTCTTTATAAGGAAATAAATTTTAGGAGCTTTAAATTCTTAATGGTCTTTTATTCAAAATGGCAATAGCTGTGTTCTTATAAGAAATTCTATGCACACAGAAATTTCTAACTCTTAAAAACAGTGTTTGGGGGCCGGTGAGATGGCTCAGTGGCGTAAGCGCCTGCCTTGCAAGCGCGAGGGCCCGAGTTCGACTCCCGGATCCCACATACGAAAAAGGGGCCGGTGATATCGCTCAGCGGCACGGGTGCCTGTTGGCGCGCGAGGTCCTGAGGTCGACCCCCCGGTACCCACAAAAACAAAAAACAAAAAACAGTGTTTGGTTTTCACTGTGTTTTTATTTTTATTTTAGGTGTTGCACCTCCTTCTTTTGTAGCAATTAAGGCAGGAACAACATTGTACCAGCTGACGACAGCAGGGGAAGCTGTTTCCTGGAACTCAGTATTTATTCTGATGGTTTTGGCTGTTCTTTCTATTCTTCCAGCCATCTTCCAAAAAAAACTAAAGCAGAAATTTGAGTGAAAAATTATCTGGGTTTTAAGCATCTTATCATCCTCATCGTCATCATCATCATCATCTCAGGATTAGCAGATTTGTCTATTTATGGTTTTTTTCTTTTTTATGTTTTCCAGTGGTGGGGTCAAATCCAGGGCCTGGTGCATGCTAGTCAAGTTTTCTACGCTGAGCTGTACGCCCAGCCTCTCTGTGTTTTTAAATCACCTCTTCAGTAATTGAAACAAGGAATTTGTGAATAATATTTCTCATCAGTTAAAATAATATACTTAAGTGGCAAGGGGCAGAAGAAAGTAAAAGTGGAAATTCATATACTATGAAGTGCTGTCATTAGTGGTTACAATAGACATGTTACTGTACCAGAGGGAGCTATAGGTAGAAATTAGTGGTGGTGTATGAAATTCTTAGTACAACTGATACTTTCAATTTAATATTTTTCTCTCGTGTCTAATTACTAAAATAGAAAGTGGTACGGCTCTTACTAATGTTAGCCTTCTTTCAGAGCATATAAGCAGGTTAACTAAAGCTTAAACAAGATTTATACTTTCATTCTTTTTATCTTTGAGGTAATAAACTTGTTTAGAGGTTGCCTCTTCATAGACCACCGTATGTGGAAAGGGTATCAAGTTATCTATTTGTGAGTTTTATTTTTATTTCTTCTGTCATAAATTTTTATCATGGATTAATGTGGTAATTTAAATTCTAGTGGTTTCTGTTTTCATCATTTTTTCTAGTTCATATATAAAATGAAGATTACATGATAACTATCGTTGATGTTGATAATTTGTATTCAGATAATATTTTGTTACAGTGTCTCTAATATCTCAAAAGGGGATCTAAAAAGCAGAAACAAAGCATATAGTTTTTAGACATTAGAATAATTATATTTTCAAACAAAAATGGGCAGCACAACACTAGTGGTTAAATATATTTTATTTGTTACAATGACTGTAAAATTTACCTCATTTATTAGTCTGGTCTTTAGGGAATATATTATGTAATTATCCTTTTTATGCATGACACACCTATGAATGTTTTATTTTATTTCTGTTGGTGACTTTTTCGTTTGGGGCTGCTTTTGATTAGTGCAGTTTCCCAGTGTAGACTTTATTTTTCTAACTCACAAAGTAAAATAAACTTCTCACATGGTGACAATTATATTTAAATACTCCTGGAAAAACTAAACCACTATTTGCTGCTCAGTTACTGATAATATCCTTGATTCTTTGATTCTGGGACATAGCCAATCAGTTTTAACCAGGCATGGTGGCGCCTGTAATCCCAGCACTTGGGGGAGGGAGGCAGGAGGATCACTATGAGTTCAAGGCCAGCCTGGGCTAATAGTGTGCTCAAGGGCAGCTGAACTGCATGGCAAGAGCTGTCTCAAAAACAATATAAAAAATAAAAAGTAATAAAGTACTCTGTCACTTTTCTTTTACCCCTAAGTTGTCATTATGTTGAAAAGCCCTTTAGCTATGTGAGAAATCCTTATATGTTTTCATTGTGAGAAGTATGATCATCCTCAAAGCCTGATTCTACTACAGAATGTGGACTGATTCATTTTTTCTATTACAGTATTAACAAATAGATTTATTGTAAATACAAAGAAAATATATTAATACAGTAGTCTTCTGTCACCTAGACTTTTGTGTAAAATTATTTATTATTGTTACTAGTAAGGTTTTATTCCTTTCTTATTCACTAGAGGCTGAGTGTTAAAGCTTTTATTATTTTTACAAATGAATTTGAAACAGCCTTTTGGGACAAAGCTCACTAGATATTACTGTGTAAAATGCAATTGAGTCAGTTTTTATCAAACTTTGAAAAATAAAAGTAAGAGCTTGGACTCAGGAGAACCCTCACTATTCACCCTGGTGTGCATATGTAGTACTTACTCTATTCTCAGAGTATTCACTCCATCCTTACGATAGATTCTCTTCCTTTGCTAATTTCTCCTCCTGTTAGAAAATTGTAGCTGCCACTTTAGGTGGGATGTATTTTCTTCTCCCAAGAGACCAGCTGTTCTCTGCAGGCTCATCATTGACTGTCAAGAACCCTGCCACAGGCTGTACCCCGAACACAGCTGGTGGCCTGTATTCATGGAGTCACAGACTGGCCTTAAGCCAGAAGTAATTTCAAGCTTCAACCATCTCCACTCCTGCCTCCTACCCCGTTTTGGTGCTGGGGATTGAGCCCAGGCCCTTGCGTACACTAAGCATGCCGTGGTGGCGAACCTATGGGACGTGTGCCACAGCAGGCTGTTTGTTATCATTGAAAGCTCTAAAAGGTTCGCCATGTCTGCCCTAGCCCCTTCAGCCACACATGAAAGACAGATACCTAGGAATGACTGCAAAAGCACGCCGTCTGCTGTGGGAGGCGAGCATGCTGACTAGGAAACTGACACTAAGAAAAAGAAACAGTTCCCTGAATGTCCTCTCTGTGGAGCTGTTACCTTGAGTGGAATATATCTAATAAGACTTAATAAATGCAAACTAAAATGTAATAAATTTTACTGAGAAACTTAATGGTATACTTGAGATTTATTTCATGGAGGTATTTATATGTTTAAAACTTCATTAAAAGTATATTTTCTTGAAATTCTGGTGCACATTTTTACCGCTAAGAATAAGGAAAATCTTAAATCCTATAATTTTTTTTTTCCCCCAGTGCTGGGGATCAAACCCAGGGCCTTGTCCATACTAGGCAAACATTCTTCCATCTGGTTACAACCCCAGCCCAACCTTTGAAAACTAGCGTTGGGTGTGGTGGTGCACACATATAATCCCGGCGCTCAGGAGGCTGAGGCATGAGGATCGCCATGAGTTCGAGGCCAGCCTGCTCTATATAGTGAGACCCTGCCTGAAAAAAAAGGGGGGGGGGACTGAAAGATACTGAATATGCTATGTGTTAAAATTCATAAGTTTTTGTGTGAACATGGTCTTTCTCTCCACCCCCCTTTGGGATATTGGGAATTGAACTGAAGACCTTGGTACTGAGCTACATCCAGGCCTTTTTCTTCTTTCTTTTGAGATACCCTTACTAAGTCACTGCTAAATTGCCAGGACTGGGCTTGAATTTGTGATCCTCCTACATCAGTCTTCAAAAGTGCTGGGGTTGCTGGTGTGTGTTACCACACCCAGCTAGATCTTTATTTCTGTAATGGCTAAGAGTTCAATTGCTGGGTACTATGGTAGTTACATGTATAGTCTTAAAGAAATTGCCAGATGCATGTCTGTAGTATTAGCATGTGGGAGGCTAGGGCAGGAGGATCACTGCGAGTTCAAGGCCAGCCTGAACAACGTAGCAAGATCCTGTCTCAAAAAAAACCCAAAATATGGGCCTGTGGGATAGCTCAGCGGCATAAGCGCCTGCCTGGCAAGCGCGAGGTCCTGAGTTCGACCCCCGGTACCCACACACACACAAAAAAAACCCCAAATACATAACAGATTACCAGCAGAGTGCTGTGGTGTATACCTGTAATCCTAGCATTTAGGTAGCTGAGGCTGGAGGATCACAAGTTCCATTTAGTGACTTACACTCAGTGTGAAGGCCCTGAGTTCAGTCTCTATTAACACAAAACAGGTTAAATACTGTATTGCTCCATTTATGTAACATAGAGATGACAACATGGGTAGGGGACAGATTGGTTGTCAGGGGCTCAGGAAGTGGTGAAAGTAGGGATCAAAGGCAATGTAAGGGATCCTTGTGATGGAACTTGTATTTGGCTGTTATGTGTTTGTGTTTTGTGTTACTATGTTTGTTTTTTGAGACGGGGTCTCGCTGTGTAGTTCAGGTTGGCCTTGAATTCACTATGTAGCACAGACTGGCCTCGAACTTGGGTGATCCCCCTGCCTCAGCCTCTCGAGTGCTGGGATTACAGGTGTGTGCCACCTCACCCGGCCTTGTGGTACTAAGTTTTGAATCCAGGGGCCTTCTACCACTGAACTACATCCCTAACAGCGCCCCTCCCCCTTTAAATCAGGGTTTCGCTAAGTCACTAAATTACCCAGGCTGTGATACTCCTGCCTCACCTTCCCAGGGTGTTGGGATTACAGGTGTGTACCATGACAGCTGACTCACAGCCCTCATAAATTTTTTTTTTTAATGTGGGTACTGGTATTCGAACTCAGGACCTCATGCTTGCCAGGCAGGCGCTTATGCAGCTGAGCCATCTCACTGGCCCCTCATAATTTTTTTTTTTTTTTTGGTGGGTACCAGGGGTCAAACTCAGGATCTCACACTTGCCAGGCAGGTGCTTATGCTGCTGAGCTATCTCACTGGCCCCCACCTCATAAATTTTTTTGAGGTGATTTCACTTCATTGTCAAGGCTGACCTTGAACTTGTGATCCTTCTGCTTTAGCTTCCTGACTAGTTTGGATTATAGGGGTCTACCACTGTGCCCCACTATTTGTTTTTAATGAAATAATCGAGGCTGGTAACTTTATAAAGAAGTGAGGTTTATTTTGGCTCATTGTTCTGGAAATTTAAGGCTAAGGGGCCACATCTGGAGATGCCCTTGCTGGTTGAGTCCTGAGGTGGTTGGTGCAGGGCATCAGCTAGGGAGGTGCAAATTTGCTGTCTGGTCGCCCTCCTTACAGAGCCATCAGTAGCTCATGGAAATTGCATGGGAGCTGTCTGTATTCTTATTTTTTAACAACTCTATATAATATAGGTACCTCATGATGAAAAGTTTAAAAATACTGCCAAAAATAGTGTGAAAAGTTGGAAGTAGAGCCAATCAGATGCAAAATGTTAAAGGATAAAATAGAGTTGAAATCAAAAAACTAAATAGAGAACAAAAGTTGGTACTTCAAAAATTAAGTTTTATCCTTTTTTTTTTTTTTTTTTTTTTGAGACGGGGTCTTGCTATGTAGTTCAAGCAGGCCTTGAACTCACTGTGTAGCTGAGGCTGGCCTTGAATTCCTGGCAATTTTCCTACCTCAGCCTCCTGAGTGCTGGCATTATAAGGCCTGTGGTATGACCAGCACATTTTACATATTTAGCAAAACTGATCAAAGCCAAAAGAAAATGTGTAAATAAAATGAAGACTTGAGGGAAATAGCTACATATGGGAGAAAAAACTTCAAATTACTGAAGTATATTTACATTAGAAAACCTAGATGAAGCCAGGTGATGTAGCACACGCCTGTAATCCCAGCACTGGAGGCTGAGGCAGGAGCATCACTGTAAATTCAAGGCCAGCCTGGGCTACATAGTGAGACTATGTCTCAAAAACAAAGCAAAAAGAACAGAAAACCTAGATGAAATGAATGTGTTACTACAAAGACATGAACAATACATTATGCCAGCCAGGTGTTGTGGTGCACACTTGTAATCCCAGCACTTGAGAGGCTGAGGCAGGAGGATTGCCACAAGTTCAAGGCCAGTCTCAAATACATAGCGACACTCTGTCTCAAAAAACAATGCCTCAACTGGTACAAGAAAAAACAATTTAAAGATAAGAAAATGCATTAGAGAAACTGCAAAGGTAACAAGGCACCTCCTCCTCTCCCAGGTCCAGATATTTAAATTTGCTTTCGTGTGTGTGTGTGTGTGTGTGTGTGTGTGTGTTTCTGAGCCAGGATTACAGGCATGTGCTACCATGCCTGGCTAAATTCTAACAAACTATCAAGGAACAGTTCATTCCTGTCTTGTACAAGTTTTTCCAGAGGATAGCTAAGTTCACTGTATGAGGGCAATGCATTTTGATCCCCAAGGCTAATGAGAATAATGCAGTAAGTATATAATAATATGTAATATATATTCATATCACTTATAAACATTGATACAAATATCCCAACATGTCTAAATTCAGCTCCTACCTTAAGAAAACATACATCAAGAGTGTAGTGTATATCCATACTATAGGGGAAGTTCAACATCAGAGAAATGTACCTGTTCAGTACACATTAAGAGGAGAGAAATCTTTTTTTTGGTGGGTATCGGGGGGTCAACCTCAGGACCTCATGCCCCAGCAGGCGCCCGTGCCGCTGAGCGATACCACCGGCCCTTTTCTCGTATGTGGGTTCCGGGAGTCGAACTTGGGCCCTCGCGCTTGCCGGGCAGGCGCTTAAGCCGCTGAGCCATCTCACCGGCCCTCATTATTTTTTTATAGAAACAATTTATAGAAAAAATTTGAAGCCGAGCATGGTGGTGAGCCCCTAATCTAACCAGAAGGATTACCAAGAGTTTGAGGTCAGCCTGGGCCACATGGAAAGTTAAAGTCCAGCCTGAACTACACAGCTAGGCCCTGTCTCAAAAAAATTTTTTTTGATAGGGTTGAACATCTATACAAGTATATGATAAAAAGTCAATAATAGAGGGGAATTTGTCTAATTTGATAAATTGTTTACCAGAAATGTGTAGCAAATGTCTTTTTTAAATGATAAAATCAAATTTTATCATGACATGTTTACCAAAAATAGCCAGGAGACTCGAGGAGAGCAATTCCAGGATGCTCAGTAGCAGCGACAGGGCCCAGGGCAGGGTACACGCAACAGCTGGGTGTGATTTTGGCGGTGGCAGTGGCACCAGATTGGCAAGAGATAGGCAGCATTCAGTACTCACAGCACTGAGTACGTCCAGGCCTGCAATGTAGTGAACGATGGTCATGTTGCTAAAGTGCGGGAAGTTGATGACAGACAGCAGGGAAAAATGGAGTGACAGCAGAGCAAGGGGAAGTGGGTGGCCGCCAGGTTGAGGCTGTAGATGGAGCGAGTGTTGCTGCGCATGCAGAATCTCACCAGCCAGAGCACAGCTGCTTTTGAAAATGTCATTTTTCCCCCTGGTGCTGGGCATCAAACCCAGGACCTGTATGCACTTGATCACTGTGCTCCCTGTCCCCCCGCACCTGCACACCCCAAAGGCCTGTAGCGCCCCCCCCCCAGCTGGGCATTGAAACTAGGGCCTCAGGCATGCTGGGCAAGCACTCTACCCTTAAGCTACACCCCCAGCCCCACAAATGTCATTCTTTTTTTTTTTAATGTGGGTACTGGGAGTTGAACTCAGGACCTTACTCTTGCCAGGCAGGCGCTTATGCCGCTGAACTATCTCACCGGCCCCTAATTGTCACTCTTAATGGAAAACTTTAGGCTCATTCTCTTTCCAATGGGAGAGAAAAGGTTCCTGCTATCATGTGATGGCCTGCCGGTAGTGTGAGGAAAAACAAAGAAATGTGAGGGGCAAAAATTTGAAGAGAGGGGCTGATGAGATGGCTCAGTGGCATAAGCGCCTGTCTGGCAGACGCGAGGTCCTGAGTTCAACTCCCGGTACCCACATAGGAAAAAAGGGCCGGTGATATCACTCAGCGGCACAAGCGCCTGCTGGCGCGCGAGGTCCTGAGGTCAACCCCCGGTACCCACAAAAAAAAAAAAGGAAAGATTTGAAGAGAAAGGAGAACCTGCATTATTTACATTTGATATGACCACCTACTTACACACACACACACACACACACACACACACACACACACACACGGCCGGTGAGATGGCTCAGCGGCATAAGCGCCTGCCTGGCAAGCGCGAGGTCCTGAGTTTGACTGCCGGTATCCACATAAAAAAAAAAAAAAAAAAAAAAACACACACATACAGCAGAATAAACAAAACAAAACCCACATATTCACAGGACTGCTGGATATGACCTAACAGCCTGTGGAGAAAAAGTAGGAGTCCCCATCTCCCAAGACAGTCTGTGCAACCCTATCCTTTACCACAAGATGGCTCTCGCCTGCGGAACCTTTACAGCTGCTAACGGAGTAAAAAGTTCTCAGTGTTAGATTTTGGTTACTCTTCTGTCTTTCCGGACTAACCATGAACTCTTTGAGGACAGAAGCCGGGATCGCTGACGAGAGGGAAAGGACGAGCAACCAGCAACCGGGATTGCTTGAAAAAAATGAATGATGAAAAGCCTGGGAGGGAGGGTAGGGTAGAGGGAAGGGCTGGTAACTGCGCCTGGTAACTTCAGGGGGCAGAAGTTGGGCCTGGGGCTTGTCTATTCACTGGCGAATGGCTGGATCTGAAACCTAATAAGGTTATATGAACAAGCAGGGCATCGTGGGGTGCGCCTGGAAGCCCGGCATATGGGCAGCTGAGGCAGGAGGATCGCTGCGAGTTTGAGACTAGCCTGGGCTATATAGTGACTTTAAGGACAGCCTGAACTAAATAGCGAGATGCTGTCTCAAAACCAAACCAAACCAAACCAAACCAATAAGACAAAACAAAACAAAACAAAACAAGAGGACCCCACTGCTGTAGCTGTGATCCAGTGCTCAGAAGGATAGGATGTAAGATACCCCAGAAGCCGCTGCTGTTCTCCGGCCGGAAAAGGAGTCTGCTTGCAACCTTTTCTGCTGTAGCTCCATCATATCCACAAGGCTGGCGATGGGCATCAGTATCTCTGCAACCCTAGCAGCTCATGGAAAGTGGCAGAGTAGCAGGAAAATGGCCTCTGTTTTTTTTTTTTTTTTTTTTTTTTTTTTTCCCTCCATACAAATCTCTTGCAAGTGTTTCTTCTTTGTGGAACTTTTTGCATGCAGAACTTTAATTTTTAAGAATTTATAACTTTTTAGCCTTTGCAACACAGAAAAGAATCATCAAGGGCAACTATAGCATGTGCACAGCTCAGTGCAAAACAAAAGTGCAGGGCCCTCATTCAAAAACAAAGAAAGGGGCCAGTGATATGGCTCAGCAGCATGAGCGCCTGCCTGGCAAGCACGAGGTCTTGAGTTCCACTCCTGGTACCCACATAAAACAACAACAACAACAAAGAAAGTACCATTAAAGATGCCAAAAGATAAACATTTGTCCTTTCTTCCTTCTTGACTTGTCCTGATGTTTTTAATTTCTACTTAATGTTGTTGTAAGTAAAGAAAAACTAAAATTGTAAATAATTAGCTTGACATTTTGGGGGGTGTGGGTATTGAGACAGTCTTGCTATGTATTCCAGGCTGGCCTTGAACTCACTAGGTAGACCAGGCTGGCCAATCCTCCTGTTTCAGCCTCCCAAGCACTGGTATTATAGGCGAGTGCCACCACACCTAGCTGAATTTTACTTTCATCTTTACATTGTGCAATGACAGTTTTAAATGCAAATATGAATCTACATTGTAGAATCACTAAAAATTGCACAATTTCATTTTGTAACTTAAAAAAATATTTTTGGTATTTTAAGACAGGGTCTCGATTTGTAGTTCACGCTGACCTTGAACTCACTATGTATCCCAGGCTGGCCTTGAATTTGTGGTGATCTTCCTGCCTCAGTCTCCCGAATGCTGGAATTACAGGCCTGTGACACCATAGCCAGCTCTGTTTTTTTTTTGTGTGTGTGGGTACCAGGGGTCGACCTCAGGAGCTCGTGCACCAGCAGGCACCCATGCCGCTGATCGATATCACTGGCCCTTTTTTCGTATGTGGGTTCCGGGAGTTGAACTCAGGCCCTCGCGCTTGCCAGGCAGGTGCTTACACTGCTGAGGTATCTCACCGGCCCTGCCAGCTCTGTTTTGTAAGGGTTTTTGTTTGTTTGGGTTTGGTTTGGTTTTTTTGAGACAGGGTCTTACTTTGCAGGCCAGACCGGCATCAAACTCACCATCCTCCTGCCCCAGGCTCCTGAGTGCTGGGATTTCTGGTGTGTACCACCACACACGACCCTTATTTCACCTCTTGATATGCACACCTTCTACCAGTGTTCTCTAACTTGAGCTTAATGACGAATAGGGAAGTACTAAAAACAAAAGGAAATGTGAACTGCCCTATTTTTCTTTCCTGTATGTCATCATCTTTTAGCAAGTGATCGCTTAATACAGGAAGTCACCCAAACAAAAAAGTAGGTGACAGACACCATTGGCTTCTCTGTGTTAGGAGCAAGTTCTGGTTTGAAAGGGTGGAATCCAGGGCTTTGTGCATGCCAGACAAGCACTCTGCCACCAGCTGCCTTCCCTTGCCTGGAGGAAAGCATTCCTCTCAGGTAGTCGGCCCTCCTGCTTGTGCAGTGGCAGACATGGACACTCATCTTGCCCCGTCTTCCAGTCTCTCTGAGCTCACACGTAACGCACATGCACGGGAATTCTCGGTTTATGGAGTATTGCATGCCTTACAAGGGAATGAAAGCACAAGGAATAGCAGACATGCAGAGGTCACAGAGCTTTAGCTTGTGTTCATGCCCCTTTGTCCCATCAGACATCACTTATAGAATACAAATTCAAAAATGAAATTATTTAGAATCTTAAAATAACAACATATGCCAGGGGTGATGGTGCATATCAATAATCCCAGCACTTGGGAGGCTGAAACAGGAGGATTGCTGGGAGTTTGAGGCCAGCCTGGGATACATGGTGGGTTCAAGGCCAGGCTGAACTACATACCATGTGCTCACTTCGGCAACACGTATACTAAAATTGAACTACACAGTGAGACCCTGCCTCAAGAAAACAAAAACAAAACAAAAACAAAAGATAACAACAGCAGGCCCTAACCCTAGTGTGGGCCACTTTCTGAGCACAGAGCTATGTGTGTGAGTGGAATGAAGACAGCGATGGTCCTGGGCATAGAAGAAGGAGGGAGGAGTGTTTGTTGGGGGCCAACTGACCGTATCCAGAGCTGGGGTCTGGTGAGACAGGTGAGAGAGAATCGGGCTGAGGACAGAGGAAGTCATGTGATGAGTGCGCCCAGGCTGTTGACTTTCAAGATCTGCAAGTCCTGTTGTTCACCACCCCATGCTGAACAGTGCAGAGAATGCACTGCCCCGCGCTAGCTCATAGGCTGATTCTGAGCGCACTGGAGAAAGATCTGCCTCTCTCCAGATACTATACTTTACTGCCATCTGTTAGAAATTTGAGTAAGACACAATGCTGCCCAGCAGGAAATGTCAGAAGGGAGGGAGAGAGGAAGGGAGAGGGAGAGGGAATATGAGTTGACTCTGATCTACACATACTTACCTTCAATGGCTTACACACATACAAGGACTGCCTGTGCTATCCATTGTAGTTTTTTTTGTGTGTGTGGGTACCGGGGGGTCGACCTCAGGACCTCGCACACCAGCAGGCGCCCGTGCCGCTGAGCGATATCACCGGCCCCTTTTTCATATGTGGGTTCCGGGAGTCGAACTCGGGCCCTCGCGCTTGCCGGGCAGGCGCTTAAGCTGCTGAACCATCTCACCGGCCCTATCCATTGTAGTTTTAAGGGAAAAAGAAAGAAAAAGAAAAAGAAAAAGAAAAAAAAAAAAAGCATGCATCTAAACTTCCAGAGTGAAATAATGGTCTGTCTCCAAAGGTGGGTAAAAGAAAAGAGCTTGGACATGTAAGAGAACCATTGTACAGGGAAGTAGGCATGTAGTCTGAGTGGAGGGCTCATTTCAGTAATATTGTTTCAGGGATTTGGGAGCCATCCCTGGGCGCCCCAGACCATGGAAGCCCCAGCAGCTGGGTCCGCCGCCCCTTCCTGGGTCGCTCATTCATCGTCCATTAATCTCGTGCAAAGCACGTTGTTTGTAATCCAGACGACTGAAATTTAGGAGAGAAAGGTACCTAACCAGTGAAGCAGAAATCCTGACCCAACTGCAGCCATTTGGTTTAATAAAGCTGCAGTCATTCTGTTCTCTGACACTGAACTTAGCTAAATTATATGATTTGTCATCAAATTGGAACCTCTGCGAATGTGCTTAAAAACAACTTCGCTACATACAGAGCGCTCACCACAAGATACCCATGGTACCATGGCCTTCAGCAAAAGCTTATCTTGTTCTTGTAACTTCTGTTCGCCAGCTTATAAAAAGACAAACTTTCTGTAAACCTCACCCCAGATTTTGGAGATGACTCCTCTGGAGTCCACTAGCGCTGATAAAATCTCTTTTCTTCTGAGCTCCTGGCTACCGTTGATTCGAATTTTCCCGCAACACAAGTTCTTTCAAAAAGTGAGTATTAACACACTGATGCAAAATGAGAACCTAGCAGTGCCGTCCTACTTCACTCCCAGCTCTGACTGGCTGCTCCCTGGCCAGAAAGACCAGGCTACTCTGCACTCTGCCTATTTGATCTTGAGCAGTCACTTGGCTTCTCAGGCTCAATTTCCTCATCTGTAACATGGGTAGGATAATATTAATTCCTCCTAGACGGGTTTTAAGCATTGGAGGGTTGGGCATGATGGTGCATGTCTGTAATTCCAGTACTCTGGGAGGCTGAGGTAGGACAGTCACAAATTTGAGCCCATGTGGGCTACTTGGGGAGATCCTGTCTCAAAAGGAGGGCTGGGGCATAGCGCTGGGTTCAGTCCCTAGTTAAACAAACAAACAAACAAACAAACAATAATGGATGTAAGGCATTTAGCGCAGTGCCCAGCACTCACTCTCTGCTAGGTGGGATTGTGGGCTATGAAAGGAGAGGAAATCAGTGTACAGACTCATACCAGGCGCACAGATGTTTATTAACGGTAAACAGCTGGGCTACACACCCCCTTACACAGCTATCAGTGGGACGTTCTAGGAACCCTGAACTGGGCTGTCCCTTCCTCCCACCACTGTGGGAGGCGTGGAACAGCAGGCGTGGAACAGCAGCTGACTGCGGGTTTTCAACCTGACTCCAGAGACAGCCTCGCCCCTGGAGGAAACCCCACCAAGCCTCTTATGACGTCATCACTACACTCGACCAATGGGGCTGGAGAACTGAGACCACACCCGCCACGGTTACCTTTAGGTCGGCACAGTGAGCCTGCAGCGGGGCTGAGCAGAGGCTCGCCAAGTAATTTCTCGGTGATGGACCAGACTGTGCTGATGTGGTCCCACGCCTTGCCCCCTCCCTGCCCGGGGATTTCCAAACAAACCCGAGTGCAGAAATTGGCCGTGGCAAAGAAAAAAGTAAACGTCACAGGGTCACAACCCCTGGGCCCAGGCCGAGTTCCCGATGGCCGTGCTATAGTCAAAGTCTGTGCCCCCCCCCCGGGGGAATGGGGCGACCCTTAGAGCCCCAGTGCCCCATCAGATCCTTCACAGCCTTCTCCTCTGGAGTCGGGCCCGCCCTCCCTGGCCTGGGTGACTGGCAGTCACTCCTGGGGCCCCACTCGGGGCTCGGCCCCTATGAAAGGAGAGGGAGTGCCGGTGAGATGGCTCAGCGGCACAAGCGCCTGCTGCCAAGCGCGAGGTCCTGAGGTTGACTCCAGGTACTCACATTAAAAAAAAAAAAAAAAAGGAGAGGGAATCAGTGTACACACTCAGCTCCTGCCCCCCACACCGGACCTCCCTCAGCCCCCTTATCCAAAGACCTCGGTCCCTGCCCTTGTCGGAATGGAGAGGAGGCTGGGCACAGACATTCTGGGAGGGAGGGAGGAGTAGAATGCGGTTAGTCCCAAGCCCCCTGGGCACTGTCATCACTACCCCTACCTGGCCTTTGATCTTCCCACTTGGTCCCCTAAAGTGTCTTATGGCCTTTCTGGTTTCCCTGGTGGAGATACAAATGTCCGCTGTGTAGAGGGTTGGACCATGGGAAGGAGTGACGTGTTCCCTTGCTCTTTGACTTACACACTGTCGACGAGAAAACTTCACCAGGGAGCGCAACGTCAGCAGTGTCTCTGGGCGGCCGTGGGACAGCAGGTTTGTGTCGGTTTTCTTCCAGGTTTCTCCTCTCTAGATACACTTCAAAAGTTTTTCTAAGTTCTCATGTGAATTCCCTTTTTTTTTTTTTTTTTGGTGGGTACCGGGGGGTCGACCTCAGGACCTCGCGCGCCAGCAGGCGCCCGTGCCGCTGAGCGATATCACCGGCCCTCGCGCTTGCCAGGCAGGCCCTTACGCCGCTAAGCCATCTCACCAGCCCGTGGATTCCCTTTGACTCTGGGACCAGACTACCCTTTCTCAAGCTCCTTGGAGTGAGATCTACTTGTCTAACGTAGAACAGATCCCAGGAAACTCAACTTCACAGTGTAAATCTTTCCCAGATCAATCCCAGCTAGGATGCTGAGTACCACAGGATTAACATGAGGCCTTTAAAAAAAAAATTTTTTTTTTCCAAGTGGGTTTTGCTCTGTAGCTTACGTAGGCCTTCATTCACAAGCCTCTTGCCTCAGCCTCCCAAGTCATAGCACGCACCACCATGCCCAGCTAATTTGTGAAACACCAGTTCTGCTTGATTCTCCTGAGAGAGAGGAAACAGATTAATGTACGTAAGGAGGACCTTTGCATAAATTTGTAAGAGAGTAATCGATTTCTTTCTGAAATAATGCTTGGCTTGGGCTCTATTTGTTCTCAGGTTCCCCAGGGCCATCTTCAGTGCTTCTGCCATTAGGGAACTTGATAGAAGTTAGAGAAATACTGGTGTTGCTCTAACAGAAGGGTGAGACAGTGCCCAGACGTCTGATTTCTAAACCACCCAATGTACAGTTCCCACCTAATGTTTACTTTTCCACCCCTACTTCTGGTGTTGCCCCCGGCAATGGCTGGTTCATGGCGAACCTCAGAGCTTCAAGTTAGAAGATTGAATTTACCTTCCATTGTTGCTTCTCCTGGGTGCATTGTGTGTGTGTGAGAGTGTGTGAGGTACTGGGTTTGAGCCCAAGGCCTTGGGCATGCTGGGCAAATGCTGTATCACTAAGCTACACTTTAGCCCACTCATTGCTTTTGATTGATTGATTGATTGTAGTACTGAAGATTGAGTCCAGGGAGGACTGAGCTACATCCCTAGCCCTTTCAATTTCTTTCTTTCTTCCTTCCTTTCTTTTTTTTCTTTCTGTCTTTTTTTCGTTCTTTCTCTCTTTCTTTCCTCTTTCTTTCTTTCTTTCTTTCTTTCTTTCTTTCTTTCTTTCTTTCTTTCTCTCTTTCTCTCTTTCTTTCTCTTTCTTTCTTTCTGAGACAGCTTTCCACTGATTTATTATTTTTCCCAAGATGGCATCAAGCTTATGATCCTCTTGTCCCAACCTCCCCAGTGTCTGGGATTAAAAGGCCTGCACCACCTGGCTTGATTGCCTTTGTTTTTTCTTTTCTTTTCTTTTTTCTACATCAACAGTTCATTACCTCATTCATTAACTGATCAGTGCAACACCTTGTAGGGTTGTAGGTAGCATTGAAGCAGGAGGATGTGGATAGACGGGCCTATCATTTTCATGAGCATCACTGCTTTTCCTTTGCACAGTTGAGAGTGTTGCAAATAAAGAACAGCCTTGGTGATCTTGAAGTAATGCAGAAGAAGAAAAAGATTAAAAATACCAGTCCCTGTGAGACAGGCACTGCTGGTGATGGTCACTCACCTGAGGAAGTGAGCCTTGGGTGGCCAGGTTGCTGGGGATGGGGGACTCAAATGACAGCAGAGCATCATGGTTCAGATGAGGAGTGTCAGGTACTGGTTAAGAATTCTGTATTTGGGGTGGCCGGTGAGATGGTTCAGCAGTGTAAGCGCCTGCCTGGCAAGCGTGAGGGCCCAAGTTTGACTCTTGGAACCCACATACAAAAAAAGGGCCGGTGATATCGCTCAGCGGCACGGGCACCTGCTGGCATGCGAGGTCCTGAGGTCGACCCCCGGTACCCACAAAAAAAAAAAAAAAAAAAAAGAATTCTGTATTTGGGAGCTATGGGTATTATAGCTCAGTGGTTGGGTGCTTGACAAGCTTGTGTCAAGCCCTGGGTTTGATCTCCAGCACTCCAGAAAAAAAAAAAAATGGGGGGGGGCAGAGACAGAGAGAAAGAGGAGAGAGAGTAAATTTTATGTACACTTGTGAAGTTCAAATGAAACGCTTTTATGTGAATTCACTAGGGCCTAGTGAAAACATTCTGTAAATGGCAGTTGCTATTTGAATTTCCTCAGCCAGGGAAGCCAGGCCAATGAGAACAGCCACTCATCTTCAGGCTCTCTGAAAGCCCCCAATGTGTGTGAGGAAGAGCCCCAGGCACCAGGATTAGGAGATGTTTTGAGTCCTCTTTGCCGTTTAGCTTACTGGGTGATAACAGAAAAATCACTTCCTTCCCAGGGCGTCAATGTCTTTTAAACTTGATTTTTAGCTGTACCCCTTGTGTTCCCAGTGATCCCTTACTGGGGAGTCTGGTTTTTAAAATGAGGATGAGAGTCAGGGTCAGTGAGGCACGGAGTGTCTCTGGAGGAACAGTGCGCACCTTTCTGCTGCCTGCTGTGGCTGCCCCAGGTCCCAGCCTGGACAGTCATTTGCTGAGCTGCAGGGAGAGCAAGGTCATCGGGACTCAGGAAGGAGGCTGTCAGCCCTTGCTTTGGGCTTTGGACATCTGAAATGCGGGCCTATTGCTTGGAGCCTGGGCGAGCCACATCCTCACTCCTAGTGTGACTGTCTTCTGACTGCGGCAACAGCGTCCTGCCTGCTCTGCCCCTTTGTGACTATGGTATTTAGGCATCTTCTTTCCCTCATGGCCCCCTTAAACCTGTTTTCTTCTGTGACAGGCTTGAAGACCACTCTATTCCTGCACTACCTTCTGCTGTTGATACTGTGTCACCTGATGGTGTCACTTTCCCAGGAGCTACTCTCACTAGTGGCATCACTTCAGGTTTATGCCTTTCTCCTTTGCCTGCTGTCTTCCCCTGTGCTTGCCCCATCCTCCTTCCCAAAGAACAGTGCCCTCTACAGAGGCTCTTTTCTTCTCTTTGGTCCCTAGAGCCATGTGTTCTCCCTGGGGACTGGGATGGGGAGGCTGCAATGAAGCTTTTCCTTGAGGTGTGGGGAGATGCAAGTTTGTCAGAGTCAGCGTGGCTCACCTTGCCCTTGGGTGACTCTTCCGAGAAGTCAAATCACCACCTCATACGTTTCTTTCTAAACAGAGCCATCATGCTGCAGTGGCTCCGGACCCCTTGATAAAAGCAAGTGAATGTGTCCTACTGAGGCAGCAGCCATTAGGCTGAGGGGTCAGTGCAGGCCACTGCCCATGAGCCTCTGCGTCCCTTTCCCCCATTCATGGGCTCACTCAGGAAGCAGCAAGTCATCCCTAGCCTCAGCCCAGGGTCTTCCACAGATGGTGCTGAAGAGCCAGGAGGCCCAGTGTCTGTAGTAGCAGTGAGACCAGCTCCTGTCCCACCTGTGGCAGCATGTGGAGGCCTGGCAACAGCTGACTTCAGAGAAAGAGGCACCGCTCAGGTTCTATTGCACACAGCTCATGGTGCAGCTGCAGCGTGAGGAGATGCAGAGATGCAGGGCAAGATGGCCCTGGACAAGCTCTGCCAGGAGCTGCAAGAGATCCAGGTAATGGCGTTGTCCAGGCTCCTGCATGGGAGGACCTGGCCACCTTTGTGCCTTGTCATGTTCTCATCCCACCCACCAGAGCACCTGGAAGCCACCAAGAAGCAGTAGCAGAAGTCATTCTGGCTGAGCCAACTTGCTCTGCTTTGGCAAGGTGAGTGGAGGTGCACAGGGGGCAGAGTGGAGCCCCCTGGGCTCCACTGAAGGGGACTCTTGGTGACAGAGAGACCTTTAGAGTTCTGGGCTGGTCATTGTTTCCCAATGGGACACAGTGGGGTCAGGGTGGAGGGGGTCTGGTTCTGCTCCTGTGGGGCTGACTGGGGCTCATCCTGGCTGCTCCCAATTGAAGATGAAGGGGAGAAAAGGCACGCCCAATGTGGGCCAACATGACTATCCCTGGGACAGCCTGGAGGCCAACATGAGCCGGACTGGACTCTGTTTTTTCTCTATGCCATCTTCCCTGACTCCCTTTGTGGTCCTTTTGGACACCCCAATACGTTGGTTTCCCCACCCTCTGATTTCACTGGACCCCACAACTTCCCTGGGAGGCAGTGGTCCAATACCATCCCCTTAGGAACAACAGATGCCAGCAACAGACAGGGGGCTTCTTTCTTCTCTTTGCCCCAGTTTGTCCTGAGCCATCCTCCCACAAAATCACACCCTACTTCCTGAAGGCAGCATTTTTAATGAAGGTCTTGCCAATGCCCAGGAAGTGCCCACTTGACTGCATTGGCAGCTGAGGGAACAGAAGCAGCAGTGCCAATGCCTGGCTTGCCTGGCAGCCCTGACCCAGGGTGAGCCTGAGGGGGAGGCGCTGGCCCCAGGATAGAAGATGACTGCGTGTCTGGGGAAAGCCACCAGGCCTGACAGGAGGCCATGGCAAAGCTGCAGGTGAGTGAGTCTGTCCTGCTGGGCTGGGAAGAGGGAGTGGGGAAGAGGGGGCTGTTCTGGTTCCATTTGGTGGAGGTCATGCAGAAGGTGGAGGAGATGAAGCATTGTTGCCTACAGCTCTCTGGGGACACATGTGCCATCAATGAGGTGGGCCAGTGTCCCTGGCAGCAGAAGCTGTGAAGTGTGAGGGACAGGGAGCCCTGTGAGTGATCCCAGCTCACTGTCTCCCTCCCCACAGCAGAAGACATTGTACAAAAGTGTCTGAGGTCATGTAGCAGGGCTGAATGGCATCTTCCAGGCCTGTCATCTGGACACTGCTCTGAGATCACAAGGGCACTGCCACGTGTGCTCCAAGGGCACCTCACCCTAATGGGTCACAGACTCGAGCCTGACCTAATGGGGAGGGAACGTGGGGTGCAGTCCCTGAGGTTGCTGACCTGCAGTACAGGCTCTCCTGTCCACGCCCTGCTCCCTGGCCTGTCCACATCGGGCCAGTTCTTCCTGTCAGACCCAGCACAGTACCCTCTCCAGCCCCATGCCCATGGGCTAAGGTTGCAGTCCTGTCTCCTAGTGATAAGAATTTTTGGTACCTTTTTTGTAAGAATACTTTATGGGCAGTGCCATGCACTTCATGTTACATTGCTACAGCAAAATGCATCTTTGTCCTCTAAATTAGGGATGACTACAGGGTCTAAAGTGAAAGCTGGTGTCCTAGAGAGGCTTAGGAAGATCCTGGATGGACCCTGTGATTTCCATTGCAAGGCCTGGGAACAAATCAAGGACAGAGTGATTTGAGAGACCATCCTCCTTCACCAAGATGTTTGTGGACAACTGCCTATTTCCACTCACATATCTCTGTCTCCCTTCCTATCCTATCTGGTCTACCTCCCTGTATGAAACTGTTGTTCTGTCAGTTTCTTCTGTCTGTAGTTCTTGTCAGTTGTAGGCAACTACAAGCCTAGGTAGCAGTGTATAAAAATGTTAGCTTGCATAGTCCAGTTTTACATTAAAGGATAATGTAAATCATTGGATCACTCAAGGTTCGCCATGGCTTGACCCCACTTGTTTTTTTTTTTTTTAGTACTTTCCTTATCATGGCAAGAATGTATTCATGTGCATACAGTAGTCCAGATGACAGAAAACCACATACAAGGTCAAAATATCCCTGATTCCCATTTTCCCAGGCCTATGCTTGTTACCCTTACTTTCATATTTTATTATTATTATTATTAGCTCTCGATAGTTCCTTATAGTCTTAAATTTAATTTATTAATATGAACAACTGGATGTTTTGACTTCTTTTATAAATATGTTTTATTTCTCATAGCATATTATCTTTTTCCTCTTTCCACTTCATGAAGTGTGTTATGTGTTAATTTAAATTTAGCAAAATTCATAAAAGCAGAGAGGAGACTATTACTAGACAGGAGGATGGGAGTAGGGAAGAGAAGGGAGTAAAAGAGAGGATAATTGTGGTGTTAGGTATCATCAAAATATGTGACATGCATGTATGAAAATACCACATTCAAACCCAATATTTTGTAAAAGTGTATACACTAATAAAAACTGAATAAAACGGTTAAAATACCTATCTCTGCTGTATTTCCTTATTGTTTTTCATGCTTCAGTGAGTAGCAATATATTAGTGATAACTACTTGTTATTTTTGAGAAACATAATTTCAATTAGAAGCCTCTCCACTGAGTGATACTTACAGGAAGTTGACTCTCCCCCTGGTATATTTCTTTCTAAACAGCACTCTGATTCTGCCAGTGGCCTCAATCTCGTGGCTGAAAGCAAGTGAATGTGTCCTACTTGGGGCAGCAGTCCCTAGGCTGAGGGGTCCGGGCAGGATACTACCCATGATACTCTTCCCCATCCAGCCACCTGCACCCTTCTCTTAGTTACTTTTATTGTTGCTGAGTCAAAATACCCAACACCCACAAGTTAAGAGAGGAAAGGTTTATATCAGCTCATAGTTTGTAGAGCTTTCAGTCCATAGTCAGCTGGCTCCAAGGCAGGGTGGGATGGCAGAGGGGCATCACAGAGGAGAAACAGTCCATGGCATGGTAGGCAGGAAGGCAGCAAGCAGCAAGCAACAAGCAGCAAGCAGCAAGCAGCAACAGCAGCAGCAGCAGCAACAGCAGCAGCAAGCCTCCCTTTGCCTTTTATCCCACCCAGGCTACAAACACCTTGGTTGGGCCTTCCCATTATCCACACCCAAAATTATGATAAACTGATTTGTGGACTAATCCAGTACTGCACACACCTGATCCCAGTATCACACACCCTAGATCATTTTAGATCATTTTAAAGATGAATGCCCAAAGCGCACCCCAAAACCCATTTATTTATTTATTTATTTATTTATTTTTTTTTTTTTTTTTTTTTTTTTTTTTGTGGGTACCGGGGGGACGACCTCAGGACCTCACGCACCAACAGGCACCTGTGCCGCTGAGCGATATCACCGGCCCCTTTTTCGTATGTGGGTTCCGGGAGTCGAACTCGGGCCTTCGCGCTTGCAAGGCAGGCGCTTAAGCCGCTGAGCCGTCTCACCGGCCCCATTTATTTATTTATTGCAAAGTGCCCACACTGCAATTAAACCTGAACACTGAAGTTTTAGTTTAGAAAAAACAATTCATACATTAACATCTTTTGTTTTATTTTTATTTATTTATTTATTTTTTTATGTGGGTACTGGGAGCCGACCTCAGGACCTCGCACTTGCCAGCAAGTGCTTGTGCCGCTGAGCGATATCACTGACCCTTTTTTTTCCTTTATGTGGGTTCTGGGAGTTGAACTCATGACCTCGCACTTGCCGGGCAGGCGCTTATGCTTGCTGAGCTATCTCACTGGCCCAACAACTTTTGTTTTATTTTTTTATTTTTTTATTTTATTTTTTTTGTGTGTGGGTACCGGGGGGTCGACCTCAGGACCTCGCGCGCCAACAGGCACCTGTGCCACTGAGCGATATCACCTGCCCCTTTTCCGTATGTGGGATCCGGGAGTCGAACTCGGGCCCTCGCGCTTGCAAGGCAGGCGCTTACGCCGCTGAGCCATCTCACCGGCCCCACAACTTTTGTTTTAAAAGAAAAACAACACACATGACATAGGTTTGCCACCACTGTCCTAGATCCAGCCTCCTCTGAAAACCTCCATGTATGAGTGCATGAGGCTTTGGGGGGGCATCTAGATACAAGCCCTAACAACCCCTGACCCCGTGTCTCCATCCCTAGCACTATGGCTAGAGCTATGGCTAGGGCTCAATAATGTTTAGGGTTAGGGGTAGGTTAATAATTAGGGTTAGCGATTGGTCTAGGGATATGGACAGGGCTAGTCCAGCACTTGTTTTAGAATAAGACTAGGGTTTCCCCAGGGTTAGGGTTAGAATTAGTTTTATGGTTACATGTAATTTCAGGACTGGTGTTAGGGCTAGGGCTAGGGGTATTGGTAGAATCAGGGTGAAGCCTAGGGTAAGGTCTAGGTCTAGGGTTTCGGCAGTTTTAGGGTTAAGGTTAGGGATCCACCAGTTTAGGATTAGGGGTAGAGTTATGTTTTGTGTTAGAGTTAGTGTTAGATTGGGTTAGATTCAGCATTGGAGTTAAGCTTAGGGTTAGTGTTAGGACTAGGACTAGGACTAGGTTTCCACCATGATTAGGTTTAGGGTTAGTGTTAGGTTTAGGATTAGGACTAGGGGTAGGACTAGGGCAGGGGCTAGGACAAAGTGTAGCCTTAGGGTTACTATTAGATTCAGGGTTACATTTAGGGCTATGTGTAGAGCTAGGGCTGTGATGAGGGCTAATTCTAGGTTGAAGTTAGGGTTAGGGCTATGGTTTTGCTAATTTCAGGACTAAGTTTAGGTTTAGGGCCAAAGTTGTGCTAGGTTTCATGTTAAGTTTAAAGTTATAGTTACGGTTGAGTAAGAGGTAGCTTTAAGTCCATGCTAGGGCTAAGCCTCCGTCTTTCTAGGTTTAGTTAAAAGTAGGGTTAGGGTTATGGCTATGGCTAGCGCTAGGCCTGGGGCTAGTGCTAGGCACAGGTTTAGGATTATCGTTTGATTTATGGTGAGTATTAGAGCTAGAGCTACATCTTTGGCTGGGGCTAGGTCCAAGGTTAATGTTAGGGTTAGGGTAGGTTAACAGTTAGAGTTGGGTTAGTTTTACGGTTATTGCTAGGGCCAGTGCTATGGCTATGGTTGGAGTTAGGGCTAAGGTTAGGTTTCCACCAGCATTAGTGCTAGAGCTATGGTTTGGTTAAGGGTTATAGTTAAGGTTGCCCCAGGGATAGGGTTAGTTAGGGTTAGGAGTCAACTAGGGTTAAGGTTAAGTCTAGGGCTAGGGTTAGGGTTAGTGTTAGGGTTAAGGCTAGTGATAGGGCTAGGGCTAGGTTTCCACAAGGGTAGTATTAGGTTTAGGTTTAGGTTTAGGGTTAGGGATAGGGTTAGGGTTATAAGAACTCTTTGAGTTAATAATGACGTCAATGAATAGTGTTTCATGGCACAATCTGTGCAATGTAAGCAACAGTCCTGCCTGTCATCCCCTCGTCTTCCGGGACCAGAGGCACAAATGATAAATCACAGCCTGATCTTTGCTTACCTAGTAGGTGGCAAACAGGAGTTGATGTGGAGGGGAAGGGTGACTCAGCCACACCCTGATTCCTGTCTCACAGGTAGTCAAGTATCACCATTATTTTATTTTTATTTATTTATTTATTTATTTATTTTGTGGGTACCGGGGGGTCGACCTCAGGACCTCGCGCGCCAACAGGCACCCGTGCCTCTGAGCGATATCACCGGCCCCTTTTTCGTATGTGGGTTCCAGGAGTTGAACTCGGGCCCTCGCGCTTGCAAGGCAGGCACTTACGCCGCTGAGCCATCTCACCGGCCCTTTTATTTATTTTTTGAGATAGGGTCTCACTATATAGTTAAGTCTGTCTTGAACTCACTATTTGGCCCAGGGTGGCCTCAAACTCACTGAAATCCTCCTCCCTCAGCCTCCCGAGTGCTGGGACTACAGGTATGCGCCACCACAACCAGCATTTCTCACTTTAGATTACAGACTTGCCCCTCGGCCTTGTGACAATTGTTGTTCTGGGGGTTTTGGCCCGTTCTAACATCTGACAAAGCCTACAATATGGAACTAATTTTTTTTTTTTTTAATCTGGGAGAAGCCTGAAGAGGCCAACAAAAATTTTTTTGGCTTTTGACTGGAATTATATTCTTTTTCATCTGCACATTTTATTTTATTAAAAAAAAGTCTGAGCATTGGATAAGATGTCTTTTATTTTTTCTTTTCTTTTCTTTTCTTTTTTTACGTGGGTACCGGGAGTCAACCTCAGGAGCTCGCACTTACCAGCAAGCGCTTGTGCCGCTGAATGATATCACCGGCCCTTTTTTTCCTTTCTGTGGGTACTGGGAGTCGAACTCAGGACCTCGCGCTTTCCGGGCAAGTGCTTATGCCCCTGAGCCATCTCACCGGTCCCCAAGGTGTCTTTTAGTAATTAAGAAAACTGACTATAAATGTAGCTTGGTGAGAGACATTTTTCTTATCATAGCATCTGTAGGGTGGGAAGGCAGTAAAAATGAATGAATATTAGAAACCACCTCTAATGACCAGGACCTTCTTTATAAAGGGACATAGCTCAAAGACTGTACAGAGCCAGGAGCCGGGCATGGTGTCACATGCCTGTAATCTTAGCACTTGGGAGGCTGAGGCAGGAGGATTGCCACAAGTTTGATACCAGCCTGGGCTACATAGTGAGCTCAAGGCCAGCCTGAACTACATAGTGAGACTGTCTCAAAAAAAAAGAAAAAAAAATCAATTCTTTCATCAACTCTACCTTTGTTGTAACTCGATGATATCTCTTCTTTTTCCTCAGAGAACATTAAACTGTACTTTAGGTTTCTTAGTGGCGGTAGTACTAGGGATTGGTTATTGTTTTTGTAGTAATGGGGACTGAATCCAGAGCTCCCATATGGTAGGCAAGTGCTCTACCACTGTACTACATCCAGCCCTATTCATTTATTTATTTCCCCCCCAAAAACCCCAAAACCCAACAACATTCTTCAGACATAGCAAGACCCTGTCTCAAAAAACAAAAATAAAAACATTTATTTATTTAATCATTTAATTATGTATTTATTTTTGTGGTGCTAGGCAAGTGTTCTGCCACTGAGTTACACCCCCAGCCTTTTTTGTTTTTTATTAATATGTATCCCAGGCTGGCCTCAAACTCATGGGAATCTTTGTGCCTCAGCCTCCTGAGTACTGGGATTACAGATGTGTGCCACCATGCCTGGCTCACCCCCGGCCTTTTTAAAATTTTATTTTGAAGCAAAGTCTTGACAAATTGCCTAGGCTCTCCTCAAAATTGCAATTCTTCTGCCTCAGACTTCTGCGTAACAGGGATTATAGGCATTTTCCACAACACCCAACTACGTACGCTTAAGAGCTGAACATTTCCTTATGTATCAATAAAGACTGAGTGTTCCTCCAATACAATCTAGATATAATGCTTCAAACTTTATTTATTTACTTATTTATTTCTGTGGTCCTGGAGATTGGACCCAGGGCCTTCACACTAGGTTACATGTCCAGCCCTTTTTTATTTTTGATTTTGAGCAAGGTCTTGCTAAATTGCCTAGGCTGGACTCAAACATGTGATCTTCCTGCCTCAGCCTGCCATAGTGCTGGGATTATAGGTGTCTCAGTCACTTGCTCCGTGCTTGACACAATACCCAATACCTCTAATTTAAAGAAGAGATTTATTTTGACTCACGGTTTACTGGCTCCAAGGTCAGCGTACAGTTCTGGTAGTTTTGGCAAACAGAAACAATTGTGTAACCATCAACACAGTCAAGACATTCAACAATCCCATCACTCCCCCAAATCCTTGAGAGCTCAGCTACAGCTACATATATCTTCCCTTTGGAGTCTGGTCCATGGGCCTTTCACTTCCACTCACCAGTGTCCACTATCTGCGGGAGAGGGCTGGGGGCCACACACATAAGGCTGTCCACCCATCTAAGGAGGCTCTCAATCCAGAGGTCACAGGGCTGGTGGGAAAGGGGCAGAGGGAAGCACCAGCCGAGCCACTCCTGGGCTCAGAGAGCCAAAGATGCTCCTCTGCGTCCCTGGTCCAACCACCCCACCTTGCCTCAGCCTCTTCAGACACACACAGACACACACCTATTTATATATGCAAATACAGAAGTATGAACTTCATCATCATTCTTATACACAAATACTCAAATAGGCACATACAGTCACACACATATCCTCACACGCTCATTTTGTGGAGGGGGAGAGATGGAGGTCTTGTTCTATTGCCCAAAATCCTCCTGCGTCAGCCACCTGAAGTAGCTGAGATTATGGGAATTCACCGCTGCACCCAGCTTCACACGCTACTTTGGGGAAAGTTGCATCACTTGGGGACATTGTTGGCAATTTGCTCCTCCTGTTGCTCAAATTCACACTTCCCATATTTGGGGCATCAGATGTAGCCTGAGGCTGGCTCTTCTTTTATGTCTTTTACATCACTGCTGTGGGTAATTGTGGTTGAAGGGCGATGGCTGATTTCCAAGCAATTTAGGGAGCTCTTGTCATTGAGAGACAGGCGGAGCTGGTGCCGGACACAGCTGTATAAGAAAGCCTGTGTTTGTGAAGCTTACATTTTTCTGTTAGGCTCAGTGGGATTCTTTCCAGATTGTGCAAGCTGGACTTGCACATGGGTGGAAGGGCTTGAGCACCTGTGGTTTCCTGGGCTGATCTTTGTTGAATGCTGTGCCAGGAGTCAGGGAGCAGGCAGGTTCTGCATGGTGGACTCAGGCTGGTGCAGGTCTCACTGGAGGAAGTGCTCTGCTAGTAGAGATACAGATTGTCTCAGGGAAGATCAAATTGTTCACACTGGTTACTTTTGGGGAAGGGAACTGAGCAACTGGGAGCAGGGCCCTGTGCACTGAGAGGGACAGGGCTTTAGGAGTCCCCAGTGGGGATGCTTAGAAGAGGTAGGGTTTGAGGGGTGTCAGCCGGTGAAGGATAGGAATTAAGCTGGTCTTAGCCTGGCGTTTGGCCTTGGCTCTGTGCTCTCTTGATCTTTCAAGAGAGGACCAAGGTAAGAATGGAGATATGGGACGGGTGGAGGCCTTTCCCATCCTCCTTGGCCATGTGATACGCAGCCCAGGGAGGATTCTTTCATCTGCCTGCTACAGTGCCCCACCATAGCTTTTCCCTTGGCCTGAGGCCAGGCCGTGTATGGAAGAAAATGGGGAAGTTCCTGCTTCCTGAATTTATTGTTTTTGTTTTTCTCCTTGGAGAAAGAAAGCCACTAGCCCAAGGAGTTTTGGAGCCATTCAACTCTTCTTCCTTCTGGGAGATGCAGGTCCAAGTTGGGGCAGCAGGACTCCAATCCAAGGCTGGAACTGCTCTGTTGATAATCAAGTTCTGGGAGGGTCAGGGAGAAGATCTGGTGTTTGCTGACATCAATCAGAGAAAATGAGGTGGGAAGGGAGGTACAGAGGAGGAGCCACAAACAAGTTGATTCACATAAGTTGGGGTCACTTAGGTCCCAAGCAGGGTGGTTGCTTGGAAGATAAGGAACAATGAGGCTTGCCTAGAGATGGGGAGGAAGGAGGCGGGGTCCTGGAAGAATGTAGGATGGGCAGGTTGAGTTTGGATCACAGGGAGCCTGAGCAGTCAGGCTGGGAGTGTTTATCTAAGAATTTACGGCCAGCGGTGTAACAGGACCAGAGAGCTGGTTGAATTACCTTGCTCTGTGAGTACAGGACACCAGAGGAAGGGAACAGGAATTTTTAAGAAGTTTTCATTTTTTTGGTGGGGGGGATTAGTGTGGTGGCTAATTTCATTTGTCAACTTGACTGAGCTGAGAGACCGCAGGTAGCTGGTAAAATGGTGTTTCTGGGTGTTTCTGGAAGGGCTTCCAGAAGAAATTAGTATTTTGAATAGGTCAACTGAGGATGCCCTCACCATCATGGGTGGGCATCATCCAGGCCGTTGTTGGCCTGAACCCAACAAAAAGGCCGAAAAATGGCAAATGTACTCTCTCTTCTGGAGCTGCATATCCATCTTCTCCTGTCCTCGGCCATCAGTGCTCCTGGTTCTCAGGCCTTCCCACCAGACTGAATCACACACCAGCTGTTCTGGGCCTCTGGCTTCTCAGCCTGCATGATCATGTGAGCCAAGCCCTCATAATAACTTTCTTTCTGTATATCTACAGATCTCCTATTGGTTCTGTTTCTCTGGAGAATGCTAGTACAAATAGAAATTACAGCTGGCTGTGGTGGCGCACACCTGTGATGGCAGCATTCTGGGAAGCTAAGGCAGGAGGCTCGCAAGTTTGAGCCTAGCCTGGGCAATTCAGTGACTTAGTGGGACTCTGTCTCAAAATTTAAAAAATAGAAAAGAGGCTGGAGATGTAGCTCAGTGTGAAGGCCCTGTGTTCAGTCCCCGGTACTGCAAATCCAAAGCAAACCAAACCAATGACAACAAAAAAACAAATAGGAATTATGTTCTTATGTTTTAAACCTCAGGGGACAGAACAATAGACAATGAACCATTTCCCTTTTATTTTAAATCCCAGCCATTCAGTTTCCTTCCCTAGCAGCAATCAATTTTAATAATATTTTATTCTTCCAAAAATAGTCTATGCATATCTAGGAAAGAAGTACATAATTATTTTCTCTTTTACACACAGATGATAGCGTACTACACATACTGAGTTATTTTGTATTATCTCTTAATTCATATTAAAAGAGAAAATAGGAAGCAAGTATACTATTTTCTTCATTTTATAGATGAGGAAATTGAGGCATGGAGAGGTTAAGAATTTACCTGAAGTTACAGATTTTGTAAGTGATAAAGCTCTGAACCTGGGGAATCTGACTTCAGAGACACATATTATAGGAATGAATAAGAATACCAGTTTTTTTTTTTTTTTTTTTTTTCTGGTACTGGGGATTGAACCTGGGGCCTTGGCACTAAGCTACACCCCTAGACTTTTATTTTGAGACAGGGTCTTGCTAAGTCCCTAAGTTGCCCAGGTAGGCTTAAAGTTGTCAGCCTCTCTGAGTGCTGGATTACAAGCATGCACCATCATGCCGGCTTCAAGTATTTGCTATACAATATTTCAACAGTAAAATTTGTAAGTCAGGAGTATAAATCAGGGAACTGATCCTTTTAACATTAACTGAAAAGTACTATCAGCATTAATTTCCATAGTAATTTTCTAGCTGATTATAGAATTTTCATTTCTACTCAGAACTATCCTTCAATAAATGAGCTATTTTCCCCTACATAAATAATTGCTTTTGATATGTGTATAGCTTAGCTTTTTTTTTTTTTTTTTTTTTTCCTGTACTGGAGATTGAACCCAGGGCCTTTGTACTGGACTACATCCTCAGTCCTTTTAGTCATTGCTGTTGTTTTTAATTTTTTTTTTTTTTTTTTTTTTTGGGTACCGGGGGGACGACCTCAGGACCTCGCGCGCCAACAGGCACCCGTGCCGCTGAGCGATATCACCGGCCCCTTTTTCGTATGTGGGTTCCGGGAGTCGAACTCGGGCCTTCGCGCTTGCAAGGCAGGCGCTTACGCCGCTGAGCCATCTCACCGGCCCTGTTGTTTTTAATTTTGAGACAAGTCTTGACAAAGTCACTAAGTTGCCCAGGCTAGGCTCAAACTTGTGATCCTCCTGCCTCAGCTATAGTGCCAGGATACTGGTGTGCACCACCGTGCCCTGGCTACCTTTTCATTTTTAAAAGCCAAGGGCTGGGGAGGTAGCCCAGTGTTAGAGTGCTTTCCTAGCATGAGTGAGGCCCTGGGCTTTAACTCCAGTACCACCAAAAAGTAAAAACAAAAAATACAAGCCAGTGCCTAGAAAATAAGGTCAGAACAACCAAAGAATGATTATTTAACTTGAAATTACATTTTCTTTCAAGTGTGATTTTTTTTCTGTTTGGAAAAATTGTGGCAAAATACACATAATAAAGTTTCTCTTACGCATGTAAATGTGTAGTTCAGTGGCATTAAATACATTCACGTTGTTGTGCAGCTTTCACTACCATCTTTCCCCAGGGCTTTTTCATCTTGCAAAACTGAACTTGGCTGGGGGGGGCACATGCCTGTAATCCCAGTGCTCAGGAGGCTGAGGCAGGAGGATCACCTAGAGTTTGAAGCTGGCCTGGGTACATAGTGAGTTCAAGGCCAGCCTGAATGACATAGAAAGACTCTCCTTCAGTAAACCAAAACAAAAACCAAAGAAAACAAGCCAAAACTCTGTGACCATTAAACCATAATTTCCTATTCCTCATCGTCATCCCAGCTCCTGGCAATCATCATACTACTTTGTCTCTATAAATTTGACAAATTTAAGTATCTCATATGAGTTGACTGGTATAGTATTCACAAGTGGTTTATTTCACTTAGCATATCTTCAAGATTCATACATGTTGTAACAGTACCAGAATTTCCTTCCTTTGCAAGGCTAAATAATATTTTGTACTATATACCACATTTTGCTTATACATTTATCTGGTTGTAGACAATTGGGTTGCTTCCACATTTCAGTTATTATGCATACTGTTGTTGTTGTTTTGAGACTATGTAGCCTGAGCTGGCCTTGAACTCACGGCAATCCTCCTGCCTCAGCCTCCCGAGTGCTGGGATCACAGGCCTGCACCACCATACTGTTTTTTTTTTTTTTTTTTTTTTTTATGTGGGTACCGGGAGTCCACCTCAGGACCTCGTGCTTGCCAGCAAGCGCTAGTGCCACTGAGCGATATCACCAGCCCCTTTTTTTCCTTTATGTAGGTACCAGGAGTCTAACTTAGGACCTCGCGCTTGCCAGGCAGGCGCTTGTGCCTCTGAGCCATCTCACCGGTCCCACCACAATGTTTTATAACCTTGCTTTTTTTTGTGGAGGGGCTGGATTTGAAATAAGATCTTACTGTGTAGCACAGGCGGGGCCTTGAATTTGCAATCCTCCTGCCTCAGCTTCCTGAGTGCTGAGGTGTGTGCCATTATTCCCAACTTTATTCAGTTTTTTTTTTTTTTTTCAGTGCTGGGGATTGACCCCATTACCTTGCACATCCTAGGCAAGCACTTTACCACTGAGCTATACTTGGTGCCCTCCATACTCTTTTCAGTACTGGGGATTGACCCCAGGGGACTCAGCCACTAAGCTACATCTCTTACCTCCCTCTCCCTTTTTGTTTTTGAGACAGGTTCTTATTATGTGGTCCAGGCTGGCATTGAACTCACTATGTAGCCTAGACTAGCCAGGAACTTTCGGTGATCCTCCTGCCTCCCCAGTGCTGGGATTACAGGTGTGTGCCACTGCACCTAGCTGCCTAGGACTTTTTTAAAAAATGTTTTTTTCAAGCAGGGTTTCCTCAAGTCGCCCAAACTGGTCTCCAACTTGTGATCCTCCTGCCTCAGCCTCTCAGAGTGCTAGGATGACAGGTGTGTACCACCACACCTGGATGCAAAATCTTTATGATGCACCTTCAAGGCTCTGGGTGATCTATCCTCTCACCCCCAGTATGCCTCATAGCTGCTGTAACAAATGAGCCCCAAAAGCTCCAGTGGCTGGATGAAATTGAAGTTTGTTTCTTGTCCACAAAATAGCGCGGTGTGAGTGCTCTTGGTTAGCTGGAGCCTTTTCTATGGGTACTTGATTTGGAGATCCAGGCCCCTTCAGTGTTCTGTTTTGCCATTGCTGAGAACCTCTGAATCTTGTACCACTACCTGACAGAAGGCAAAGAAGAGAGGGGAGAAATCTCATTTCAAGTTCTCATTACTTTGAAAATTTCAAATCCAGGGCCTTGTGCATGTTAGGCCAGCACTCTACCACTCACTACGTCTCCAGCCTGAAGTTCTCATTTCCCAAATGCTCTGACCTGGGAGCCACACACGTAAATGTGTGCATACATTTCCTGGGTGAGAACTAGTCGCATGGCCATGTCAGGATGCAAGTGGGACTGGGAAATGTCCCTGATATTACCTGCCTCCCTGAGACAGCTCCACATACTATGGAAGTTGAACTATAGGCCAACTCCACCATACCTTCTACCATCTTCTCCATCTCTTCCTAATGTTAACCCTCCCAAGCCACCCAGGCTCCTTATTGCTCCACAGGTACCCTCTGCCTCACTGTCTCCTCGAATTATGTTCCTTCACACATACTAAGGCTCTCTCACCTCCTTCATGTTGAAATAGTTGCCATTTATTAAGATTATAGCTGGGTGTGGTGGTGAATGCCTGTAATCCCAGAATTTAGGAGGCTGAGGCAGGGGGATCACCTTGAGTTTGAGGTCAGCCTAGGCTACACAGTGAGTTCAAGGCCAGCCTGGACTACATAGTGAACCCAAAGGAAAAAAAAATACATACATATATATGTCTCTAAAAATAATATACATACATATATATATAATATATATCCTAGATATATAAAGTTCCTGTTTAATTTTTAAATTAACTTACAAGTCTTCAGTGCAATCCAGTGAGTAGTAAGAATGATTATTCGCAGTCCAGAGAGGTTAACTGGTGTGTCTCAGTTTACATAGTAACAGTGGAGGTGGATATCTAAACATTAAATCGTAAGAGCATCCAGTTCTGCATTTCCTCTCTGATTCTCTTAAGAAGCAATCATTCTGCCAAACATGTTTCCTACTGGGAAGGAGATCACTTTACAGTTGGGTATTCTGGGCCTCTGAGCAGTTACATTTCCCAGGGCAAATTAATAGTCATGATTTTGTTTTTAACTTGTGTTTTACAAGTTCAGTTAGTGTCAGAGATTTTCTAGCACCTGGTTACCTTGGAGATATTGGATTAAAAGCTTCTGGACTTTTATTTTATTATTATTATTTTTTTTGTGGGTACCGGGGTCGACCTCAGGACCTCGCGCACCAGCAGGCGCCCGAGCCGCTGAGCGATATCATTGGCCCTTTTTTTCATATGTGGGATCTGGAAGTCGAACCCGGGCCCTCGCGCTTGCCAGGCAGGTGCTTATGCGCTGAGCCATCTCACCGGCCCTGGACTTTTAAACTTGAGACATGATGACATCTATTCCTTTTTCAAGTCTCTTCTCTGTTACCATCAGAATGATCATTCTAAAATGTGGGTCAGGGGCCGGTGAGATGGCTCAGCGGCTTAAGCGCCTGCCCGGCAAGCGCGAGGGCCCGGTGATATCGCTCAGCGTCACGGGCGCCTACTGGCGCGCGAAGTCCCGAGGTCGACCCCCCCGGTACCCACAAAAAAAAAAAAAAAAAAATGTGGGTCAGATCTTGCCACTCCTCAGTTTAGATACTTTTTTTTTTTTTTTTCTTGTAATGGGGAGTGAATCCACGGCTTTTGCATTGAGGTACATCCCTAGCCTTTTTATTTTTTATTTTGAGACAGGGCCTCCCTAAGTTTCCCAGGCTGGGTGCATACTTACGATCGTCTTGCCTCAGGCTCCCAGAGTCCTGGGATTACAGGTGTGTGCCACCATGCCCAGCAAGGATAATTTCTTGGGCCGGCGAGATGGCTCAGCGGCTTAAGCGCCTGCCCCGCAAGCGCGAGGGCCCGAGTTCGACTCCTGGAACCCACATACGAAAAAGGGGCCGGTGATATCGCTCAGTGGCACGGGCGCCTGCTGGCGCGCGAGGTCCTGAGGTCGACCCCCCGGTACCCCCCCAAAAAAAGGATAATTTCTTAAAAAAATTTTTTTGAATGGGCATTTATTTATTTTGGTTTTTTGAGATAAGGTCTTACTATGTAGTCCGGGCTGGCTTTGAATTCACTATGTAGCCTAGGCTGGCCTCAAACTCAAGGTGATCCTCCTGCCTCAGCCTCCCAAGTGCTGGGATTACAGGTGTGTGCTACCACGTGTGGCAAGGATAATTTCTTTACCCTGGCATTTGAAGCCTTTTTGGGGGGGGGCGGTGAGACAGGGTCTCACTATTAGTTCAGGCTGGCCTTGAACTCACTATGTTACCCTGGCTGGCCTTGAACTCTTGGTGATCCTCCTGCCTCAGCCTCCTGAGTACTAGGATTACTGGCGTGCACCACCACGCCCAGTTTGAAGCCTTCCTTGACTTGTCCCTCTTCTTCCTTCCTGGTTCCATCCCTTTTAATTCTCCATTTCTCATATTCATGCATTACTTGCTGTCAACTGAACACCATTTTTTCTGTCCTCCCTGTTGCACGTGCTGCATCAAATATCTCTTTCCCTCTCTCTTTTTTTTTTTTTTCTTGTGGGTACCGGGGATTGAACTCAGGACCTCGCACGCCAGCAGGCACCCGTGCTGCTGAGCGATATCACTGGCCCTTTTTTCATATGTGGTATCGGGAGTCGAACTCAGGACCTCGCGCTTGCCAAGCAGGAGCTTATGCTGTTGAGCTGCCTCCCTGGCCCTCTTTCCCTCTCTTTTTACCTGAGAAATTTCTCCTGATCCTCCCGACCTCAGGTCAGAGTGCATCTCCAGGAAGTTCCCTCACCGTGCCCCAACTAGGCGCGATGCCGAGTTTCTGTGCTAACTACTGAGCCTTCTGATCCCCAACGCTGTCTCTGGGTCCCTACATGAAGGATAGGGTGGGCAACACCTTTAATGGGCTTTGCAAAGCCACCTTCTTCTTCCTACCTTTCTCCCACCAGTTCAGGCAGGTTAGATAAAGGGAGGGACAGGTGCTATGGTTTCATGTGAGAGTGATGTAGGCCATACTCCCCGAGGGAACATAAGAGAATTGCTCAGGAGAGCGCCCAGGCTGAATCCTTGGGAAGTCAACTGCCTTGTGGCCCTTAGTGGCAGCTTGCCAGGGCAGAACTTGAGCACACCTCTTTCTGGAACAATAATAACAAACTGTAATATTTACTGAGGGGCTTCTCTGTTTCAGGTACTATTCTCACTTTACCTATCTATGCGTTGGTCTTAAGTAATTCTCACAAAAAACATGACTTCTGGCTCCTAGAGGTTAAGTAATTTGCCCAAGGTCACACAGTAAATGACACAGTCAGGCTTTAAATCTGAGCACTGTTTCTAGAGTCCATGCTAGTAACCACTATAATGTGTTGCCTTCTTGGCCTCTGATCTCTCCTTCAACAAGGACACGTGTCCATAGCTTCTGTGTGAAACAAAATCACAGGGTCCCAGGTCAAGGACACAGAGGTACGTTTCCCTCTGCCTCATCTACCCTCCTCACACACGGGAAGAGGGCTCAGGGACGGATGGAGAGTCCTCACAGCGTGAAGAGATAAGGGAGCTTCCAGGTGGCAGGGCCTTTGGAGGCCTTGAGAGAAAGGGGGTGGGTTGGGTGGGGGAGCTTGGGACTCCGGGGGGTATGGTGAACGATGAGCTTAGTGACAGCATAAGATCCTAGTCCAGGTCTGTCTCTTAAACTCAACGTAACCTCAGGGAACCCCTTGCTTTGCTCTGAGCCTCAGTTTCTCTATTTGTAAATTAAGCGTAAATACATTAAGACCCTCTTCGGCCAAAAGAAGGGGCATCCTGAGTCCTATGAGGTAAAAGGCCCAGCACGGACACCAAGGAGGAGGGCAGAGAGAAGACACCCTGTGAGGTCTAGGGGGTAAGCTGAAGACAGGACGGGGTGTGCTTCGGAGCTCAGTACTGCAACCCCATGCCAGGTGACAAGAATGGGCTAAGATATTCGGACCTCTAGCGGGGAAGGGAGGCATGGATGGGTCGGAGCCCAGCACGGGCCGGGGTCGCAGCTCTGCGGGATCCACCCACTCTTCCCGCACTTCAGCCCTCCACAACGGAGTCGCAGTCCCGCGGGGCGGCGGTTGCCGGCTGCGGGCAGCCGTGGACCGCGCTGCGGCGGCCACCCCGGGGAGCTGCGGCCCGCTGGGCCCGAAAAGCATCACGTCATCCTTTCCGCCCGGCGCCGACCCCTCCCCGACGGCGCGTGCGCAGGCGCGGCGGGGGCTCTCGGGTGCTTTCTGCCCTCTCCAGGCTCGCTCGGGCCGCGGCGCTCTCGGCCGGCGGCGCGGAGGGACGGCGTCCAGGATGCGGCGCGGGGCGGCCCGGTGCCCCCCTGCCCCGTCACGGCCGCGGCGGCCGCAGGGACCGGGCCAGGGGCGGGGGCGGCGGCCCGATCCGCGGTAGCGGCGGCGGCGGCAGCGGCAGCGGCGGCGGCGAGAGGGGCGGCTGAGGCGGGCGGGCGCCCGAGTGCGGGGGTCCGCGCCGCTCCGCACGGCCCGGCCCGGCGCCATGAGCGGCGGCGGCGGCGGCGGCGGAGGCGGAGGGGGCTCAGCGCCCAGTCGCTTCGCCGACTACTTTGTCATCTGCGGGCTGGACACCGAGACCGGGCTGGAGCCGGACGAGCTGTCGGGTGAGTGCGCGCCGAGCCGGGGCCCCTTCCCTGCGTCCGCTGCGGTCGAGGAGCCCGGCGGAGCCTCCCCCTCCCCGCTTTGTCCCGCAGCCGGGCGAGTGTCGGGCGCGGGGCGCGGGGCGGCGCGGGGCGGCGCGGCGACGGCGCGTTCGCCGAGGGGGACGGGCTCGGGGCTCTGCCCCCGCCGCGGGGTCCGCGCGGCCCCTCCGGCCCTCTGCGCCGCGGCGCGTCGGCGGCCGCCGCGAAGGGGAAGGGTTGTGTGCGCTCAGCCCCGCGGAGGTCGAGTGACTTGTTATGAAATAGAGGAAAGCTTGTTCTCCAACAATCGTATGGGAGAGAAGGAGGCGTCCCACATCCTAGTGAAAGTAAGTTCCACCCAGACTTTAAAAAGCAAAACAAAAACTTGATGAGTTTATCTGGCCTCGCCCCAAGATCCCGGGAGACCAGTTCCTCAAAACCGTTAGAACCCAGCCCATCCGCTGGGCCCTGGGGTTTTCCTACCGATTGCAGCTCTGCCCTTCTCCATGGGATAGGAATGAAGGCATGCAGTGAACTTGGACGACATCAAGTAGGATAGGAACTCCCTCGGCACTAGAAAGGGCTTGTTTGTACTCTGGGGACGTGCCTTTTTATGAAATGTTATTTATGTCCTTTATGAGGTTAGGTTCGTTTGTGAAGAAAAGGGCAGCATCCTGGTTGGAGAGGCTGGGATGTGTTGTGATGGTTCTCATATCGATATGTCTTCCAAAGGGCGAGTGGGGGTCCCTGACCAGATTTAGCACTCATTGCAGAAGGGTATCAGAATGATAAAATCCCTCTGAATTCCACAGGACTGTCATTGACGCCTTTGAATTATAGCAGTTTGGAAAGTTTTTGTCTGGAGTGTCCAGTTATCGGGGTTTCAAGTGGATGGAGGTTTGTTGTGGTACACCTTAAAGTTATGTCATCCTGATTTGATCAGAGAAACTCCTTTCTACTTTTCTGTCATGATGTGGCTACTGTACACTTTAACGATTCTTTTTTGAAAGTGATTATCCTGTTGACTAATTTTACTTCATATATGACAGGACGGTTTTGTTTTTTCCCTTCTAAGTCACCAGAAAATTTCCAGTGTTTATTAAGAGAAAAATTAGATGCACACTTCAAATGCTAAAAGTGGGCTCTCTTTTTTAAAAATACAAGCCGGGTTTGGTGGTGCACATCTGTAAACCCAGAACTCTGGTAGGCTGAGGAAGGAGAATCGCAAATTTGAGTCCATCCTGGGCAATATAGCAATGGAGACCCTGGCCTCCTCCCTGCCCCCCCAAAAGATAATTGATGCTTTATCAAGGTAAAGAAAATAGGCTATTTCCTCAAATTAATCGTGAATGGAGAAAAATCATGAAGCAGTAATGGAATTAATAGTAAGCCATTTGTTGAGTGCTTTATTGTTTCAAGTTAACTGTTTTAGGTTTTCAAATTTTTGTAATACAGCTGGACTTGGTATATTATAAAGCTGGACACTAGTAATCCTAGCATTCAAGAGGCTGAGGCAGGAGGATGGCAAGTTTGAGCCCAGCCTGGGCAATTTAGACCTCATCTCCAAATAAAAAAGGGTTGAGATATAACTCAGTAAGAAGTGTTCCATCCTCAGTACCACAAAACAAAAACAAACTTATAATACAGTTGTTGGTCATCTGTTTCATATGTGTTAAATTTTGTGATTTGGGATGATGTAGTTGTTGGAATTCAATTCCAGGCATTAGTGCTGGAATGGACCTCAGAGAGGAAAATCAGGCCCAGGAAGGACAGTAGGACTTACATTCTACTTACATTGCATTGCTTTTGCAGTGCTGGGGGTGGAACCCAGGGCCTTGCACATGCTAGGCAAGCACGCACTTTACCACTGAGCTACATCCCTAGCCCAGTGCTCCTCTCTTGATATGTAACTGTATCTCATTGTCCTGGCTGGAGGTCTTTAGAAAACACTAACATATTGAGAAAGATTAAAAATAATACCATGCTTCATGGACCTGGCGTGGTGGTGCAGGGTTGTAATCCAGTGCTTGCCTTAATCCCAGCACTCAAGAGGCTGAGGCAGGAGGATGGCCTAGAGTTCGAGGCCAGCCTGGGCTACATAGTGAATTCAAGGCCAGCCTGAACTACATAATGAGACCCTGTCTCAAAACAAAGCAAAACAAAACAAAACAAAACCCCCCACATACAGAGATTCTTAATGAAACTTAGAGATGGAATAAATCAGTTATTTTCATGTCGTGCTTCTGAGTGTCTGTGAAATTGTATATGTTCTAGAAGATAAAGAGGATGGTTGACAAATTATGAACATAGGAATGACACCGGGCAGTTACTGTTAGTGAGGGCCTGGGATTTTGGGGTTAAACATTACTCTTCTCCTGTGGACTATCTTTGTGACTGAGGGCAAGTGAGATAACCCTTGCCAGGGGAAAGAGAAGTAAATGCAGGCTTTTTTTTTGCATTTTAAAAATTTTATTGGTACATTTCAGATGTACATAATGATAACTTTCATCATAGGGAATTTGTACCTGTACATGATATATATATCTTGCTGCTTCTTTTTTTTCCCATTCCCCTCCCCTCTCTTCAATCCATCTTCCCCTCCTTATTTACAAAAGCTTTGTTTCCATTTTTTAATAAAAGGCATCTTATCAAGTAGAACCTCAAAAAGCTGTTTTCATTAAAAGAGAACTGTTATTCTTTTTTAACAACTATTAATTACCTGGCTTTACAGCAAGCTAAAATTATATCCCTGTGCAAGCTTATTGGGAGAGTAAAGGGGGATGAGCTTTATAAATGTGTAAAGCAGATTTTTTGTCTTTTTAAGTGGTTGCAGTAGTGGACTGCTAAGACCGTTTATCCAATAGGTGGCTTTTGTTAGAATGGACACTGATTGAGGGATATTTCCCCCCTTAATTTCATTCTGGTGGGTTGATAGGGGAATCTGGACTACCCAGAGGGAGTCTTTTGATAAAACAAGACAGAATACAAATAGCTATGTACAGTCCATATTGAGACTCTCCAGGGTGTGTTTTCTGTCCTCAGCACTGCCTTATAGCTTCCAAACTGATGATGTCACAGTGAGTGAAACTGCAGGAAGTCATGAATTGCACTCATGTTTTTAGAGAGGTATTGAGGAATTGATGTTCTAAGCAAATTAAGTTATTATTATATATCTTAGGTAACTTCTGAACTCTCAAAAGGTGTACCCAGTGCAAGCAAATCAGAGATGTTCATTGTTTCTTCTGGTTTTGTGGAGAAGGATTAGGATTCATCCTGCTTTGTTTTCAACAGTTAGTATGGAACTCAGAGTCTTATATAGATCTTTGGATTTTTGTAGGTGTCTCTTGCTGTCACCACTTCCTTTTCCTTGCAGTGTCAAGCATATTAGTAAGTCATGTAGTTCTTTGATGTGTGAGGAATTAAGGAAGGTGTGAAAATTAATTTTCTTTTCTGGTTAGTTGAGGAAGTACTTTAGGTTTGAAGGAGAGGAAGGTAATATATGAAGCACAAATATTGACAAACTTTAGAGAATGGTATCTGCTTGTTGCCTTTTAGATAAACAGATGGAAAGATTACTTCCAATTTATGTTTTCCATTTTTGTTGGTGCATACAAAGTGGGGAGGCAAATCATAGTAGAGTCCAGTCCTTTGTGCCTGTTTGATATGTAAGTGTCCTGGGGCATCTTCATTTTCCTTTTTTCTATATATATATGGCAGTTTACTGAGATATAATTCACCTTATTTAGAGCATATAGTTCAGTGATTTTTAGTATATTCGGAGTTCTACAGTTAACCACTACAGTCCATTTTAGAATATATTTATTACTGTACCCCAAAACCTGTACTTCTTAGTATTTTCCATTTTCTCCTGAGCTCCTAACCCCCAGCCTTAGGCAACTACTAGTCTAACTTTCAATCTATAGATTTGCCTGTTCGGGACATTACATATAAATAGAGTCATATAATAATCTCTTACATATAATGTATAATCTCTTTTTTTTTTTTGTGGGTACCGGGGGTCCACCTTGGGACCTCACACACCAGCAGGCGCCCGTGCCACTGAGCGATATCACCGGCCCTTTTTTTGTATGTGGATTCTGGGAGTCGAACTCGGGCCCTCATGCTTGCCAGGCAGGCACTTACGCCGCTGAGCCATCTCACCAGCCCTCTTTTTTTTTTTTTTTTTTTTTTTGAGACAGGGTCTCGCTATGTAGTTTAGACTAGCCTTGAACTGTATAATATATAATCTCTTACTGACTTCCTAGCATAAGATTTTCAGGGTTCATCCATGTTGTAGTGTGTAGCAGTGTGTCATTCCTTTTTATGGCTGGTCTGAATGAATAGACCACCTTTTTTTTCTTTTTTTTCTGGTGGTACTGGGGATGGAATCCAGGGCCTTTGCACTGAGTTACATGCCTCCCTTCCCCTCTTTAACTCTTTAAGCTGGGGCCTTGGTAAATTGCTAAATGGCCCAGGCTGGAGTTGAATTTGGAATCCTCCTGCCTCATTCTCTCTGAGTGCTGGGGTTGCAAACATGTGCCACCACGCCTGGCTGAATGTACCACATTTTATTTATTTATTTATTTATTTAATTTATTGGGTTTTTTTGAGACAGGGTCTTTCTTTGTAGTTTAGGCTGGCCTTGAGCTCACTATGGAGCCCAGGCTAGCCTTGAACTTGTAGTGGTGATCCTCCCGCTTCAGCCTCTTGAGTGCTGGGATTACAGGGGTGTGCCACCACACCCAGTGACCACATTTTATTTATATATTAGTCAATGGACATTTGTTTTTCTACTTTTTGATTATTATGAATAATGCTGCTACATATATTTATGTACATTTTTTGTGGACATGTTTTCATTTCTCTTGACTATATACAGTACCTAGGAATGAAATTTCTGGGTCAGATAGTAACTATGTGTAACATTTTGAGGGACCAGGTACCTGCTAGGCTGTTTTCTATAAGAGCTGTACTACTATACATTTCTGCCAGCAGTGTCCATAACCTCACCAATACTTAGTATTATTATTTTTTATTATAGCTACCCTAGTGTTTGTGATGGGGTATCTTGTGGTTTTGATTTTATATCTGAGATCCCTAAATATCTTATTTAAAAGAAATAAAGGCTGTCTCTCCCTTATTTTATAGAGATGAAGTGCCTACAAAATTTTGATGAAGGAGCTGGGGACATGACCCAGTTTGATCTCCAGAACAGGAAAAAAAAAAGTTTAATGAGCCATTTTCAAACTGGGAATCAGTATGAAGTAAATTTAATTTTTGCTGGGTGTGGTGGCACACACCTATAATTCCAGCACAAAGGAGGCTGAGGCAAGAGGATCACCCCAGGTTTGAGGCCAGCCTCAGCTATGTAGTGAGTTCAAGCCTAGCCTGAACTGCATAGCTAAATCCTATCTCAAAAAACCAACCCCCCCAAAAAAAACCCTTAAGTTTTATCTTTGTCTACCAGTTTGGTTGCTGGGCAGATTCTTTCACGTTCATTTTATAAGGATATCTGATGTGAAGCCCAGATTACTAGCTGTAGCAAAACTCAAACCCTGATGGTTTGCATTAGTCAAGGTTGCTGTGGAACGGGGAGATTTTGAAAGTCAGGTCATGTGTTTTCTTTTGTAGGTAGAAGTCAGGAGAAGAGACCAACATACAGGAAATAATTACAGAGCCATCCAAAGCAGTTTAAAAACACATGCTGAATTTATTTGGAGAAATTTATATTCCTAGCACATAATAACCCTACTTATCTCCCATATGTAGAAAAGATCATGTTGAAAATAAGTAGATTTTACTTTACTGACATTAGAGTTATGCTCTTTTCTTTTTAGGAGTCACAGTGTTTGATGCTTAAACAAAATTCTCTTAGATTCTGCTCAGCCCTTCCTTCCTTCCTAGGTTAAAAATATTCTTTGCCCAAGGCCTCCTTTGGCAACGCCCTTCTCCAGGCCTATATCCTTTTATATGTCTCTTTTTTTAGCTTATGTTTTTTAGAAGGTGTACTTGGCTCAGCTCTCAGTTCCTGTTGCCCTGGTTTGAATTTACTGTCATGTGGTTTTAGTGGTCTCAGGAACCTGGTGCATCTTGGGGGGGGCTATACTTTGTTTTAGGTTCCTACTTGATTGAGGTTCCTACTTGTTTGAGGTTCCTAGTTCAGAGAGAGAGAGAGAGAGAGCGAGAGAGCGCGAAAGCGCGAAAGGCTTGCCTTTCAGTAGCTGGTGTTTTCTTGTGGAATTTATTGATTAAACCCAGGTTATCATTGGCAAATTTTTAGATTTAGTTCTTAAAAGTTATTAAATAAGGCAGATATTAGTCATATACTTATGTTCCAGATGTTCTGTGTTGATTTTAGTTTGGGAATATTTAGAACCGCAGGCTGAATATATGAATGGCAGGGTCCTATCATAATGGAAAGTGAGAGTATGTGCCAGATCTCAGACTGTTCAGTAAGTTCCCAGGGGATCAGATATAACTCCAGGAAATAAGGTGGCAACAGGTATAGTTGGGCCTGTTACAGTTCTCAAATATTAGCTAGGATATTTGCTTGATTGCCATCCAGGGGATCTATCATAGCTTCCTGTGGAAGATTAATCTTTTTTTGTTGCTCATTAGTGTGATAAAAAAGTCAGGTCAGAATTTTGCTAGGCCATCTGTGGCCTGCTGTATGGACTGAACTAGGTGGGTTGGTCTAAAATGCTTTCATGGAGCTAGGTGTGGTATGGCACATACCTGTGATCCCAGCTACTTGGGAGCCTGAGGCAAGAACAAGTTCAAGGCCAGCCAGGGCACAATCCTGTCTCAAAATAAAAAGATAAAAAGGAGCTTGGCATGGAGGCACATGCCTATAATCCTGTAATCCCAGTGTTCGGGAAGCTGAGGCAGGAGAATTGCCAGGAGTTCGAGGCCAGCCTGAACTACATAGCAAGACCCTGTCTCAAAAAACAAAAAAACAAAACCAAAAAAAAAGGTAAAAAGTGCTGGGAATGTACTGTATTTCCCAAAAATAAGACCATGTCTTCTGTTAATTTTTGCTCCAAAAGATATAAGAGGGCTTATTTTCAGTGACTGCCTTATTTTTTCATGTGTAACAACCTATATTTATTCATGTATAAGAGTCTACATTTATTCACATACACTAGTGTCATTTTCTGGAACATCATCGTAACTCTCCAAACCTGGCCTGGATTTCTTGCGACTTCATTTCCTGTAGAGCCATTGGCCCCAATCTCTCATGTCCAGCAATAGCGCGCTCCTTAATTGAGCACCTCTTGTCCGTGTAGCCTGCTCATAGTGCATTGTCAGTATAGCCGTTAGTGATTTTATCCCATGAATTCTTTGCCCAAGCCACGAGCTCTTGCAGGCCAGGCCTCACAACATTTCCATTAAATCAAGGGTTAATTGAAGACTTATGAGACAGCAGTGGTAACAAAAATGATGACACATTAAGAATAATGGTCCACACAAAAGCAATGAAAAATTGGAGGCACCAAAATTTAGAAAATATTTCTTTATTTTACATGAGTCCTCTGCTACAACACACAATGTATTGAATTATGAAGATTCATATTAGACACAAACATGTCCATTTCTCAGATGTACACATTATTTGTGCATTGTGTCTGTACTTCGATTGGTCACTCGGCAATAAGTCTTGAGTTCATCTGTTTACATGGGTGTTTATCTCTCATCCAAAGGTGCCTGCTTGGGTATTTACAAATACTTCATTATAATTTGTTATTTGTTTTAAGTATTATTATTTTTTTATCATTATTTTTTGAGATAGGGTCTAAATGTGTCCATCTGGGTGACAATCGTAACTGGGGCTTATTTTCAGAGGACTTATGAGCATCCTGACAAATGCTAGGGCTTATTTTCCAGTTAGGTCTTATTTACAGGGAAATCTGGTAGCTCAGTGCTTCCTGTGTTCTTGCCCTCCCAAAAAAGAAAAAAGAAAATGCTTTCATGGAATGCTGAGAGGTCTGAGCCATGAGGAAGTCTTGGAAGTTCCTGTCATTCAGCTTCATTCCTCTGTAAGTGTGGGATTCTTTGATTTTTAAGCTATTCCCAGTTGGCAAAACATGAGTGTGCACTAGCTTATATTGGTCACTGAATTAAAAAAATGCCAGAGCTAGAAATCAGGGATAGGGGGCCGGTGAGATGGCTCAGTGGCGTAAGCGCCTGCCTGGCAAGCGCGAGGGCCCGAGTTCGACTCCTGGAACCCACATACGAAAAAAAGGGCTGGTGATATTGCTCAGTGGCACAGGCACCTGCTGGCACGTGAGGTCCTGAGGTCGACCCCTGGTACCCACAAAAAAAAAAGAAAAAAGAAGAAATCAGGGATAGTCCAGTCACCGTTTTTGACAGATGGTAATGATTAATGTTTGTAAATGACCTTATAGTTTTGCAGTGTACTTTTATTAAATTATTTTAAATTTTTTTAGTTCCATGTGAAATAAAATGTTCTATTTGGTATCACTCAGCAAGTTAGGAAGAACTGTTAGAATACAAATCTTCTGTCTGCTGGTGTAGTATTGATGAGGTTTGGCTTTGTTTTTGCAGTACTGAGGATTGAATCCAGAATCTTGCACATACTAGGCAGGAGCTCTACCACTGAGCTACATTCCTATTTTTGTTTGTTTGTTTTTTGTTTTGTTTTTTTGAGACCGGGTTTTGATAGGTAGCCCAGTCTGGCCTTGAACTCACGCAGTCCTCCTCCTTCAGCCTCGAGTGCTGGGATTACAGGCGTGGACCACCAGGCCCGGATTTTAATGTTATTTTGAGACAAGGTCTCATTAGGTCAGCCAGGCTGGCCTTGAACTTGTGATCCTCCTGCTTCAGCCTCCCACATAGCTGGGATGCAGGATGATGTGTCTTTATTATTATTATTTTTTCCTGGTACTAATGATAGAAGCCAGGACCTTTGTACTGAGCTACAACCCCAGCCCTTTTTTATTTTGAGCCAGGGTCTTGGCAGTTTAGTAAGTTGTTCAGGCTGGGCTTGAATTTGTGATTCTCCTGCATCAGCCTCCCAGAGTCATTTTTTTTAATTGAAAAAACAAAATTTTTTTTTTTTTTTGGTGTCTTTTTGAGACAAGGTTTCATTGTGCAATTCAGGCTGGCCTTGAACTCACTTTGTAGCCCAGGCTGGCCTCAAACTCGCAGCGATCCTCCTGCCTCATCCTCCTGAGTGCTGGGATTACAGGTGTGCACCACCACGCCCAGTGAAAAAAAATTTTTTATTATGGATATAGAGGAAACTAGAGCAATGGCTTAGTCATTGAATCTTAGGGGTATGATGTGGCATTGTGTGTTGTCGAGTGTGGCCTCTTTGTGGTTCAGTGCCTAACCCATATTTTAGTACAGGAGATGTGTCAGCAGAGGAAGCACACCCCTTGTTTTCTGAATTGTGGTTAAGACTACTTGTTTTTCCTCTCTCCCCACTCTTTATCAGTTCTGGAAATTTTTTTTTTTTTAGACAAAATACAGTAGCAGGATTTTGCTTCTAAGAAGCATGCTTTTTCTGTCTCACATTTGTGGTGGTGGTTGCAGGATGTTTCATCCTTTTTACCTGAAGTCTGTTTTCTTTGAAGGAAAAAAAAAAAAAGATTTGCATCTACTAACCTAAGAAATCCTTCAATTATAGTCTTTAGTTGCATCTTTTGTGATTGTAGTTTGGAGTCTGGCTGTGCCTTTTATTATTTGCAATGAAAGGATATGGGAAGCAACGAAGAAACTTAGGATTTTTAAGGGAATGAAGACAGGGAGTGGAAAATGACTTAGAGATAATAACCACAGGCCACAGTTTATAAGACAGTATGTAGATAAACAATTAATTTATAGCAACTCACATGCAGTTTTTTTTTTTTTTTTTTTTTTTTGTGGGTACCGGGGGGTCGACCTCAGGACCTCACGCGCCAGCAGGCGCCCGTGCCGCTGAGCGATATCACCGGCCCTTTTTTCGTATGTGGGTTCCGGGAGTCGAACTCGGGCCCTCGCGCTTGCCAGGCAGGCGCTTATGCCGCTGAGCCATCTCACCGGCCCTCACATGCAGTTTTGTTGTAATATATTAGAATTACTTTCCAGGAATGTTGAAGGTTCTTTACTCAAGAGTGTAGGTATCATCTCTAATACCAGTTTCTTTCATTATTTCTACAGTGTTTGAAACATGGGCCTCTATTACTGTTTAGCCTTGTTATGATGATAGGGATTAATTTGGGGCTATATTGTTGTTGAAGAAAAACCAGAGATTTTATTTTGGGTAAGTTAGCTGTCTCTTCTTGTTTTTTCCAGTCTTCATTTGATAGTGACCATTAATTTTTTTTACTGATTATATAGCTATGGGTCATTATAAAGCCATGGGTCATTATAAAAATTCAAACAGAATTATAAACTCATGTCCCAGATGGGGTAATTTAACAATGAGCAGAACTTGCTGGGTGTGGTAGTGCATACACCTGTAATCCCAGCAGGCTGAGGTGAGTTTGAGGCAGCCTGGACCACATAGCAAGACCCTGTCTCAAAAAAAAAAAAAAGGCAGAACTTACATTTGTCACCGTCCTGGAGGTTGGAGGTTTGGTGATGTTGTGTCCTCACGTGGCGGAGCCAGAGGGTTTGCTAAGTGCCAAGTGAAACCTCTACTAGAAAGGGTCTTGCTCCCATTAATAAGAGCTGGCCTCATGTCCTGATCACCTCTTAAGGGTCCCACCCCTTAATACTGTCACGTTGGCAATACCTGAATTTTGAAGAGAATCTGAACAATAGCAAAAATACAACAAATATCTAGAGATACTTTCTGCTAAACTGTCATCTGGTTTTGTTGAGCTCTGAGGTTCTTTATGTCCAAATAGTGTTTAAGCCTTTTTCTCCCTAATACTTGATGTAGTATTCTACCTGTTCCCCATTTTCTCACATTTGTATCAAGCACATTCTTTCTCTTTCATTTCTGTTACACGGAAAATAGTGCATGTGTAATTTTGTCTGCTAGAAGAATGTTTAGTGTTTTGTGGAGGATTGTTGGTCTGCTGATCTAGCTCAGTTGACTCCTTTATTCATTTGGTTATGAGTTTGGTGCATTTAATAAGGCCAAGTGTACTGAGTTGGTCTCCATAAAAACCAGTTAGCTTTTTTTTTTTTTTTACTCCCTTTTGTGCTAGCCTCAGGTGATTGTTTGGTTACAAGTGCACTGTAGGTTATAGGGAGGCAAGAAAGTGAGATTAGAGTAGCAATCCATCTGTTATTATTACTACTACTATTATTATTATTATTATTTTTTTTTTTTTTGTGGGTACCGGGGGGTCGACCTCAGGACCTCGTGCGCCAGCAGGCGCCCGTGCCGCTGAGCGATATCACCGGCCCCTTTTTTGTATGTGGGTTCCGGGAGTCGAACTCGGGCCCTCGCGCTTGCAAGGCAGGCGCTTAAACCGCTGAGCCATCTCACCGGCCCATATTATTTGTTTTTTTGAGACAGTGCCTTGCTTTGCATTCTAGGCAGGCCTTGAACTTGCAGTGATCCTGCTTCAGCCTCCTGAGTGTTGAGATTACAGGCATGTGCCACCATGTCCAACTCCTTGCTCATTATTAATGGATGATAATTTAGTTAACAGCTATTGGAATTTTTGTTGTTGTTGGGTTATTATTATTATTATTTTTTTGTAGGTACTGGGGGTCGACCTCAGGACCTCGCGCGCCAGCAGGCGCCCGTGCCGCTGAGCGATATCACCGGCCCCTTTTTTCGTATGTGGGTTCCGGGAGTCGAACTCGGGCCCTCGCGCTTGCCAGGCAGGCGCTTATGCTGCTGAGCCATCTCACCGGCCCTGTTGTTGGGTTATTTTGAGACAGGGTCTTATTATGTAGTCCAGGCTGGCCTTGAACTCACTATGTAGCCCAGGCTGGTCTTGAACTCTTGGCAGTCTTCCTGCCTCAGCCTCCCTAGTGCTGGGGTTTCAGGCATGCACCACCATGCCCAGCTAACAGCTATTATTTATTGAGTACAGTTCAGTGCCATTTACCAGGTGGCAGTATCCCCCTGTTGTAGATAAGGAAACTAAAGTGCAGAGTATGTAAATAACAAGCCAAGATTTAAAAACAAAATTTGGAAATTTGCTCTCCTTGTCTCTAAAGTCCTCTACTACATACCTTTGTATTGAAAGACCAACTTGTTTTCAAAGATGTGTGTGACACAGTCCTACCCTTGAGGACCTTACAGTTTTCTGAGGTTAGGCATATAAACCAATAACTGCAATGTGGTAATAAGTGACATAATGAAAGTATGGTTATAATTTAGAGTTGTCTATAGGCAGTGTGTGTCTAGAAGACTGCAAAGTTAGTTTTTCTTGTTTTTCATTCCCTCATTCAGGTATTTCCTGAGTTCCAATTAATTGCTTGTAATGATTTGAGGTACTTGAGACATGTCAATGAATGAAACTCTCTCTGTCAATCTTCTATTTTACTGGAAGCCAGATGCTAAAAAATTAAATGTAAGGTAGTAACTTATATAGTATGTTCCGCGGCAAAAAAGGCTATGGCAAAAGTAAAGCAGGGTAAATGGGATTAGGAATGTTAGGACAACATAGCAACAAAAGTTGCACTTGCAGTTTTTTGGGGGGTGGTAATAGGCCTTCACTTTGAACTATATTCCCAGCCCTTTTTCATTTTTTATTTTGAGACAGAGTCTCACTTAGTCCTTGAATTTCAGGCTGGGCTCAAAGTTGGGAGCCTCTCGCCTTAGCCTCCCGGAGTGCTAAGATTACAGGCATGTGCCACCACTGGCTGCACTTCTTTTTTTTTGTTTTTTTTGAGTGTTTTTTTAGACAGGGTCTCGTTATATAGTTCAGGCTAGCCTTGAACTCAGGCTGGGCTTGAACTCACTGTAATCCTTCTGCTGGGGTTACAGGTGAGTGCCACCATGCCCAGTGAAAAGTTGTTTTATATTTAATAATATTTATAATATTTATATATTTCCAATAGAGAACTTAGAAATTATAAAGGGATATAGAAATCTCTTACAATTCCTCCATCCTCTAAACATTTGGTTGTTTTTAATGAAGTTCCTTTCAGTATTGAAATATTTTTATTGCACAATTTAAACACAGCAAAGTGTATAAATCCTAAGTGTATAGCTTAATATATTTTTATGTATGTATACATGCATATAATCACCACCCAGATCAATTCCAGCTTTTATTATCTGTGGGTGTATGTGTATTTGATAGTATAAAGTGTAAAGTTTTGTTTTGACTTTTTTCGCTTGATGTTCTATCATGAGTGTTTCTCAGTTTCATCACTGTAGTCTCCTCAAATTTCACTGATTATAGTTAGGAGTTATTTAATTACAAGGAACAGAAACCCACTCAGCCTGATGGGGGTCTGTTTCACATTGTGACATGTTCTATGTTTACAGATAATTTCTTAAGAGAATATCTTACATCAATACAAAGATCTTTCTGCTGGACATTTGGAATACTTACAATTTTTTTAAGAATCCATACACATTTATTTTTACAGACTTATGGGAGTCATTCTGTAGCATTAGTTGCTAAAACCGGACTTTGTTGAGTCTAAGGAATGCACATTCAAATATTACCAGATTACTTTCTTCAAAGTTTACCATTTAGACTCCCACCAACAGTATTTGAGGGTCTATACCTCTAATAAAATATTACTGCTTTTCTAAAACATCCTAACCTAGGAAGAATATATCTTGTTTTAATCTACATTTAATTATTTGTGAGGATGAGCATCTTTTCATGTATTTCATGTATCTTTGTATATTTCTTCTGTGACTTGCCTGTCTGGGTCTTTTGTTTATATTTCGGTTGTGGTGTTTTATCTTTTTCTGATTGATTTATGGAAACTCTTTGTTAGGAATATTTTGTCCTATGTGTTTCAAATATATTTCTACATATTAAAAACAGTTGACCGGGAAACACCAAAATTTCAAAAATAGAGTGAAAAAACATGTACACACATAATAAATATGTATTTGTAAAATTAGGATCCTCAAGCTGGGCATTGAGGTGCATGCCTATAATTCTAGCACTCTGGGAGGCTGAGGCAGGAGGATTGCAAGCTGGAGCCCAGCCTGGACAACTTAGTGACTTAGTGAGACCCTGTCTCAAAAAAATTAAATAGAGACAGCTCAGTGTGAAGGCCCTGGGTTTGATCCCCAGTATTGGGGGAGCGGGGGCAGGAGAGTATCAACATCAATAGAGAAATATGATTTTGTATTTTTTTTTCTTTTCTTTTTTGTTTTTTTGAGATAGGGTCTTGCAAAGTTGCCCAGGCTAGTCTGGAACTCACCTAGCTCTTCTTTTTCAGTGTACTCTTTCATATTATTAAAGTATATTGAATACTTTCTTATACCATTAAGTATTCTTCATAAACATAATTTTTAGTTTTTGACATACTTTTTAATTATAATTTTTTTTTTTTTTTTTGGTGGGTACCGGGGGGTCGACCTCAGGACCTCGCGCGCCAGCAGGCACCCGTGCCACTGAGCGATATCACCGGCCCCTTTTTCGTATGTGGGTTCCGGGAGTCGAACTCGGGCCCTCGCGCTTGCAAGGCAGGCGCTTAAGCCGCTGAGCCATCTCACCCGCCCCTTAATTATAATTTTACAACAAATATACTTTATACAAATCTTTGTGTTTGATTGTTGCTTTAGTATAAATAATACAATTATTAAGCCAAATTAGATAAACCTTTAAACCTATTTCATGTATAATGATGTATATAATGATATATACATATATGTACTTTTTTTTTTTTTTTTTTTGGTGATGCTAGAGAGCAAACCTAGGGCCTTGTGCATGGTAAGCAGGTGTTCTGCTGCTGAAGAGTATCCCTATCCCCTATAATGTTCTTGAAATCGATGTGCCAATTTACCCTTACCATATCTTGCCGTAATTTATTTATAGACACATCCATGAATGGACATTTGGATTGTTTCCACTTTCGGCTGTTGTAAATTGTGCTGCTGTAAACGTTCATGTATATATTTTTGTTTGAACACTTGTGTGGGTATGCATTAAGGAGTGGGATTGATGGATCGAATGTTAACTTTTAGCCTTTTTAAAATTTTTTTCTGGGCCGATGAGATAGCTCAGCGGCACAGGGGCTTGCTGGCAAACGCAAGGTCCTGAGTTCGACTCCCGGAACTCACATAAAGGAAAAAAAAGGGCCGGTGATATTGCTCAGCGGCACAAGCGCTTGCTGGCAAGCGCGAGGTCCTGAGGTCAACTCCTGGTACCCACATAAAAAAAAATTTTTTTTTTCTTTCTTTATTGGTACATTTTAGATATACATAATGATAACGTTCATCATAGGGAATTTGTACCAATACATGATATACCTTGCTGCTTCTTTTTTTCCCATTCCTCTCCCCTCCCTTCAACTCCTCTTCCCCTTCTTATTTACAAAAACTTTGTTTCCATTTTTTATGTATGTATTTATTTATTGGTTTTTTATTGTTTATTGGTAGATTTTATTTTATTTATTTTATTTTTTTTTTTTGTGGGTACCGGGGGGTCGACCTCAGGACCTCGCGCGCCAACAGGCACCCGTGCCGCTGAGCGATATCACCGGCCCCTTTTTCGTATGTGGGTTCCGGGAGTTGAACTCGGGCCCTCGCGCTTGCAAGGCAGGCGCTTACACTGCTGAGCCATCTCACCGGCCCCTATTGGTAGATTTTAGGTACACATAATGATCACATTCATCATAGGGAATTTGTACTTGTACATGATACAACTTGATTCTTTTTTTCCCCCATTTTCCTATCCTCCCTTCAACCCCTCTTCTCCTTTACAAAAGCTTTGTTTCCATTTTTTCTGTTTTTTCTCATTTTTTTCCTTTTCCCTTCCTTCCTTCTCCCCTCCCCCTCCCTAGTTTCACTTCCCACTTGAACATTTTCTTCCTATTTCCCAATATCTGTTATACATTTTGGTCCTTATTTACCCTTTTGGTTTCTCACACAAGTGAAACAATGCAATATTTAAACATGTGTATCCAATTTATTTCACTTAAGAGTATGGTCTCAAGGTGCATCCATTTAGCTAGAAATGTCTCAAGCTTATCCTTCTTTATGGCATAGCAGTATGCCATTGTATAAAAAAACCCCACATCGTCTTTATCCATTCATCAGTTGATGGGCATTTGGGCTGTTTCTAAGAATTAGCTATTACAAACTGTGCTGCTATAAATGTGGGCGTGCATATATTGCTGTAGTATGATGCTTTTCATTCTTCTGGGAAGATACCAAAAAGGGGAATAGCTGGGTTGAATGGAACCTCCATTCCTCGTTTTTTGAGAAATCTCCACACTGATTTCCACAGTGATTGCACCAGTCTGCACTCCCACCAACAATGAAGAAGAGTCCTTTCTCCCCACAGCCCCACCAGCACTTGTTATTGGTTGAGTTCTTTTTTTTTTTTTTTGGTGGGTACCCGGGGTCGACCTCAGGACCTTGTGCGCCAGCAGGCGCCCGTGCCCTTGAGCGATATCACCGGCCCTTTTTTCGTATGTGGGTTCCGGGAGTCGAACTGGGGCCCTCGTGCTTGCCAGGCAGGCACGTACACCGCTGAGCCATCTCACCGGCCCTTGAGTTCTTCATAATAGCTATTCTTTTTGGGGTGAGGTGGAATCTCAGTGTTGTTTTACTTTGCATTTCTTGAATGACCAATGATTTTGAACATTTTTTCATATATTTATTTGCTGTTTGTACTTCATCTGAGAAGTGTCTATTCATTTCAGATACCTGTTTTTGGATTTGGTCTTTAAATTTGGGGAGGTCTGATTATTTTGAGTTTTTTAATATATATTCTAGATATTAGTCCTTTGTCTGAGGAACAGCTGGCAAAATTTTTTCCCACTCTGTTGTTTCTTCACTCTTTTGGTGGTTTCCTTTGCTATGCAAAAAGCTTTTTAGTAAGATGAGATCCCAGTTTTTTTTTTTTTTTTTTTTTTTTTGTGGGTACTGGGGGTCGACCTCAGGATGTCGCGCACCAGCAGGCGCCTGTGCCGCTGAGCGATATCACCGGCCCTTTTTTCATATGTGGAATCCGGGAGTCGAACTCGGGCCCTTGCGCTTGCCAGGCAGGCGCGTACGCCGCTGAGCCATCTCACCAGCCCGAGATCCCACTTGTTGATTCTTAGTGATATTTTCTATGCGGTTGGGGTTTTGTTCATAAAGCCTTTGCCTACACCAATGTCTTCAAGAGTTCTACATATTCTATCTTCAGGAGATTTAGTGTTTCTGTTTTAATATTTAGAATTTGATCCATTTCACTTTTAGTTTAGTGCATGTTGAAAGATACGAGTCTAGTTTTAATCTTTGGCTTGTGGGAAGCTAGTTTTTCCAGCACCATTTACTAAAGAAGCTATAATTCTTTCAATGAAGGTGTTTGGTTCATTTGTCAAAGATAAGGTGGCTGAGTATGTCTGGAGTTGTTTTTGCACCTTCTAATATGTTCCATTGATCCTTGGGTCTGTTTTTTTTTTTTGCCCATACCATGCTGTTTTGTTTGGTTTGTCTTTTTGAGACAGGATCTCACTATGCAGTTCAGGCTTGTCTTGAACTCACTTTATAGCCCAGGCTAGCCTCAAACTCATAGTGATCCTCTTGCCTCAGCCTCCCAAGTGCTGGGATTACAGAGGTGTGCCACCATGCCCGGCAGTACCATGCTGTTTTTATCACAGTAGCTTTGTAGTATAATTTCAAGTAAGGTAGTGTGATGCCCCCTGCCTTGCCCTTGTTGCCCAAAATTACTTTTGCTATTCAAGGTCTCTTCTGGTTCCAAATGAATTTTAGGATTGTTTTCTCTAGTTCTGTGAGGTATGGTATTGGTATTTTGATTGAGATTGCATTAAATCTATATAACAATTTTGGAAGTATGGCCATTTTCACTATATTGTTTCTTCCTACTGAAGAACAGGGATATCTTTCTATTTTCTTTTCACTTTTTTTCTTTTTTGGGTTTTTTGAGACAGGGTCTTGCTGTGTAGTTCAGGCTACTGCCCTTGAACTCACTATGTAGTCCAGAGTTGCCTTGAACTTGTGGCTATCCTCCTGTCTCAGCCTCCCAAGTGCTGGGATTACAGGTATGTGCCACCATGCCCAGCTCCATCTTTCCATTTTCTGTTTTTTTTTAATGTGGGTACCGGGGGTCAAACTCAGGACCTCGTGCTTGCCAGCAGGCGCTTGTGCCACTGAGCAATATCACCGGCCCTTTTTTCCTTTTTATGTGGGTACTGGGAGTTGAACTCAGGACCTTGCGCTTGCCAGGCAGGTGCTTATGCCACTGAGCTATCTCACCGGCCCCATCTTTCCATTTTCTAATATCCTCTTTGATCTCCTTTTTCAGAGTACTGTAGTTTTCAATGTAAAGGTCTTTCACTTCCTTCATTCAATTGATTCCTAGGTATTTCATTTTTTTGGATGCTATTGTAAAAGGTGTTATTTCCCTAATTTCTTTCTCAGTGAGTTTGTTTACAGAAATGCTATTGATTTTTGAGTGTTGACTACTGAATTTGGTTATTAAATCTAGAAGTCTTTTGGTGGAGTTTCTGGGGTCTTCCGTGTAGAGTATCATGTCATCCACAAATAATGATAATTTAACTTCTTTCCTGTCTTTATTTCTTTCTCTTGTCTAATTGCTCTGGCTAATGTTTCCAGAACTATATTGAATAAGAGTGGTGACAGTGGACATCCTTGTCTTGTTCCTGATTTTAGAGTGAAAGCTTTCAGTTTTTATCCATTTAGTATGATGTTGGCTGTAGGTTTCTCATAGACGGCTTTTATCAGATTGAGATAAAGACCATCTATTCCAATTTTCTGTATGCTTTTTTTTGTAATCATGAGTGGGTGTTGGACCTTGTCAAATGCTTTTTCTGCATCTAGAGATGATCATATGGTTTTTGTCCTTGGCTCTGTGAATGTGGTGTATTACATTTATTGATTTGCATATGTTGAACTATCCCTGCATCCCTGGGATGACTCCTGCTTGGTCATAGTGTATAATCTTCTTGATGATTTGTTGCATTCTTTTTCCCAGAATCTTATTGAGGATTTTTGCATCTGTGTTCTTTAGGGAGATTGGATTGTAGTTCTCTTTTTTTCTGTTGGGTCCTTCTCTGGTTTTGGTGTCAGGGTTATGCTTGCTTCCAGGAATGAATTTGGGAGTATTGCTTCCCTTTCAATTTCATTAAGACTTTGGGACATAGGGGCATTAAGTCTTCTCTAAATTTCTTGTACAATTTAGCAGTGAATCTGTCAGAGCCTGGGCTTTTCTTTGTTGGTAGGTTTTCAGTTACATCTTCAATTTCATTGACTGACATTGGGTTATTTAGGATTTTTATATCTTGATTCAGTTTTGGTAATTCACATGAATTAGGAATTTGTCCATTTCTTCTTTGTTTTCCATCTTGTTTGAGTACAGGTTCTTGAAGTAGGTATTGATGATCTTCTAAATTTCTGCAAGATCTATTGTGATTTTACCCTTTTTGTTCCTAATTGCATGGATTTGAGTCTTTTCTTTTCTTTTTTTGATAAGGTTGTCTAAGGGTTTGTCAATTTTATTTAATCTTTCAAAGAACCAGCTCTCGGATTCATTGATTCTTTGTATTGTTTTCTTAGTCTCCATTGCATTAATTTCTGCTCTGATCTTTATAACTTCCTCCCTTCTACGAGCTTTGGGCTTGATTTGCTCTTCTTTTTTTGGAAGCTTGAGGTTTAACATTAGGTTGTTGATTTGAGCTCGCTCTGTTTTTCTGATATGAGAATTCACTGCTATAAATTTCCCTCATAGGATTGTTTCATTGCGTCCCATAAGTTCCAATATGTTGTATTGGCATTATTATTTAATTGTAGAAACTGTCTAGTTTCTTCTTTAATTTCATCTATGATGATAAAGGAGATAGTAGTGCAGCTAGGGGTTACATCCTTCATCTGGGTTTCAAACCCACCTCCCCTTTTTACTCTTTGTGTGACTTTGGTCAATCTATCTTTGTGTTTCAGTCTCTTAATCTTTAAAATAGAGATAGAATCTGTCTCATAGAGTTGCAGAGATTAAACAAGCTGGGCACAGTGATGCAGACCTGTAATCCCAGCTACATGGGAGGCTGAGGCAGGAGAATTGCAAGTTTGAGGCCAGCGTGGGCAATTTATTGAGACACTGACTCAACAAAGTATAAAGGGGGTTGGAGATGTAGCTCAGTGGTAGAGTGCCCCTGGGTTCAGTCCTCCGTACCCCCCGATGAAATAAATAAATACACTAAATGTTCACTGTTACTAACATTTTAATTTCCATTACTTCTATGTAATATTTTTTTTTTTTTGAGACAGGGTCTCACTATATAATTCAGGCTGGCCTTGAACTCACTATGTAGCCCAGACTGGCCTTGAACTCATAGTAATCCTCCTGCTTTCAGCCTCCTGAGTGCTGGGATTACAGGCATGTGCCACCACCCCTGGCTGTTGTATAGTTTTTCACTGTGCGACTATCACAGTTGATATCTCGGTTCTGCAATTTAAAGGGATATGAATAGTTTCAGCATCTTGAATATTACAGTATTGATATATTGTGAACATTTACGTAAGTACATTTTTTTTTGTGAATATGCTTTTTGGTCTGTTGGGAATGTACTTAGGATGGAATTACTGGGTCATAGGTGTAAATACGTTCAGTGTTAGCAGATGCCATATGATTTTCCATAGAGGTTGTGCCAGTTTACAGTCCTGCCTGCAGTGCATCAGAGTGTAGGTTGCTCGCTCTCCTCACTAATCCTTGACATTTTTCTTCCTTTTTGTTTTACCTATCACGGTGGTTATGCAGTGGCGTTGCATTATTTGAATTTGCAAGTCCTGGATAACTAATGCAGTTTGGCACTTCACAAGGTTATCAGATATTTGTGTGTAGCCTTTTTTTTTTTTTTTTTTAAGGTATCTAGGTTTTTTTGGCTATTTTTTTCTTTACTGATTTAACTACATTCTTTTTATGTTCTAGACATGTCTTGTTATGTGTATTGGAGATATCTTCCTGGATCCTGTGTACTCCCTTTTCATTCCCTTAATGGTGGCTTTCAAGGAACAAAAGTTTTAAATTATACTATTAATTTCTTTCTCTGTGTATGGTGCATTTTGTATCTTTACTATTGTGGAGTTACAAAGATGTTTTGTTTTATCTTCTAAGGGCTTTTTTACCCTTCACATTTAGATACGTACTTTTAGAGCTAATTGTTTTAAATATTATGCTTGTAACACTACTACTGGCTTTAAAAAAAAATTATCTCCATGCTTTTTTTGGGGGGGGGCTATTTTTCTGTATCCTACAGAGTGAAAGAGCGTTTCCATTGCTCACAGCTGGACTTAGACTACAAGAAGTCTTTGATATGACCAGTACAGTGCTTTTAATGCACATATTGTTAAACAAATGCTAGTCTTTGTGCTTTGATATAGTTCCAATTTGTAAAATTTTAGTGGTTAGAAAATTCTGTAAAAGAAGAGTTTTATTACTATAAAAGGTCTTGTAGATAAAGGAAACTGTCTCTTCTGTCATTGAAGTTAAATTAATAAGAAGCACTCAAATTATCTTTTTTCTTTTTATGGTGCTTGAGATTGAATTTAAGGCCTTGCACACGCTAGTTAAGTGCCCCATCACTGAACTACATCCCCATCCTTTTTAAATTATTTTTTGTTTTGGTTTTTGAAAAACAGGGCCTTGCTGTGTAGTTCAGTCTGGCTTTGAACTCAATATGTAGCCTAGGCTGGTGTTGAACCCATGGTGATCCTCCCTTCTCAGGCTCCCAAGTGCTGGGATTATAGGAGTGCACCACAATGCCTGGACTTTAAGTTGTATTTTTGAGATAAGGTCTTGCTAAGTTGCCCAGGCTGGCCTTGAACTTTCAAGCCCTCTGTTTCAGACATCCTAGTAGCTGGGAGGACAGTCTTGGGTAACCTTGCCTGCTGGCATCCAGACTTTTAAACCTCCTTGTGTGCTATTGGGATGAAGAGGATGCTGGGTAGTTCCTTATAAGCTGTGGGCTGAGACATGTCAGTGTTTGGGGGACAGCAGTGTTTGCTGCCATGCTCTTTACTTGGGAATACATTCTGTGAATCCAGTGTATGTTGCCATTTCATGCAGTAGAGACTTCCTTCTTGGGAGGTATTGGGAACTTCCAGGACATTTCTGTATCTTGTTTTCAGATACTAAAGATTTGGAGATGACTCTTGCATGTGTGGCAGTCCACTTGGGAAGACAGGAGCTAATATTTATGGAGTATCTTGTGATCCATGCAAATATGTTCCATATGCTTTACATACGTTAACTCACTCAGTCCCCTCAATAGGCTTGATAAGGTAGGTACTTATCTCCACAATGCAGATGAGGAAACACATTTATAGAAGAGAGGCTCTTTTTTTTTTAATGTGGGTACCGGAAGTCGACCTTAGGACCTCGTGCTTGCCAGCAAGCGCTTGTGCCGCTGAGCAATATCACCGGCCCTTTTTTTCCTTTATGTGGGTACCAGGAGTTGAACTCAGGACCTCGCGCTTGCCAGGCAGGTGCTTATGCCGCTGAGCTATCTCACCAGCCCAGAGAGGCTCTTTTTAAGTGTTTCTATATATGGTACTTCTGACACCAAATATATGTATGGTCCCCCTCCCCCACATTAGCCAGTTCTCCAAATCGCTGGACATCAGTTGGTTGCCCACAGTTTCATTCAGTTCTGACACTAATCACTGAGCATTCATGCAGCCCCCACAGGTTAAGGGCTCAGTCCTAGAAAACTTCCCTCCACTTCAGGTGCTAATCAGAAGTCCCAGGTTACCATCTATACTTCTGACCAACCAGCTGTATATAACAGGAGTTTCCACAACTCCTTCCTCACGTTCAGTAATTTGCTAGAATGGCTCACAGAAATCAGGAAAATGCTTTACTATTACCTATTTATTATAAATGATACAACTTAGAGACAGCTAAAATGTGTTGTGCTCCATACCCTCTCTGGTGGGTCACTCTCCAGCACTTCAGTGTGTTCAACAGTTCAGAAGCGCTTTCAGTTTTCTTGCTTGGCTGTGATGTGTGTGTGTCATTACTGTGAGACCTGGTTGATGAAGTCATTACTCACTGGTGATTAACTCAGTCTCGAATCTCTTTCTCTTCTCTGTCTGTAGTGTTGGAGGGCTGAAAGTTTCATTTTTTGAGTCACCCTTAGTCTTTTTTTTTTTTTTTTTTGTGGGTACCGGGGGTCGACCTCAGGACCTCGCGCGCCAGCAGGCGCCCGTGCCACTGAGGGATATCACCGGCCCCTTTTTCGTATGTGGGATCCGGGAGTCGAACTCGGGCCCTCGCGCTTGCCAGGCAGGCGCTTACACCGCTGAGCCATCTCACCGGCCCCATCCTTAGTCTTTCTGGTCAGTACCTTCTTTTTTTTTTTGGTGGGTACCGGGGGTCGACCTCAGGACGTCACAAGCTAGCAAGTGCTTGTGCCGCTGAGCGATATCACCGGCCCTTTTTTCATATGTGGGTTCCGGGAGCTGAACTTGAGACCTCGCGCTTGCCGGGCAGGCGCTTACGCCGCTGAGCCATCTCACCGGCCCTCTGGTCAGTAACTTCTGTCCTGAAGCTGTCTCGTTGCCCTGGTCACTAGTCATCTCATTAGCATATAAAAGTCACTTGTGTCACTTAGGTGCTTTGGGAAACCAAAGGCCAAATACACATTTATTACAGAGGCCATGGGCAAGTTGTTTAAAAATGAACAAAATGTGGAACTAATTTAAATTTGCCTATCTTTTTTTTTTTTTTTTTAATTATGTGGGTACCGGGAGTTGACCTCAGGACCTCGTGCTTGCCAGCAAGCGCTTGTGCTGCTGAGCGATATCACCGGCCCTTTTTTTCCTTTATGTGGGTACCGGAAGTCAAACTCAGGACCTCACGCTTGCTGGGCAGGCACTTATGCCCCTGAGCTATCTCACCGGCCCTAAATTTGCCTATCTTTAAACATCTTTTTTCTTCTACTATTGTGCATATGTCATAAGATATATTGTAGTATCTTCCCAGCTGTATTTGGATGAGAGACTCCTCCAGATTTGAGGGTTCTCTTTGCTTGCAGGAAGAGGTACAAGATTACCAAAATGTGTTTATGGGTTCCCTAAGGGGTTGATTTTTAATTATAAGTTTGTATGTCTTCATAGCACTTAGCACAGAGTTTTTTGCATAGTAGGAACTGAATAAAAATGATGCATTAATCAATTAAATATAGAATAATGTAGCAAAATGGCTGAATGTAGGAAAGATAAAATCTTTATAAATGTCATAGTGGCTAAATGGAGAAAATATCACTACATTCATTCATTCATTTTCCTTTGTTTTTTGAGACAGGGTCTCTTTTTTGTTGTTTGTTTTTGTTGTTGTTGTTGTTTTGAGGCAGTGTCTCACTATGTAGTGCAGGGTGGCTTTGAACTCACTTATGTAGCCCAGGCTGGCTTTGAACTCGAGGTGATCCTCCTGCCTCAGCCTTCCGAGTGCTGGGATTACAGGCATGTGCCACCACACCCAGTTTCATTCATTCATGTTTTTTTTTTTTTGTGGGTACCGGGGGTTGACCTCAGGACCTTGCGCGCCAGCAGGCGCCTGTGCTGCTGAGCGATATCACCAGCCCTTTTTTCGTATGTGGGTACTGGGAGTCGAACTCAGGACCTCGCGCTTGCCAGGCAGGCGCTTATGCCGCTGAGCTATCTCACCGGCCCACATTCATTTATTTTTGAGACAGTGTCTCACTTTGTATTCTAAACTAGGCTTGAATTTACTGTGTACCCAAGACTGGCCTCAAATTCTCAGCAATCTTCCTGCCTCAGCTGCCTGAGTGCTAGAATCACAGATGTGCACCACCACACTCACTGCTTATTTTTATGGCTTGAATTGATTGAAAGAATGTGAGCATGATATGAGCTTTTAGGTGAATTGTTTTGATTAAGTGTTTTTGCGCATTGAGTAAATATTTGTGGGTTGATGTGTTGATGAATTGTGAGAAAATTTTCACCTTGAAGAACTGAAATTTTTGGCTTGGCACATCTCTTTCTCTGTGGCAGCAAATATGGGAAAATTTTCAGATTTTTTTTTTTTTGATTCTGGGAATTAAAATTCTTTAGCTCATTTTATAATAGATTGGCTAGTTTGGTTTTAGGAGAATTCTGTTATAATTAACTTATTTGCTTTCTCTAACATTTTCATGGATTTATTTATTTATTTATTTAATTTTTTTTTTTGTGGGTACTGGGGGGTCGACCTCAGGACCTCGTGCGCCAGGAGGCGCCCGTGCCGCTGAGCGATATCACCGGCCCCTTTTTTCATATGTGGGTTCCGGGAGTCGAACTCGGGCCCTCGCGCTTGCCGGGCAGGCGCTTAAGCCGCTGAGCCATCTCACCGGCCCTCATGGATTTATTTTGAAGAACTTAACAAAACCTTTTTATTGTGCTAAATATTTCTGGAAAAGGTATATTTTACTCTAGATGATGCTGTGAATGTAAAATTGCAAATAACTACATCTGAAAAAAGTAAATTGAAGAATAAGATAGCCTAAGTTTTTTTTCTCAAATTCTCAATGTTAATTATGTATAGACTGGGAAAGATAGAACTGAATTGGTAAGAAGACATTAAAACTGATCTTTAGCCATCTATCCAGAAAACTATTTGCTATAAATGAATTAAAGTCTCCTGGCCCAGACAAATTACACTGAAGAATTTCAAAGAATTTGGGGATGAAGTCATACAGTCACTTTCAGTAACCTTTAAGGGATCATAAAATTACTGTAATAGATGTATTTTTGAAACCAGAAAAAGGTAAGAGTTTGATATAGTCCTAGTCAGAATTTAGAATGGAGGCTAGGAATATAGCTCAGTGGTAGAACACTTGCTTAGCATGCTTAAGGCCTTGGATTTGATCCCCAATAGTGCAAAAAAGCAAAACAATAAAAACAAAACAGGGGTGTGGTGGTGTTTGCTTGTAATCCCAGGGAGGGTGAGGCAGGAGGATTAGAAGTTCAAGCCCAGCCTGAGCAATTTAGCCACTTAGGGAGACTGACAGGGGGTGGGGGGGTGGGGGAACTGTGGATGTAGCACAGTGTGAAGGCCCTGGTTCAGTCTCTAGTACTGGGAAAAAAAATTAGAGTGCAATCCCTTGCTTTCTTCCTGCCCAACGTGGGCTCTGCAGAATGGCTGCTCCAAAGAAGAATGGTGAGAAAGGCTATGTTATAGTTCTCCATAAGGCTCGTTGCGTTGAAGGCTTGGTTGCTGGTGTGCTTTTGGGAATGGATTAGATTGAGAGGACCCTAACTTTATTCATGGATTAATCCATTGATAAGATCATAATTTGATGGTATTACAAGGGTGATAGAAGCAGGAGGATGTCTAGTTGAAGGGATTGAGTCATGGAGACTTGACCATGGGGGTTATAGCCCATCCCTAGTCCCTTTTTCTCAGGCATTCCTTGCTGCCATGAGGTGAGAAGCTTTGCCTCACCATGCCTTTCTGCCATGGTTTCTGCCTCACCATAGCCCTGAAAGCCTTGGGTCCAGCTGCCCATGGACTGACACCACTGAAATCTTGACCTACAGTAAACCTTTTCTCCTTTAAATTGTTTATGTTAGATATTTTGTCACTGCAACAGAAAGCTTACCTAATACAGGCAATTCTGCTGTCAGTGAGGTGGTGACTGAGAATATGCCATGAATGTTCCCACGTGCATTCATAGACTGGGCTTCATATGTGCCCCTTGGGCACTCGAGATCCTGGAAATCTGACACGAAGGACAGGGGTACTCCAGATTGTGCGTTGACGCCAGGCTCAACAGAGCAGTCTGGGCCAAAGAAGTAAGGAATGCCCTATGTGTATGGGTAGTTGTCCAGAAAACACTAGGAGGAGAAAGATGCACCAAACAAGCAGAGTACTTTGGTTACCTATGTACCCTGTTACACTTGCCAAAATCTGTCAGTGGGGATGAGCACTGATTGTCAAATGAAGTTATAAAATTGCAAGGAAAAAAACAAAACAAAACAAAAAACAAAAACTTACTAAGGGTATTGTATGGGGGCTTAGAAAAAAACTTATAGTATTAAGAGACAACATGGCCCACTAAGAATATGTGGTCAGACTAACCACATTCTCTTCATTAAGGTGAGTACTCTGGTAGAACCGGGGAATACTTTAGCATCTATTTTTGAATTGAGGGGTATTTTGAGGGGAACAATTAGGGTATACTTGGGGATAAGAAATTTGAGCTCTTAACAGGTGATGCAGAAGTAGAGGTATAGGAAGGAGATGTGCTAGTAACAACACTTACAAAAAAAAAAAGGAGTACATTTATGCCCAAGGTGCAGGTAAGGCGCTGCCTCGGACTGTGGAGTGTCCAGCCGGCCGGGAGCACGGCCTCTCGCCTCCCGCCGAGTAAGCTTGGGCAGGACACGGGACAGGGGGCGGGCTTCGGCAACTGCCTGGCGCAGGCGCAGTGAGCTCACAGGGCGGTCCCGAGGGAGTGGGTTGTGGTTCCGGTTCCGGTGCCGACACATGTGAAGTGAAGGTCGGTGAGTTGGTGTGGTGTCTGTTTAAGCAAGCGTCTAGACAAGCGTGGTCGCTCTGGGATGGAGTCGGCCTCGTCTTCCGCGGCGGGTCTGGGCGCAGTGGACCCACAGTTGCAGCATTTCATCGAGGTGGAGACTCAGAAGCAGCGTTTCCAGCAGCTGGTGCACCAGATGACTGAACTTTGTTGGGAGAAGTGCATCGACAAGCCAGGGCCAAAGTTGGACAGTCGGACCGAGGCCTGTTTTGTGAACTGCGTTGAGCGCTTCATCGATACAAGCCAGTTCATCTTGAACCGACTGGAGCAGACCCAGAAGTCCAAGCCAGTCTTCTCTGAAAGCCTTTCTGACTGATCTCAGCATCACCTCTTTGGAAAAGGAAGGTAGTTCCAGAAAAGAAGAGCTGTTGATGTGATGAAGAAATGGCTGTGGAGTGACTGACTTCCACTTTTTGTCACTCTTGGGACATCTTGTCATGAGAATAAACAAAGACCAATTTTTTTGTGTGGGGTTTGAGGGTCATACGTCTGTTTACTTTTTTTTTTTCTGTGAGTCTTGTGAAAATAATTGACAGATGAGTGAGAAATTATTAGTTGTGTATTACTGCGTGAGGCATCATGCTTTTCTCAAGGCTCCCTTAACTGCTTCCTGTAGTTTTGATAGTGGCACTTTGTTCTATAATTTTTTTCCCGTTCTATAATTTGGTAGTGGGACCACGTAGATAAAGTCTAATTGTGTGAATTCGTTTCAGATTTTGGGGGGAGATCTTTGTGTCTGTCAGAAAGGACAGCAGTGAGAGAACAGTTTGGCACTTATCTGTGAGCGTCTTATCTAGTGATTGTGTCAGTGCTGGAAAAAAAACAATGCACACAGCATATTTTAGTATTTTAGGTTATCTCCCTCCCCTAAACCCTGATTCACTTAAATACCTATATTAAAATACGGTCTCAGGGTAGACCAGATAACCCGAGAATGGAGTTTCTTTGTTATAAAGAAATCTAGCCAGTGAACATAATTCTCATTACTACATGGCCACAGGAATAAATTAACTTGCCGTGTATATTAGCGTACAAAAAATTCAAAGTTGTGTCTAATGAAATTTAAAGATTTAGGCCAAAGACCAAACAGTTTTAGGTGGAGGTGTATATCTGATGTTAATCATTATAGATTGGGTTGGCTGCATTCTTTTGGTCATTGAAATGAAAAATTTTACAAGATTTTTAAAAGGACAACTTTTAGTTGGCTGTAAGTTTAATTCATGCAAAGTGTGGATTAGTTGAGGGATTAGACCTGTTTTAAATAGTGTTAGACTACACAGAGTAGAATTCAGTTCTTTAGACAAGGATTGTAAGGGAACTGAAAATAATGCTGTGTGAACTACATTCAAAGGACCAGATTTGTTTTATGACTAGTAAATAGCTTTGAAAATAGCTCCTATGGAAGAGTTCCAGAAGAACTTGGGGATAAGGAACTGGCAATATTGTTGGAATACTATGGATTTTGATAGAGCTCACTGGATAAATGTAGATTGCCTAGTCAGGCAGAGAAGAGCATCTACAAAAGATTGAAGGCATGAAAAAGGATGCCCTATTTGGGGAAATGCAGAGAGGGAGAGAGGAGTGGTAAGAGAAGAAACTAGATGTTGGCTGATGGAGATACTAGAGCCAGAAAGAAAATGCATTTTTTTTTTTTTTTTTTTTTGAGTACTGGGAATCAAACCCAGGGGTGTGCATTGTAACAGCTACTTCACAAGCCCTATTTATTTATTTATTTATTTATTTATTTTAGATACATTACACAAACTTGCGGAGAAAAATTCAAACAATATATAAAATTAGAAAGGAAGAAAGGGCCGGTGAGATGGCTCAGTGGTGTAAGCGCCTGCCTTGCAAGCGCGAGGGCCCGAGTTCGACTTCCAGATCCCACATACGAAAAAGGGGCCGGTGATATCGCTCAGCGGCACAGGTGCCTTTTGGCGCGCGAGGTCCTGAGGTCAACCCCCCGGTACCCACAAAAAAAAAAAAAAAAAAAAAGGAAGAAAATTAAAAATCACCAGAAGTTATACCACCCCTAGATAACCACCTTTAACATCATGATGCCCATCCTTGCATACAATTCTTTATGCATAGCGACACATACAAATATTGAATTTTTCCCTGTGATTTTTGCATTTGGGGATTATTCTTAATAGATTTTATTTTTTAGAGCAGTTTTACATTCATGGCAAGGTTAAGCAGAATGCACAGAAAATATCCCCATACCTTCTTCCACAGTATGTGTATAGCCTCCCTCACGACCAACACCCCCCACCACAGTGGTACACATGATAGAACTGAAAAACCTACACTGACACATCATTATCACTCAATGCCCGAAGTTTATATTAGCGGTCACACTTAGGATGGATCGACTGACTGATTTTGTAGCACTAAGGATTGTACCCAGGGCCTTTGGACTGAGTTACATCCCCAGTTCTTTATTTTCATTTTCAGACACAATCTAAGTCCCTAAACTGCGCACTCAACTCAAACTTTCATTCCCCTGCCTCGGCCTCGAGTGCTGGGATTACAGCTGTACCACCCAGCATCGATGGTGTTTTAAAAAGACATTTTTTTTTTTTTTTTTTTTTTGTGGGTACCGGGGGGTCGACCTCAGGACCTCGCACACCAACAGGCACCAGTGCCACTGAGCGATATCACCGGCCCCTTTTTCGTATGTGGGATCTGGGAGTCGAACTCAGGCCCTCGCGCTTGCAAGGCAGGCACTTACGCTGCTGAGCCATCTCACTGGCCCCCTACATTTTTTTTTTTTTTTTGGTGACCTAGAGGTAAATGGTCCATTACCTAGTAAATAAAATAAAACCTGGCTTTGTTTGGCCCACATGTATCTCTCTTTCTGAGTTCCCAAGGTATACTTTAATCAATTTTCTATATTTAGTAAACTTTTGTTATCATTTTGTACACTTAATTATGATTCCTTCTATACCTTAATTCTTTCAATATTGAAAATTCTCAGTCTTTTGAGACTGTCATACATAGCTTCTCTTTTGGCACAAGCCCTTTTTAAAAAAGACTTGACAAGTTGCCTTGGTGGGATTTCAATTTGTAATCCTCTTCCCTCAGCCTCCTTGATTGCTGGCAGTACAGGAGTGTGCCACCAAGCCTGGCCATTTGTGTCAAACTAGGCCAGGACTCAAGCTTTTCTATTTCCCTTTCAAGAGTTCTCTCCTTCCCTTCCTTTTTTTTTTTTTTTTTTTTTTTTTGGTGTTTGGAGAAGGGTCTCACTATGTAGTTCAGGCTTGCCTTGAACTTGCAGTGATCCTCCTGTTTCAGCCTCCTGAGTGCTGGGATTACAGGGGTACACTATCACACCTGGCTCCTTCCCTTCCTTTAAGTATGTTTAGGTTTATGAAAGGGTTCTAAAGTAATCACAGGAATCATACAGGGCTATCTTTTATATTCTCTGTGTGCATGTGTATGTGTGCATGCATGCAACCAGGGATGGAACCCAGGGCCTTGTGCATGCTCTACCACTAGGCTACATCCCCAGGCCCGTCTTTTTTTTTTGTTGTTGTTAATTTTGAGACAGGGTCTTGGTAAGTTCTGCAGTCTGGCCTCAAATTTATACTCTTTTTGCCTCAGTGTCTGAGTAGTTGGGATAACAGGCATGTGCCACCACATATGGCTATGTCTTGCTCTCTGTCTGTCTCTCTCTCGGCTGTACTGAGGATTAAACTCAGGGCCTTTGTACTGACGTGCATCTCCAGCCTTTTAAAATTTTTTTATTTTGAAACAAGGTCTTGCTAAAATGCCTAGGCTGGACTTGAATTTGTCAGTCCTCCTGCCTCAGCCTCCCAGAGTGCTGGTATTATAGGTATGAGGCACCACACTGGGCTTCATCTAACTATCTTTTACATTCTTTTTTCTTTTTTTCTTTGAGACAGGTCTTGTTATGTACTTTAGGCTGGCCTTGAATGCACCATGTACCCCAGAATGGCCTCAAACTCAGAGCAATCCTCCTGCCTTGGCCTACCGAGTGCTGGGATAGGCATGTGCCACCACGCCCAGCTATCTTTTACATTCTTTTACCAGAAAAACTATGATTTACAAGTAGTAATTTGAAGGGCATTAACATTTCCAGTTATTAGTGCCAGATACTCTAGTTATAATCAGCTTATTATTTTTTAGGTCATTCTACAATCAAGAATTTTTTTCTGGGCTGGTGAGATAGCTCAGCAGCATAAGCGCCTGCCTGGCAAGCGCGAGGTCCTGAGTTCGACCCCCGGTACCCACAAAAAAAAAAAAAATTTTTTTTTCTACTTTACCATGGTGTTTGCTTAAGAGAGGTTCCTTTGCCTGTTCTAATGGTAGATGCTAGGATGATCAGTTGCAGCTATGGTTATCCAGTAGTTAATAGCCATGTGAAGTAGAGGATGTATTTATGTTTATCAAAACTGTGTGGTAAATGTGTGTGTAACTGATAAAGATGTAGCTTACTGCTCCACTGCAGGCAAGGCTCAATTTCAGCATGGGAAGGAAGTTCTTTAGGTAGGGCTCTAACCAGGGTTCATAGCCAGCCTATAGGCTGTATATTCATGGCCAGCATTTGTTTGGATTGGTTGGTACTCACATTGGATGGATTGTTAAGTATTTTGAAAATCATGTCCAGCTTTATTCATTTCTCTTTTCTGATCTTAAGCTAGATTTGAAATTTCTCTTAATTTGTCTATGCAGGAAAATTGCCTTTTTTTCCCCTCCTCATGCTAATATACTTCCAGCCAAAGGCAAAGAAATCTGAACTTTTAATTAATGTAATATTTTCATATACATTTCAACATAGCTTTTTCAAATACTAAAAATAATGCCACTATAAGTGCTGCTTCTTTTATGGGCCTCTAGTTGCGAGCCATTGGTGTTAGAATGTTCACTAAGCTTGTTTGTATCTAGACTTTTTTTTTTCCAAGTTTTTAAAGACAGGGTCTCGCTCTGTAATTCAGACTGGCCTTGAACTCCCTATGTAGCCCAGAGTGGTCTTGAACTCACAGCTATCTTCCAGCCTCAGCCTCCTGAGTTCTGGGATTACAGGCATGCGCCACCATGCCTAACTGTATCTAGACTTTTTAACTCAGAAGTTGTTTTATAGATAATAATTGTTTTTAGTTAGCTGGGCATGAAGGTATATTAATCTCAGCCCTCTGGGAGGCTGAGGCAGGAGGATCACAAGTTCGAGCCTGGACAACTTAGTGACTTAGTAAAAAACCTGTCTTAAAAATAAAGGGCTGGGAATGTAGCTCAGTGCCAAGGCCCTGGATTTAATTCCCAGTGCTGCAAACAACAAAACAACAACACAAAACACCTTTTCCTATGTTATGGCTTTGATGGTTAGAATGTATTCTGTTGCCTCCTTGTGCCAAACTTTCCTCTTGTCATTAGGCATTCTCCTAGGTTTTTTTTTTTTTTTTTTTTTTCTTGCAGTTTTAAGCTCTACTATGAGAAACTGCTTTTTCTAAATATTTGCTGCTATTTCAGTCAGTGCTCCCCCCATGTCTTTTGGGTGGCATTTAAGTGTGTTTAGCAGATGAAAGGGTATGGCTATATATATATATATATATTTTTTTTTTTTTTTTTTTTAACAGCTTTTAAAATATTGCAGATTGGTGAACTTCTTTCACAGGGATTATTTTGGGGGTTAGGACCAGTTCAATGTTAAATCCCCTGAATTTCATGCCAAAATTTTAAGGCATGTTAGGAAAAAAAAGGATAAATTTGGTTCTATTGAAATAACTGAGCTTTCACTGGAAACAGGTGGAAGAGCTGAAGTGAATTAAATATAAATCTTACGCGCAGTGAAGTCACAGTTTAATATCATACTTAGCTCTGTTAGAGAGCATACAGTGCTAGACAGTGAGAACTATCATGTATTGGCAGTGATTAGGGAAAATGCGTAATAATGGTGGCATTTGAACAAGGCCTTCAAGGTTAGGAATGTCAATGGGAATAGGTAGAAGATGAGTGAGCAGGGAACTGTGGGGCGTATTTTGGTAATATTCTGCATCTTATTTGGGCAGAAGTATGCTATTCAGAGGATACCAATCAAAAGAGTTAATTATACCAAATAGACCAACAGGTAAAAATAATAGTGGGGGAAAGTCAGGTGTGGTATATACCCATAATCCCAGTTATTCTGGAGGCTGAGGAGGAAGATCATAATTTTGAGGCCAACCTGGATAATTTAGTGAGACCTTATCTTCCCCTCACCCCTACTCCAATGAAAAGGGCTGGGGATGTAGCTCAATGTAGAGTGCTTGCTTAGCACGTGTGAGGTTCAGTCCCCATTACCACACAAGGGGTGGAGGAAGAAATGTGTAGAGGTATATAGACAATTATAGAAATGCCATGTTGACCTTTTGAGGAAGAACACTCTTCATTTTCCTTCCTTCCTTTCTTCCCTCCTTGCTTGCTTGCTTCCTTTTTTGCTTTTTGAGACAGGATCTCGCTGTGTAATTCAGGCTGGTCTTAAAACTCACTATGTAGCCCAGGCTAGCTTTGTGCTCATGACATCCTCCTGCCTCAGCCTCCCAAGTGCTGGGATTATGGGTGTGCACCACCATGCCCAGCATTTAATTTTCTTTCTTTTCTTTTCTTTCTCTTTCTTTCTTTCTTTTTTCTTTTCTTTTTTCTTTCCTTCCTTCCTTCCTTCCTTCCTTCCTTCCTTCCTTCCTTCCTTCCTTTTCTTCCTTCCTTGTGTCTTTCTGTCTTTCTTTCTTTCTTGAGACAGGCTCTCACTATGTAGTTCAGGCTGGCTTTGAACTCACTATGTAGCCTTGGCTGCCCTCGAACTCAGGGCACTCTTCCTGCCTCAGCCTCCCAACGTGTGTGCCACCTAGCTCCTTATTTTTAAGACTGTAAAGTAGATATGGCGTTTGGAAATCTGTGGCAGTGAAGTCTTTGAGGATCAAGTAAGGATCTGTGTTTTCCTCTTTGGAAATCTTAGAAGAACATAGAAAAAGTGGGCTTTGGGTGCTACTTTCTGCTTCTTTCATGGTTCTTTTGGTCATCGTTACGAAAACCGTCACCTGTTACAGTGCTGTGAAGTCAGAGGTTATCTGGTGGGCAGTCTGGCAGTCATCTTAGATCCAACCAGCTTCAGCTGGCCTACTCGAAGAGGAACTCAAGGCATCCTGTCCTCAAAGATAAATGAATTTTAGAGTGGGATGGGAATTCAGGTACGTCAAGCAGGTAGTACAAGATTGGAGCAGGGACCTGAGCCTCAACCACAATTTTATTTATTTAAAACTTTTTTTGTTGTTGTTTTAGTACTGGGGATTGAACCCAGGGCCTTCACACTAAGCTACATTACCAGCCCTTTTAAACTTATTTTTATTTAAAAATGTTTTAAATTTAAAAAGTTGCATTTATTTGTTTATTTATTGGTACTAGGGATTGAACCCAGGGCCTTCACACTGAGCTACATCCTCAGCCTTTTTAATTTTAGAACAGGAACTCACTAAGTCTTTTTTGATGACTTCAGCAGTTTTGAAGAATATTGGTCAGATGTTTTTGTAGACTATCCCTCAATCGGTAGTTGGAATTACGGTTTTTTGGAGGAAAATTCTAAACATAAAGTGCTATTCTTATATCAAGGATACATACAGTGAGTATAATTTATCAGTGTTGATGTTACTCTTGATAAGCTGGTTAGTATTTTTGATGCTTTTCTTTTTTTTTTTTTTTTTTTTTTTTTGTGGGTACCGGGGGGTCGACCTCAGGACCTCGCGTGCCAGCAGGCGCCCGTGCCGCTGAGCGATATCACCGGCCCCTTTTTTCGTATGTGGGTTCCGGGAGTCGAACTCGGGCCCTCACGCTTGCCAGGCAGGCGCTTAAGCCGCTGAGCCATCTCACCGGCCCCTTGATGCTTTTCTTATGTAAAGTTTAAAATCTCTTATTTCATGGCAGAAATAGATGCTCCAGGTTCATTTTGTATATTTCTTGCCTCAGTTGTAGAACTAGCCTTTTCTACATGTTCCAAGCTTCTCCAGGTTCTATATTTTGGGGAATGGTATGAGAATAAGATCTGTGATAGTTGTGCTCATTGTTACTTGAGATGATGTTGCTTCTGGGTCCTTTGATAATGTTTTTTTGGTGTATTTTGTTTTGGTTTTTTGAGAGGGTCTCTTTATGTAGTCCAGGCACTTACGGTGCTTCTCCTCCCTCAGCCTCCGAGTGTTGGGATTACAGGTGTGCGCCACCATGAGGAGCCTACCTGTTTTTAAATAATCTCTCAATCAGTCCTGTTTTTAGCTCCATCTTTATCTTCACTTTCATAAGTGTCTGGTACTACAAATTCCTAAGCTTTTGGAGATTATGTTGTAGTTTAACTTTTTCTCAAGTCCCCTGTCAGTAATCACTCATCCATCTGCTTTTTAGCACTCAGTTCCTTGCTTTGTCTTGTAGGTAAAGAAATTGAGACTCACAAAATAACAGTAAATTATTTAAGATCTTACACTTACTAAGTAGCAAAGGTAAGAGTCTATCTCTTGCCTTCTAGGCTAGTTGCTCAGACTTACTTTAGGCTATTTTAAAATTTGGTAGTGAGGAGAATGTGTGACGCATTGCTCAGATTTGGCCTCTGCCACTTCGTAGAGAAGCAAGTAGGTTTGCCTAAGTCCAGTTTTCTGGAGGGGATAGCTTTTAGAGAAAAGAGCCTGTGTACATGGATAGCCTTTGAGGACTCTCGCTGTGTTCACAAGAGTGTGTACATGTATAATTTATTGATTAGAGAAAAATATGGGATTGGGTTCCTTAGACTTCTTTAATAGACCATGATTTTGACAGCATGTCGCATCTGCCACAGAACAGAGCAAAGTGTCCAGATCTGAGATGTTACCTCAGTAGATGTGTTCCCTGCCCCATATTTGTTCCAGCGGTGGTTGGGAGCAGTCCTGTCTGGATAGGTTCTCAAATGTCAGTCTCTTTTAAAACTGGTGAAATACTTGGCACGTGAATTGGATTAAATGTGGTGCCTGTGTAGGAGGCAAAGGCTCAATAAAAGCAATGCCTGAGCCAGACATGGTGGCACGTGTCTGTAGTCCCAGCACTTTGGGAGGCTGACGCAGGAGGATCGCACGTTTGAGCTCAGCCTGGGCAACTTAGTGAGACCCTGTCTCAAAATAAAAATGAAGAAAGGGCTGGGGATGTAGCTCAGTGTGAATGCCCTGGCTTTAATCTCCAGTACTTAAAAAAAGGCTATGACTGTATATATTTACAAACGTAAACTTCTCTGACAGAGAAAACATGTTGAAAAAGAAAGTGAACAATCTGCTTCTAGGGGAAATATAGGAGTAACAGATCATTTCTCTTAATTTTCTCTTTTTTTTTAATGTGGGTATGGGGAGTTGAACTGAGGACCTCGCCCTTGCCAGCAGGTGCTCGTGTTACTGAGCGATATTACCAGCCCTTTTTTCCTTTTTATGTGGGTACCGGGAGTCGAACTCAGGACCTCGCACTTGCCAGGCAGGCACTTATGCTGCTGAGCTATCTCACTGGCCCTTAATTTTCTCTTGAAAAAGATTGGTAAGCAGTTTTGGTCTGTCAGTGCCTTAGAGGAGGCTTCTGTGGCTTGTCCAGTGTGGGGGTTGCTCATGCCTGTATTCTGGCTATGTGTTTGTGAATGTGACTTTTGAGCACCATAGTCAGCTGGCTACAGGCCATCTCTTCAAGGAGTAGTTACCTTCTTCACTTTATGTTGTAGAGCAGCAAATTTACCTCAATTTCACATGAAGAAGAGATAAGGGAGCCGGGGATATAGCTCAGTGGCACAAGTGCCTGCCTGGGAAGTGCAAGGTCCTGAGTTTGATTGCCGGTACCAAAAAAAAAAAAAAAGAAGAGATAAAGGAGAGTGATAGCTGCCAAAACTTTATGACTCTTATTGTCCTTTTATGTGTGTTTTTAAGGTGTCTCTACTTTTAAAAAAAGTGCTGATAGTAATAAAGTAGTCATCTAAAAGTAATTGCAAGGGTAATTTCCATGTAACTAGAAGCCTGCATTCTCTCCTCTTTCTACTGCTGTGCCCTAGTCAATAATGGCAGGAAATGCTCTCTGATTTGTAGAGATTATCTGGGGGGTGGGGAAAATTAAAATGCTGGGCAGCAAATGAGCTGAAGACAAAACAAGCTGGGTTTTTAAACATGCACCAAAGATAGAGTATGAATTGCCAGCAATACTATCCTGGTTGGCAGTCTGGTTTAATAACGTTTGTAGCAGGAAGGATTCATTAACATCTTTTAGTGGACGAAGTAAACAGATTATAGCATGAATGGCACTGAATAGGTGACTGGTCACCAACAGCATCAAGCTGGTGGTAATTTCAATCATTTGTTTTCCCAGAATGTAATATACCTTTCCTGTCTCTCCTTTCAAGATTTTCTCTTAGCTTTGGCTTCCCAAAGTTTGAATACATAGTGCCTATGTATTATTTTCTTGGTATTAATCCTACTTTGGGGCCACTGAGCTTATTGAGTCTGTGTATTTTTGTCTTTTACCAAATTTGGTAAACTTTTTTTTTTTTTCAATGTGGGTACCGGGAGTTGACCTCAGGAACTTGTGCTTGCCAGCAGGCGCTAGTGCTGCTGAGTGATATCACTGGCCCTTTTTTTCCTTTAGGTGGGTACCGGGAGTCGAACTCAGGACCTCGCGCTTGCTGGGCAGGCGCTTATGCCGCTGAGCCATCTCACCAGCCCAAGTAAACTTTTGATCATTATTTCTTCCAATACTTTGTTTTCTGCCCCTTTCTCTCTGCTTTCCTTCTGGAACTCCAATCCCCACAGATCTGTGAGGTGTCCTTCCTCATTGCCTTTTTTTCTCTCTAGTCTTTTTTTCTTAATGTTCTTGTTTTGTTTTTTCAAGACAGGGTCCTGCAGTATAGTTCATACTGGCCTTGAACTCACTATGTAAACCAGACTGGCCTCAAACTGGCAGTGATCCTTCTGCCTCAGTCTCCCAAGTGCTGGGATTACAAGCATGCGCCACCATGCCTGGTTCTTTCTGGTTTTTAGATTGGATAATTTTTGTTACCTTGTTTTCAAGTTTACTAACTTTTGTCACCTCCAATCTGCTGTTAAGTCTATCCACTGAATTATAATATCTATTTCTCTATTAGGGTATGTTTTGTTATTTGTTATGATCATAGCTGTTTTAAAATCCTTGTCTACAAACTTCAATATTTAGACCAACCCCAAGTCAGTCTCTGTTGATTGATTCTTCTCTCAGAGTGGGTCATATTTTCCTGTCTCTTTATGTGCCAAGCAATTCTTGTGTTCTTGACATTGAGTATAAGTTGATTTTTATTTTAACTGTTTCCCTGCAGTAAGTGACAGCTTAAATCTCAGTTCTTGGCTAACTTGTCTGTTCCACATGTGCATGCATGGTTCCTGGGTTGGCCAGAGATGTAGGCGGAGTTATACACGGATCTAGGGGCTCCTCCCCCAGTCTGGTACTCTAGCATTTCCTCCTTCCCAGCTGCTGTGGTTATTTTAAAGTGTTTCCTCTGGTTCTTTAAGTTGGTAAGAGTATGGGTTTTTCTGAGTTTTAGCCATCTCTTGTGGCACAGACTGGGACTTTCTGCTCAAAAGTCATAAAAAGGGAAAACTCACCCAGTGTTACCTTCTTTGAAGTGTTGATCCCTTTTCCCCTGTCAGAATTTTCCTGCTTTTTGTTTTTCAGTTCCTTCAAGTAGGTTTTTTTTTTTCCTTCCCCCAGAACAAGGGATTAAATCCAGAGCCTCAAGCATGCTAGGCAAGCACTCTACCACTGAACTGTACCATGCCTAGCCCTAAGTGTTTGTTTTTTTATATTTTTTCCAAAGTTCATTTGATAGGAAGCAGAACTTTTGTCAGTTAGATATAAATTATTTTCTCGACAAAGTCAATTTTTAGAATTATAGTTTTGGAAATATTTATGTTATTTTCCCCTTTTCCCTTTAAGTGCCAGTTATAAAAATGATTTTAGCTACTTTTTTAACGCTTCAAATTTTATGTAAAGCTTCTTATGTGTATCTCAACTCTGATTACTGATAGGTTTAGGAATTGAAATACCTATTTGGTGTAACTAATCTAAGGAGGTAACAGATGCAGCCTATGAATGATTTCCTAGAAAATGATGATAACTTCATTTTGCTTGAATCTATGTGTCTTAGTCCATTTTCTGTTGCTGTAGCAGAAATACTCAAGGCTGGAAAAGCAGTTTATTTTGGTTCATGGTTCTGGAGGCTAGGAAGTCCAGGACTGGGCAGCAACCTCTGGTGAGGTTCCATTAATTCATGACAGAAAGCAGAAGGGCAAGGGGCATGTGCAGAAGAGAGAAAAGGGGGCTGAACTCCTGTGAGGGCTGACATTCTTGTGAGAATGGCCTTAATCTATCCATGAGGGCTCTGTCCCCACAGCTTGAACAGTTCCCACTTGACCTCATCTTCCAGTGTTGCCACACTGAAGAATTAAAGTTCTAACACGTGAATATTTGGGGGCCACACTCAAACCCTAGCACTAAGCTGTGTTCTGGAGTAGCTTCATATAGTACCACATAAACCTGGTTGAGGCCACATGGGTCTCTCTCAGGCAGCTGTTTGGGATGTGCCTTTTCATATCTACTCTGACCATTTCAAAACCATCATTGTTTCCCACAGATATAATACAATGGTACCTCTGTTCATGAACTTGATTCTTTCCACAATTCTGGTCACAAACCGAATTAGAACTGAGTCAAATTCAGTGGTTAGGCTTAATGTTGACCTTCTGGGGAAATTTAATTCAGTTCTCATTCAATTTGGTTTATGTCCAGAATTGTGGAAAGAATTAAGTTCATGAACTGAGGCACCACTGTACATTTAATATAAATGTGCAACTTTGAGATTTTGGTGAAAATTTCCTGGTACATAAACTTTTAGGTCACTTCAGGCAGAAGTTTTGAGATTCTATTTTTTTTTTTTTAACTTGCTTACATGTTCATTTGTTTGAAGAGAGAATTTTGCATCCCGTGACTGACCATGGGCTTCTCATGATAGGAAAGGAGGAAATGTTGCCCTAACAAGGGGGAACATTGGCTGGGAAAGCAGTTATTTAGTAGTGCATATGTTTTAGCCTGCCCATTTACATTAGTCTGCAAATGTTCAAATTAGGTGAAACATTTTGGCAATGGTTTATTTTTTGTTTATTTATTTTTTTTTTTTTTTGTGGGTACCAGGGGGTCGACCTCAGGACCTCGAGCGCCAGCAGGCGCCCGTGCCGCTGAGCGATATCACCGGCCCTTTTTTCGTATGTGGGTTCCGGGAGTCGAACTCGGGCCCTCGCACTTGCCGGGCAGGCGCTTAAGCCGCTGAGCCATCTCACCGGCCACCCCCTTTTTTTTTTTTTTTTTTTTTTTGAGATAGGGTCTCACTATGTAGTTCAGGTTGGCCTTGGGGTATTGTGTACCCCAGGCTGGCCTTGAACTCATGGCAATCCTCCTGCCTCAGCCTCCCGAGTGCTGGGATTACAGGCATGTGCCACCATGCCCGGCCAAGTAGTTTTTATTTATTTATTTATTTATTTATTTTTGGGGTTTGTTTTTTTTTTTTGAGCCAGGGTCTGTGTAGTTCAGGCTGATCTTGAACTCGGTATGTAGCCCAGACTGGCCTCAAACTCACGGCAATCCTCCTGCCTCATCCTCCTGAGTGCTGGGATTACAGGCATGCACCACCACATCTTCTGACTACGCTCGTACCTCACTGGCTGTTTCCGTGGTCCCCGGTCCCCTCACATAGTCCCTTGTTCCATTATCTGATTGCTCAGCATGTCTTAGGGGGCAACTCGTAGTCTAAAAAAATACCCTAAAAAGCTTTCATATGGGACAATGGTAACTGCCCAGATTCCTGTGTATGTTCAGGTATTTTGTGGTTTTTCCTGAGGGGATTTTCTGGCCCAGTTAGGAAGAAATGAGCAAAGTGACAACTAAAAGTGAAGAAGCTTAGGAGGAAGAAATAGTTCTCTTCTCTCAGAACTGAAGATGGCTTAAAAATACTTTCTGAGAATTTCATACTGTAGAGAAGATCATTATGTAAGCTGCTTGCTGCTGAATTACTTTGTATGGTTAAGCACAGCCTTGCCACGGGTGGGCTCTTAGCAGGTGCTGCTGAAAGCACTGAGACTGGCTCAAGATAAGCCGTAGGCCTTTGTTGCTGTAGCTGTTGCCAGCTGCCTGCTGATTTTCCAGTCTTCCGAAGTGAAGATTACCAGATGTATTTTTTTTTTTTTTTTTGTGGGTACTGGGGATCGACCTCAGGACCTCGCATACCAGCAGGTGCCCGTGCCACTGAGCGATATCACCGGCCCTTTATTCGTATGTGGTTTCTGGGAGTTGAACTCAGGACCTCGTGCTTGCCAGGCGGGCGCTTATGCCGCTGAGCTATCTCACCAGCCCCCAGATGTATTTTTGAGAGGTGAAATATCCTTAAAAAAAAAAGTTTTAGAAGAATCAGTTTGGAAGAAGGGATCCGGAAATGAGAGGAATTAAAAATGTGGTACTTGCTTTACTAACAAAGGTTGGGTCTTATCAGAAGTTGAAAATGATTAATAAATGGGCTTCTTCTAAGGATAGAACCTCAGAGTAAATGGAGAGATTTTCGTTACAAGAGGAATAACTTTGACTGGAATTACTGTTAATTTTTGAACAGGTACCTTAGAATTATTATAAACACTTGAAGAAATTTGTGAGGTGCTTCTGGGATGAGATGATTTAGGGGGAGGCACTCTTTGATTTCAGGTCCATCTCATCCTGTGATGATGAAGTACGTGTCTTCCTTAATAATCGTCAGCCCCTTTGGGTTCCAAGCATCTAAGATAGCTAACTACAGTTGGGACAGAATTTCTTCTGTGAGCTAGAGCACACAAACAGGATCCTGTGCAAGTGTTCTCTGAATGGTTAGACCGCAAGGCTGAAAATGTGGAAGATAATAACTTCCCTGTTAAATTATTTGTGTGTGTTCTTTTTCCTCTGCACTTGACAGTAAGATCCCTGAGGGTAGGTGCTTTATCTGGCTCATCTCTATCCCCCATAGTACCTGGGTCCCTTATAAAACATGATTCCTCAGTAAATATGCATAGAATTCAGTTGACTTGTCCTTGACCATGTTTTTCATGTATTTTTCCATGACACCTACCTACTAAACTTATTTTTTTGAGCTGTTTTGGTACATTTGTCTACCACTACCTAATCCATTTGTCTACTACTACCTAATCCTTAGGAAAAGATCTGCTTTTGAATAAAACTAATTACTTTGTAATAATTTGGTATCATTTGAGATCTTTATTGTAACTTATTGTAATGGTTTTCAAACTGAATCATTACCATTAGTGGGTCGCAATCACCATTTTTTGTTTTAATAATGTAGGGTAGAATACATGAGAGGGTATCACATAGTAAGGGTAAATACTGTTTTATGAAAATTTTGCTTTAGGTAAATTTATTATGTATACATACATGTATGTGGTCATTGCTTTATGATGTAAAATATGTTTTATACTGGAGTCATGGTCAAAAAGTTTAAATAACACTACTTTATTGTAATATTCTGTTATTTCATTTATCATATAGCATTATGCCAGTACATTCAGGCTTCTAAAGCCAGGGATGGTGCCAGCCCTTTCATTTCGAGTACGACTGAAGGTAAAAACAAAACAAAATTGAGAATACCCAAAGCTTTCTGGTGGCTCTTAACATGTCTCTCCAGTGGCATTTTGTACCCTTTAACCTTCTAACCTTCCTGTACCAGTAGATATTTTCAGATTTGTATCCCTCTAGGTGGTGGGTTCTTTGGTTCTTCCCCTCCTTACTTTAATGTTTTCACTAAAGTATACTCTGTTTTTAGAAGGAGGAAGGGAGAAACAAAGGAGAATTCTAGAAATTTCAAATGATTCTGAACTGACAAAATAGCTAATTAGATTTACTTTGAAATTTGCTTTATTAATGTTCTTGTATGTTTTAGTCTCTGTATTTTTTTTTCAGTGATCATAGAAATGTATAGTTTACTCTTAATTTAAAATATTATGCTCCTATGATGTCTTCAGTTGACTTTAGACGAAGTATGACTTTTCAGGGGAAAAAAGGATGGATACAATCTTTTATTATTTCTTGGGCTTTCTCCCCTCTGTTCCAAGTAAATTAACCATTAGGGTTGTAGTAATAATTTCATTTTGAAGAAAAGCAAAGACAACTAGTTGTGTCTACTATTAACCATGCTACACTTTTCAGCCTCTTTAATGACCTAATAACTGTAATACTTTCCTGTTCTTAGATGGTTGGCATACTAACCCTCTTGCCTTCATTTCTGTATTTTGCTGGACTGCCAAGCTCAGATGATTATAACTCTGTGATTTAAATGGACTTTGTAGAGATGATTTGCTTCATTCTTTTTCAGGAGAAAATTTTGAGCAGACACCATTAAGAAGAACATTCAAGTCTAAGGTCCTTGCCCGATATCCTGAGAATGTAGAATGGAATCCATTTGACCAAGATGCAGTGGGAATGGTTGGTATTTGTTAGCTGCAAGTGTGAGATGATTTAGAGTAATTTATAGTAGGATTATGAGTCTAGGTTATGATAGCAGTGCCCTCACCAAGTAGCAGTGACTTTTGAAGAACGGATTGTAATGCATTTGTTCATCGTTCTTCATTTTGGTCAGTATATCAGATATTCATAAAATATCCAATACACTAAAAGTCATAATGTGTTTCTCTTATGTCAGACAATATATAGTATTAAATCAGTGAATGTATTTGAGTACTGACCCATTGACTGTTTACTACGTTGAGATTACAAAATGAATGAAGTTTAAAGTAGTTTTTCCTCATTCTGCATTGTATATATATGAGTAATGTTTTGGAAATGGGTCTGTCTTTTCATCATCATTTTGGATAGGACATTATTTTATTTTATTTTATTTTATTTTTTTGTGGGTACCAGGGGTCGACCTCAGGACCTCGCGTGCCAGCAGGCGCGCGTGCCAGCAGGCGCGCGTGCCGCTGAGCGATATCACCGGCCCTTTTTTCGTATGTGGGTTCCGGGAGTCGAACTCGGGCCCTCGTGCTTGCCAGGCAAGTGCTTACACCGCTGAGCTATCTCACCAGCCCTAGGACATCATTTTAAATCTCACATAGAAGAATGCTACTCTGAATAAGCTAACCTTTATTGAATGTTTTACCTTATGCAAGGTACTAAGAAGCATTTTACATGGATTAATTTATCTAGTCCTTACAATACTCCTTATGTAGGTAATATTAAATAACACGCAAACATACATGTGTACATATGTTTAGGTCTTAAGAAACTAGATCTAGAGGAAACCAGATCTTAGGAAACTAAGATGTAGAGAGGTTAAGTAATGTGTTAAAGTCGTATGGCTAGTAAGTAGTCGAGCTGAGCCAGGTGTGCAGACCTGTAATTGCAGCACTTGGGGGGCTGAGGCAGGGGATAGCAAGTTGAGGTCCAGCCTGGACAACATAGCAAGACCCTGTCTCAAAAACAAAACAAAAACAAAAAAAAAAACACCTCAAGCTGGAGTTTGAACACGGTCTTTGCAGTTCTTAACCCATTTTTAACCATATCTTTGTACTGTCTCCATTACATTTTCAATAGCATTCCGCGGTTTTTCAGGGATGATCTTGTTTGATGTATACAGTAACCCTCTAAACTGGGCAGAGCAAATTGTATTATCATTTTACAGATATGAAGAAACAGAGTCTTTGAGGACTTCAAGGTTTTATTTACTTATTTGGTATTTTTTGAGACTTGGTCTCACTATGTAGCGCAGGCTGGCCTCGAACTCACAGCAATCCTCCTGCCTCAGCCTCCCTCCTGCCTCCCAAGTGCTGGAATTACAGGCATGCACTCCATGCCTGGCTAACTTCAAGTTTTTTGACTGTTTCTTATTTCATTTTTATATGCTACATGCTGGAAATACTGTAGGCTTTGGGAAATTGAATTCAAGGCAAACGAATGTAATATAATGCAGGCCCTTGTATTTGTTAATCCAGCCTGTTGGTATTTCATTTATACAGCTAGGTTCATGTAAAACTGGAAAATGAGGATTGATTGATTCAGGTCAGTTTGATTAATTATCCATTTTCTTTATATAATTCATGTGAGTTAAAGTGAAAAAATATATCTTTGTCCTGATTATGCCATCTGTGGTTTATATGAAATAAGTACCTTTTTTAATGTAAAAAGGTTTTATTGATGACAGAATTTAGTGAGCTGGTAGAGTCTTAAACTTTATAGAAATTTATTTTATTTTTAGGTATGAAGTTGCAGCTATCTTGTTTTCAGATGTATTTCTAACATCATCTGATATGTGTCTTACGCTCTATCATATTGTATTTCTTTTACTTCTGTATCTTTGCATTTTCTTCCTGTTTCTGAGATACTCTTACTTCCCTTGTCTACCTGATGAATTCTAATATAACCTCATTTCTGAAGCTTTTTCTGTTGTTCCTAGGTTGAGTTGTGTGTTCAGTGTTTCTGTAGTACTTTGTAGATATTTCCGTATAGTCCTAATGACTGTATTTTAATTTTATTTACTTGTGTGTCATGCAGTAGAATGGGAGAGCTTTAGAGCAGACAGATGTATAGTGTATCCAGCACAGCAGGCGTTAGGTAAATAAGTAGGTAGACAGGAAATACGTTCTGGAGAGGATCAGTAGTGAATGTTCTCATTACTTGTTGCCTTGTTTTTTGCAGCTATGCATGCCCAAAGGGCTGGCATTCAAGACCCAAGCTGATCCTAGGGAGCCCCAGTTCCATGCCTTTATTATCACAAGGGAGGATGGCTCTCGGACATTTGGGTTTGCCCTCACATTTTATGAAGAGGTGACTAGCAAACAGATCTGCAGTGCAATGCAGACCCTCTACCACATGCACAATGCTGAATATGATGTCCTTCATGCCCCGCTTACTGATGGCCGGGACCAGAGTGGCATGGAAGATGGTGAAGGCACTCCTGGGACCAAGCTGCAGCGCTTCAACTCATATGACATCAGCCGGGACACTCTCTATGTCTCTAAGTGCATCTGCCTCATCACACCCATGTCCTTCATGAAGGCTTGTCGGAGTGTGTTGGAGCAGCTCCACCAGGCTGTCACTTCACCTCAGCCCCCACCTCTACCCCTTGAGAGCTACATATACAACGTACTGTACGAGGTGCCACTTCCACCACCTGGTCGGTCCTTGAAGTTTTCTGGGGTCTATGGGCCGATAATCTGCCAGAGACCAAGTACCAATGAGCTTCCGCTGTTTGACTTTCCTGTCAGAGAGGTCTTTGAACTGCTTGGTGTGGAGAACGTGTTTCAGCTTTTCACTTGTGCCCTTCTGGAGTTTCAAATCTTGCTCTACTCACAGCGTAAGTCAGTGCTTACTAGAGCTCTCTGCCTGATAAGACCCCTTCTTTCCATATTCATATTTAGTAGGGCTGACTGTGAAGGTCAAAGGCTTTTATAATTTGAGCAAAATCCAGAACTTTTGCTGGTAGGAGGGGCTTGGCAAGTTGATGGAATATGAGAGCCCTAACATTTCTGATTGGCTCTTACCATGGCCTTCTCTGGTTTGGGAGGGGAACCCTGCCTTCTCATATCCCTTCTGATTAAAGCTGTAAGGAGGGGTGGAGGTGATGGTCCTCGGAAGTGACATTCCATCAATTCACTTCTATTGTTCTTCACAGTTACTTCTGCTCCTTCCTCAGTCTGACAGTAAAATTAAAGATTCACAAAGGTTGATCTTCTTGTATAGGAAACTATGAGAGAATATATTTGAGAGTTACTTCTTTCTGTTGTTGTTCAACTGAATAAATGAGAAGTTGAATGCGAGCAGCAGTTTTGGACAAAATAGTAAGCAGATGAGAAGGAAACGATGCTTACTAGATGAGCCAGACAAGTAACATAAAATTCACTCATTTAGTATGTATTGTTGAGAGGATACTATAAGCCAGCCATTGTTTCGAGAGTGGGAAATACAATGGTGGACAAAGCATAGAGAAATTCTTTTTGTACTGGAACTTATATGCTATTGGGAAAAGAGGGATAATTAAACAAAAAAATAAAATATACAGTATGGAAGGTAGTTAATAAGGTCTATGGAGAAAAGTAAAATGGGAAAAGGATAGTATTTTTGGGAAAGACCTTGCTGTTTTTGACAGGGCAATTAGGTTAAGCCTCTCCGAGTGACTTGTTAATCTGTAAGAAAAGTATTTATTTGAAAGGCACAGGAAATATAAGGGGTCTAAGACAAGAATGTATTTTGTGTGTTCAAGAACAATGAGGAGCCAGGCGTGGTGGTGTATGCCTGTAATCCCAGCACTCAGGAGGCAGAGACAGGAGGATTGCTTTGAGTTCGAGGCCAGTCTGAACTACATAGTGACACCCTATCTCAAAGGAAAAAAAAAAAGCGATGTATTCTAAGCCTAGAACAGTGACTCAGTAAATGTTTTTTAAATGAATAACAGACACTTGTAACAGGACCCTGTAGTCCCTGTCTAAAGACTGTACCCCAAAGGGGAGTGGAGAAAAGGAAAGACTGTAGTCTGGAGGCCATTGTGATGATCCAGCTGAGACATGATACTGGCCAGGACTAAGGAGGTAACCACAAAGTAGTATGAAATGATTGCGGTTTTGGATCTAGATTGAAAATGAAGTAATGAAGACTGTGTTGAATTGAAGAATATATACCCCATCGGCAGTGGACAACCGCTAATTAATTCAGTTAATTACTAGTGGGGATGCTGGCCTAATGTTACTCAGTTCTGCAGTTTATTTACTTATTTTTTTGTGAGGACCTCCTAGACTTTTTTACATGACGTCTGAGATTTTAAAATGTTGACAGCAGTGCTCTTGCTAAATGCTGCAGGCCAAATAAAAAAGCATCTGTTGGGTGAATGTGATTCCTGAAGCTTCACTTTGCAACTTCTGGTTTAAAAGATCTCATGATTGAGCATGGTGGCACACGCCTGTAATTGCAGCACTCGGGAGGCTGAGGCAGGAGGATCATCCAAAGTTTGAGGCCAGCCTGGGCTACATAGTGAGTTCAAGGTCAGCCTGGACTAAATACCAAGACACTGTCCCAAAAAAACAAAAAACAGAAAACAAACAAACAAAAAAACAGCAAAAAAAGGACCTCACTGTATTCACTGGCCCAGAAGTTCTTTGAACCCTGTCACTTAAGGATTTTTCATGGAGGCTTCAGTACTATACAGGCATGTTGATGAAATCTTTGCTCATTGGTGATTAACTCAGTCTCCAAAACCTCCCCTTTTCCTGGGTTTTGTTTGGGGGGAAAGTCCCAACCTTCTAATCAGGGCTTGACTTTTCTGATGATCAGCACCTTTCCTGAAGCGATCCTGGGACTCCGGGCACAAGCCATTCATTAACATACAAAAGATTCCAGGGTTTTTAGGAGCTGTGGCAGGAACTGAGGTTGATGACCAAATATGTATCTTTATCACACTAATAAAAAGTTATTTACAGGTCATGCTCTTTGATTAGTCAGAAACAAGGTAGGTAGGTAGGTAGCTCTCAAAACTTTATTACTGTGCAGAAGTATCTGAGTGCCTTCCCTGTTGAGGCAAGACACAGACCCTCTTCCTTTTCCTATTGTTCTGGTTCCCCTTCCCCCTTTCCACTTAAGAGAATCTACCTAATATATTCTGAGGTAGTATCTAGAGCACAGTACTATTTATTATTTCTATCGTAGTTCCGAGTTAAACTTCACTACTAGTTGGACCTGAGGGGTGTGAGGGGATATATTTCAACTCATGGTCTACCACATTCTCTGAGTTGTCTCTTTGACACCCACAGAGGAGCCCACTGAGTATATCTCTGCTCAGATTTATTCTAATTCTTTTGAAATGAAATGTGAAATTGCATTGAAACCTTTAACTTCGTATTTGAGAAATAAGTGCCTCATTTTTTTTTTTTTTTTTTGGGTACCGGGGGGTCGACCTCAGGACCTCGCGCGCCAGCAGGCGCCCGTGCCGCTGAGCGATATCACCGGCCCCTTTTTTGTATGTGGGTTCCGGGAGTCGAACTCGGGCCCTCGCGCTTGCAAGGCAGGCGCTTAAACCGCTGAGCCATCTCACCGGCCCAAGTGCCTCATTTTTGATGTGGTTTGTATATCTGCTCTTTTTTTTTGACCTAGATTACCAGAGACTGATGACTGTGGCGGAGACGATTACAGCACTCATGTTTCCCTTCCAGTGGCAGCATGTCTATGTCCCTATTCTCCCGGCTTCTCTCTTGCATTTCTTAGATGCGCCTGTTCCCTACCTGATGGGCTTGCACTCCAATGGACTGGATGACCGGTCAAAGCTGGAGCTGCCTCAAGAGGTGAGAGCCTGAGGGTTGGTGTCTCTGACCTCAGTCCAGGACTGGGGAGACAGGAGCTTTGGAATGAGCCCAGAATGGTGTCACCAAGTTTATTTTCTTGTATTTTGGGGTACATGAAAAAACATACAGTCAACATTTAGTTTAATTTATATCATTCTAGAGATACCATCTTTATGAGCTGTATGCATTATCTATTTTGTTTATGAGTTTCCTTTTACATACACATTTTTCAAATATGGTATTTTACATACTTTTAAAGAGATTTGGGCCGGTGAGACGGCTCAGCGGCTTAAGCGCCTGCCTTGCAAGCGCGAAGGCCCGAGTTCGACTCCCGGAACCCACATACGAAAAAGGGGCCGGTGATATCGCTCAGCGGCACGGGTGCCTGTTGGCGCGCGAGGTCCTGAGGTCGTCCCCCCGGTACCCACACAAAAAAAAAAAAAAAAAAAAAAAAGAGATTTATTAGAAAAATATTTTATTATGTAAAACTTCTACCCAGAAGGGTAGCATAATGAATCCCTGTTCTCAACAGCTAACTTCAGTTGTTACCACGTGTTAACTTGTATTTTACTTCTAACACCTTTTACCTCCTGTTGTTTTACATCCCACATAATATAATTTAATTACTACTTTAGACTTATATTAGTCAGTAGTTTTCTTTTATAGGTCACAGTTGATCCATAGAAGTTGACCTGATTATAGTGATTCTTGTGGTCCTGAACCAGTTTTGAAAACTTTACTAATTCAAGATAAAGAACGCCTTGAGGAAATTCTTTTCCTCTCTTGCTGTGGCCTGCTCTTCCTCTTATTTCAGATACCAAAAGAATTGATAAAAAATATTTATTTATTTCCTACTTCATTCTAAAATAGATTGAAAACATGGTTAGAAATAAGATACTTTTGGCACTGAGAGTGTGACTCAGTGGGGAACTTTCCTAGTATGGACAAGGAAGGTCTGGGTTTGATCCCCAGCACCACAAAAAAGAAAAAAAAAAGATTGTTTTACTTTTCATTTTCTTAGACTTACCAGTAGAACTCATTTATCTTTTTATATTATTTTGTGGCTGATAAGAAACTAACTGGTCATGGAGGGAAGCACTTTCCTACATTTCTTAGTTATTTATTAGAAAGTGCTGGGAAGAAGTCTTTGGAGTACTTAGCGTGACTTGTGTCCTCCCTCTACTATTTCCCCCCCAGTGCTGGAGATTTAACTAAGGGCCTTGCCTGTGCTGTGCAAGTGCTCTACCACTGAGATACACCTTGACTGCTCTGAAAACTTTTTTGGGGAAGTATTTTTGTATGTAACTGGGAAGTATGAGTAGGGAGACCCCTGTAGAAGAGAGCATTTTTATGGAATTGAATCTGGGCAACAATTATGTCACTGGCGTGTTTAGGCAGCATCCCTGATGAATGTCCCTGATAATTAGACCATATCTGTGATACTTATATAGTCAAATGCTTCTGTTTTTTTTCCCCTTTTCCTTTGGTTTCAGAATCAAAATGTCTTTCTGTAAGCTTCCTCCATTTCCTCTCCTTTTTCTCCTCTGACTTTGCAGAGTTTTGTGTTCTTCTGGGGTAGGACAAGATTATTTAAAGGAAAAAAAATCTAGATGGTGCAAACTGTTAAGTTATTACATTTTTTGTGTACTTGCCTGTTACATACATAAATATGCATGAAGAGTAGATATCAAAGACTGGAGAAAAGGAGCTTTTGGCTTTAAGCAAATGTATATTTAATATTGATACCTACTTCTAGTTATGATTTTCTAAGTCAAATAAGAATAAGAAGAAGAAATGATTGAAGACAGAAGTCCAAAGAGGCATGCTGCAGGCATAATTTGATAAATAGGTCACTAAACAAGAAGCCAGATTTTTCAGTTTTGTTTTCATCTTTGGCATCAGCTCGTTGTATACTTGGGGCAAGTTCTGTTCCCTACAGGATCTTTCAGCATCATTCCCTGTATGCTTATGTATTTGAATGTGTGGAAGGCTGCTGGGAGATCAGCAGTTCTCCTAAGGGGACTATTTGAGAAACTATGGGTTGAGACCCCAAATTCTCTCCATTCTGAAGTATTAGAGCCTCTGTTTTTGGTGCATCCCCATCACCGCTGTAGCCTTTGCACCCAAGCGTCTGGCCTCTCCCTGTGGTCTGCTTGGGAGGGAGTGGTGACCATGGCACTGTAGAAGACCAGCATGTGGCTCATAAGCAGTTCTAGAGTCTCGGAGTCCCACTTCACCCAGACTTTCTCTCTGAAGATCACACACTGGTGAGGGCAGTTACGTAGCTGGATACATTCTACCTTGGCTATTAGCATATAACTTCTGGAATATCTGAATTTATATAGAGCCTGTGGAAAAACTGGGTTTCTAAAGGCAGGAAACACTATGAGGGTACACATAATGAATGGAGAGAGACAATATCTTTGAAACACAATTTTGGATATCTCAGAAATGATATATGTTTATAGTAAAGTCTTAACAGTAAAAATTAGCTCACATTTTATTACCTGGAGATTACCAATTTCAGCATTTTGGTGGACATTTTTTTTTTTTCTTTTTTTTTTTGTGGGTACCGGGGGGTCGACCTCAGGACCTCGCGCGCCAACAGGCACCCGTGCCGCTGAGCGATGTCACCGGCCCCTTTTTCGTATGTGGGTTCCGGGAGTCTAACTCGGGCTGTCGCGCTTGCAAGGCAGGCGCTTACGCCGCTGAGCCATCTCACCGGCCCTTTTTTTGTCTTTTTGAAACAGGGTTTCGCTATGCAGTTCAGGCTGGCCTTGAACTCACTTCATAGCCCAGGTTGGCCTCAAACTCACAGCGATCCTCCTGCCTCAGCCTCCCGAGTGCTGGGATTACAGGCATGTGCCGCCAGGCCCAGCTGGTGGACATCTTTAAATTCCATTAGAAGGAAGCTTTGAGGCACAACTAGGGACATTTCACTGTGTCCTGTACAAGGAGGGATCATGAGGGTAGTGAAGTGGGGCAGGCTTGGTTTATAAAAGGGACTTTCTCCAGAAGGACAGAAAGTGTACATTTCCTAGTCCCCTGAATCAGAATTCATCAGTTGCTGCCTATCTTTGTACATCAGAAATCTGTAAAAAGCCCTTTGTCCTTTTTTACACCAACACATGAGCTCAGCTGGCCTTGAGCAAGTGAAAGTGTTGGGCTGCCTTTATAAGTTGTCCTTTGTCTTGTGCTTCTCTTTGGGGTGTCATTGTCTGAATCCAGGAAGGAGATATTTCATCCACATCCAGGGAAGTAAGCGGAGATATTAAAGGGGAAGTTGTCACTTTTTTTCTGTCTTGGACTGACCCTCCCTCTGGTCCTCTCCTTTCAGATTCTTTGATAGTTTCTCTCTGGTAATGTATGTGTTGAGCGCCCTGGCAGTGAATAACATGAGGATAGACATGCAGCAGGGGTGGAGGGGTGTGTGTTTTGGTGGAGATGGCTGTGATTTGTTGTTAGGGACTCAGGGTTGGGAAAGAGCATTGTGACCCCCTGCAGGAAGATATTTGGGACACTCTTCGGGATTTGGGGACTCATGTGATCATTATCCCAGAGTAGCTCAGTCTTCCCATGACCCCTCCCAATAAGGCAGGAGGTTAACAGGGAAAATGATCACTTAAGAGTCCAGTATCTCTTCCATGTGCTGCTTCTCCCCAAAGGTGTTATGTACGAGCTGGAAAAGGAATGAGCAAAAAGTCACATGTTTTTAGGTGGTAAACATTTATTGGCCCTTTAACTGGGCAGTGCTCAAAGTTGTTATCTAGTAGATGAACTCTGGAAAGTTCCTTCTCAGCTAAGGAAAGGAGTGCCTGCTAGGTTGTAAGTTGTTTCTGTTTGCCGGGTCCCTCTGTATGCTAGGAGGAAACAGTGTGAGGTTACTGTATGTGCCTAGAAGTCGAACGGCCTTTTTCACTATGTGTTCTTAGCCCTCCCTTTTTGGCCCAGTTTTGCAAAGAATGACTGCTAGTGTCTGCTTAGAAGCTCCCATTTTACCTTAATAAAGCCCGTCTCTGAAATGTGCCTGAGCTGCTTTCTCTCTTCAGCCTTCTCTTACCAGTGGTGTCCACCAATATGAGCACAGAATATGGGGTTTATAAAATTCCTTACAGACACTAGATTTGGCTCACAGCAATGGGAGAAAAGCCAACCATGCCTTGTTGAATGGATTTGGTTTTTGGCTACCTCTGTTTCCTGTTAGAAAAACTGGTTTTAAAGAGAGGAGAACCAAGGTCATAAATTATTATATTATATGTCTCTAGTGAGTCACAGTGCTTTGTTCTATTAGCTGTATGGACAGGGCCTATAAGGCAAGTGATTTCATGACTAGATGGATGAGTTAATTGTATTTTTAGTATCTTTTCTTGAAGGCTTGGCAATTCTTTTATTCTTTGAATTTTTGAGATGAGAAAGCTTTCATTTCTAGTTATTGGTTGATAGACAGTAATTTATGCCCTTAGTAAGTGTTTACATGCAAAACCTGTTGAAACATGCGGTTTTAATAGATCAGAAGTTTTGAGTAGCTGTATTAAACTGGGCTTATCATGTTACCTTCCCACCTCAACTTTCAGAATATAAGACTTAATTGGCTCAGGGATAAACAGATTGATCAGTGGAAGAGCATTTTGATATATGGTAGAGGTATCATGCCAGAGGAGGGGCTACTTAATAATGGAGCTAGAAAAATTGCTTGTCCATGGGGGAAAAAGTAAAAAAGGAGTTTGTACCTTATGCTACAGTAAAATTAATTTAGACAAATTAAAAATTAAATGTCAAAAGCATAAGTTTGAATCTTGTAGAAGAAATATTAATATCTTTCTGACATCTGCATAAAGATTTTGTAAACAGTATACAGAAAACATTGTCCATAAGATAAAAAGACTGATAAATTTGATTTTCTAAATTAGGAAAAAGATATCTTAAAGATAAAAATGAAGAGAGAAAGAAATATATAACCTACAAAGAGTTAGCATCAAGAAAATAGAAATGTAAAGAACTACAAGTCAGTAAGAAGGTAATAAATGACCCAAGAGCAAAGTAGCATAAGATATAAACAGGCATTGTCCCCCAAAATGCACATTTAAAATTTTCACTAGCAGTTACAAATATATAAATCAGATGCACCATCCAATACCATTTTGTGCTCATTTCATTGACAAAATTTCAGAAGTGTGGTGATAGCAAGTTTTGGAAGTCCCTGGGTTCCACGGAAGGAATTTGGATCAGTAGATCACATTGGATTGCTAGTCAAAGTGTAAGTTGTTGCAACCACAGTGGAACACGGCTAGACAGTATCTTATAAAGTGAACATTTTGTATACCATATAACACAGTGGTTCCATTCCTAGGATATTACCCAAATAAAAACTTCATAGAAAATTTAAAAACATGCAAAACCTTAAAGGCATACATATATATGTTATGAATTAAAAACAAAAGGTGAGATAGGGCATAGCTCTATGGTATAAGGCTTACTTAGTGTACCAGAAGCCCTGGGTTTGATCCCCAGCTATGAAAAAAAAAAAAAAGTCAAAAAAATAAGTATGTACAGCATTCAGGATAGTGATTTCACTGGGAGCAAAAATGTGTCAGACAGGGAACAGGATTTGGGAAGAATACATAGGTAGATAAAAGTAATGGTAATGTTCCAGTTTTGGGGTTGGGCTTGAAGAAAACAGTCTTTAAGGTTATCCCCAGAAAATTATCCATTTAAATTCCTAATAACAGTGTATAGGATCTCTTGCAACAGGGAAGAGGTTTAAGGGAAAAAGCACAAGGGATGAGGAGGAGGGGAAGGAGAAATAAGTAGAATAAAGATATGCCATGTACAGGACCTAATAACCTCAATTAATGTAAACATTATATGCCGTAGCATATAAGATTCATAATACCAACAAGAATGAAATATGGGATAGGGGAATTAGGGGGAGAGAGGAGGGGAAGAGGATTTAAAAAAAAAAAAAGAAACAAGCTGTGGTATGGTCATGTAACCATTCCCCAAGGTGATAGTAAACTGCATGAACTGCAAGCATGTACTAACAAAAAAACCCAAAATGAACAACCTCCCCCAACAATGTATGAAATGTTAGTTTTCTAGAAACTTTGTCAGCATTGGGCATTATACATTTTTAAAATCTTTGCTAATCCAATAGGATGAAAATTTAAGCGAAAAATGTTTTGTGTGCCTTCCTTGGGTCAATTGAAATTGAACATACTTTCATGTATTTGAAGTTAATTAGTGCATAGTTAGAAATTGCCAAGTCCTTCTTTGTTAATTCAAATACCCAACCCATCAGCATTGTATGAGAGTGGATTCTGCATTCTCAGAAGCAGTCTTTTTTTTTTTTTTTTTTTTGTGGGTACCGGGGGGTCGACCTCAGGACCTCGCGCGCCAACAGGCACCCGTGCCGCTGAGCGATATCACCGGCCCCTTTTTCGTATGTGGGTTCCGGGAGTCGAACTCGGGCCCTCGCGCTTGCAAGGCAGGCGCTTACGCCGCTGAGCCATCTCACCGGCCCCTCAGAAGCAGTCTTAAAGCCAGAGGGAAGCATCGGAATCATTGGATCAGCCATCAGATCCTACAAATCAGCACTGACACTCAGAAAGGGATAATATACTCAGTATGCTCAGGATCGTAGCGGAAGATAGTGACAGTCAGGACTGGAACCTGCATTTTCTGAGCCACTCCTAATGTTCTTTCCACTGACTGTGGAATTCGTGGGTGTTTCAAACACTTAATAAGCATTTACTATATGTCAGACTTGTGTTAGTATTATGATATCCAAACCTTTATCTCCAATTTATTGGTGAGGAAAAGTCTTTCCTAAGGTCACATGACTAGAAAGTGGCAGGGGAGGATTGGAACACTGGTCTGTCTCATTTTTGAGCCTCACATTTCTCACATGTGTCCATTTCAGGTGTTTTTTCTTACCTCTCATGTTCAGTATCCTTTCTAAACCTTCTTCCTTGATGCCCAGGAGTTGTATGTATTCTTCATCCTGTTTTGATTTACAGGCTAACCTCTGCTTTGTGGATGTTGACAACCACTTCATTGAGCTGCCAGAGGATCTGCCTCAGTTTCCCAACAAATTGGAATTTGTTCAGGAAGTCTCTGAGATTCTCATGGCGTTTGGCATTCCCCCTGAAGGAAACCTTCACTGCAGCGAGAGTGCCTCCAAGCTGAAGAGGCTCCAGGCCTCCGAGCTCGTCTCTGACAAGAGGAATGGGAACATTGCCAGCTCTCCTTTGCATTCCTATGAGCTCCTCAAGGAGAATGAAACTATTGCCCGGCTCCAAGCCTTAGTCAAGAGGACTGGGGTGAGCTTGGAAAAGGTAAGATGCTGTATTTGAGTCTGTGACAATTTTATCTGTACGAGAATACTGTCCTGATGAAGTAAGTTGTGGGATGAGGAAGTACCAGTTCCGGGCCCAGCATATTTGTGAATGAATGTTCTGCTCTAGCAGATGTTATACTTGCAAATGCTGCTTGAATCTAAATGTGGGTAGCTTCTCACATGCATGTTGAGGAGAGCCTGCTGCCTTTCTGTGTGTGAATAAAGTGACTTGGAGGAATGATGATGGTGATCCTTTTGTTCAGACCTTTTCCAGATCCACTTTCCTGTGAGTTTCATAGCAACCCAAGGCACATAGAGCAGGTATTAACTGTTGCATAGCTCAGTGAGCCACTTGTTCTCCCTAAGATTCAGTGGCCTAGCAAGTAGTTGAGCTGAGTCTAGAACTGGTCCTCTTGAATTCTAGTCCTGTGCTATTATGGGGAATGTACTATACAGTTTTTGGCCCTCCCCTCCCCTCCCTTCTTTTCTCCTTCCCTCCCTCCTTCCCTCTGTCCGTCTTTCATTCGTTCATTTGTTCATACTAGGGATTGAACCCTGGCTTTCACATGGAGTTACATTCCCCAGCCCTTTTTTTATTTTTATTTTGAGATAGGGTCTTACTAAGTAGCTAAGTTGCCCAGACTAGGCTCCAACTTGTGATCCTCTTGCTTCACCCTCCCAGAGTACTGGGATCACAGGTGTACACCACCACGCCTGGCTGGGTTTCTGTTTTCTGACTTTGAAACTGAGCGTTCTGTATTTGTTTGCCCATCTCTTTACCCTCCCCATTCTCATTGTTAAATTATTTTTGTGAATTACATGTAAATAAATGGTTCAATGTATTAACTTTGTTGGAATTTTTTTTTTTTTTTTTTTTTTTTTTTTTTTTTTTTTTTGTGGGTACCGGGGGGTCGACCTCAGGACCTCGCACGCCAACAGGCACCCGTGCCGCTGAGCGATATCACCGGCCCCTTTTCCGTATGTGGGATCCGGGAGTCAAACTCGGGCCCTCGCGCTTGCAAGGCAGGCGCTTACGCCGCTGAGCCATCTCACCGGCCCTGGAATTTTTTAGTGAATTGTGAAACATTTTATTTTTCTGCTTTATCTAGTTAACACAACAGATACTTTAGAAAAGTCTTGGCCACTTAAAGGGCAGAGAAAAGTGTAGAAAGATTTAAAAGTTTTGTTTTTATTAAAGGAAAATCCTTAGAAAGATAAGGAAAGTGATATGGTGAACTGACAAAATCAAAGAGACAAAGAGCCAGCATTATTGTTTACTTATCGGCTTCCTAGATTTCCTCTTTCTCCTTGACCCTTGAGATAATTAGCACTTTTTCCTTTGTAGCTGATTTCTTTCTGCCTACAATTTTTTTGTTTCTACTTTGATTGAGTTGCTGAAAACCTTCAAATGGAATTCTTTGTCTTTTCTCTACATTAGAATCTTATACTCGCTTTTCTCTTTTATTTTTCTTCCAATTTTTCCCCCTTTTTTCACCTTTTCACCATTTGTTAAGTAAAAGACTACTGGAAAAAAAAAAACCAGATGAGTTACATTTCTTTTTTATTTTTGAGATGAGTTGCATTTCTTTGTTTTGAGATGGGTCTTGCTATGTAGTGCAGACTGGCCTCAAACTCAAGATTCTCCCACCTCAGCCTCTGAGTGCTGGGATTATAGATACTGTATGTGTATTTCTTTTGATAAAAGGTAAAGTATCTGTTTTCCCAGCCTTTTTTTTTTTTTTTTTTTTTTTTGTAGTTGGAAGTGCGTGAAGATCCCAGTAGCAATAAGGATCTCAAAGTTCAGTGCGATGAAGAAGAACTCAGAATTTACCAGCTAAACATTCAGATCCGGGAAGTTTTTGCAAATCGTTTTACTCAGATGTTTGCAGATTATGAAGTGTTTGTCATTCAGCCCAGCCAGGATAAGGAATCCTGGTTCACCAACAGGGAGCAGATGCAAAACTTTGATAAAGTGAGTATAATCCTGTTTGGGAGGTGGTGAAGAATGAGAACTTCAGTTATATCTTGAAGAAGTAATTGAAAATGAGTTTTTCTTTCATATTACTGGAACTAGTTTCATGGTTTTCTGATGTTGGCAAAGGGGAAGTTCTTGTTGCTTAAGAACAGCTGTTCTGTTGTCACTGTCAGGTGACTTACCTCCAGGTAAAGACCCCTCTTTCCTTTCCTAGGTCCTTCTTTCCCCCCTTACAACACTGGGAGAAAGGACTTTTTTCCCCCCCAGTACTGGGGGTTGAACCCAGGAGTTTCACATTTATTTATTTATTTATCTATTATTATTATTATTATTTTTAATGTGGGTACCGGGAGTCGACCTCAGGACTTCATGTTTGCCAACAGGTGCTTATGCCACTGAGTGATATCACCAGCCCTTTTTTTCCTTTGTGTGGTACCGGGAGTCAAACTCAGGACCTCGCACTTGCCAGGCAGGTGCTTATGCCGCTGAGCTATCTCACCAGCCCACATTTTTTATTTTTTGAGACAGGGTCTCACTGAGTTGCCCAGGCTGGGCTTGAACTTGCAATTCTCCTGCCTCAGCCTTCTAGAGTGCTGGGATTATAGCTGTGTGCCACCACACCCAGCTAGAATTCTCAAGGAAAAGTATAGTGTAGATCAAGTATTAGAATTGATGAGTTGCCCAAGAAGGTTACCTAACTTTATGCCAGTATGAAAGTTTTGATAATTGAATTTATATGAATTTTTGTTTTGAGATAGGGCCTCACTGTGTAGCCCAGGGTGGCTTTGAACTAGCTGTGTAGCCCAGACTGACTTCAAGCTTGTGATCCTTCTGTCTCAGCTTCCTGTACGCTAGGTATATGAATGTATATGGTTGCTGAATGTATGTAGTGGTGCATGCCTACAATCCCAGCTACTCAGGAAGCTGAGGCAGGGGGATAACAAGTTGAAGGCCAGCCTGGGCAACTTATTAAGATCAGCCTCAAAATAAAATAAAAGGGCTAGAGATATATCTTGGTGGTATAGCACTTGCCTAATGTCTGCGAGACCCTGGGTTCAATCTTCAGCATTGCAAAGAAAAGAAAAGAAAAAAAAGGAATAAAAATATAAAGAAGCTGGGTGTGGCAGTGTAGGAGTATAATCTTAGTACTCTGGGAGGCTGAGGCAGGAGGATGGCAAGTTTAAGCCCAGCCCAGGCAATTTAATGAGACCCTGCCTCCAAAAAAAAAAAAAAAGAATGAAGGGATTTTGTAGATTGCTCTTCATAAAGATCTATTATGCTCCAGAGAAGAGTTAATCTGCCACATCCTTTGAGCATATTTACTTTGCTGGTCAAGGCTGCCATTCTCTTCCTTATCAGTGACTTTTTCTTTTGGTCCTACCAGGCATCTTTTCTGTCAGATCAGCCTGAGCCCTACCTGCCCTTCCTCTCGAGATTCCTGGAGACCCAGATGTTTGCTTCTTTCATTGATAACAAAATCATGTGCCACGATGATGATGATAAAGACCCTGTACTCCGGGTATTTGATTCCCGAGTAGACAAGATCAGACTGTTGAATGTTCGGACACCTACTCTCCGCACCTCCATGTACCAGAAGTGTACCACTGTAGATGAAGCAGGTGAGGCCTTCTTAGAGCCATGCATTTTAGTCTCTTGGGCTATGTCACTAACAAGTTCCTATCTGTAAACACACCCTCCTTTTGCTCTGGGTCTGCTTTTGCATATGTTATCATTCCTGCATTCTCTTGTCTTCCTGCTGTTGTTGCCTGACAATCTTTTCATCCTTCAACATTGTGTTAGGAAGGGGTGGTGCTGTAACAAAGAACCTAATCAGTGGGGTTAAACAGATGAGGTATAATATGTATTTGAATTTTTGGCATGGTGAACATACCTATAACCTCAAAAGTTTTCTTATGTCACTGTGATTATTTTCAAACAAATGATATATAAACATAGTAACAATAACCCTAATTTTGTTTTTTGAGACAGGATCTTGCTATGTAGTTCAAGCTGGCCTTGAACTCATTATGTAGTCCAGGCTGGCCTTGAACTCGAAGTGACGCTCCTGCTTCAGCCTCCTGAGTGCTAGAATTACAATTATAGGTGTGTGCCACCACACCTAGCTAAATCTAATTTTTTTTTTTTTTGACAGATGGAAAAACTGTGATATTTGGGGGATGCCTTAGTAGGGCACCCTTAATCCCAGCATCATACCATTAATCCCAGCATCGCACCCTCTAGATCTAGCCACCTCTGAAAAGCCCCACCTATGATCACATGAGGCTTTGGGGGAACATCTAGATACAAGCTGTAACATTCCACCCCTGGCCCCCAGAATATTCATGTGCATCTTTTTATGCATAAGGCATTTAGTCCATTTCTAAGAGTTGTCAGAGTCCTAACAGTTTCAGCACTGCTGAAAAGTCCAAGTCCAAAGTCTCCTCTGAAATTTAAGGTAAACTTAACTGTGGAGCCCCTGTACAAATGAAAAGAAAGTTAAACACTTCCAACATTCAATGGCACAAGATAGACATTATCATTCCAAAAGGTACAAATGGGGGGTTAGAAAGGAATGGTACCAAAGCAAGTCCAAAATCTAGCAAGGCAAACATTAAGTCCCATAATTTCTTTTTTTTTTTTTTTTTTGTGGGTACCGGGGGGTCGACCTCAGGACCTCACGCGCCAGCAGGCGCCCGTGCCGCTGAGCAATATCACCGGCCCCTTTTTCGTATGTGGGTTCCGGGAGTCGAACTCGGGCCCTCGCGCTTGCCGGGCAGGCGCTTACGCCGCTGAGCCATCTCACCAGCCCCCATAATTTCATGTAGAGCATTGGGGAAGCCTGTGGCACGATGTGAGTTCCAAAAAGCTTGGGTGCTCTGCCCCTACAGCACTGCAGGTGGTTGTAGCTCCCACAGCCTCCCTCTATGGGCCAGCTCTGCTCACTCCCTGCAGCTTACCTCAGAGGATCCACATTCCTGGCTTCTCCAAACTTCTGGGGTCTCCACTGCGCCTTTGGGTTCACACAGCTTCTCATACTGCCCTCTCAGGAGCACACTGCCTGGCCTCCCAAGCCTTCTGAAATCTGTAACCCTGTGTAATTCTAACATTTGTGTCAGGTTTAGGCCATTTTTATTTTATATACATACATACATATATATGTGTATATTTATTTATTTATTATGTATATTTTTCATCAGGTATAATATCTAGCTTTTTTGCATACTTGGTAATCTTTGATTAATGAATTTTACCATTTTGAGTCCTAAATATAAAGTGTTCCCATTAACATTCTTAAAATTTGTTCTGGGATGTGGTTACTTAGAAATAGTTTGACTTTTGGGCTTTCCTTTTAAAATTTGTTTGGCAGTGCTGAAGAATCCTGCTTATGGCTAATTCTCCATTACTGAGGCAAGACTCTTCTGAGTCCTCAGAGCCCTGGGAATGACAAGATTTTCTAGCCAGGCAGCTTCCTAACTCGATGAGAGTTGTGTACTGCTCCTTCTAAATCTTTTGGATGATTCTTTCTCCAACCTTGAGTAGTTTTGCTTTACTTGCACTAACTGATCAGTTACCCTGCTGAATACTCATGGAGGACTCTGCAGATTTCCTGGGTTCTCTCTCCTCTCTCTTTTTTTTTTTTTTTTTCTTGAGACAGGATCTTGTCGTGTAGTCCAGGCTGGTCTTGAACTTACTATGTAGTCCAGGCTGGCCTCGAACTCACAGCAGTCCTCCTGCCTCAGCCTCTCGAGTGCTAGGATTAGAGGCGTGCGCCACCACACTGGCTTCTGCTACTATTTCTTTTTACCTCTAGCCATCTTGTTTTCTCTGATCTTTTACTTTGGTCTCTTAATTGAGGGAATCTACTGGATTCTGCCTAAATTTCCCCATCCTGTGTCCCAGCCTGGAAACTCTTTCAAGGCAGATAGCTGAGGCAATTGTAGTACTTACCTCATCTGTTTCTTGTTTCTCAGGGACCATTGTCTTTCATTACTTGATGTCCAGTGTGTTTAAATTCATTCTTTCATGTGCTTCGCCTGTTTTTAATTTTCATTCCTGTTTCTCTTACTCCATCTCTTACTCCATCTTGACCTAAAGTGAAAAACGTTTGACTTAGATTTTTTTCTTTTTTTAATTCTCATCCAGAGAAAGCAATTGAGCTACGCCTGGCAAAAATTGACCATACTGCAGTTCACCCACATTTACTTGACATGAAGATTGGACAAGGGAAGTATGAGCCGGGCTTTTTCCCTAAGCTCCAGTCTGATGTACTTTCTACTGGGCCAGCCAGCAACAAGTGAGTCAACCCCAGAGATTACCTGCCCCAGCCCCAGGCCTCACTCATGAGGGTCATTCAGTTTCTGAGCTGGAGATGGTATCTCCAAAAGACCTCAAAATTTTCTGAGGTAAATATGGAGAAGACCCAGATTATGTAGGGTTTTTACTTGTTTGAATGAGAAAATAGGTGACAGAGTATCTGTCAGCTCCTGTCTCCATTGTGCAAACTGAGATAGCTGTACATGATTAGGACCTGCAAAAAGCCAGGCTGGATATGAGTTCAAGTCATCTCATGCCTGGATCTCGTACAACAGCTAAGCCATCCTTGTTCAGTAAGTAGTGGCTGGAGTAATTGGTGCCTGTGCTACAAGCAGGTAGTTTAGCTGGAATGCTCTTCTTTATTTACTTCGAGAGATGAGTATATCAAAGCCGAGGGAGGGTTGAATGACAATAGTTTCAAATCTGCATGTGAAGTTTCTATAGTTGTTTCAAGACAGATATATCTGTGTTCCTTGGGGAGACCTCTCTCTCCTGTTAAGGCACTGCTTTTTAAGCTTCACTTCCTCAATGTACCTGAACTGTTGCTGGTGACTTAGTAGTTTCCTGTGCTCAGCATTGGCCCCTAGACATTCAAGTTTTCTCCTGTTAGTTGACCTTCCTCTCCATTCCCCCAGCACTGGGGGTTGAACCCAGAGCCTTTGCACTGAGCTATATCCCTAGCAGTTTTTAATTTTTTATTTTGAGACAGGGGCTCCTAAGTTGCCCAGGCTGGGCCTGAACTTGTGATCCTTCCAAAGTGCAAGATTTCAAGCAGGTACCACCTTGCCCAGCAGTAGGATGTTAATTGCCTGCTTTGATTCTTTCAGGTGGACAAAAAGGAATGCCCCTGCCCAGTGGAGGCGGAAAGACCGGCAGAAGCAGCATACAGAACACCTGCGTTTAGATAATGACCAGCGAGAGGTAAGAAACCTTAAGAATGACAAGCAGTGACCCTATTATCATGCTATACACACCTTTTCTTTCGCTGGTCTCTGGTCTGAGTCATGTGTCCTAGCAATGACCTGTCCCCATAAAGAAGGGTTAATAGTAGGTTTGGTTCTTGATACATGACACTGGTCTTAGGTTATGACAATTCAGGATGTAGGGTGTTTAACAAGAGACAGCCAGCCATTGACCATGGAGGTCCTCTCCATACTCACCCATGCATGATACGCCTTTCCTCAAAGGTGCAATAAAAACCTCAGAAGATGAGATGTTGAAATGTGGGAGGAATGCTTTTGAAATTGGTAAGGTTTTGTTGTTGTTTGTCTGTTTTTGCAGTACTGGGGATTGAACCCCAGACCTTCACCTGAGTCTTTTTATTTTTATTATTTTGAGACAGGGTCTTGCTAAATTGCCCAGTCAGAACTTGAACTTGTGTTCGATCCTCCTGCCTCAGAGTCCTGAGTGCTGAGACTACAGATGTGTACCACCACACTGGCTGGCTTTTTTGTTTTTGTGGTGTGGTAGAATAGCAGTTAATTTTTTTAGAGTGAAAAGGAGGAAGAGTGAACTTGGATGGCTGTGAATTTGTGAATGGGGGGGGCTTTTTTCTGTATCTTAATTTAAAACAGGTGATCTTGAGGGGTTTTTTTCCCCTTAGAAAAGAGAGACAAATGCTATTACCAAGTGTCTGGGGAATGATTATTCTTGAATTTATTTACTGTGTTCTCATTGCTTGCAAGCTGAGTTACTCTGCTGTGTTGTAACTTGTTTCTGTGGTAGTAAAGTTTCTAGCTCTGAACGCAGGTTGGAGACACTTCTTTATGTAGATGCAGAGTAGTTGTAAGAATGGGGCTTTCTTTACCTTCAGAAGCCTATTTCAGGAGCTTCTGTTTGAGAAAAGACCCTGTAATTTTCATTTTACACAGATAAACCCCAGTAAAGCAAACTGTTTTCTTTTTTTTTTTTAATATGTATGTGCTTGAATTTTATTTTTTTATTTTAAAGAGGAAAAAAATAGAACAAAATTTCAAAACAACATAATAGGAGGGTAACAATGGTTAATACATTGCGTATTCTTATCTTTAAATTAGTTACTCAGGGTACAAGATATTGGCATTCATTTGTCCAAACAATATTAGCACAAACCTTTCTTTTCAACAAATTAAGCGAAATTAGTAGTACATCTATCTTAAATATCTTGTATATATATATATTTTTTTTTTTTCCCCTTCTTTTCTTCATTCCCCCATGCCAATTTCACTTTCCTTTAGAACAGTTTCTTCCTATTTTACAATATCTTTTGTACATTTTGGATCTTATTTACTCTTTCAGCTTCTCATATTAGGGAGACAATACGATGTTTACACATGTGGGTCCAGTTTATTTCACTTATGAGTATGGTCTCCAGTTGCATCCATTTACCTATAATAGTCTTCAGTTTTTCTTTCTTTATGGCCGAGTAGTACTCCATTGTATAAAAATACCACGTCTTTTTTATCCATTCCTCGGTAGATGGGCATTTGGGTTGTTTCCAAGATCTGGCTATTACAAATTGTGCTGCTATAAACATGGGTGCACATATATCACCGTGGTACGATGTTTTTAATTCTTCCAGGAAGATACCCAGAAGGGGAATAGCTGGGTCAAATGGGACCTCCAATCCCAGTTTTTTGAGGAATCTCCACACTGATTTCCACAGTGGTTGCACCAGTCTGCACTCCCACCAACAGTGGAGAAGGGTTCCTTTTCCCCCACAGTCCTTCCAGCATTTGTTATTAGTTGATTTCTTTATAGTAGCCATTCTTTCTGGGGTGAGATGGAATCTCAGTGTTGTTTTAATTTGCATCTCTTGAATGACCAGTGATGTTGAACATTTTTTTAAATATTTATTTGCTGAAGCAAACTGTTTTCATATGTGTCTGTCACCTCAGTGAGTAGGAAAACAAATAACATGTTTTGCCATTGCTGTTTTTAAAGGAATAAATTAAAACTGTAAGGTATGACTGTGAGGGCCGGGGATATAGCTCAGCGGCCCAAGCGCCTGCCTAGCAAGCACAAGGTCCAGAGTTCGAGTGTTGGTACCAAAAAAAAAAAAAAGGTATGACTATGAGTTATTTTATCTTTATTTTTGCATGGTACTAGGGATTGAACCCAGGGCCTTCGCACTGAGTTTACCTTCCTCTCTACACCTCTTTTTATTTTTTTTATTTTAAAGACAGACAACTTGCTAAGTTTCCCAGATAGGGCTCAAACTTGGAATCCTTCTCCCTCAGCCTCCTAAGTAGGTGGGATTACAGATGTGTACCACCATGTCTGTCTGGTTATGAATTTTTTTTTTAATATGCGGGTACCAGGAGTCAAACTCAGGACCTCGCGTTTGCCAGGCAGGTGCTTATGCCACTGAGCTATATCACCAGCCCTGAATTTTTTTTTTTTTTTTTTTTTTTTAAGAGTAGGAAAATTTATTGGAGAAAAGGAATGGGGAATAAGATAACTCCTGAGAGACAGGTGGGCTCCCAAATGGGTTGCCCTTTTTTTTTAAGGCAGGGTCTCACTATGCAGTTCAGGCTGGCCTTGAACTCACTATGTGGCCGAGGCTGGACTTGAACTTACAGGGGTCCTCCTGTCTCAACTGCCCAAGTGCTGGGGTTACAGGCATGTGCCACCACACCTAGCTGATTATGAATTTTTTTTGTGTGTGTGTGGGTACTGGGGGTCGACCTCAGGACCTCGCGTGCCAGCAGGCGCCCGTGCTGCTAAGTGATATCACCGGCCCTTTTTTCGTATGTAACGGGTTCCGGGAGTCGAACTCGGGCCCTCGCGCTTGCCAGGCAGGCGCTTATGCCGCTGAGTCATCTCACCGGCCCCTGATTATGAATTTTTAACTGCTGATTTATTTACAGGATTTATTTGTGCCTAGACTTTCTGTGATGGTGACATAAAGGGTGTTGGTGCTGGTTTTATTTTATTTTATTTTATTTTATTTTATTGAGACAAGGGCTTGCTCTGTAATTCAGGCTGGCCTTGAACTCACTGTGTAGCTCCGGCCAGCCTTGAACTCATGCCAATCCTCCTGCCTCAGCCCCCCGAGTGCTGGGATTACAGGTGTGTGCCACCATACCTGGCAACGATGTTGTTTTAAAACTTTCCCCTGTGTCTTCCATCTCACCTCTCTATCATATGTTTCAGTAGTGTTTGTTGAGCACACTTTCTTGATCAAAATCACTGAGGTCAGCACTTTGAAATATAAAGATGACAAGGATGTAGCCTTGTCCTCAGGGAATACCAATTTATTAAGGAAGCAAAGTCAGGTACACAAATAACTAGTGGGAGAATCCTGAAGTGATGATAGGGGAAATCTCTTACAGGATCACTGGTGAGAGAAAGCAGAGATCAGTTCTATGTGGGTAGTCAACAAACTAAACTCCTTGAGGAGGAGCCAGCATTTGTTTAATGTGTTCCCGCCGACTTGAACTACTGGTGGTATGTGGTTGACTGGCCCATGCTGCCTGGGCAGTGAGACACAAATTACGGCCCTGTCGTGAATGTGTTAAGTCTTGGAGGATGATAGGATCATTAGAGAGAAAGAAGAGTATTTCAAGTAAAGAAAACAGCAAGATTGAAAGCACAGTGTGTCTTGTATAAAGCAGGTTGAGAACAGAATATTTCGGAGGAGGGGAGTATAGAGATAGCAGGCAAGTTAGGCAGGTGTCAGTGGTCCAAGTGCTAGGAATTGAACCCTAACCTTGGGAGTTGGTAGTAGGGGCAGATTAAGGAGTCAGACATAGAATAGACAGAGTTGCTGCTAGAATAAATACATGGTAGGGACAAGTACAGGGTAAAAATGTTGGTGGTGAATATAAGATAGTGAAATGTCAGTGTGCAGTTAATTGTATTGATATCAGATGAAAAATCTGGAATATCAGCATATTATAGAAAAGCAGGATATGCAGTCATGTTGGGTATGTGATCTTATTTTCTCAGGTTCTAATTTAGCAAGGTTAGAAAAAGTAGATATCTTTGATATGGGCAGAAGAGGTTAAATCCTCTCAACTTGGTGGAGAAAATTATGTTCCCAATGGTAATTTGATTAAATTTACACACTGAGCTATGCATACATGCTATAGCCATGTATCTTTTCTTTCTTTCTTTTTCTTTCTTTCTTTCTTTCTTTCTTTCTTTCTTTCTTTCTTTCTTTCTTTCTCTTTCTTTCTTTCTTTCTTTCTTTCTTTCTTTCTTTCTTTCTTTCTTTCTGTCCTTTTTCTTTCTTTCTTTCTTCCTTTTTCTTCCTTCCTTCCCCCCTTTCTTTCTTTCTTTCTTTCTTTTCTTCCTTCCTTCCTTCCTTCCTTTTTCTTCCTTCCTTCCTTCCTTCCCTCCCTCCTTTCTTTCTTTCTTTTTCTTTTCTTTTCTTTTCTTTTCTTTTCTTTCTTTCGTTCTTTCTTTTGCTCTTTCGTTCTTTCTTTCGTTCTTTCTTCCTTTCGTTCTTTCGTTTGTTCTTTCTTTCTTTTTTTCTTTCTTTCTTTCGTTCTTTCGTTCTTTTGTTCTTTCGTTCTTTCTTTCTTTGGGCTAAGGATCAAACCCAGGGCCTTGTGTATAGTATACAAATGCTCTGCTGTAGAGCTACATCTGTAGCCTTGCCCCTTGTATCTTTAAGTAATAGGTAATTATAGTACTCATGGAGTGCTTTACAGCAGCAAAGACAGAAATGATTGTATGTTTTTCCCTTTGGTACAAGAATTACATTTTAAACTTTTTGCTCCCAACTTTCTCTGAGCCCAGAAAGAGGCAGCTGAGAGATGGCATGATAGTGCCCTCTTCAGGTACCCATCAGCACTGGTTGCCCCTGGTTTGTATGCATGGACACAAAGAGTCTTTGATTTTTGTTTGATGTAGAAGTACATCCAGGAAGCCAGGAATATGGGCAGCACCATCCGCCAGCCCAAACTATCCAACCTCTCTCCGTCAGTCATTGCTCAGACCAACTGGAAGTTTGTAGAGGGTCTGCTGAAGGAATGCCGCAACAAGGTAAGCTGTGGGGATGCCGCGTGTGTGCTGTTGGAATTCCTGGGCAGCATCAGGGAGACCACCGCTTAGCTCTTAGCACTCACTCCCTCTTGATTTAAAAAATACTGGTAATCTAATAGATAGTATTAAATTTAAGATCATGTTAATCTGGAATTAATTGTATTTGTTTTAAATAACACATACCAATAATTGAGAGCAAGCATGCTTTGCCTTCCTCTATAAATTTATTTTCTTTAAAACAAAGAGTTTTAAAATTTAGACATCTTACATAACTTGAAATCAGAGTAGTGTCCACTCTAACTTTACTTCAACAGAGTAATCTTAACTGACTTCAACAGATTTAGTCTTACAGAGATGAGACCATTTTTGCCTCTCTGTTTTAATCTAAGAGCAGTGATCTCATATGTCTAGAAACAGGTATTTGTTGAGTGCCTACTCTGTGCCAGGCAGAATGTGTTATTCAGTGAAACTTAGGTTGTTGGATGTTTTTCTCTATTTACAAAGACAATCATTATTAGTCATGTTTTAGTTATAAATTTAATTTCTTATAAATAAGGTAAAAAAGAGTCAACCAAGTCAGAATATCATCATTTTTAGGGCAACTCAGCTAACTTCATCTCTATTACATCCTGTTTATCAATGAAATAAAAAGGTTTTCCTGTTTTTTCAGTTTGTAGGTGATACCCATTTATAACATGAGGCGGTACTCATTTGTAGGAGGAAATAAAATGTGCTTTTTCTTGTAGAAGAAATTTTTACTATTAGATTATTATTATTATTATTATTAATATTGAATTTGTAAGGTCTTTTATTCCAAGTTCTTCATTTTACAACCAAGGACCAGAATGGCCGACTGAATTTATTTATTTATTTTTTAAATTAATTAATTAATTAATTAATTTTTTAAAGACAACAAGTAAACATTCTCACGTATAAACAAACTCAAGCATTAGAGAATGTACGTATACCTTTTGGAGAAAAACATTACTCAGTGTAAGATTAAGCCATGTAAAAGCTAGGTACTATTAGATTATTATATCAAGATTGATACTTAAAATTTCTGTCAGTCTACTCAGAGTAATTGATGTCTGTGATTTTCTGTACAGTGTCATCTTTCCTGCTGTCAAGAACACTGGTGATGCTACATTTCTTTTTTTTTTTTGAGACAGGGTTTCATTCTGTAGCCCAGGCTGGCCTGAACTCACCGTGTAGCCCAGGCTGGCCTTGGACTTGTGGTGATCCTCCTGACTCATCACTACCATGTCTGGCCTTACATTTCTTTTTTTTTTTTTTTTTTAATGTGGGTACCGGGAGTCGACCTCAGGACCTTGCACTTTCCAGAAAGCGCTTGTGCCGCTGAGTGGTATCACTGGCCCTTTTTTTTTTTTCCTTTATGTGAATTCCGGGAGTTGAACTCAGGACCTTGCGCTTGCCAGGCAGGTGCTTACGCCACTGAGCCATCTCACCGGCCCTACATTTCTTTTTTTTTTTTTTAGACTTTTTTAAAATTAAGTTTATTGGTACAATTTAGATATGCATAATAATCACATTCAGCATAGGGAAGTTGCACCTGTACATGATATATCTTGGTTCCTCCTTTTTCCCCATTCCCCTCCCCTCCCTTCAACCCCTTTCCGTCCTTATTTACAAAAGCTTTGTTTCCATTTTATCTATTTTTCCTCACTTTTTTATTTTCCCTTCCTTCCTCCACCACCCCCCTCCTGTTCCCTTTTCCTTTTGAACAATTTCTTCCTAATTCACAATATCTATTACACATTTTGGTTCTTATTTACACTTTCAGTTTCTCACAAAGAGGAAGTGCGATATTTACACATGTGTGTCTGATTTATTTCACTTGAGTATGGCCTCAAGGTTCATCCACTTAGCTATAAATGTATCAAGTTTATCCTTCTTTATGGCAGAGTAGTACTCCATTGTATAATAAAACCACATCTTTTTTATCCATTCATCAGTTGATGGGCATTTGGATTGTTTCCAAGATTCAGCTATTACAAACTGTGCTTCCATAAACATCGGTGCACATATATCACTGTGATATGATGATTTTAATTCTTCTGGGAAGATACCCAGCAGGGGAATAACTGGGTCAAATGGGACCTCTAGTCCTAGTTTTTTGAGGAATCTCCACACTGATTTCCACAGTGGTTGCAGCAGTCTATTACTCCCACCAACTGTGGAGAAGGGTTCCTTTTTCCCCACAGCTTCCCCAGCATTTGTTATTGGTTGATTTCTTTTTTTTATTTTTATTTTTTTTTTATTTTAAAGAGAAGAAAAAACAAAACAAATCAAAAGAAGAACAAATTTTCAAAACAACATAATAGGAGGGTAACAATGGTTAATACATTACGTATTACTATCTTTAAGTTAGTTATTCAGGACACCAGACATTAGCATTCAATTGTCCAAACATTATTGGCACAAACCTTACTCTTCAATGAACTAAGTAAAAATGGTAGTGTATCTATCTTAACCATCTTATATATATATATATACAATTTTTTTCCCTTTCCCTTCTTTCTTTTCCCTATTCCAGTCTCTCTTTCCTATTGACCAATTTCTTTTTGATTCACCATATCTATTGTACATTTTGGATCTTATTTACTCTTTCAGTTTCTCATACTAGAGAGATAATACGATGCTTACACATGTGCTTCTGGTTTATTTCACTTATGAGTATTTTCTCGAGTTGCATCCATTTACCTATAAAAGTCTCCAGTTTATCCTTCTTTATGGCTGAATAGTACTCCATTGTATAAAAATACCACATCTTTCTTATCCATTCCTCAGTTGATGGGCATTTGGGTTGTTTCCAAGATCTGGCTATTACAAATTGTGCTGCTATAAACATGGGTGCACATATATCGCTGTGGTACGATGTTTTTAATTCTTCTGGGAAGATGCCCAGAAGGGGAATAGCTGGGTCAAATGGGACCTCCAACCCTAGTTTTCTGAGGAATCTCCACACTGACTTCCACAGTGGCTGTACCAGTCGACACTCCCACCAACAGTGAAGAAGGGTTCCTTTTTCCCCACAGCCCCTCCAGCATTTGTTATTAGTTGATTTCTTAATAGTAGCCATTCTTTCTGGGGTGAGATGGTATCTCAGTGTTGTTTTAATTTGCATCTCTCGAATGACTAGTGATGTTGCACATTTTTTTGTATATTTGTTTGCCATTAGTATTTCTTCATCTGAGAAATGTGTATTCATCTCAGATGCCCATTTTTGGAGTGGGTCTTTAAATTTGGGAGGTCTGATTTTTTGAGTTCTTTATATGTTCTCGATAGTAATCCTTTGTCTGAGGAACAGCTGGCAAACATTTTTTCCCACATTGTGGGTTGTCTCTTCACTCTGTTGGTGGTTTCTCTTGCTGTGCAAAAGCTTTTTAATAAGATGAGATCCCAGTTATTGATTCTTTGGGATAGTTCCCGTGTGGTTGAGTTTTTATTCATAAAGTCTTTGCCTACACCAATGTCTCCAAGGGTTTTACCTATCCTACCTTCCAGCAGATTTAATGTTTCTGTTTTAATATTTAGATCTCTGATCCATTTTGAATTTAGTTTAGTGCATGGTGAAAGATATGGATCTAGTTTTAATCTTCGGCATGTGTAGAGCCAGTTTTTCCAGCACCATTTATTAAAGAGGCTATCTTTCTTCCAGCGAATGTGTTTGGCACCTTTGTCAAAGATAAGGTGGCTTAGTATGTCTGGGGTTGTTTCAGCATCTTCTAATCTGTTCCATTGATCTTCAGGTCTGTTTTTTTGCCAGTACCACACTGTTTTTATCACAGTAGCTTTATAGTATAATTTCAAGTCGGGGATTGTGATGCCCCCTGCCTTGCCTTTGTTGCCCAGAATTGCCTTTGCTATTCTAGGTCTCTTCTGATTCCAAATGAATTTTAGGATTGTTTTCTCTAATTCTGTGAGATATGCTGTTGGAATTTTGATTGGAATTGCATTAAATCTGTATAACAATTTTGGAAGTATCGGCCCTACATTTCTTGAAAGAATGCTCTTCTGTTGTCTGACATTCATGTTTAAGTTTTGGGGTGCATGCTCAGGCAGTGACAGCTTCCTGTCTCCACTGACTGCCTAAATAATGGCTGTGAAAGACATACCATTTTCAGATATGCTACTGTGGGGAAATGTGTATCTTAGAGTTGAAGAAATACAGTCAGCAGTCTAACACCACCAAGTTTTGGCCTGCATGTGGAGCAGCAGAAGGGCTTATACTGTTGGAAGTGTAAATTGATATGATCGCTGGAAAACAACATAGCATTATCTAGTAATTCTTCTATTAATTATCTAGGAAGCATTCTCCTAGGTATATTCCCTAAAGAAACTTTTGTAGTATGTCCCAGGAGATGCATGCAAGATATTCAGAGCAGAGCAACATTCTTTGTAATAACAGTTTGTTTCCCAAACTGGGAAAAACCAAAAGCCAATCAGTAGAAGAATTAATAAGCGGTGGTTCATTCACTCAGTGGAATGCTATATGGCAATGGAACTGCACAACAGTTATTTCATAAACATAATACAGCTGAATGAAAAGTAAATCACAAAAGAAAATAGACAAGCAAAACTAAACTGCACTGCTTAGGGATACAAATGTATGTGGTAATTATTACCTTGCTTTTGTATAGTTTCATTGTGTAAATTGTTACTTTTAAAGTAGAAGGTGATTTAAAGGGAGCATGTAGGGTGCCTCAAAGGTATAGATGGACAGTGTTTTATTTCTTTTTTTTTTGTTGGTACCGGGGCACGACCTCAGGACCTCGCGCGCCAGCAGGCGCCCGTGCCGCTGAGCGATATCACCGGCCCTTTTTTCGTATGTGGGTTCCGGGAGTCAAACTCGGGCCCTCGCGCTTGCCAGGCAGGCGCTTACGCCGCTGAGCCATCTCACCGGCTCAATGTTTTATTTCTTAGCCTGGGCACCGTTCTCTCTTTCTCTCTCTCTCTCTCTCTCTCACCCTCTCTGCATAGAGTGTGTATATTTTATATCATATACACACACAGTAACACTGGAAAGAAATATGCCCAAATATTAAGAATTGTTGCTTCTTTAAGCTAGTATTAGGGGTGATTTTTCTCCCTGCTTTTTAGATTTTTATATGTCTCAGGTATATATATATATAAATTTTATTTGAGAACTTGAACTCAGACCGGTGAGATAGCTCAGTGGCATAAGCGCCTGCCTGGCAAGCGCGAGGTCCTGAGTTCGACTCCCAGTACCCACATACAAAAAAAGGGCCGGTGATATCGCTCAGTGGCATGGGTGTCTGCTGGCATGTGAGGTCCTGAGGTCGACCCCCGGTACCCACAAAAAAACAAAACAAAACAAAACTTGAACTCAAGATTCAGGCAGATTTGGGTTCAGAAGCCAGATCTGCTATTCTTTTGGAGTGTGATTTTTGGGCAACTTACTTAAGTTTTTTGGCCTTAATTTCCTCATTGATAAATTGAGAATGACAGTAGTTATCTTTAGGATTGTTAGGAGTCTTAAACAAGATAATGTAATGCCTAGTGTAGTGCCTGACAAATATTTACTGAGAACAGTGACACATTTAATATACAGCATGTGTTTTTATTACAGTTTTTACAGTAAACATTTGAAGATTTTTATCTAAAAGTAAATTATCCTCCTTGATTTTTCTTTTGGCAGTTATTTCAGATATATTTCTAGGTTGTATGTATGCTTGCAGGTTTGTTTAGTAAGGTTGTTTAAACAGTGGTAATCAAGAGGATGTCAGAGATGAGCATGACCAAAGGTTTTTATTCAAATCTTTCAACTCATAAATGTAAAATCTGAATCCCGCATGATGAAATCACTTGCCAAAGGTCAAATGATGATTACTGTGTTCTCATCTTCTTCTTCTTTTTTTTTTTTTTTTTGTGGGTACCGGGGGGACGACCTCAGGACCTCACGCACCAACAGGCACCCGTGCCGCTGAGCGATATCACCGGCCCCTTTTTCGTATGTGGGTTCCGGGAGTCGAACTCGGGCCTTCGCGCTTGCAAGGCAGGCGCTTAAGCCGCTGAGCCGTCTCACCGGCCCCTTTTTTTTTTTTTTTAATGTGGGTACCGGGAGTCAACCTCAGGACCTCGCGCTTGCCAGCAAGTGCTTGTGCAGCAGAGCGATATCACCAGCCCTTTTCTTCCTTTATATGGGTTCCAGGAGTCGAACTCAAGACCTCGTGCTTGCTGGGCAGGCGCTTATGCCACTGAGCCATGTCACCAGCCCTCATCTTCTTCTTAACTAACCTTTAAAAGCATGCACTCCCCATAACCTGACCTATACAGGTGCAAAGTCCTCTATCCCTGCGGCTTATTCCTCTTGACTCTCCCAGCCTAGCGGATGTGCTGTGCAGGCTGCCACCGCTCTCGCATGGTGTGTGGTCCTGCTCACTGTGGCTCTCTCTCCTACTGACTCATTCCTAGACCAAGAGGATGCTGGTGGAGAAGATGGGCCGTGAGGCTGTGGAGCTAGGGCATGGGGAAGTGAACATCACTGGTGTGGAAGAGAACACCTTGATCGCCAGCCTCTGCGACCTCCTGGAAAGGATCTGGAGTCACGGGCTTCAAGTGAAGCAGGTAATGGATGTCTGGCCTTTCCCTATTAAGCAAACTCCTTCCTGGTTTCACATACTAGCCCCCCCACACCTTTCTTCAACTGGCTGGCTTTGAAGAGTGTCCGCAGCACTCATAGAATGAGACTCAAAGTCATTGAACAAACAAATGTGATCCAAATGATTTTTTTTAAAAATAAGCTTCACAAATCTGAGTTTGTCAGACTTTGAAAATGATATCTTCCTTCCTGCAAGTACAGTTAAAGATCAGTCTAACAGGTCTTGTTTGGCAGCTGGCCCTTGTCTGAAGATAGAACAGAGAGAGAGAACTGGAGCTTGGGAGGTACTAGGATCCTTCACTAATTGTACATGGATAAAGGTCTGTCATTGACTTTTTTTTTTTGGTAAGGAGATGGTTTAGCAATCTAAAGATTTGAGAGAAGTACTTAAGAAGTGTTTGACTTTTACCACTTATTACTCAGAAAATTTATTTATTTATTTATTTTGGGACAGAATCTCACTATGTAGTTCAGGCGACCTTGAACTCACTGTAGAGCCCACACTGGCCTCAAACTCATGGCAATCCTCCAGCCTCAGCCTCCTGAGTACTGGGATTACAGGCAAGTGGTACCACACCCAGCCTCCTTGTTTTAAAATCCTGTGTATTTTCAACTGGTGGTCAAGATAGACATATTTTATTTTTATGTATTTTTACTCCTTTTTTTTTTTTTTTTTTTTTTTTAAAGACAGGGTCTTACTGTGTAGTTCAGGCTGGCCTAGAACTCACTGTGGAGCCCAGGCTGACTTGAGTTGATCTTCCTGCCTCAGCCTCCTGAATGTTTGGATTACAGGTGTGCTCCACAATGCCCAGCTATTTTTATGTATTTTTAAATTAGGAAGAAACTATAAATTTTGAATGGTGGTCATGGAAAAATAATTAGTGTCTATCAAATAATTTATTGAGGGCCTACAGAATGCTAGGCACTGTTGTGGGCACTTGAGATACTACCTCAGTGAAAAAAACAGACCAAGGTCTCTGCTTCCCTGGAGTTCCCATTTGAGTGTATGTGGTAACAATCTGCCCCATCTATCTTTGGAAACATTTTTCTGTGCATCTACCATATATAGCTGTATTTATCTAGTGGACCATAATTTCACACCCACTATGATAGCTAAAATAAACAATAACAAATATTGTCAAAGATATGGGAAGTTGGAACCTTTATACAGTTAGTAGGAACATAAAATGGTATAGCCACTTCAGGAAACAGTCTGGCAGTTCCTCAAAATGTTAAACAGTTGTCATATGACCTGATGTTTTAGTTACTTTGCTGTCACTGGAACATAATACCTGACACCCACAGTTTAAGAGAGGGGAGGTTGATTTTGGCTCACATTTCAGTCCATGATTGTTGACTTCAAGGCAGAAACAGGATGGCAGAGGGGCATGGTGGGGACGGGCTTCCTGTGGTAGCCAGGAAGCTAAGAGTGATTGGAGGAGCAGGGAGGGAGACACACCCTTCCAAGTCAACCCCCCCTGAGTGACCTGCCTCTTCGGACCAGGCCCCATCTTTTAACAGCACATTCAACTGTAAACTCATCAGCAGGTTAATCTACTGTTGAGTAGAGCACTCCCATGACCCAGTCACCTTTTTTTTTTTTTTTTTTTTTGTGGGTACCGGGGGTCGACCTCAGGACCTTGCGCGCCAGCAGGCGCCCGTGCCGCTGAGCGATATCACTGGCCCTTTTTTCGTATGTGGGATCCGGGAGTCGAACTTGGGCCCTCGCGCTTGCCAGGCAGGCGCTTAAGCCGCTGAGCCATCTCACCGGCCCGACCCAGTCACCTTTTGAAAGCCTCACATCTGAACATATGAGATGGGGGGTGGCATTCTAGATCTAAACCTTAACACCCAGCAAGCCTACTTCCATACAGGTGCTCCCGAAGTGCAAACACTCTTCTTCACAAAAACTTAAACACAGATGTTAATAACAGGATTATGCATCGTAGCCGAAAAGTGGAAACAACCTAAATTTCATGAGCTGATGATTAAATAAAGTAAATGTGGTGCATTCATACAATGGAATGCTATTTAGCAGTAAAGGGAATGAAGTACAGATACATGGCACAACGTGGATGAACTTTGAAACTACGTTAAGTAAAGCCAGACACAAAAGACCACATATTATACCTTCTCATTCATTTATTTATGTATTTATTTATGTACTTATTTATTTATTTTTGAGACAGGGTCTTGCTGTGTAGTTTACGTTGGCCTTGAACTTGCTATGTAGCACAGGCTAGCCTGGAACTCTGTGATCCTCCTGTTTCAGCCTCCTCAGTGCAAGTGCGTGTGCCACCAAGCCTGGCTTTATATCTTCTCATTTAAATGCAATGTCCAGAATAGGCAAATTCATGATAGAAAGTAGATTAAAGATTGCTAAAGGTTTAGAGTAAGGGAAGATTTGGTAATGAGTGCCCATATGTATGGGATTTCTTTTGAGGGTGATGAAAATTTTCTAATATTAGATAGTGGTAATGGTTACACAACTCTGTGAATATATGAAAAATCAGAATTTACAGGGGTACAGAAAATGGTACAATTTAAAGTGTGAGTTTTATAGTAATGTGACTTACATCTCAATAAAACTGTTTTTTTTTTTTAAAGCCAAACAGGATTGTACTATAGTTAATATTTTGTAACTTGCTTTTTTTTTTTTTTTTTTTTTTTTTGTGGGTACCAGGGGGTCGACCTCAGGACCTCGCGCGCCAGCAGGCGCCCGTGCCGCTGAGCGATATCACCGGCCCCTTTTTCGTATGTGGGTTCCGGGAGTCGAACTCGGGCCCTCGCGCTTGCAAGGCAGGCGCTTACGCCGCTGAGCCATCTCACCGGCCCTGTAACTTGCTTTTTATGCCTGTCTTTTCTGTGTCTTAACAAAGTTTTTAGGTGATAGTATAGTAAATGTTTAAGAGCTTACACAATAAATCAGATAGGCATGGTTTTTTTTTTTTTTTAAAGAGAAGAAAAAACAAAACAAATCAAAAAAAGAACAAATTTTCAAAACAACATAATATGAGGGTAACAATGGTCAATGCATTACGTATTATTATCTTTAAGTTAGTTATTCAGGATACCAGACATTAGCATTCAATTGTCCAAACATTATTGGCTCAAACCTTACTCTTCAATGAACTAAGTAAAATTGGTAGTGTTTCTATCTTAACCATCTTATATATATACACAATTTTTTTTTCCCTTTCCCTTCTTTCTTTTCCCTATTCCAGTCTCTCTTTCCTATTGACCAATTTCTTTTTGATTCACCGTGTCTATTGTACATTTTGGATCTTATTTACTCTTTCAGTTTCTCATACTAGAGAGACAATACGATGCTTACACATGTGTATCCGGTTTATTTCACTTATGAGTAATTTCTCGAGTTGCATCCATTTACCTATAAAAGTCTCCAGTTTATCCCTCTTTATGGCTGAATAGTACTCCATTGTATAAAAATACCACATCTTTCTTATCCATTCCTCAGTTGATGGGCATTTGGGTTGTTTCCAAGATCTGGCTATTACAAATTGTGCTGCTATAAACATGGGTGCACATATATCACTGTGGTACGATGTTTTTAGTTCTTCTGGGAAGATACCCAGAAGGGGAATAGCTGGGTCAAATGGGACCTCCAACCCTAGTTTTTTGAGGAATCTCCACACTGACTTCCACAGTGGCTGTACCAGTCGACACTCCCACCAACAGTGAAGAAGGGTTCCTTTTTCCCCACAGCCCCTCCAGCATTTGTTATTAGTTGATTTCTTTATAGTAGCCATTCTTTCTGAGGTGAGATGGTATCTCAGTGTTGTCTTAATTTGCATCTCTCAAATGACTAGTGATGTTGCACATTTTTTTGTATATTTATTTGCCATTAGTATTTCTTCATCTGAGAAATGTGTATTCATCTCAGATGCCCATTTTTGGAGTGGGTCTTTATATTTGGGAGGTCTGATTTTTTTGAGTTCTTTATATGTTCTCGATAGTAATCCTTTGTCTGAGGAACAGCTGGCAAACATTTTTTCCCACGTTGTGGGTTGTCTTTTCACTCTGTTGGTGGTTTCTCTTGCTGTGCAAAAGCTTTTTAATAAGATGAGATCCCAGTTATTGATTCTTTGGGATAGTTCCCGTGCGGTTGAGTTTTTATTCATAAAGTCTTTGCCTACACCAATGTCTTCAAGGGTTTTACCTATCCTACCTTCCAGCAGATTTAATGTTTCTGTTTTACTATTTAGATCTCTGATCCATTTTGAATTTAGTTTAGTGCATGGTGAAAGATATGGGTCTAGTTTTAATCTTCGGCATGTGTAGAGCCAGTTTTTCCAGCACCATTTATTAAAGAGGCTATCTTTCTTCCAGCGAATGTGTTTGGCACCTTTGTCAAAGATAAGGTGGCTTAGTATGTCTGGGGTTGTTTCAGCATCTTCTAATCTGTTCCATTGATCTTCAGGTCTGTTTTTTTGCCAGTACCACACTGTTTTTATCACAGTAGCTTTATAGTATAATTTCAAGTCGGGGATTGTGATGCCCCCTGCCTTGCCTTTGTTGCCCAGAATTGCCTTTGCTATTCTAGGTCTCTTCTGATTCCAAATGAATTTTAGGATTGTTTTCTCTAATTCTGTGAGATATGCTGTTGGAATTTTGATTGGAATTGCATTAAATCTGTATAACAATTTTGGAAGTATGGCCATTTTCACTATATTGGTTCTTCCTATCCAGGAGCAAGGGATATCTTTCCATTTTCTGATATCCTCTTCAATCTCCTTTTTCAGAGTACTGTAGTTTTCAGTGTATAGGTCTTTTACATCCTTTGTGAGGTTGATTCCTAGGTATTTCATTTTTTTGGATGTTATTGTGAAAGGTATTGTTTCCCTAATTTCTCTTTCAGTAAGTTTGTTATTTGTGTACAGGAATAGGCCTGGTTTTGAAATATGATTCTGACATAATAACTAATGAAATTAAACAAGATATGTAATCTCTCTATGCCTGTTTTCTCATAGGCACAGTGGAGTTTTAAAGGATTTGATAAGATAATTAATGTAAAGCCCTAAACCACTGGTGGCAAACCTATGGCACACTTGGTACAGTGGGCTGTTTGTATCATTGAAATCTCTAAAAGTTTTGCCATCACAGCCCTAAGCTCAGAGCCTACTACGATATTTCCTGGATAATAAGACCAGGTCTTATATTAATTTTTGCTCCAAAAGACACAAGAAGGCTTATTTTCAGGGATGTCTTATTTTTTCATGTATAACAACCTATATTTATTCATGTACAATAGTCTACATTTATTCAGATACACTAGTGTCATCTTCTGGAACATCATCATAACTCTCCAAACCCCAAATTCCAGCCTGAATTTCTTAGGACTCCATTTCCTGTATAGCCATTGGCCCCAATCTCTCATGTCCAGCAATAGTGTGCTCCTTAATTGAGCACCTCTAGTCCATGTAGCCTGCTTGTAGTGCATTGGCAACACAACTGTCAGTGATTTTATACCATGAGTTCTTCACAAGCCATGAGCTCTTGCAGGCCAGGCTTCACAAAATTTCAATTAAATCAAGTGTTAATTGAAGACTGAGGAGAAGGAGTGGCTGGAAAAATGACACATTAAGAATGATGGTCCAGGGCCGGTGAGATGGCTCAGCGGCATAAGCGCCTGCCTAGCAAGCACAAGATCCTGAGTTCGACTCCCAGTACCCACATAAAAAGGGGAAAAGGGGCCAGTGAAATCACTCAGTGGCATGAGTGCCTGCTGGCAAGCGTGAGGTCCTGAGTTCGACCCCCAGTACCCACATTAAAAAAAAAATGATGGTCCACACAAACGTGATGAAAAATCAGAGGCACCAAAATTTAGAAAATATTTCTTTATTTTACATGAGTGCATTAAGTACTCTGCTCTAACACACAAAATGTTGAATTATGGAGATTCATGTGGAACATGTCCATTTGTTCTCAAATACACACATTATTTGTGCATTGTGTCTGTACTTCGATTGGTCACTTGGCAGTAATTCTTTTTTTTTTTTTTTTTTTTGTGGGTACCGGGGGTCAACCTCAGGACCTTGTGCGCCAGCAGGCGCCCGTGCCGCTGAGCAATATCACCGGCCCTTTTTTCGTATGTGGGTTCCAGGAGTTGAACTTGGGCCCTTGCGCTTGCCAGGCAGGCGCTTAGGCCGCTGAGCCATCTCACCAGCCCATTGGCAGTAATTCTTGAGTTCATCTGTTTACATGGGTGTTTATCTCTCATCCCAAGGTGCCTGCTTGGATATTTACAAATACTTCATTATAATTTGTGTTATCTTTTAAGTATTAATGTCAACAATAATATTTATTTATATTTAATTATATATTAATATTGTTATTTTGTAATTCATTATGTCCATTGCATGTTGCAGTGGATGTACTAAATGTGTCCATCTAACTGACCATCTTAACTGGGGCTTATTTTGGGGGTAGCACTTACATTATGAGCATCCTGAAAAAAAATCATGCTAGGGCATGTTTTTTGGTTAGGGCTTATTTTCAGGAAAATACGGTGTCTGGGAGTTTCTCTGTAAATGTTAGTGGTTATTTTTTCTGAAATTTTGATTTTTTTTTTTTTTTTTCTTCTGTGGGTACTGGGGGTCGAACTCAGAACCTCGCATGCCAGTAGGCGCCCGTGCCGCTGAGTGATATCACCGGCCCTTTTTTCCTATGTGGGTACTGGGAGTCGAACTCAGGACCTCGCACTTGCCAGGCAGGCGCTTATGCCGCTGAGCTATCTTACTGGCCCTGAAATTTTGATTTTAATTACTATATTGTATAGATGTCATATTTTAATCTGTCCTTTATTATAGGTCATTTGGGCTATTTCAGACCTTTCATTATTATTAAAAAGGACTGTGATTATGGAGTTTTGAAAATGTTAAAAATTGTATATTGAATCTCTAAAATTTTGAGAGTCCTATAGTATAATACAGTGTAATACACTTTGAGCTTTGGGTCAGAAAGACTTGGCTTTGAATCCTAGCTCAACTGGAAGACTTTAAATAAGTGTCTTACAATTTCTGAGCCTTGTCTTCTAAATACATAGAAGGTAGGTAGTTAATAAAACCCACCTTTCAGGGTTGGTGTGATAACTAGGTATAATAAAAATAAGAACCTGGGATGTGATGAGTATGTAACACATGACAGCTCTTATTCTAGGTCCTACTTGAAGAATTGCCTTCTCTCTGTAACAAGTGAGTAGAGTATACATAATCAACTTATCATTTTTCTTACAATTTAGCAAGACTGGCACTATAATTGAACTCTTTCAGATTTCTAATAAGATATATAACCCTAAAACTTTAATATTTACCATAAAAATCTCTAGGGACAAGCTAGCTACAGTGATACATGCCTGATCTCAGCACTTGAGAGGTTGAGTCAGGAAAATTGCTTGAGCCCAGGAATGTGAGACCAGCCTTGGCAATGTAGCAAGACCTTATCTGAAAAAAATAAAAATAAATCTCTAGGGAATTAGTGAACTTTGTTTCTGTAGTTTGAAAAACAGTACCATATTATTACATATTCCAAAACTGTCCTCTGAGGCTTTGCAGCAGTATTCTTCAAAATTCTCACAGCATGGGGAATTTCTTTTTGCTCTGTTGATCTTTCTTCATTTTGGCTAGACAGGCAGCCAAATGGGGATAAACCAGTGCAAAACAATTTATGGGTGGTTCTATTTTGATGAGTCCTAGATTTTAGTGCTCCACATGTGAAGCAGAGACACTCTCACTGGAGGACAGTGAGGGTCTGTGTTTTCCGGCAGGGCTTTTTTTTTTTTTTTTTTTTTTGGTGGGTACCAGGGGTCGACCTCAGGACCTCATGTGCCAGCACGCGCCCGTGCCGCTGAGCGATGTCACCGGCCCTTTTTTTTTTCGTATGTGGGTACCGGGAGTCGAACTCAGGACCTCGCACTTGCCAGGCAGGTGCTTATGCCGCTGAGCTATCTCACCGGCTCTCCGGCAGGGCTTTTATGGTCTCAGGGATGCATGTTCAGCTGGAGGTTGACTCAGTGTTGAGGTCCCACCACCATGTTCTTACACCTCTGTTTTGCTAGCTGTGTACAGAGCACCTTTCTCCTGCTGAAACATTCTTCAGTTATGTTCTAGTCCAGCGGTCTAACCCTGGTTGCTTTCTCTCCATTGTGGACCCGGATTGTGACCAAATTCACTCTCAGTGTGTTCTTACTGCTCCTATCTGGGGCACCTTACTGAGCAACTACACATATTAACTGCTTAGAAAACAGAGAACACAAATAATAGGTTTTGCTAATGACTTCCTGTATTTTCTTAGTAGCTTTGACTGGTTGCATGCATAGCTGCCTGCAGCAAGTCTCCATAAGAACCCCTTATCCCCACTACTTTCAGTGAAGGAGATGAGCTTTCATCTCTCGTATGCTTTTCTGCCTGTTGGAGGTGAGATTTGGCTTTCCATACTGGTTTTGTAACTGCCGTAATTTGGGGACTGGTATATGAAAAGGTGCTTCTCATCATTTCATGCTTATGATATTCTTGGAGAATCTGGTGCTGTATATTGTGTGGCCATGCTCCTAAATGGGCAGTCAGACTGTATTGAACCTTGCAGTCCCTGCAGCACCTCTGCAAAAGAGGACAAAGAGTACCCCCTACCTGTGACACTTTGCTGTTGCTCTTTCTCCTCACCACTGTGACTGCTGTGAGCCAGGGGCTTCTACCTTCTGGCATAGTGGCTTGGCTTTGCTCTTCAGCAGCACTGCATGTGAGGGGTCTTTGTTGACTAGCTCATTTCTTGTGTGTCACATCAAATGGACAGTTCATTAGGTTCTGTTAAGCTTTCTTCCTGGTCTGTCTAGGTGGTGGGGATTCAGAGATGAATGAGACAAAGTCCCTGCCCTTGCAGGAGCCTACTTTGTAATGGTTTTAGTAAATGGATGGGTAAATGGATTTCTAGATGTTGAATTATTAAGTCAAAGAGCATGAATATTTTAAGCTCTTAAATTATCTTCTACAAATCTTAATATACTTTCCTAGTATCAGTGCCTGGGAGTTATAAGGCTCATTGAAGTTACTGAAAATTTATGTTTTCAAATATTTTATATATTGATGAATAAAAATAGTATTTTCTAATTTTAATTTGTATTGAAGTTGTTGAGTTTTGTTTTAAACTGCATAAATCTTCAAGGAAACCCAAACATACAGCAGACTTATTTGACAGCTTGCTAATGTATAGATGAGGGTGCCCCTCAATTCAAATGTTAGCATTTTTTTTTTTTCAAAATAGATCAAGTTGGTGAATAGAAACAAAATAGGTCTTTGCTATTCTCATGAGATAAATCTTAAGACTTCAAATCTTCACATTCATCACAGGTCTTTAAATCTTCACATTCAGTTTGCTCTTCTCTAAAGAAAATGGGGTAGAAGTATCTACCTTGTAGGATTGTTGATAGTGTTAATTAAAAGATTGTATTTCAAACATTTAACACAGTGTTTAATTAATAATAAGCCTTGAATTTGGCATGGAGGTACACACCTGTAATCCTAACACTGGGAGGCTGAGGCAAGTTTGACCCAAGCCTGGGCAACTTAGTAAAACCCTGTCTCAAAATAAAAGATAAAAAAAATAAGGGCTGGGGATGTGTGAAGTGTGAAGACCCTGGGTTCAATCCCCAATACTACAAAACAAACAAAATAAAAAACAGCAAACCTTGAGACATGATAGCATCTATGCATTAGTATTACTTTTATTCAATACAGAGCTAAGTTTATAAGATTATAATAAATCCTACTTCTAAACCAAACATCATATCAGCCACATAGAAATATTTACCATGAATCTGAAATAAATTTTTTATCGTTTAAAAAGAGTCATGATAGGGCCGGTGAGATAGATCAGCAGCATAAGCGCCTGCCTGGCAAGCACGAGGTCCTGAGTTCGACTCCCGGTACCCACATACGAAAAAAGGGCTGGTGATATCGCTCAGTGGCACGGGCGCCTGCTGGCACGCGAGGTCCTGAGTTTGACTCATGGTACCCACAAAAAAAAAAAAAAAAAAAAAAAAGGAGTCATGATATGCTGAAGGATCATTAGAAAGAGACGAAGCATTTGGGTGTGGTGGTACATGCCTGTAGTCCCAGCTACCTGGAATGCAGAGGCAGGAGGATCAAAAGTTCAAGGCCAGCCTGAGCAACATGAAGAACCCTCATCTCAAAAAAAACAAAAAAACAAAAAAAAAAAACAAAGACAAAGATTCTCTGCAGGAACAGAATCAACAGGACAATATATAAAATTATGCAAGGGCACTTATTAGCCAGGCTTACAGGATTAGAGGCTGGAGAGTCCACATTGGCTCTCTGTGCGGGAGACCAGAGGATCCAGTAGTTGCTCAGTCCAAGAAGCTGGAAATCACAGAACAAGACGGATCAAGGATGCAGTGCCAGTCCTAGACTGAATGAAGACCTGGAATCTGTCTGGAGAGTTGCTGGTGTGAGTCCATATTGTAAGGCTGAAGAAACTATAGAGTCTGATGTCCTCAGACGATGGCAGTGGCAAAGACACCTACTCAAGCAGAATGTAGCTTTTCAAACCAGCCTGACTTCCTCTTTCTTCCTCCCCTTTCATTCCTTCTGGGCTGCAAGCCTATTGGAATGATGCCACCCATAGCCAGGATGGGTCTTCACCCCTCGGTTTGCTGGCCTACATTCCAGTCATCTCTGGAGACACCCCACAGACATGCCCAGACGTGTGCTTTACCAAACTGTTAGGCATTTATTAACCCAGTCAAGTTGACAGTCATGATTAATGTCCACAGGTGGCCAGCTGGAGTTATTCACTAAAAGGTGAATTGCTCATTTATGTCAGCTTGCAAATGCTATTCAGATTTGTGCGTTGGCAAAATGACAAATTACTTCGTATCTCACATAGTTTAAATTGCAGCTCTTACATTTCCAAATGGCAAAGTTCTATTATATTGACTATAGTTTATCTCGACCTTGCCATTAGGTAGGAGCCTACCTTTCTGCAGGCTTCCCTAGCTGCACCATTAATAGTAAATCCTCATCATAGTGATAACTTAGCCTCTCCAGCCTGCATTAAGCACAGGGATGCCTTTACATATTTTAGGAAATCAGAAGCTTTCATAGAATCTCATAGACTGGGTATACATATGCTCCTCTGTGCAGAAGCCCTCCTGCTCTGACCAGGCCAACCTTTAACTACCAGATCATTTAGAGATCGATAGGTTATTTGCCTTTTGCTCTCTTTATCTTCTGGTCCCTTCCCAACCCCTCTTTGACAACTCTTTTCTATTCTTAGTGGAGAACCATTCCTTTTTCTATTCCTTTCCAGTTTTTATGTTTCTCCTGTATTTTAGTAAGGGTATACTTTGTATATATTGTGTGGGGTGTGAGATTCAAACAAGAAACAGTACAGATATTTTTAGCAGTATCTATATGTTGAAAGCTTTGGCCTCTAAAATCCAAACTTCTTTCTCGCTCACATTGATTGCAGGGGAAATCAGCGTTGTGGTCTCACCTGTTACATTATCAGGAAAACCGGCAGAGAAAACTCGCATCAGGAAGCCTCAGTACCTCAGGTAGGATGATCCTGTACCACTGCAGAGAAGTCTCTCGGTCTGCTTTCCCGTCCTTCACTAGGGTGATTTATAGCAGACTGTTCCAGGCCAGTAGAGTCTTCGCTCTGGCATGTTTTCTGTTTTAAACATGGCAGCTCCCAGATCCATAGCATTCCAAAGGCATAGAGTTTGCTTTCATTATGATGTGCTTCTATACCCTTTCAGTCATCAAGATAGAAAAATAATAATCAAAAGGCCGGTCTTAGAGTGAATTTGGGCTTTACTGTGATTGATGCTCATGCTGTGTGTTTAGAGGAGCTATTTTTAGAGAGAGTCTCTGACACAAGCATTGACGTTATTGTATCTACCCTATGAGTCGAGTCATTGACCTTTCTTGGAATTCAAGGGGCTGACGATCCTTTACAATTACTTTCTGTTTCTAATTTAATGAAAATGTCCATTTGTAGGGACTTCAGAGACTATCTAGTCCAACCCCTTTATTCTGTAAGAAGAAACTAGGGTCTAGATAGGAATTGAATTTATTTAAGATCATGAAGTAAATTATTTGAAGAAGCCAGATTAGTAGCAAAGTTCATTGTTTCCTTATCCATTGTTGGTTCGGTGTTTGTTTGTTGTCTTCTCTTTTTCAGTACAGGGGATTGAACTCTGGGCTTTTACACTGAGGTACATTCCAGTCCCCTTTTTTTTTTTTTTTTTTTTTGTATTTTGAGACTGGGTCTTGCTAAATTGCCCAGGCTGGGCTCAAACTTGACATCCTTCTGCCTCAGCCTCCCAGAGCACTGGGGTTATAGGCATGCAGCACTACGCCTGACTTTCAGTGTTCTTTATACCATCCTACTGTGTCTCTTCCATGACAGTTTCCCTCTGTCTTTTACTTCATGGTTGCATCTCCCTTTTATACGATCCTTGGTTGCCTCTTGTTTGCCAGAGTTTGTTTACTTGGATATTCTTATCATAATGGTAAAAAGTTAAATAGGATGAATAAATGGGTGTGAACTGTTTGCTCTTGAACTAGTTAACCTCAGCACTGGATTTGGGCAGATAATTGGATGAAAACCAGGGACAAGGGTTCCCTGCACAGCCTTGTGAGGATTTGGCAGGGGGTGGGGTGGGGGGGGTCTGCTTTCTGGATGTGAGAGCAGAGTCTCCTCAAGAAGGTTATAGAAGTTATTTCTAAGGGATAAACCATAGCCCAAAATCCTCAGCCTGGTGGTGAAAATAGCAATTGTAAACCATGGGCCAGCTGTAAGGACATGTAGGTGTTGCAGCATCTCATCCTCCTGGAGGCCTGAGTGCTCTGGCACAAGTCTTTTGCATGTTCCCTTGGCTCTTCTGGAGCCAGTTTTGGAGCCAGACTAGGACATGAGTAGCAGCTCCGAGCAAAAGCACTGCTTCCATAAGGTTATGATGAGCTCCTGGTAGATTGAGGGCCAGGAGAACTGTGTCTCAGTTCTGATTTGCCAGTTGGTGACCTAGGCAAAACTTCTAACCTCTCTGAACTTTTAGTTCCTGCTCTGTTAAGTGGGGAAATTGTGCTGTCTTCCTTAACAATCTTACAAATTGATAGAGAATTAAATGAGATAATGTACATAAAATATAAAATATGATCTCTAATGAGAACCTAATAAACATTTATGAAATGATTGCCTAAGTTATTATCAATGTAACCAACTATTTCCCATGGGAACTTGTGATTTGAGTAGTTAGCTGTTTGGCTCATCAGATCTCTTTGGACATGACCACCTTTGCTGTTCTAGGAATACTTCTTGATTCAGAACGGAGGAAGTCTGATGCCAGCTCAGTCATGTCTCCCCTGAGGATCTCCTTGATTCAGGATATGAGGTCAGTCTGGGCTCACATATAATAGGTCACTAAAATCCTGTTTTCAGTTGTCACTTTGGTGTCCAATTTACCTAACCGGATCTCAGTGGCTGTTATAGAATCACAGCTACCAGGAAGCCCTCATTACTCTTCTCATGCTTCTTGATGCATTTGTCAAGTTGTATAAACAGCTGGGTTTCCTGGCATTTTTGGAGAACTACACCAGGTGAAGGAGCATAGGAGAGTATCTCAAGGTCCCAGGGCTCAGAGTTAGCCTCATTTTTTTGAGGGCTGTATTGTCTTTATCCTCCAGATTGTGGTGAACTTGTTTGGTAAAGCCACATTGAAGCCCAGAATTTGGAGAACAAGAGAGATGGACTCTCGTCGAGTGGCATAGGGCTTCCTCTCTAGGCCCCATCGGCTTCATAGGTGAGGTATTGGCAGTGAGTTCATCTCCCATCCACACTCCACTTCCCTTTTTTGGTTTTCTTTCAGGCATATCCAGAACATTGGGGAAATCAAAACTGATGTGGGGAAGGCCAGAGCATGGGTGCGACTGTCCATGGAGAAAAAGTTACTTTCCAGACACCTGAAGCAGCTTCTCTCAGAGCATGAGCTCACCAAGTAAGGACACTCCACTTGGAGTAGAACTGGGCTTCCAGGAATGGTGAGGGAGATTGGAAACCCCTATGTGGAAGGCGGAGTATTCAGTATGTCCTTGCTGCTGCATTCAACGAAATTCAAATTGTATATGAAAAGTTTGCAACATTTCCTCTTCTCTCTCTAGCTATAAAGTACTTTCTTGCCAATCTATATGCTTAAAACTAGCTTCCTTTGAGAGGTCACAAAGGCATGTGGTGAAACATGCCTGTAATCCCAGCACTGTGGGAGGCTGAGGCAGGAAGGTCACAGTTGAGCCCTGCCTGGGTGCCTTAGCAAAATGATAAAAGGGCTAGGGATGTAGCTCAGTGTGAAGGCCCTGGTTTCAATTTCCAGTACTACCAAAAAAAAAAAAAAAAAAAAAAAAAGTAACAAGAAATGATGGGGTCCATCGTTCCTTCCTGTATTCAGGTGATATGTATACTTCCTAAGTGTAAGCCATTTCTTCTGTTCCTCTGTCTCTTTCCTGCCCTAAGGAGTAAAGCTTGGAGAATTAAAAGGAAACTTCTGAGTTATTCCCTTATTTCTTTTGTTCTTTCCTAAACCCAAGGCTGCCCACAGCAACCAATTCCTTGGTCTTCCTCTCTGGCCCTTGCCTGTGTCTCCCTAGAACTTAGAGAGCTTTTAGATAGCACTTGGAGGCCCTCTCCCTCTGCACCTTCTACCTAGAAAGAGAAAAGGAGACCAAGGCTTTCACACTCCCAGGAGCTACCAAACTTATGGTTCTCTTAATTTTTTAATCCCCTGCATTCTTTCTGTACCCTAGCTACTAGAGGAGGAGGGGAAAGGAAGGTTTCCCTTTTCTTACTGTCTTTTCCATCTTCTTACTGTCTTTTCAGATATAATATGTTTGGCTCTTTCTTCATTGGCAGGCCTTTTTTTTTTTTTTTTAATTTCTTTAAGCATCCTTTCAAAGGTATTGTATACTATGTGACTTCCCCATGGATGATTAAGCAGAGGAAAGGACTTTGGAGGAAATTTTGTGTAAGCTAATTGATCTAAAGATCTGATCTTATCCAAAGTAAAATACAATGTTTAGACTGTTTATTATGTGTGTGAACTACAGCAATAAACCAGGTTTAACACCTTGATAAAAATTGGAGAGCTCACCTGAGAAGGTAGGAAATAGCAATTCTTTTTTTTTTTTTTTTTTTTTTTTTTTTTTGGTGGGTACCGGGGGGTCGACCTCAGGACCTCGCGCGCCAGCAGGCGCCCGTGCCACTGAGCGATATCACCGGCCCCTTTTTCGTATGTGGGATCCGGGAGTCGAACTTGGGCCCTCGCGCTTGCCGGGCAGGCGCTTAAGCCGCTGAGCCATCTCACCGGCCCAGGAAATAGCAATTCTGACAGTGGTTTAATTTGACTTCCTAAAATGACAAAATTTAGGAATAAAATCAGAAGATTGAGAGGACAACTGAAAGAGAACAAGTGAACATGTTAGGCCAGGGTTTGGAAGGGAAACATTTGCATACCAGATTCCAGAGGACTTGCATGTGTCCTGAGAAAATCTGTCATTGTAGCTGTGTAGGCACCAGGATCTGACAGGACAAGAGTCATTCCTGTGGGCCAGTGTGAGTGTCGCCTGTCAGGAGAGGCTGTAGTCAGCAGGTGGCTGGGCTGAGAGGCAGGTGGAAGGGGTTAACACAAGAGCTTTCTGAAGGCCAGGAGATGGCTCAGTTTATGGCATGTGAATATAAGGATCTTCGCAATGGCAAATAAAGCACAGACCATGGTGAAGAAGCTGATTTGGTTTTTTAATACTTCAGCCTTGTTGGAAGAGATAAGCTCAGTTTACTGAATATATAGTATCTTCTCACCTGATAGTCTGACCCCTGTGCTACTCCAAAGAGTGGGAAATGAGAGTTTCACTTCCATAGATTACAGTTTGAGTGGGGTACAATATAGGAAAGAGAAAGGGGACTCCTTCAAGTATTACTTTGTTTCATGTTGCTATAGAGTGCTGGGTACTTTATAAAGAAAAGAGCTTTCTTCAGCTCACAGTTTGGGAAGCTGAAAGTACAGGATCAGGTGGCTCCATCTGTTTGGCCTCTAGTGAGGGCTTCCTTGGCTGTATCACAGTGTGGTGGAGAACTGCAAAAGAAAACAGCCACAGGCAGAAGGAACACAGTCTGTGAGGTAGCCTGGCTTTGTAACAACCTGCTCTCATGAGAACTCACTCCATGAGACCAGCATTCATCTCTTCTGGGGGTGATGCCCTGTGACCTAGTGACCTTTCAATTAGGCCTTACCTCTCAAATCTTCTGTCACCCCAGCATCGCCACATTGGGGACCAAGCTTCCAGCATCTGAACTTTAGGGAATACACTCAAATCATAGCACCCTCTATCCCGTATCCTCTCATCTTTCTCCCCAGTTTGCTTAGAACTGAGCCCTATCATTGCTATTCACTCTTTTCAGGATGTCTTCAGCCCTTCCCTGTACTTCTCTATGACCCTAGTCCCTGACCTCTCCCCACCTGGTCAACCCCTTGGGGTCTAGTTAGAAGTTTTCTTTGCCAACTTTTTCTTAGCCTTCTCAGCAATGTGGTCCATTCCTCCTCTAGGCATGCATAACATTTGTTATAATATTGTTTTACCACTGATATGCCATAAATATCAGTTTGCTTGGTGCTTACTAAAATGTGATTTTATCGAGGGCATGAACCATGTACCTTTTCTAGTGCTGAGCATGTTGCCTGGCCCTTAGTAAGTATTCAGCCATTGCATATGAAATATATGCATAGCTGTACAGACAGGAGGAGGAAAATAGCCTTTGGAGAATATATTTTGATAGAATGTTCCAGAGTCTCCAGGACTTCCAGCTAGTTCCTAAGACTGCAGCTTGGAGATGGGATAAGGTGAGGTAGGGTAAGGGGGCCAGATATTCATGGGACTTATTGAACTGCATGTTCTAAAGGAACAAATTAGGTAGCTCCTGTATTGGGAGTCTGAACTCTTTTTTCCTTGACCTTTCTGCAGTGACTAGTACATGTAGTGTCCCGTTTATCTTGCAACTGACATTGTATGGCTGCCATGACCTATTCCCATCCTGTTCCCTTTGTTCCCTTATTCTTTTGGGATGTGTTGGCTTTTACAGCCCTCCATGTTCTCCATGCCGCAGCCTTTTCATTGTTGCCTTCCCCTACCTGCTGTGATCTCACCCATTCTCATGACTCTTGTCACCTCTTAGCAGGTGACTCCCACTTCCGAAGCTTCCAGCTCTGATGATTCTTCTGAGCTGCAGTCCTGCATTTATTTCCACTTAGATGTCTTAGTTGTAGCTTAGAGAGAACAAAAGCAAGTTTCATAGTGCGTTGACCATACCTGCTTCTCTCTCCAGTTTTCTTAATGTCATCAGTGTTCTCTGTAGACATCCTTCTTCCATTCCTTGCCTACACTGCAAATTTGGAGTCAATTTTGACTTCTTGCTTTGTTTTACTTCTCATATACAGGTTTTCAGTCCTTAGTTTGAGCCTCACGTGGTTCCTTCGTTTTTTTCCTACACTGTTTTATTTAATTTAATTAATTCGTTTTGGTAAGTTTAAAATGCATTTTAATTCACCTAACCTGGTGACCATCACAGCCCAGCAGCACAACACATGGCAGTGTGGTCGTGGTCTCCCACTGTGGTGGTGCTGCATGGCTAACTCCGAGCTCTGGCTGGCTGCTCCTCTCCAGCATCGTGAGAGGTGCTGCCTCGTTTTAGTCTTTATTCCCTTTTCACTCCTCACCTGCACTAACTTTACATTTCCTGGAATGGCTCTTGGCTTTCCTTTTATTTCTTTTTTTTTTTTTTTTTTTTTTTTTTTTTTGTGGGTACCAGGGGTCGACCTCAGGACCTCATGCGCCAATAGGCGCCTGTGCTGCTGAGCGATATCAACGGCCCGTTTTTCGTATGTGGGTTTCGGGAGTTGAACTCGGGCCCTCGCGCTTGCCAGGCAGGCGCTTACGCTGCTGAGCCATCTCACTGGCCCTCCTTTTATTTCTAAGCAGACCTTTCTCTTTATTTCTAGACAGGGTAGATTTCAGAACCTGTTATTTAACAGAACAAATTGCAGTTTTTAGCCTAAAAACTTAGGGCCTTAACTTTATTTGATGCTAGTCTAACATTTCAGTTTCATTGCTAACTGAATACTTCCCTGAACCCTCAATACTAGCCAAACTGGTTTCCACACTGGTCCTTCATCCTGTACAACACCAGTCTAAATTTGTGCTGTCCTTCAAGCTCCTCTTATTCTAAAACACCTTCTAGGACTATTAAAGCTCATGGTTTTTAAATTCCCAGAAAGAGTCTTTCATTTTTTTTTTTTTTTTGGAACTGGGAATCGAACTCAGGACCTCATGCTTGCCAAGCAGGCGTCTTGCTGCTGAGCTATATCCCTGGCCCTAAGAGCCTTTCATTTGGCAGCTCTTTATGGGTAGTCTTACGCCATGGTCTTTACTTAGACTGAATTGAGACCATGTGCTTCCCTCTCCAGCACCTGCACTTCATTGGACTTGGTTGGTAAATTACCTGTTGAAGGGACCTTATAAGCCTATCAAGGTAGACCCTCATAGATTTCCTAACTCCCATTTCTCTGGCCATGGTGATTATAATCTGTCTGGTAATCAGGACAATTTCTCTCTCTCTCTCTCTCTCTCGCTCTCTCTCTCTCGCTCTCTCGCTCTGTGTGTGTGTGTGTGTGTGTGTGTGTATTTTTATCAGTGTCTTCTTTATTTGGGGAAGGTATCATTGCCATGCAGCTGCACAAGGCCTAGAATATCAGGGAGAGGAGTTGCCCTTTGAAGAATGCTCAGTGAAGATGAAAGGAGAAAGCTTGAAAAGAGGGGAAGGACGTGATCTGCACACCTCTTCCTTGATGTGGGACCTGGGTCAGAGGCATAAGCAGAAGCCTGCCTGTCATCACCTCAGAAACTCCTGGGCCTTTCATCTACATTCAGAGCAGTGTTTGTGACTCATGGCTTTCAGGTCTGCTGAGGGTTTGAGAGTAGGCTTGGTAGTGGTGATCACAGACCCTTTGTCATTGCTACTGACATTCTGTATACTGTGACAGCCTAACTAAAAGCCTGAGATGACCTGTACCATCAATAATGGCATTTCACCTGAGCCCTCAGTTTAGGAAAAGACATACCATGATCTGTCAACACTTCATGTTATAGTAGTGTCAGCCTTGGGCACATGCAAAGTGTGATTTTTGTTGCTCCTGCCTGGGCTTCACACGTTCCTGCTGGCTTGAAGCACTGTTGGTACATGCATGACTGTCCCAATGGGCAGCTTGTACCTCAAGTGGTACAAACAGATCTAATCATTTTATTGGTCTTTTTATTACTAAAATAAAAAGCTGCCCAACAGGACAGGCATGCATGTACCAATAGTGCTTCAAGCTGCCCGGCAGTGAGATGAATTATGGCCCCTTTGTAAACTTGGTAAGCCGCTTTCCCTCTGTCCCAGAGTGACCATGAGGAACTTGAGATCTGATATCTTATGCTTCCCTTAACTCTCTGCTCCTGGACTGGGTAGTTGTAGCTTCTCTTCCCTCCTTCTGGCTGGGGACTGATGTGTTGCCTCCTCTCCTACAGAAAGTTGTACAAGCGCTATGCGTTCCTGCGCTGTGATGACGAGAAGGAGCAATTCCTCTATCACTTGCTCTCTTTTAATGCTGTCGATTACTTCTGCTTCACCAATGTCTTCACGACGATCTGTGAGTAGCCGTGTGCTCCCCATTGGCCTGCTCGAGGCCACCTCGGTGAACCTGCCCCAGGTTTGCTCACTGTCCCCCTTTTAACACATTCCCACCGGCTTGAACCATTGGAGGTACATGCATAACTGTCCCATCAAGTGGCTTGTACCACCTGATGGGACTGCCCTATGCCATCTGCTGGGACAGTCATGCGTGTACCACCAGTGGTTCAGAGCCATCCAGTAGTGAGACATATGAATTACAGCCCCGTCATGAACGTGTTAAGGAAAGAAAATTATGCCTTCACTTCCTGTCTGCCTTTCGCTTCTGTGGGGAGAAGCGAGGAGGAGCAGCTCCTTCCTTGGAGCTGTATTTGTATTTTCCCGGAAACTTCTTGTTCTTATCTAGATGGAGAAGCACAACCCTTTGGCCATCATATGATCAGTGCTGTCCTGGGCACTGCTCTGGGAGCCTCAGGTGATGAAAGTGGAGTGGGGCAGGGTAGGGAGGGCAGGTCACCTCTCTCCCTGCGTGTCTGTAAAGAGTCTGTCTTCTGGCCTAAGAGGTCACTTGGCACAGATTTTGGAGCAGGCCTAAGGGAGAAAGATCTCCTTCTGAGGTAGTAGGAAAAACTCCAGGTGGCAGTAGGTTTGAATCCCAACTGGCTCTGTCCCTGACTCATGAGGTGTCTGAGCAGAGTCCACCCCTTCAGTGGGCCTCAGTCTCCCTATTTGCAGAGTGAGAAAGAGGCTTCGGTATGGTCCCAGACTCTTCGAGCCTCTTTGTTCTCTAATGCCAGGATTCTTTAGTAGGTGGGGTAGTCTCAGATTGCCCCTGGGTAGTTGTTCGGCCAGCCATTTGGGTGCCTCAACTGCATGCTTTTGTTTTTATCCGACACCCATCTTCCCTCTCAGAGACCAGGGCTGTGGCTTAGTAGAAGTAGCATCAAACTGGAATTTAGAATACCTGGGCATAATGTTTCCCTCTCTGTGCTGTGAACAAGGGATGCAATGTCTGTGTGGCCTCCCCTAAGATTGTTAAGTTTGTTATTAAGGTGTATGAGATGAGAGAATGAAAAGTGTTCTGAACCGCAGGTCAATATGATGTCAGGAATTGGTGATACTGTTTAAAAAAAGGTTCACTTAGTTCTAACCCATAGATGGGCTTGAGTTTTTGATGTTTGGGCATTTACCTTTGGAGAAGTGAGGTTGGAGAGGGATTGGCTAGCATTCTAGACCATCTAGGGCTGGGTCTGCTGGAGCTGGCCCTGCAGGAGCTGCAGTCATGCCAGTCTGCTAGGCAGGCCAGGCCCCTCAGGTGTGGGAGGGGTTCCTCATCCCCCACAATGCCTTTTGTGGCTTCCTCAAACAGTGATCCCATACCACATTCTCATCGTACCAAGCAAGAAGCTGGGGGGCTCCATGTTCACAGCCAACCCATGGATCTGTATTGCGGGAGAGCTGGGAGAAACACAGATCCTGCAGATTCCCAGGAACGTGCTAGAGATGACCTTTGAGGTGCGTATTATCTGGGATCCACAACCCAGCTCTAAGGGATCTAAGTTGCAACAGCTGCTTTGGGGAGTTTTCTGCAGGGATTTATGGAGGCCTTGCTCTGCACAGTGTTATGTGTCAGAGTGCTGAATTTTTTTTTTTTTTTTTTTTTGTGGGTACCGGGGGGTCGACCTCAGGACCTCGCGCGCCAGCAGGCGCCCGTGCCGCTGAGCGATATCACCGGCCCCTTTTTCGTATGTGGGTTCCGGGAGTCGAACTCGGGCCCTCGCGCTTGCCGGGCAGGCGCTTAAGCCGCTGAGCCATCTCACCGGCCCTAGAGTGCTGAATTGTCCTGAGATGATCTGAGGCTGGAGGCAAGGGTTGACTTTGAGGAAGGGGAGCCTACCTTTCCCACCCGGTCTCTGGTTGGAAGGCATTTATTTGTCTGAGCTCTCATACCTCCTTGTGCTTGGTGTATCAAGAAATCCCAGAGTTCTTTCAGCTGTTGAGCCCAGGTGTTCCTCAAGACCTCAGGACCCATATCCAGAGCCTCCTTCGCCCAAGCTGTATTCTTCTGAGCAGCAGATCTTCTTTCTCAACCATATACTGCTTAGGAGATAGTGCTGTATGTAGCACCAGGCCTGACAGTGGTAGAGCTCTGAGCTCTCTCTCTGCAGATGATGAGGGTCTGGGTGGCAGACAGCCAGTCAGATTTGTGCCTCTGAGGATTGCCACTCTTTCCTTTTTCCTAACCTGCCCTGTCCTCTGTGTTCTCTCACAGTGTCAGAATTTGGGGAAGCTTACTACTGTCCAGATTGGCCATGACAACTCTGGGCTGTATGCCAAATGGCTCGTGGAGTATGTGATGGTCAGGAATGAGATCACAGGACATACCTATAAGTAAGTGTTCCCTTCCTGTGCCCTGCAGTGGTGGAGCAAGATGTACCACCAGAGGCTGTCTTTGAGGCTTGAGGATGTGCATTCTTCAGGAACCTGTTTGATAGTCGGAGGCAACTTCCTGTTGGCTCTCTTCATGCACTAGAAAAGAAACAGAAGGAGAGTGCCAAAGTGAAGATGTATGGTATTGCTGTGCTTGGGTCTCAGGCCACCCATGCCATTCAGGTGGCTTCTCTGATAATACATGGTGGGATGAACAGGGCCTCAAAGGAGTCACAGCTTGATTTCATAGCCTCTCCTTAGGGAGCTTTGTTAATGGCTCTTGTTGAGCAGCAAAGGGGGAAAGACATTGGAGGACCTAGAAACTCCGATGGGCCTTTGCCTACCTGTAGGTTTCCGTGTGGCCGGTGGTTGGGGAAGGGCATGGATGATGGAAGCCTGGAGCGGGTCCTAGTTGGAGAGCTGCTCACATCCCTGCCCGAGGTGGATGAGAGGCCGTGCCGGACCCCGCCACTGCAGCAGTCCCCCAGTGTCATCCGGAGGCTTGTTACTATCTCACCCAACAACAAGCCCAGTAAGTGGAGGGGAGGGGAGGGCCCCTCATGCCACCCAGCCTGGGGATGGACAGATCTTTAGGAGCCCTCATCCCAGCCTCTGCACCTGCCTGAAGAACCTTACCTCTGCTGACAGACCTGCCAGAGAGATTTGGCACCCTCCTGTTATGGGTCAGTGGTAGTATGTGGCACTCTCCTCAGAGGCCTGGAAGGAGAGGGGAAAGCTCGTGTAGCCCAGGCTGGGTGCTCTTTAATATTTTTGCATGATCTTATAGAAGAAGGGGTCTACTTTCCAGCCTTCTCATCCTGATTTATAGGCTTCACAGTCAAGTCTTGGCTATCTATTGGTTGTCAGAAATTCCAGGGTAAAATGGAAAATAAATTTTACTAGTATTTCTTAGAACTCTATTAACTTTGGCTTCTCCTCCGATATTTTGGGAAGGGCTATTTCAACAAAGTTGGGTGGGCAAAAGTCTCGCTTCCTGGGGTCTAGCTGCCCTATGGGTCCCCTGGGCCTTCCTCCCTATGTCCTCATTTTCTACTCATTCAGCCAAGCACTCTGAGATTGAGAGGACGTCTGCTTGATTTTTATTAGAGCTGAACACTGGGCAGATCCAGGAGTCCATTGGGGAGGCAGTCAATGGCATTGTGAAGCACTTCCATAAGCCCGAGAAAGAGGTGAGCCTTCCTGCCCTCCAACCCCGGGCCTCAGGTTGAGTAAAAGGGAGTCATCTTGATTGTGTACTTTTCTGCCTGGGTGCTCCAGGTCCATGTGCTGTGGGCAGCCCAGAGTCTGGTAGAATGTGTGCCTCAGCTAGTTGGGGGTGGAGCCGACTCCTTCCTCTGGGGCCCTTTGCCTCTGGTTCTCTGTTTTTTTTCACACTGATGACACAGTGGGGTCTACGGGGTCCCCCGGTAAACAGTGCTGATTTCTGTCTGCCTCTAGACTTGCCTGGGTCTCTGCAAACAGTGGCTCTACTGGCTTTGATTCCTTCTGGTGGGGAGTCTCCTTGTGTGTGACCTAGATCCATTATCTGTTCCTTACCCATTCCCTTGCAGGTGTTTACTAAGAGCTGGTCTGAGCCAGAGTGCACTGCACCAAGTACTGGGGTACAGGGATGATCCCTGCAGTCTTTTGCCAACTCTGGGCTGTGATTTGGGGATGTGGTGGTGGGAGGCAGCTCAGATGAGACCAGCCTGTTACCCGTTTCCTTACCTAGCGAGGCAGTCTGACGCTGTTGCTTTGTGGAGAGTGTGGGCTCGTCTCAGCGCTGGAACAGGCTTTCCAGCATGGATTTAAGTCACCCCGGCTCTTCAAAAATGTTTTCATTTGGGATTTCCTGGGTGAGTTGGGCTAGGGTATGAAGGTAGGAAAAATGTGTGTATGGGGGTCCCCAACTGGCATGGATGCTGACCACTGGGATCTGGGTGCAGAATCCAAATCAAGCAACTCTTTGATCTGTTGTTTGTTCTGGTTTTACTTGCTGTGGATGACAGGAGCCCTCTTCCCCCTCTTCAGTGAACCTTTACCTCCTGAGAACTGGGTGGAGAAGATTCTGCTCTTATGCAGCATGGGCTTAATCCTGAGTCTCACTTTCTCTTTGTTGATGTAAAAGGCCAGTTGAGAGTAGTGGAGCCCAACCACTATGTATGGTGTCCACTCAGAGAATTTTCATGGAAGAAGCCATCCCCGGGGCTTTCTTGTATCTTCAGACTAGGCAAAAGACCATCTTTATATTAAGGGCCACATAAATAAATTTTAAAAATAAGGTTCCTTTTGAAACATAATCAGTGATTTCTGAGCATTCATGTTGTTATTATGAAGTTGTCTGCATGGACTTGAAGAGGCTTGCAGGATAAACAGACAGGTGTGTTTTAAGAGCATTTGTCACTGGCAAGCTTTTCTGTTCTTCACAGAAAAAGCACAAACCTATTATGAGACATTGGAGCAGAATGAAGTAGTCCCTGAGGAAAACTGGCATACAAGAGCCCGTAACTTCTGCCGATTTGTCACTGCAATTAACAACACTCCTCGGAACATTGGCAAGGACGGCAAGTTTCAGATGCTGGTGTGCTTGGGAGCCAGGTACTGCTGCCCCAGGGCTCAGGGTACATGGCAGCCAGGCTTAGAGGTGGTGCCAGAGTTTAGTGTCATGGTGGGTGGCAGTAGTGTCCAGGGACCCTTGGGCAGGGGATGCCTTGAAGGGCTTCTTAGAGGCCATTAATTTCTGTTGTGTGTCCCCAGTATGTGTGGGAATCTGTTGGGGGAAAGCAGGTGTAACTGGTGGAGGTGGGGCCATGTTTTCATGGGAAGTTTTAAAATCACCCCAACTGGGGAAATTGGAAGCAGAATACATATGTATTTATTCCTTCAGTAAACATTTGAATGTACCAGGCCTTATGGAAAGTGGTAGGAAGAGGGCTGAATAAAACATGTCCCTGCCATTTAGAAGTTTACTTATTCTAATTTTAAAAAGCAGAAGATTGTGAGAATCCCCCAAAGAAGTACCTACTCATAAGGTATGCTGAGAATGTAGAGGAGAAAGATCAGAGAAGGCTTCAGAGAGATGATTTGGAGATAAGCGTTTAATGAAAGGAAGTAACAGAATGTGGGAAGGGCAGTGATAGGCAACACAGTTGAAAGCTGGGGGTCCTGAGGACCTGGGACAGAGAAAGATCTCTCCCATATTAGGACAGCATTGTTTATCAGGACTGAAGTAATACGAACTTGATACAGGTGGTGTGCTGTGGAGTGGGAAGGACTGTGCGGGGCTATTCCACTGTGTCAGGTGAGGGAGCATTAAGCCCAAGTAAACTTGAGGCAGTAGTTTATTCAGGACATATAAAGGAGAAGGGGGCATAAGGTTAAAAATAGACTAATCTAGGCACCATTCGGGAGGGTGAGGCAGGATATCTTGAGCCCAGGAGCTTGAGGGCAGCCTAGGCAACATAACAAGACTCTGGGTCAAGACAGACAGACAGACAGACAGACACACACACACACACACACACACACACAAGCCAGATTTGCCAGTTCATATCTCAGGTCGGTCACTTACTAGTATGTGATCTTTGACAAGCTATTTAATCTCTGTACCTCAGTTTCTTCATCTGTGAAGTTGAGATAATGACACACCTATCTCATAGCCTAGGGCTGTCATGAAGGTTAAGTCTCATAACTGCTGGCGTGTGTGAAGTGCTGTGCGCATCAGTGCTGATTCCTGGTGGTGGGTAGATGAGGGAGTAGTGCTCACTGCAGTCTGTGTGAGTTCGGGTTGGTGTCCCAGGCCTGGGCAGCTCCCAGTGGGAACCAAGCTCTGGTAGGGAGGGGAAGAGGGCTGTGGGAGCTGCCAGCTTCTCCAGCTTCAGACTTAATTCAAGTCTCCCCCTTGACCTTGCGTCGTCTCTCTTCCTTTTCCTCTGCCTTTCTGACTGGCCTGGACCACTCCTGCCCTGTCAGAGATCACCTGCTGCACCACTGGATCGCCCTGCTGGCTGACTGCCCCATCACTGCACACATGTATGAGGATGTGGCGCTCATCAAAGACCACACACTTGTCAACTCCTTGATCCGTGTACTGCAGACATTGCAGGAGTTCAACATCACACTAGAGACTTCCCTCGTCAAGGGCATCGACATCTGACCTCCCAGCACCAGCCAGCAGCAAGACCAGGAAAGACTCTCCCTGCAGCTCCGCCCTTCTTCCCAAAGGGACCCAAGCAAGCTGTGCAGGGAATGGAGAGGAGGAGATGTACACTCATTGTAAAAAGAAAACTAGAGGATTTTTGGAAAAAATAATCTATTTTAGAGTTTATTTGCCGATTTGCTTTTTACACACTTTCATGTGAAAGAGTGATAGGGAGAGGGAGCAAGGTTGGTGCCGCTTATTTTGAAGCTGGTGCCCTCCCTTGCATGGCCACACACTGGGAGTCTGCGGCCTCCTGGACTGAGCCTGCGTGTGGGGCTATTCTGCTTCCTTGCCCCGACGTGTTGATGAGGCCATTCCACATCGTTTTTAAACTAATGTTTTCTATATTAACATTATTATGGATATTTGGCTTTCATGGGCCACACACAGGTGTGCTGAGCAGGAAGCCCCATGCTCCAATCAAGGGATTTTTAGTAGTGCCTCTACGCAAGCGCTGAGGAGTCAGCCCCATGTCATATTTTTTGGGTTTTTGTTTTTTGTTTTTTTTTGGTCAGTATTTGGGAAGGAGACATGCTGGGACGTGTCACAGTGCTGTCACCATGCAGAAAGGCACATTTCCTCTTGGCACACAGTTGCACAGAAGTAAACATAAGCATGTTTTAACAGCTTTTCTTTTTTTTTTTCTTACACTTTATTTAACCCTCCATTGCGTGTTTTAAGTATTTTTTTCTTTTTTTCTGTTTTTAAAGAAAGGAAAAGCTTGTCACAGTCTAACTGGCTATGTTATTACTGTTAAATTTATGTTGTTTTGCAACTTAGAAACCAGCTACAGTATGGCCCACTTAATAAAACACCTGAAATAATACTGTACGGGTCACTGACTTTTTTGAGGGGGTGTGATTAGTCGGTGGCAGAGGGTGCAGCGTGGTCTGCCTGAGAGGACTGGGCTATGCATCACCTCTCTCCACCAGCTGGACCTCAGTTGGCTGTGGACTGCCCACAATGCTCCTGCAGGCCTGGGGTTTCCTCAGTTCTTCGCCCTGAAGGGCCGGGAGCTCTCATAGCTGGTAAGTGGCTAATTGAGAGGGATGTTTATAGGGGTTATTTTCCCACTCCACAGAGGAGACTGAGAAACAGAGGGGAAAAGACCAGGCCAGTATTACAAAGATGGTCACTTGGCTGAGACAGGATGGGCCATTTCTTAAGAGGATAAGGGAGACAGCGTGTGGGAACATAGGACACAGAGGACCCTGTCTGCCCTGAAAGGGAAAAAGCCCTTTCTTGGGAGAATGGTTTGCTTTTCCAGGGCTGGCAAGTGGGAGAGTTTTATAAAGTCTTCCCAAATGCCCTGGACAGTTAGTCATTACATCATTGTAGTCCTGTAATTTCTTGGATGCTGGCACTTCCTCTCTGCCTGCTTCATGCTGGGCCTGCCCCCTAGAGCATGAGTCCCTACAGGGCTGAGGGAACCTCTTGTCCGTCTCCATCTCCGTGCCTGGTGGGTGGTGAGTGTCCTCTGAAGGCTTTTGGAAGGGATGAAGAAAGGGAGGCCAGGAGAGCTGCAGTGCAGCGTCCTGCCAGCAGGGGGTGTGAGCAAGCCGAACTGCACCCAGCTACCTGAAGACCACTGAGTCTTCAGTTCTTTTGGAGTTAGGGAGGGAAGGTGAGGGGAGGTTGGGCTGTGCCTCTGGAGCAGAAAGAGAGGATTCCTGGCTGGGAAAGAAGGGAGCATGAGACTCAGCTGTATGTGTACATATTGGGGGGGCCTAGGCCCAAGCTTACCTTAAGCTAGGAGTTTCACAGACATGCCTCTCCCTTTCTCTCACAACTCCGTAGATTATCCTAGGTTTGTAGGTAAGGAAATTGAGGCTCAGAAGTAGTTCAGTTGCTTGCCTAAGGCCACACAACTCTAAGTGTTTTGCAGTTTCCAAACTTGTGCTTTTCCATTGACAATGACTCCGTTATTTGATTCAGGTCTCTGCTCAGCTGTCTTCAGAGAGACTTACCCTAACCATTCAGAAGGACTGACTGGTTCCATCAGTCATTTTTTATTCCTTTATTCTGTTCTATTTTCTTTCCTAATACCTGCAAAAATTACACTGTTTATGCTAAAAGCAAGTCTTAAAAAGGTGAGACTTGGTCCACTTTGTTCATTGAATAGTATCTGACACATGATAGGTACCCAGTATTTAGAGTAATAGATGAATTCGTTGATAGTGGTTAAGACTACAGACTATTAGAGCTGAATTTCTTAAGTCATATCCTTGTGCTGTCGTGACCTAGGCCAAGCTATATAACTTTCCTGAACATTTGTGCACTTGTCCACACAGTGGGTCAGTAATAGTGTCTGCACCCTACGGATATTGTGAGGATTAAATTGCCTAGAATATGTCAGTCTTGTGTAAGTGCTTGATAAATGTCAGTTGTTACCCGGTCGGCCCAAGCCCTGTCCTGGTTCCTGGTGTAGAGACAGCTGAGACCCAGACTCCCATCCTCCAGAAAGGCAGAGGAAAATGCTGTCAGGGAGTATGAAGCCAGGAGGTATTGACCACGACGAGTTCTGCCAGCGTGGAGGACTGTCAGGGGAGGGGGAATGGGATGCCAAGAGGACAGCACGCATGAAGGCCTGGAGGTGTGAAAGTGCCCAGTGATCGTGAAGCTTGGGAAGTCCAGAGTGCTGTCTAAGCTAGGAGATGGTACAGGTTTGTGGGCCTTCTCCCTACAAAGTGAGAGACAAAGGGCTGATAGGTATCGAAGTGCCTTGAGGAAATGTGGATTAACTGGATGCGTAAACACATGCTGTAGGCACAAAAGTCAGAGTCATGTCACCAGTGTGTGGCTTGTGTGTTAACTGCTGCTGTGGCTCTCCTTGTCTGTCAGAAATAGAAGTCCATGATCTGAGCACAACTGCTGGGCTGGGCAGCGGGGAGATGAGGGTGAGTCACTGGTGACATGTGCTCATAGTCAAAGGGTCTGATTACCAGCACTTGACTGCATCTACAAGGGGCCCGTATGTCTCAGGGAATGGGGGAGCACCATTAGGTAACATGGGAATACCTCCCCTCCTTTATCTTCTCTCAGCTTTTAGAAGATGATAATCTGAGGCAGCGTTCAAGGTAATCAGAAGACCTTCTTACAGGTGGACATGGGTCTCCTGTGCAGCTGACCAACAGGTCATGATTCTGTGTGATGGCTGTGCAACACCCAGCGTGTGTGTTCCAGTGAGGGCGTTGGTAGCCTGGGCAGCACAGCAGCAGAGGAGCTCTGCCTTGCCAGCAGATGCAGCTGAGAAGGTGGCCATGAACCTGTTTTATATGTTAGGGCTCAGCTGGGACCATCTAGCCTGCTGCTGCTCCTAATCGCTGATTGTGCTGTGAATGTCTCACTTTCTACTGTGCTTTGTTTTATAATCTGCTGCAAATCCTTTCTGGAATGATGTGTGGTAATGTAGCTGAGTATTTCTTTTTCTTTTTCTTTTTTTTTTTTTTTTGTAGCTCAGTATTTCAAGGACACTCAAGTCAGCTGCATTCTGTGTGGGGCCCAGCCAGGCCTCCCCAGCATCTTTGGGTAAATCAGGTGCATTTGATCCTCCCAGCACGCAGCGCCACCTTTTGGCTTCTGCGCCTGCTCTGGTTCTGTGCTTTCCAGACTCTGAGATTTCAGGGACTGGTAAGTAAACAAGCAAATGCACTCAGTGAATTTTTATAAACCAAACACTCTGGTCAAGAATAGAACTTTGCCGGTCCCCCCAGTCCTCCAGGAAACCCGCTCTGCATCCTAGTCCCACCTGCCTCCCTCTAGACTTCTCAACTCAAGTAATCATTTCCTAAAGTTTCTTTTTTGCTTCAACACCCAACTCTGCATTCTTCCTCTCCTTTAAAATTTTTCAAGACATATTTTAAGTCTTTTTTAATCTAAAGGGTCTGCTCTATTCCTTTCTTTTCCTTACAATTTGTTGAAGAACCTGGGCCTGTGATGGCGCTATGGCACGCGTGCTGCAGTGGGCTGTTTGTATCATTGAAAGCTCTAAAAGGTTTGCCATCATTGCCCTAGGCATTTGATCTGTAGAGTTCTCAGCTTGCATTTTGCTAATTTCATGCCAGTGGTACAGTTCAGTGTGCTCCTTTATGCTCTGCATTTCCTACAAATCAGCAGCTAGATCCAGAGACTTAATTTGCTTCAAGTTAGCTGGGTGTGATGGTGTACACCTCTAATCCCAGCACTCTGGGAGGCTGAAGCAGGAGAATCACAAGTTTAAGCCCTGACTGGGCAATTTAGCAGGACCCTGTCTCAAAACTTAAAAAATGAACAAAGGGTTGGGGATGTAGCTCAGTGCCAAAGGACTTGGGTTCATTCTCCAGTACTGAAACAAAAACAAAAACAAAAACAAAAACAAAAAAACAACCCTTAAGTTTGATCCCTTTGATGAGCCTGGGTGGTGGTATGCTCATCTATAAGGAAGCAAATAATGTCTGGTCACCACATTTTATTATAGTATCAGCTATGAATATTCAATGCCTATATGTAACAAATACAGGTAACTTGAGGTTGCTATATGGGGATATTATAGTCTATCAGTTTGTTTCCATTTTGGTATGAGTTTTTTTGTTGTTTGTTTGTTTTGTTTTTGAGACAGGGTCTCACTATGCAGTTCAGGGTGGCTTTGAACTCACTATGTAGCTCACGCTGGCCTCGAACTCCTGGCAATCCTCCTGCCTCAGCCTCCCGAGTGCTGAGATTACAGGCATGGGCCACCATGCCCGGCTGTACGGAATGGTTTTGTAAGGAGACGTTTCCTTTTCTACTACTGATTTCCCTGTAGAGTTTGTGTAGAAAAACTAGTACCTAGAAGCTGCCAAACTTAATATGTTCCCACTGGCTTGAACCACCTGTGGTTCAGAGCCACCCGGCAGTGAGACATACAAATTACAGCCCTTTTGTGAACATGTTAAAGATTACTTAATTTTTCCTTTCATTTACCCAACTTCTAAGATAATGAACTGGTTCCCTGTCATCTTCAGAAGGTGACTATTTAAAAAATATTATGAATTCATAGATAATTGCACTCCATTGCAATTATTATCTTTATTGTCCTATCTTTGGCCATTGGGAGCCTCGTGGATCAGCCATTTCTTCAAAAAGCCCTGGTTTCCTTAAATAAGAAATGGTATTGCAAGACCATACTTGGGCAGTAGAGATGCTCATTAGTACAGGTTAGTTATTGTGTCTAAATCTATTCAGTAGACAAAGCTTGAATTTATATCTAAATATAGCATCTTTATGCATTTTATATAAATATATAGAAAAAGATAATATACATATTTAGAAGCATTATTAATAAGATGTAGAAATTATATATATTAAGCTGAGCATGGTGGTGCATGCCTGTAATCCCAGGACTTGGGAGGCTGAGGCAGGAGCATTGCTGACAGTTCGAAGCCAGCCTGGTCTACCTAGGGAGTTCAAGGCCAGCCTGAACTACATAGTGAGACCTTGTCTCAAAAAAACCAAAAAAAAAAAAAATATATATATATATATACATTAAATACAAATATAAATATGTGTGTATGTGTGTGTATAACACACGTACCCCATGATTTTATAGTGATATATTTAAATTCAGGATCATAGGATTTTTATTTAACTTTTTATATATATTACGTCTTTATCTCATTTTCTATAATGAGAACATTTTTTTTTAAGAGTAGAAAAATTTATTGAGAGAGAGCAAGCTCCTGAGAGACAGGAGGGGTCCCGAATGGGTTGTCTGAGAACGTGGTTTTCTAGGGCAGAGGGAATGATAGGCTGGAATGTCCTCTGATTAGCCACTTTATCCCACATAATACAGCAGTCTCAAAATAACTATTAACACTTCCACCACCAATTAGGATCACAGGAAATGGTTAAATGGGTTTTTTGGCATCCCCATTCTTACCCCCCTCCCCATTTTTGAAATGGTTGCCCTTTCCCTCTGACCAATCATATACTATTTCTGTCAACTTGTTTTTTATTTCTGCTTTTCAAGCAGCAGAAGCCGAGGCAGACAACACCTGTGAAAGCTAAAGGGGGATGGAGCTAGAGTCTGCAGGGAGAGGCTTTGGGTCTGGTCCTGTGAGAAGAGGACAGAGGGGAGGGAAGATGGGGTAGGAAAAACGTTGGACAACAGATTGGCTCTGGGAAAAATTTCAGTCCAGTTGATGGGGAGTCCCTGAGCAAGAGCTGCTGTGAGGTGAGTCCCAGGTGGGCAGGACCAGATGCACCAGTACCCCACGGTGCTTGCCACTGTCTAGAAGCAGCCCAGCATTCACCAGGGAAGTAGCTGGAGGCTGCCGTTAGTTGTGCTGGCCCTCAACCCTCTGATCCCTGGCAGGTTCTTGGGAAAGAGATTTGAATGCTAAATCAACTTAGCCAACACAGTCTGCTTTTGCACGGCACAGATCTACTTTTCCGTCCATGTTTGGGGAGTGGCAGTTCTATGCTGTGCATGGTTTATAGGGGAAACCAGTTGTGTCTCAAGACTAACTTCATCAGCAGTGACTATAATTTGTCTCCAAAAGCTCCCCCTTCAGCTGTGCCTTCAGCAGGCCATCCCATTGCTCCCAGAGGTTGGCAGCTTCTGGATGGTGCAGTGTGTGAATGACCAGTAGATCTTAGTGTCGTGGGCCCCTCCCTCACCTCTTTCACTGTGAAGTGGATCCCTGGTTTCATGCTGTGCTGGGTAGTTCTCTGGTTGATCAGATACTTGTGAGCTTCTGGATATTGGTGCTAGATGAGGTTCTGTGGGAGAGAAGGAAAATGTAGTCTAAGAATAAGTTTCTATCTCCATGAGGATGAGTTGCTAGCCCTGCCAGGCTAGAAGAAGCTTAATATCACTGACTTGCTGCCAAGTGGCTACCTGGTCTCCATCAGGAATAATATCATTCTGGGCCTCAGTGTTGGTCCCTGTTGCTGGCAGATTGGACATTGAAAGTCAGCTATAGCTAGATCAGCTTTGGTATATGGGAGTCTGTGCCGTTGGGCCCATGTGTAGCCTCTGTCTCTGCCACTGTGACCAATTCCATGCATATGCCTATTCCAGGATGGCCAAGGATGGATGTAGCTAAACCATTCAATCTACTTGGTGGTTCTGTTCTTTTCTGCGGAAGATCGCTTTCTGCTATGTGTTGTGAGAAACAAAAATCTTCACATTTTGTGCTTACTCCTAAATATCCATCCACTTTCCTCTACCCTAGATCTCTTTGTCCCAGTCTTCCGGACTATTTCCTTCCAGGCCCCTGACGAGCTAGCTGCCCAGGAATGTGTATACAGTCTCCTGCGCATAGTTCTCCTTCCATAAGCAGGTGTACCGCTAACAGCTCTGCTCACTGGGAAGATTTTCCCTTGCCACTGTCTCTCAAGGCAAACCCTGAATGTGGCTGCCAAGCACCCTGTGTCTGTTTTTGGCTTCTGTCTGCATATGAAGCTGATCCATTAGTAAACCTGGCTGAATTACTATTTCCATCTTGACAGGTCTGACAGAACCCAGTTTGTAACTGCAGTTTTGGACATACTGTCACTTGATGGTCAAGCATTTCATCTGAATGAGGGCCTATTCATGTGCCAGAAGCTTTCTCAAAAGGTATATAATTGTCTGCTGCAGATGGCATGGCTTTGCTCCAGAACCCCAGGCACCTGCTTTGTGAATTTCAGTGGGGCTTACGAAGTGGTCCATACTGCATCTTTACCCATCACTGACACTTCCAACACCATAGAATGCTGGATTATATCATCCAAATGCCAGGCAATTTGCCCAGCTGCATGGTCTTCCTGTAGAGTCCTTTTCTGCTCTGGGCCCCACTTAAAGCTGGTAGATTCTGTGTTGCCAGAGAATTCCTAGGAATGGAATGTGTAGCCTCCAGAATCCAAAGAGGCCTACTAGGGGCTGTGCTTCCCTTCTTTGTGGTAGAGGATGCATGAAACATCAATCTGTCTTTTACCTTTTCTTTTTTGGTCCTGGGGACTGAACCCAGGTCCTACCACAATCTGAGTGCATGTTCTAACATTGAACTACACCCCCAACCCTATCTTTTACTTTGAATGGGATATTCTGGCACAGTGCCCACTGGATGCCTAAAACTTTCCTGTTGTGTTCTTTTCTATTCCAGTGGAACAAGAAGATCAGAAACATTTGGCATTCATGTGGAATAGGCAACAGTGTTCATTTACAGTTTTCCTCCAGAGCTGTGTTAATGCTCTTGCCTTCAGTCATTGTCTAGAGAGATCTGGACCAGCTGGACAGCCCATAGAACATCACACAGGTCATTACATTGATTAAATCATAGTGACTGGATGGGATAAGCAAAAGGTACATAGTTTATCAGAGCAGCTGCTCCAGAAGGTGGATGGGAAACCCTGTGAAGATGCAGGGACCTGCTATTTTTGTGAAGTTCTGAGGTTCCTTGGCTGGATCTCAACTGTGCAGGGCCTTGAAGATCATCAGAAGGACTTTTTTTTGTTTTGTTTTTAAATCACTACTCTTAGAGCCCTGAGAAATCATAGAAGGCTTTCCTGGAGGTGAGTGACAGGCTCAGATTTGCATTTTGAGGAAGGCATGTGAGGATCCCAATTAGTAGCCACAGGGGAGATGAGCGCAGCTTGGATTGGGGGTGGAGGGTGGAGTGGGAGACAAGGAAATGGATTCTGGTGTTGCTTCAGAGGTAAGACTGACAGGATCTGCTTATGGATTAGATTAGGGTGAGGAAGGTGTAGTATTGTTAAGGATATCTCCTAGGTCCTAGGGGTACATAGTCTATACTTTAGTTCACACTGCAGACTTGTACTTTTAGCCAACCTAAAATGTGTGGGGTGATATGTATGCTTGAATGCACAGGCTTACACTCACCTGTGGGTACAGCTATTTGAACTTCCTTTTCTCATACTATTACAAGGGAGGTTGATGCACTACGAGAAGCCCTGGAACTTGAAGTTCCTTCCTGCCTTTTTGCTGACCTGAAATGAAGCCTGCAGTTTCCTTTGGGGGTGGAGCAGGTCCTGAACACTTCTCCCCTGGCCTTCAGGCTGGGGTCTCAGTGATCTCAACTTCCAAATGGTTTATTATAAGATCTGACCTTTAACTCGAGCTACACAAGCTGGACAGTTGCAGCAACCTCGGAACTGCAGGATTAATTCCTTAGTGCTGGTTTCTATTGCTTGAATTTCTCAGCCAGTTCCCTAAGCTGTTCCTGACCCCAGGATGGGGCCCAGGCATCACCATACTAAACTGTGGGTTACTTTCCATCATGGTTCAAGCTCTTGGTTCCTGATCTGCTGCTCCATCCTTGGTAAGCAGGACATACCTTCCCTGCCACTACAGGCAGTCATGGCCAGGCAGATCTTTTGAATTCTTATGCTCCACTTTCTCACAGTTCTGTGTCTCTGAAAGTTGTTATCACTGAGAACCCAAAACAGAACACATTAGGGACTGGCCTCCCAATGAAGAACCTTTAGCCAAGATTCCTGGTAAGACTATAAAAACTACTCTTCCTGGCCTTGTGTTTTTGCCTCTTTATTTCAGTTTTGGGGTTTGGAGGGCATCTCTGGTGAGAGCTGAAATTGTGTGACCTCAGCTCAACCTGGTAGCATCTTGAAGTTCAGAGTTGCTTGTTTTTAGACAAGGTCTCACCATGTGGTCCAGCCTGATCTCAAACTCAATGTGTAGTCCAGGCAGGTCTCAAATTCTCAATCTTCCTGCCTCAGCCTTCCAAGTGCTAGGGTTATAAGAATATGCCACCATGCCCAGCTCCCTCTACCATCTTGAGACCATATGGATTTATACAACTTTATAGCAAAAAGTAATACAAAAGTTGAATTAAAATTGGTGCTTGATTTTGTTTGCAAAATTTCACTTTATATTGAATTTGCAATTGTGATTCTTTTGGGGAACTTTTTATTTAGTAATGTTGCTGAAACTCCAAGCTGGCATTAACCTCAGACACTGACACAGCTAAGTTTTTGTTTTAGACTACTGTGGGACCCACACACCCAGATAGTGTGCCATTTCCTTTTATGTATAAGAAAAACACATCAGCCCTGTGTTACTGTGTGCAGAAGACAAAAGGACCTAGCAAATAAGTGATTTTTAAAAATAAGAGAAAATTAGGTAAGGAAATTACCTAAAGCTTCTAGAGCTGTATTTGCAGGTGATACCATCTTGTATACTGAAAATCCTAATTATTAAAAACTATTAGAAATAACAAAAGAGCTCAGCAAGATTTCAGGATACAGGATCAATATCCAAAAATAAATTGTGTTATTATGCAGTAGCAATAAGCAAACTGAAAATTAAAATTCCATTTATAATAGCATAAAAAAGAATATAATACTTAGGAATCTTTAACATAAGAAGTACAGAAAATATATCCTAAAAACTACAAAATATATTTGACAGAAATGGAAGACTTTAGTAACAGACATCCTATGTTCATGGGTTAAGAAACTTAATATTAGTAATATTATTAATTGTTAAATAATATTCCCCCAATTAGTCTACAGATTCAGTGCAATCTCTACCATTAAAAATCCCATCTGCCTTCTTTGCAGAAATTGATAAGCTGATCCTAAATTCGTATGGAAATCCAAGGGACCTAGAATAGCCAAAAAAGTTTGAAAAAGAACAAAGTTGGAAGACCCTTACTTCCTTCTTTCAAAACTTACTACAGTAATCAAGGCAGCATAGTATTGGCATAAGGATGGACATATAAATCAATGGAATAGAATTCAGTCCACAAATAAATCCTCACATTTATGGTCAACTGAATTTTGGCAAGGGTGCCAAGACATTTCAACGGGGGAAAGAAAAATCTTCTCAACAAAGGGTGCCAAAGAATCAATATGCCAAAGAATAAAGGTGAACCCTACCTCACATATATAACAACTAACTCAAAATGGATTGAAGACTAAATACAATAGCTAATGCTATAAAACTCTTGGAAGAAAACATAGGCATAAATCTTTGTGACCTTGGATTAAGCAATAGTTTCTTAGCTGTGACATCCAAAGTACAAGCTAAAAAGAAATTAGACTTTAGATTTAAAAGCTTTGTGTTTCAGAGGATACTTGTTTCAGAAAGTAAACAGACAATTCATAGAATACAATATTTATAATTTGTATATCTGACAAAGGACCAGAATCTAGTTATATAAAAAACTCCTATAACTCAATAATAAAAAGACAAACAATCCAACTTAAAAATAGCCATATATCTTAAAAGACTTTTCTTCAAAGAAGATTTAAAGCTGACCAACAATCATACTGCTGAACATTGTTAGTCACCATGGAGATGTAAATCAAAACCACAATGAGACACAGGTTGAGTACACTTTATCCAAAATGCCTGAGACTAGAAAAGTGAGATTTCAGACTTTACTGGATTTTTGGAATATTTACATAGACTTTACTGGTTTAGAATCCCTAATTAACAAATCCAGAGTTCAAAGTGCTCCCAAATCCAACACTTTGGATTTCAGATTCCAGATGTTTGGGGTAGCGATGCTCAACCTGTTCCACTTTACATGCACTAGGCAGGCTGGACTTGAAAAGACAATAGCTGGACACAGCACATACCCGTAATCCCAGCTGCTCAGGAGGCAGAAGCAAGAGGATCACCTGAGTCCAGGAGTTTGAGGCCAGCTTTGACAATGTAGTGAGACCCTGTCTAAAAAAGAAAGAAAAGAAATACTTAGGGCTGGAGGTGTAGCTTAATGGTGGAGCATGCACTTAGCATGCATGAGCTCCTGAGTTCAATCCCCAGTACCACTTATTTGAAAAAAAAAAGATAAAAGTGTTGGCAAAGATGTAGACAAATGCAAATCTGCATGCATTGCTAGTGGAAATGTAAACTAGTACCACTAACTTTGCAAAATAATCTGGCAGTTCCTCAAAAGGTTAAACATAAGAGTAAGTGTATGACCGAGCAGTTCTACTCCTAGGTGCCTACCCAAGGAAAATGAATACATGTTAACACAAAAGTTGTACATGAAAGTTCACAGCAGCATCATTTGTAATGGTGCACAGTCAATAGGTGGAGACAACCCAAATGTCCAGTATTGAGCAATGGATAAGCGGACCATGATGTATCCATAGAACTGAAAGTCATTTGGCTACACAAAGAGTTAAAGCACTGATACATTCTGCCACACGTGTGTACCTTAAAAAGAGCACGCAAGCTGGGCATGGTAGCTCAGGAGGATCCCTGCAAGTTCAAGGCTAGCCTGGTATTGAGACTCTGTCTCAAAAAACCCATAAATAAGTATGTAGACTATGATTCCATTTGTGTGAAATGTCCAGAACAGGCAAATCTACATGGGCAGAAAGTAGATTAGGAGTTGCGTAGATCTGGGGAGGAGTGGGAAGTAACAACAGTGGATGTGGGTTACTTTCTGGGGTGGTAAAATGTTCTAAAGTCAACTGTGATAGTTTGCATAACTCTGCAAACATACTAAAAATAAAGAAGTCCATACTTTAAATTGGTGAATTTTGTAATACACATCAATAAAACCATTATTATAAAAATGTCAGGGCTGGTGATGTAGCTCAGTGATAAAGTGCGTGCTTAGCATGTGTGCAATCCTGACTTCAATCCCCAGCAATGGGAAATGGGAAGGAAGGAAGGAAGGAAGGAAGGAAGGAAGGAAGGAAGGAAGGAAGGAAGGAAGGAAGGAAGGAAAGAAGGAAAGAAGGGAGGGAGGGAGGGAGGGAGGGAGGGGAAAGACAGCAGTTGACCAATCCAAATTGTTCTTTCAAATTCCTTAGGCTGGTTCATATCCCTAAAGCAGTGTATCCAACTGTGACTAAGGGGTCCCCCAGGATGCAAAACATTCAGTGCTGAAACTTGGAAAGTCCTGAGCCTGTCAGGAAGAGCTGGATACCCAACCTCTGGGACATTTCTTAGTGATAGGGCCAGGAGCTGTCTGACCTTAAAGAAGGAAATTGTTCTCAGCCCTATTCTTGTGGAGGTCTAGAGTGGTGGGAAGAAACAATCTTCTTAAATCTCCTGTAGGCAATAAAGCATGCCTTGTGATTAAAAAAACAAAAACAAAGCAAAACCAAAAATAAAACCTTTGAGAGAACCATTTAAGCATGTACCCAATTATCTGCTCAGTTACACTGTCACGTAACAATAACCAGTGTTTCATAGCAGAGACATTTATGCTCACCAAATATGCACAGACTTCTCCGCACACGTGTACCAGCACCTGGCAGTCAGGCAGGCACATCTGACCAGTTCTGGTCAGGAAGAAACAAGCACAGGCTCTAGTGCGTCCTCATAGGTCCCGCTTGGTCCTCCCTCTTCCCTGCCTCTGCCCAGCTTTCTTCCAAGCTGCTGGCCTTGCTGATCTGCAGACTCCAGGGCCACCAACTGGTTAAGGTTAAAGAGGCAACCGTCTTCCACAGACTGTTTCGCCAGCTTCTGTCACCCTGCGCAGTCTAACCCTCATGACAGTACCTTTTGCTATGTCGCTCACTATGGTTCTGCCACCCTGCTCAAGTCCTCACTGACACCAAGAGCTGTGGGACAGCCAACTGTCCTTTGGTCTGAGGTGATGGATCTCTCATCGCGGAGACCCTGGAGACATGGCCTGAGAACTGCCATTCACCAGCTTGGCCACAGGGAGGGGATCCTGTCCTCAAGGCCAGGCAACTAGAAAAGCAAGAAACCACTGGCTTTCCCAGGCAAATATTTGGGTGCCTCTGAGCTATAGCCACTGGAGCCACGTGGAATTTCCAGGTGGCAAACATGTAGCTGGGTTTTTCTTCTACTTTAAATGCAAGGAGTCCTAAGGGTAGAGATGGGTGTCTGGTTCTAAGGCTGTTAAACTGGGGAGTTTAAACAACACACATGTATTAGCTGTAGTTTGGGAGGTCGACAAGTCCAAGATCAAGGTGGGAGCTGATTTTGGGCTCTGGCGAGGGCCCACTTTCTGGCTCAAAGGTGGTAAACTTTTTGCCATGTTCTCTCCTAATGGACAGGAAGTAGGTCCTCTTGGGGTTCTTTAGGACACTAATACCATTTTTTAGGACTCCACCTTCATGAATCCTGATTACTTCCCAAAGATCCCACCTCCTATTAATTTAGGGGGTAGGGTTTCAATATATGAATTTAGGTGGAATGTAAGTATTCAGTTCATAACAAAAGATAAGTCTGGTGGGTAGTCCCCTCCCTTGCATCTACAATGACCCAAGGCCCAGGGTCAGGTGGGGTTCCTTCATTGGTTATAAATACGATCCCCTTAAAAACAGCTCAGAGAGATTCCAAGCAGAAACCACTCTCTGAAGAGGGGGAATCCAACCTCAGGGGACTACTTCGAAGGGAATAGATTTCACTTAGATGTATAAGTTCTGGTTTGTGTGTGTGTGTGTGTGTGTGTGTGTGTGCTGGAGACTGAGCCCAGGGCCTAAAGCATGCTAGGTAAATGTTCTACCACTAAGCTACCCTCCACCCCTTCTTTTGTATTTTTATTATGTGGGTACTGGAAGTTGAACTCAGGACTTTACACTTGCCAGCAGGCACTTGTGTCACTGAGCGATATCACCGGCCCTTTTTTTCCTTTATGTGGGTACCGGGAGTCAAACTCAGGACCTCTCGCTTGCCAGGCAAGCACTTATGCCGCTGAGCTACCTCACTGGCCCTCCACCCCTTCTTTTAAATGGCAGTTTCCTTTGCAACGTGGAGTACTTTGGGCCCAGAAATTTCTACTTTTGCTCTTCCATTTATCTGATGAGTAGGTTATTTTAAAAAGTATTTGAAGTGATGACTAAGTATAGAGAACGGAAACAGAATTTCCTAAGAAGAGACATTGCAGAACTGATTAAAGTATCGGGACACATACCTCCTGTGAGTTCCTTAGCTGGCCTGTTTCTTCTCTCCAAAGTTGTAATCAGTTAAGCGTGTAGTGAGCACAAGTTTCATGTTAGCACCTGTGTTGGCAGGGATGTGAGGAGAAATAAATACTGCTAGGCTCTCTCCCAAGGCAGCCTCCCACGCAAGACTATGTACCAACCAGTCATGGGAGAGCCCATGAACACAGTGACAATAATGACGATAGTTGTGGAAAAGATCACTAACATGGTGGAGTACTGTGCTAGCTCTAAACCAAGCACAGTTCCAAGTACTTTATAAGAATTACTCATTTGAAGCTATATGTGGTAGCACACACTGTGTCCCCAGCACTCTGGCTGAGGCAGGAGAATCACCAGTTCAGGCCCAGTCTAGGCAACTTAGTAACTTAGTGAGAACTTGTCTCAATAAATAAATAATAAACAAATAGAGCTGAGAATGCAGCTCAGTCTGAAGGCCCTAGGTTCAATCCGCTGTACCCCAAACAGAAAATAAAAAATAATACTCACTTGACTCTTAAAACTATTAATATCCAGGTTTTGTAGGTAGGAAAACTGAGCCCTGAGGGAGGTGAATTGACTTGCCACACAGCTAATAAACCGTCGAGTTGACCAGGGAGGGCGCTCTCAGGGAAGGCTTCTTGGGGGAAGGTGACATCAATAGGGAGGACAGAGAAAGGTGTCGTGGTCGTCTGGGGCCTGGTCCTCATCCTATGTGCATTGACCACATCTGCTTGGAATTCTGTTGCCAGCTGCCTACTCAGGGTCAGCAGCCCAGGAATTCTGGACCCATCCTGGCCTGCACACCCCTTGCTGTCCTACTGAGCCTTCCCTCAACCAAGGGAAGCTACACCTGTGGGGAGCTGCTAGGGTCCCAGACTTGACCTGTCCACTCGTTCACCACCTCATGCTGCCTAACAACCAAACCTGGTTTCCACGAGCCTCTCACTGAGGATGCCTGAATTACCAAAGTGATGCGAAGTCATCATAAAAAACACTCAGGCATTATGCATGTCATCAAACGATGGAGTTGACTCCAGCTGCTTGCTCAAGTTGGAGGAGATGATGTTAAAGATTTCTAGATGAGGGCCGGTGAGATAGGTCAGCGGCATAAGCACCTGCCTGGCAAGCATGAGGTCCTGAGTTCAACTCCTGGTACCCACATACGAAAAAAGGGCCAGTGATATCGCTCAGCGGCACGGGTGCCTGCTGGTGCGTGGGGTCCTGAGTTTGACCACCGGTACCCACCAAAAAAAAAAAGAAAAAATAATTTTCTAGATGAACTTTTGGGTATGAAAGCTCAGGAATTTCCTGCTAGAAAAAGCAGGCTTCATGAGGGAGGCCTCATACTGTGTATAAGAAAACAAAAGAATATGAAAAATTTGATAGTTTGGTGGTCAGTGAGCACCCACAGGACACGGAATGTGGGGTCTGGGGACAGAAGTGAGGACATCCATCTCTCCTAGTGAGAAGCAGGGTTGAGGTGATCATCCAGGAGGTCAGCCAGAAATGGTGGGAACAGGGATGCTCCTGCTGATTTAAAGTCATCTACAGCACCGCGTGGAGCTGTCACCCACCCCTCAGCAGAGTCTGGTGTAATAATCTTTGGGAGAAATCAAGGGAGAGGGGCAGGGTTCCATATTTGGGTTAACTAGGGACAGAGAGAAAGGAACAGCTGCGGAGAGGGTGATGCCAGGGGAACTGAGAGCAGCAGCAGGAAGAGGAAATAAGAGCGAACATGAGAGCCAACCCAGAAACTTGCTGCAGCGTGGGGGCGGTGGTTGGATGTGCACACTGTATGCTATAAAGACTTTGTCATTTTTTTTTTTTTTAATGTTAGAGAAAGGATAATCTTTCGAGGTTGGAAGATTGGAGACACAGGGAAGGCAGAGAAATGAGCTACAAATATACCCAAATGAAAATAAAAATACCCTCATGCTGATCATAAAGAGAAAACAACTCCAATATTTTGGTGTATATCTTTCAGACATTTTCCTACACACACATCTATATCTAATTTTTTTGTGTGTGGATATTGGGGGTCAAACTCAGGACCTTGCGTGCCAGCAGGCACCCGTGCCACTGAGCGATACCACCGGCCCTTTTTTCGTATGTGGGTTCTGGGAGTCAAACTCAGGACCTCGCGCTTGCCGGGCAGGGGCTTATGCCGCTGAGCCATCTCACCGGCCCAAAAAATGATGTAGTTTTATCTATTCATTTGTGTGGTACTGCTTTTCTTTTCTTTTTTTCTTTTTTTTTTTTTTTTGTGGGTACCGGGGGGACGACCTCAGGACCTCGCGCGCCAGCAGGCGCCCGTGCCGCTGAGCGATATCACCGGCCCCTTTTTCGTATGTGGGATCCGGGAGTCGAACTCGGGCCCTTGCGCTTGCCGGGCAGGCGCTTACGCCGCTGAGCCATCTCACCGGCCCTCTAATTTTTAAAGTGGGATGGAATGGGCGTATCATTTTATAGTCTCCCTTTACCATTTTACATGGTATTACAAGCATCCTACCATTTCAATAAATATTTATTGTTGGTATTATTTCTAGGGGCTGTGATAGCATTTTGTGGAAATACCATGGGGGGAGGGAAAGAGGGAGAGAGAGAGAATATGAAATTTAAAAAATCAAAGAGAGAAAAGTTCCTTGTGGAGTTTCCATGGAGGATATCCATGTATCCATGGAGGATAAAAAGAGGTGTCAATATTCCACAGACTTGGTTGAGTGGGACATTCTTCTACCCAGCAGAGGCGAGTGGAAGTGTTCCTCCACTATTTCTGGGTAAAGGGGAACTAGAAAGTCCGGTCCGACATACTACCTTGCGCACCAAGCATTGTGATCTTAGCAGGAGAACGCCTTTTCCAAGCACTCCTGGTCTGTCATTGTCATCCAGATCTTAGGGCGGGGTCTTATTAATTTTAGACTGTGGCCTGAGATAATGATATATATAAATTTCAATTCTTTGAATCTTTCTGTTATTCTCTTTCCCCCTTCTGTTACCTTGGTAATTTTATTCCTTTATTCTTCTTTTAGGGATTACCATGGAATTATAATATACATTGGCTTATCAATGCCTAGTGTAAGTTATCACTCTGACTTCTTGCCAGACAATGTAAGGATCTTTACAGTAATAATTTCGTTTATCTGAGTTTGTATGCTTTTATTGTTATGTACTTTAATTTTTTCTCCCTGCTTTCTTACTCTATATGTACACACACATAATATATATCTATATTACATAAAATAATCTAGGTAATAAGTAATAAATATGTTACTTTTATATAATTTAAGCCTTATGAAGATATTCATATTAAATTATTGTTATTATTTTATACATACAATAGTCATCTATCTTTCCTCCCTGCTATGGTTTATCCCCCCTGAAAATCATGTCCAAATTTAACCTTCATTATGAGATATTAAGAAGTGGGACCAGGTGGAACTTTAGGAGGGAATTATTTCAGCACTCTTGAAGGCTGAGGCAGGAGGATCACCAAGTTCAAGCCCAGCCCAGGCAATTTAGTGACTTAATGAGACCCTGTCTCAAAATAAAAAGGGCTGGGGACATAGCTCAGTGTGAAGGTCCTGGATTTAATCCGCAGTACTGACGAAAAAATTGTCTTTTAAAAAGTGGGCTGAGGATGTTGCTGAATAGTAGAGTGCTTGCCTAGCATGCTCAATGCCCTTGACTCAATTTCTAACACCACTAAAAGAAAAAAGAAAAGAGGTGATTGGGCGCTGCCCTCCTGAATAGATTAACCCATTCTCACAAGTAACCGGTCAATAGATAATCTCAAGAGTGGGTTTGCTATAAAAGCCGTTGGGCTAGGTCCCTGTATACTCCCGACCTCTCCTCAGAAGCTGCCCTGCACCGCCCAGGACTTTAACAGCTAGGAGGCCATCACCAGACAGATGAGCCTTGGATGCGGACGGGAGGTGAAAGAAACCTCCTTCCTTCCAAACTCACCCAGCCTGTGGTGCTGCGTCACTGCCGACAGAGAATGGACTGAGACCCCACTGACCGATGTTCTTCCTTACTGCTTGGCTCTAGGATCATTTTCCTTCTGAAAGAGCACCCATGAGTGGTATTTCCCATTAATGCAGGTGTGCTGGCGTTAAATTATTTCATCCTTTTGGGAGAATATTTAACTGAGTATAGGATTCTGGGTTAGTACTTATTTTCGTTCAGAGCTTTGAGGATATTCCATTGTCTCTGACTGCTTCTCTTTCCACTGAGAAATTACCTTGCAGCCATATTGTTGTTCCATTCAAGGTAACCTAGTTTCATTGTCATTTTACTTCCCCTATTTACTATGCTTTTCCTTTCCTTTAACAATTTGTTTAGTACATATTTGTGATACATAAAGAATACATTCATCATGAAGAGTTGGTACTTATACATATAGCATCTTAATCCTTTTTACTTCTCCTTCTCCTCCCTTCCTTTCCCTCCTCTCCATCTCTAGATCCCCTTCCCATCTGCAAAAGGTGTACTTCCCTGTTTCCTATCATCTTTTATTTTTCTCTTTAAATTATTTAATCTTTGGGTTTTTCATGTAAGAAAATGCAATATTTAAGTTTGTGTGTCTGACTTATTAGCATTATGGTCTCAAGGTGCATCCATTTTCATACAAATGATTCAAATTTATCCTTCTTTATGGCTGAGTAGTACTTCATTGTGTATATATGCACCATATTTACTTAAACCATTCATCTCTTGATGGGCATATAGGCTATTTCCACGAATTAGCTATTGTAAGTTGTGCTGCTATAAATATGGCTATGCATGTATCATTATAATATGATGTCTTTACCAGAAAGGGAATAGCTGGGTCAAATGGGATTTCTATTTTTAGCTTTTTGGGAATCTCCATACTGATTTTCAAAGTGGTTGTACTAGTTACATTCCCACCAACAATGGAGAAGGATTCCCTTTTCCCTAGAACCTTGCCAGTATTTGTTGTTTTTGAGTTCATGATGATAGCCATTCTTTCTGGAGTAAGATGGGATCTCAGTGTTCTTCTGATTTACATTTCTCTAATGGCCAAGGATGTAAACATTTTTTCATGTACTTGTTGGCCATTTTTACTTCTTCTGATAAGTGTATACTCATTTCAATTGCCCACTTCTTGACTGGGTCTTTTATTTTGGGAGGTCTACATTTTTTAGTTCTTTTTGTATTCTAGATATTCATCCTCTGTCTGAAGAATAGCTGGCAAAAACTCTTTTCTGTTCTGAAGGTTGTTTCTTCACTCAGTTGTTTGTTTCCTGTGCTATACAGAAGCTTTTTAATTTGATATAATCTCACTTGTTGATTCTTTGTGTTATTTTTTGTGCAGTTGGGGGTTCTGTTCAGAAAGTCCTTGCCTATGCCTATTTTACCTATTTTACTTGCAGCAGATTCAGTGTTTCTGTTTTAATATCTAGGTCTTTGGTCCATTTTGATTTTATTTTAGTTCAGGGTGAGAGATATGGGTCTAGATTCATTCTTCTGCATGTCGATAGCCACCTTTCCCAGCACCAAACAGCTGTCTTTTCTCCAGCATATGTTTTTGAGCCCTTTGTGAAGGTTCAGGTAGCTGAATATGTCTAGGGCACTTTCTGCATCCAAGTACTAACCAGGCCCGACCCTGGTTAGCTTCTGAGACAGACAAGAGTGGGTGTGTTCAGGACAGTATAGCTGCAGACATCTTGGGCACTTTCTGCATCCTCCATTCTGTTCCACTAATCTGCATGTCTGTTTTTGTGTCAGTATCATGCTGTTTTTTTTTTTTTTTTTTTAATCACTGTAGTTTTGTAATATAACTTGAAATCTGAGATTGCGCTACCTCCCGCTTTGCTCTTGTTACCCAGGATTGCTTTTGCTATTCTGGGGTCTATTCTGTTTCCACATAAATTTTAGTATTGTGTTTTCAGGTCTGTGAAGACTGCTGTTGGTATTTTGATTGGGATTGTATTAAATCTAGGGTCAGTCTTGGTAGTATGGACATTTGACAATATTGGTCCTGCCTATCCAGGAATAGGTGATAGCTTTCCATTTTCTGATGTCTTCTTCCATCTCTTTTTTCAGAATACTGTGGTTTTCATTACCATTACTTCCTTGGTTAGGTTTATTCCTAAATAGTTAAATTTTTTGAAGCTACTAGGAATAGGACTGTTTTCTTAATTTCTTTCTTGGTGGGTTCATTCTTGCTGTCCAGAAACACTACTAATTTTTATGTGTTTATTTTGTATCCTGTTATTGTGCTTTTTCTAAATGTGGTATTTATTATGCTTGGATTTCACAGTGTCTCTTAAATCTGGGGCTTTGTCTTTGGTCACATTTGGAAATTTTTTTCCCATTATCTCTTCAGATACTGCATTTTCACATTTTCCCTTGTCTCCTCCCAGGATTTTACTTACGACTTTTGAACTGTTTCTCATGTGTCTTTTATGTTCATTTCCATGTGTTTAGTCCTTCTGCTTCTCCATGTATTTGGCTATTCACTGAGGATATTTTCTTCTTCTTTTTTTTTTTTTTTTAAATGTGGGTACTGGGAGTCGAACTCAGGACCTTGCACTTGCCAGCAGGCGCTTGTGCCACTGAGTGATATCACTGGCCCTTTTCTTCCTTTATGTGGGTACCGGGAGTCAAACTCAGGACCTCGTGCTTGCCAGGCAGGCACTTATGCCGCTGAGCTATCTCACTGGCCCCAGATATTTTCTTCTGATCTGTTTTTCAATTTACTTTAGCTGCTGTTAAACCCATTCATAAATTTCTTTTCATTATATTTTTCAGGAGTATGTTAGACTTCAGGTATGGCTTGATCAAGGTCTGATTCTTTCTCTGAGATACTCTAGGCTCTTCTCTCTTCTGTATATGGGCTTTGGCTTCAGGTTGTCTACACTCTTGGTACCAAGATGGAAGCAGGAGCTACTTGTTCTGTTGATCATGTCAAGCAGGAGTGAGAACGCTGTCATGTTAGCAGTCCAAGCAAGAGTCTTGAGATTCATCGTGAGTCTTCTGGCTTTGTTAACATGGTTGGACCAATGTCTCTGGCCAGGAAGAGGGAATATGCTAATTTAACCAATTAGGATACAGTCTTGGAGCTGAAATTGGGTCAGTTTTCCAAAGCACAAGTGGTGCTTAGAAGAGAAGTGGATACATGGATTGAAATGGATAAATGAAAACCTATGCTTTGTTAGGAGGAGAGGAGTGATGTATACCTGCAAGGAAACCAAAAACTATCTACTACATCTTTCAGTGAACACAATAAGCTTAAAGGCCTTGACTGCTCTTAGAGTCTATATAGCACAAACACATATTGATCAAGATTACTGGTGATTTCTGTGATGGATTTGTTTGGTTGATACTCAGCACTGGCTTCCAAGTCCTTTTAGTATGCCCTTCTGCACTGCAGAGCTTGATGAGCTAAAAAGCAGAATTTCTAAGCTGTCTTGCAGCTTTGGTTCCGGATGGGTCCTCTGCCGGGTAGGGAACAGAAATTCCTTTTACTGTGGGCCTACTCTGGAAAGTAAGTCTACTTTCTGCCAGTGGAATGTACTCACGTGAGATTTGAAAAATAGAAGCTATTTTCCAACTGCTTTTGGGTTGTTTATTTTTTATTTATTTATTTTTTGTGGGTACTGGGGGGGTCGACCTCAGGACCTCGCGCGCCAACAGGCGCCTGTGCCGCTGAGCGATATCACCGGCCCCTTTTCCGTATGTGGGATCTGGGAGTCGAACTCGGGCCCTCGCGCTTGCAAGGCAGGCGCTTATGCCACTGAGCCATCTCACCGGCCCTGGGTTGTTTATTTATTTATTTATTTTTTTTTTTTTTTTGTGGGTACCGGGGGGTCGACCTCAGGACCTCGCGCGCCAACAGGCGCCTGTGCCGCTGAGCGATATCACCGGCCCCTTTTCCGTATGTGGGATCCGGGAGTCGAACTCGGGCCCTCGCGCTTGCAAGGCAGGCGCTTATGCCACTGAGCCATCTCACCGGCCCCGTGGGTTGTTTATTTTTAAGGTGCAGAGATGAGTCTATTAACCAGCTAATGGATGCTGAGAAGCAATTGTTGGAATGATACTTTCCTTGTCTTGATTCTTGAAAGGTTAGTAGCTTGACCAAGTTACACACACAGCAAAGGAGAGCTCAAGCTCAGTGGCTGAATTCAGGGCTACTCGGTGACTTCTTGAGCAGTGGCCCCTTGGTGGGCCCAGTTCTAGTATTTCTGGGAATCTTCCCTGAAGACCCAGCCTAGAGTTTCACCCCTCCCGCTCTTCCAATAACATTTCATGCTCTCAATTCTCTGTGTTAAATGTTTATCTTCTTAAAACATCCAGAACCATTTGAGTTTCCTGTGCTGAGACTTTCTCAATTAGCAATAATTGGGCCTCGGATAAACCTCATTGGCTACAATATTGCTTGAGACTTTCTCACTAGACACCCTTCTGTGCTCTGAACGGAGCTAGCTTATCTCCCAGATTCCAGATTTCCTAATTACAATCACACCATGGCTGTGGATTAATAGCCAGCTTTCTTGCGGCAAGCATGGGCAAGTGCTGTTCTTCAGCACAGCCATAGGATAGCCTCAGCTGAGGCACTGAGGAAATGGCAAGGGGCTGAGCTTCCGGGGCGGGGGTGGACGCGGGACAGAAATTCCTTTCCCTGTGTACCTACTTTGCGCCAGAGCCTGCACTCAGGGCTTCACAAGCATCCTCTCAGCCACAACTCGCTGCAGCCCTGCAAAGCAGGTGTGGCTATCTTCAGTGTACATATAGGGAAATTGAGACTCAGGGAGGTTAAAAGGACCTGCCCAAGGTCCCCCATATAATAAGTAACAGAGTCAGAGTTAACATCCGGGTCCATCTGCACACTCAGCCCGTACTTGTTTACATTTTTAAAATCCCTTTTCCTCATTATGAAGGGAATGCATATTCGTGGTGGAAACGTTGACTCCACCCCTACACCTGCCCCGTTAGTGTCACGGTAGCAAGATGGAGGCAAGGGCTGCTTTTCTACAAACATATTTACTTAATTGTAAAGTCCCTCCTTCTATCACCTATGCTTCCCAGCTTTTGCGATGAGATATATGGACTCTGTTTTCTTTCATTTATTTTTTTCTTTTCTCTTGAATAATGAGTATGAACAATATTTCAGAGATAATTGACAAACTGGCTTTGTGTTGACCTATTCATAAATGGAAAGATTGCCAGTTACCAGCAATAAAATTGCAAAATGAATCAAAAGATAATTGCAAGGAATCACGGGTCATAACTTATTATCTTATTAATTGGCTCTATGAGCTAATTTAGAAGTATTGCGGCATTTCCGTTATCAGTAATCTTACATAATGACTTTTATCGCGTAAAATGACAAGACCAGAAAAAGAGAGGAGGAGGGAGAGAGTATTTTGAGGGCCTATTTTCCCACAGGCCGCAGGCGCTAGTTACCAATTTAAAAGATATTACCTGTTGCCTGTTTAGCCTAAATTGGTTCAGGAAGAGTACTCAGCACGACTGCGTCAACAATTCTAGGGCAGCGGTAGAAAGTTAACTACTCTGCGGCTGAAACTGAACTATGAGAAAATCTCACATTGAAAAATTCCATGGGATGAACACCATGATTCTCAAAACAGTTGGGATCTGGTCTTCATTCAATTTTTAAATTATTTTGGTGGTTATGACAATGAAAAATACCTCCTCTTCAGTTCTCCTCCTCCTCCTTCCTTTATGACAGTTTAGTCAGTCACATTGTCAACAATTAAAAAGTATAGAGAGATAACCATCAAGTTTCCCTCCTTTGACCCCATCAATTTACCCGGTTCCCATTCCTGCTACTGGTAACCATCTTCTTCCTCATTTCCTAGGTATCTTTCTGATACTATGTATATTCAAGCAAATACATATATGGAGTCTTGTTTTTCTTCCTTCTTTACATAAAAGGTAGCAAAAATACACATTTTCTATGTTTTTTCCATTATAGGTATTATCTTAGAAACCTTTCCATATTAGAGCACATGGAGCCTCTCTACTCATTTTTACCACTGCACAATGTCCTATTGTTATGGATGCCATATGATTTATATTTCTAGTCCCTTGTCGATGGCCACTTGGTTTGTTTCTAATCTTGCAGTAATGCATTTTAAAATGATAGATAACTTTGTGTATGTGTCATCTTGCATGTGAGAGTCTATTTGTAGAATAAACTGTCAAAAGCAGAATTGTTGCCAGGTGTAGTGGCACATATTTGTAATCTTGCTACTCTGGGAGGCTGAAGCAGGAGAATCACAATTTTGAGCTCAACCTGGGCAATTCAGTGACTTAGTGAGACCCTTGCTTAGAGTAACAAAAAAACAGGCTGGAGATGCAGCTCAGTTTGAAGGCCCTGGGTTCAACCCCCAGTACCACACACACAGTGAAAATGAAATTGTTGATTCTGAGTGTTCCCAATACAAAAAAAAAAAGACAAAGATTTGAAGTGATGAATTTGCCAGCCCCCATGGTCTGATCTTTACACATTAAGTACATATTCTGAAATATCACACTGTAACCTAGAAATATGTTCATTTATTATGTGTCAATTTTTTTAAAAGGTAGAATTATTGGGTGAAAAGATACACTTTTTTTTTTACAATTTTACTAGATATTTTAAGATTTCTCTTTATAGAACTTATGTTCATATATACTTTCACCACCAATCTTTGAAGTGCTTGTTTTCCCAGTCTAACCATGAGAATATGTTCTCACTGAATTTTTGTTAGGGGACTAAGTGGCCATTTCTATATCAGTGTTTTATTTTGCATTTTAATTTTTTTTTTTTTTTTTTTAGACAGGGTGTCGCTATGTAGTTCAGGCTGGCCTTGAACCTACTACAGAGCCCAGGCTGGCCTCAAACTTACAGCGGTCCTGCCTTAGCCTCCCAAGTGCTGGGATTACAGGGGTACACCAGCTCGCCCAGCTGCATTTTATTCATTATGAATGAAGTTAAGAGTATTTTCATAGTTTAAAATTTATTTATACTGTATTTCTTTCTTTTTTTTTTTTTTAATGTGGGTACCGGGAGTCGAACTTAAGACCTCGCGCTTGCCAGGCAGGCGCTTGCACTGCTGAGCCATCTCACTGGCCCTATACTGTATTTCTTGTCTCTTCATGTCCTTTGCATATTTTCTGTGGGTTACTTGTCTTTACTTACTGACTTCTAGTGGCTCTTCACATATGAGAAAGAATATTCCTTTGACTGTGATCAGATATGAAAACATTTTCCTTCGCTTATTATTTATTCTTTGACTTTATTTACGGTGTCTTTTTAAATATGCAGAGTATTTTTCATTATTGTGTGGTCGAGCTTATTAATTTTTAATGTCTTTTGAATTTTGGATGACACAGGCTTTTCTCATTACAAGATGAAAGATACCTTCCCTTTTTAGTATTTTCGAGTTTTTGTTCCAAGTTAAAATCTTTATCCATTTGAAGTTAACCTAGTGGGGCACGATGAATGTATTCAATTTCATTTATGTCTACTTATTTGTCCTAATACCATTTACTAGTGGTCCATATTTTCTCCAATAACTTGAAAAATCAGCTTTATTATATTGTATCATATATAATTTTGAGATCTTCCTAGTTACAATATTCTACTTCATTAGCCTCTCTGTTTATTTATATGCCAGCATTATAGTATTTTGATAGCCAAGGCTTTATAACATCTTTTAATATCTAGTAGTGCTGATCTACCTCCCTCAACATTATATTTATTTAGTTTTGTGTTACTGGAGTTTTAACCCAGGGCCTTTACACTGAGCTATATCCCTAACACCTCAATTGTGATCCTTCTACCTTGGCCTCCCAGAGTGCAGACATTACAGGCATGGGCCACTGTGCCTGGCCTGGAAAAGCTTATTACCACCCCCTCTGAAACTCTCCAGGCCTGCTGTGTTTTTGGTGGCAGGAGTGGTGGTGGTGGTGGTGTGTGTAACTCTTTGACAATCTTTTCTATTTCATATATATATATATTTTTTTTTGGGTCATTTCTCTCTCCTCTGAGAGCAATTTTGTGTGCATGGCTCTTCTGTTATTTATTTATTTAGGTACTGGGAATCAAACTCAGGACCTTGTGCTTGCCAAGCAGGCGCTGTGCTGCTGAGCTATATCCCCGGCCCTCTTCTGTTATTTAGAAACTTCAATTTTTCTTCTTGTAATTGCTTTTTGTAATTACAACTTTCATAATTTTCTTTGCTCTCCATTTCATTAGATAGTATCTATGACTTCTCTATTATGAGACTATTAAAAACTAGTTCATAGTCTACTGTTTTATCATTGAGAATCTGTTTTTACTCTTTCAATAAACCTTTACTGCCCACTGAGTTCCTGACCTAGCTGAGCCTGGGGAATACAGAAAAGAATCCGAGACACCACCAGCCCTGTGAGCTCCAAGTCAAGCTGAGAACTCAGCCATGGATTCTAACAGGTACAACTGTGTGATGGATCCTGTGGTTAGGATTTCTGCGGTAGGCTGTGGGGAAGGAGAAGAGAAGTACCTAAGTCAGCCTGGGAGAGGATTTAAGAAAGTCCCTGGGAAGAATATATGGAGAAGCTTTGGAGGTAGAGGGCTGGCCGGAGACTTAGAGCTGTGGTGCTTCCAGAGACCATGAATGGTTCAAGAGGGGTAGAAGTGGTGGTGGCGGGGTACCTGCTAGAGAGATGGGGCCTCACAAGGCTCAAATAAAAGACAAGAGTCAGATTATACCGGCTGGTGACTGCCATACACACGACCGAGGCTCGTCTTTAGGGTGTGCAGAGTGTGTAGTCACACAGGGCCTGTTCTCAGAAGGGTCCCGCAGTCGGTGTTACGCTCTGCTATTGCTCTTGAAAGTCCTCATCATCTCATCGTCTGCCTTGTGTTTTATTAGTGAAGTCTGCAGGACAGTAGTGCATGCACGTGAGCAGCGGAGAGCCACCGGATGACGGTGCAGTCACGAAGGGCTCGGGCCTGGCTGCCTGGAGCGCATGCGCCTGCCTTAGGAAGCGTCCACAGCACCGTAGGCCCGAGGCAGCTGGGCTGGGCCCAGGCCCATGCTGAGACGATGACAGCAGCCATGGTGGCCACAGAAGAAAGGGAGTCTCTGCATGGGGACAGTGTTGAGACCCTCAGCGGGAAGCTGGCTTGCGTCCATCCCCAGACCCCATCGCTGTGAGGTCTGCACACACATTCACTTTCTGGCCTAAGAACTGAGACAGGAATTACTGGCACTGAGGCAGTAACTTTGCAGTAAATTATTGAAAAATAAAGCAAACATATGGACTTTGTGATAAAGCATAGCATATGGAGGATTAGAATTCCTTTAAATTTAGAATCTCTGGTCCTCAAAACTATATAAATTGCAAAGCAAATATCTGCAGACTTAGAAATAGAAACCAAATATAAAAATCGTTGCATGAGGTGGAAAAGAGACTTATTTTTATATGAAGTTTCAGATTATTAACAAGAAATTTCAAATTTAATTTTTCCTTTTAATTGAGGTTGTAGCAATATATACATAAAACAGGCGTTTTGAATCATATACAAATCATGAAGGCATATAGTTTCTTATTTAACCCTCAAAGATTATAGGAAATGTCAGAGAAAACATTGAAATGGCATTAGCATTTAAAATTAAATTCAGGGGGCCGGTGAGATGGCTCAGCGGCTTAAGCGCCTGCCCGGCAAGCGCAAGGGCCCGAGTTCGACTCCCGGATCCCACATACGAAAAAAGGGGCCGGTGATATCGCTCAGCGGCACGGGCGCCTGCTGGCGTGCGAGGTCCTGAGGTCGACCCCCCGGTACCCACAAAAAAAAAAAAAAAAAAAAATTAAATTCAGGGCTTGGCATGGTGGCACACCCCTGTAATCCCAGCACTTGGGAGGCAGAGGCAGGAGGATCACCATGAGTTTGAGGCCAGCCAGAGCTACATAGTGAGACCCTCTCTCAAAAAAACAAAAAAAAAAAACGGGCCAGTGAGATGGTTTAGCAGCATAAGCGCCTGCCTGGCAAGCATGAGGTCCTGAGTTTGACTCCCGGTATCCACATAAAAAGGAAAAAAGGGCCGGTGATATCGCTCAGCAGCACAAGCGCCTGCTGGCAAGCGTGAGGTCCTGAGTTCGACCCCCGGTACCCACATAAAACAAAAACCAAAAAACAAAAAATCCCCCCAAAAAATTAAATTAAATTAAATTCAGATTTACATAAAACTTGTGTGAAGAATTAAATCTTTTCAGAAAAATTATTCTGCAAGAATCATCAGCTTTAGATGTAGTAAAATTTATGTTTCAAAATAAATTACCAGTGTGACTGCCTATGAAACACTCCTAACAGATCCATTATCAGTAAAAAGATTCTCCATAAAATAAAAAAAATTATCAAAAATTATTTGACTTTCATTTACCAAGAATGACTAATACCCTTTTAATTATTTTGCTTGAAAACAAAGATCCTCAAAGTATAAATTTTGATGATCTAAAAATGAATTTGCAGAAAAATGATAAATCTATGACCAATCAAAACATTAATATTCTTATTTATTGCATTATATAAGATTATATAAAAATATTACTTTTTGCAGTTGTTTTTATTCATGTTATCCTATTATATTTTACAAGTAATAAAATATTTTTAAAAGGAATTTAAAAATTACTTAATTTAGTTTTTCAAAATAGGATCTCACTGTGTAGTTTGGATGGACTTGAACTCTCTATGTAGTCCAAGCTGGCCTCAAACTCTTGATCCTCTTTGCCTCAGCCTCCCAAGTGCTGGGATTATAGGCACGAATCACCAGATCTGGCAGATATGGTACATATCTCATATCTCTAACAGCACCTTTTCCCCATATCTTTTGGCTAATGGGCTTTGTGTTTTAATTTTGCACTGGGCCCTGCAAATTAAGTAGTTAGTCCTGTGGATGAGGTAGGTTTATGGTATGGGTGTAGACAGAAGGGGGAGCCCCACAGGTTTTGTTTTTATTTTTATTTATTTATTTTTTATTTTTTTGAGACGGGGTCTCTCCATGTAGTTCAGGCTGGCCTTGAACTCACTATGTAGCCCACGCTGGCCTCGAACTCGTGGCAGTCCTCTGCCTCAGCCTCCCGAGTGCTAGGATTACAGGTGTGCACCACCACAGGGTTTTAAACAGAAATTGTCATGTTCATACTTTTGAAGAGGTGCTAAGGATGGATATCCATTGTGTCTGACCTTTTCTGCTGGTCTGTAAGCTGCTTTAGGGCAGCGTTTGCCTTTAACTCATCCTTATGTCTCCACTGCACCTGGCATACATATGGGCTGAATGGAGTAGTGACTTGGGGAATCAGAATCCAGACTCCTGGCATCAAATCCTGGTCTAACATTCCCCAGCAAGTTACTTAGCCTCTCTTCATTTTGCACATCTAAAAAATAAGCAAAATGATGGCATCTACTTCACTGAGTTTTTATGAGGATTAAATGAACTAATATATGTGAAGTCTGAAGTGCTTAGAATAGCGTCTGGAATTTAGATTTCTTTCAAATGTTACTGAATATCATTTGAAAGTAAGTATTTACTGGAAGAATTTTTAAATGCAGTTCTGGAGATCAGTCCCAGGGCTTTGCCCATGCTAGGCAAGCTTTCTACCTACTCTGACCTACTCGTCCAGCCCTGGAAATATTTTTAGCTTTTTGTAAGCAAAATAGAATGTTGGTACAGTTTTAGAACTATTGAAAAAATAGACACCTGGCTTGATACTAAGATAGCACCAAATCTGTGATTAAATAATTAATTATTTTGAGTCCTGAGAGAATTCAACCCTACCCAACTATCTTTCTCCCACCTCTTCAGAGGATCACCTGTTATTCAGTGAGGTTTCAGAATAGAGGTTTATATGGAACCCGAAAGGAGTATTTTCTTTTGGTTGTAAATAACAAAAAACCCAACACAAAAAACCAAAATGAGATACCACTTCGCATCCATTAGGATGGCTATAAAAGGAAAATGATAAGTACTGGTGAGAATGTGGAGGAATTGGAATGCTTGTGTGTTGCTGGGTGGGAATTCAAAATGGTACAATTGCTAAGGTACACGGTACACGAGTTTCTCAAAAGATTATAAATAGACTTACAATATGCTACAGCAATTTTGCTTCTAGGCATATATCCAAAAAAGCAAAGTGAAAGTAGGGACATGAAAAGATATGTGTACACCTACATTCAGAGCAGAATTATTTACAACAACCGAAAGTAGGACCAATCCAAGTATCCGCTAACAGATGAATGTGTAAAGGAAATGTAGAATATGCATACAGTAGATTATTATTTAGCCCTAAAAAGGGAATTCTGACCCCGTTACAACATGTATGAACACTGTGCCAAGTGAAATAAGCCAGTCACAAATGCTGTGTTTCTACTTATATGAGATAGTTAAATTCATAGAAACAGAAAGTAGAATGGTAGTTGCCAGGAGTTGGGGTGGGGTGGGGGAATGAGGGATTATTGTTAATGGGTATAGTGTCACTTTTACAAGATGAAAAAAGTTCTGGAGATGGGTGCTGATGATGGTTACCAAAAGGTGAATGTACTTGATGCTTAAAATAGTTAAAATGGTAAATTTTATGGGATGTATATTTTACCACAATTTTTAAAAATGAAAATAATTTTTTCTTTTTTTTTTGTGGGTACCAGGGGTCGACCTCAGGACCTCGCATGCCAGCAGGCGCCCATGCCGCTGAGCGATATCACTGGCCCTTTTTTTTGTATGTGGGTTCTGGGAGTCGAACTCAGGACCTTGCGCTTGCCAGGCAAGTGCTTATGCTGCTGAGCCATCTCACTGGCCCGAAAATAAATTTTTAAAATAAATTAAAGATGGAAGTGTAGTGACACACATAATCGGAGGTCCTGAGGTAGGGAGTGTCTCCTGGTGGACTTCTCAGTGTTTCTCTTGGCTTATCCTGCGGTGGGGGTAATCAAGATGGCTGCCACGGTGTTCATTCACCATAGCCACCTCACATGGAAGGAAACAGCCCTTCTTCCATTCATTCTAGGCTCTCATGCAAAGGAACTGAGGTTGCCTCTGACTGGAAACTGTCAAATGCCCAGCCCTAAACAAATGACTATTGCATGGGGAAGAGAATGAAAGATATTATCTTAAACCAGCTCTAGGGCTTGAAGTTGGACATGGGACAGGTTCCCTCTTAGGGACATGGGTTGCCGAGGAAGAAAGAATATCTGTTAGGAAGGAAGAAGGAGCAGACAGGGATGGGTAAGCCATCAGAAAAAAATGTACTACCTCATATCCAGCTCAGACATAGCAGAAACATTTTCCTGGAGATATGGCAGCCATCTATGGAGAGGAAATTAATGTGCATGCAAGAGCAGATAGTTTTCCCTGTGTGCATTAGCTCTCAGAACCTGCTAATCAGAGGGCTCACGGGTTTTAATGCATATTTCATTGCTTTTGGGGGACATCCCAGTAAACATCTTTTTACTTGGGGTTACAGTGATATTTATTAATCAAGATGTTACGTTTCGGGCCGGTGAGATGGCTCAGCGGCTTAAGCGCCTGCCCGGCAAGCGCGAGGGCCCGAGTTCGACTCCCGGATCCCACATACGAAAAAGGGGCCGGTGATATCGCTCAGTGGCACGGGCGCCTACTGGCACACGAGGTCCTGAGGTCGACCCCCCGGTACCCACAAAAAAAAAAAAAAAAAGATGTTACGTTTCACTTTTCAAAATATTTGTTGAGACCCACCTCTTGGTGTCTTTAGGCCAAGTGAACAGTATGAGCAAAAGAAGAGATATATGAGGGGACAATGACAGACTGCTAAGCAGTAAAGAACATGACTTGATGCCGCTGAAGTGTAGCGTGAGTGAGGGAGCGATAGGAGAGAAAGCTGGCAAAATAATGGATCAGATTGCCAGGTCTTTGGCTAGGCATTTCTTGTCTCAACTTATTGAGGTAAAACATACAAACAGTAAACTGCATAAAGAATGTTAAACTTTAGACAACATTTCAATGAATTTTTACGTATGTATAATAAGCCCATATAATCGCTATGCAGATCAAGATCTAGAATATTCCCAGCATTCCAGAAGATTCCTTCACGTTCCTTCCCAGAATACTCATCCCCAGAGAAAACTACTACTCTGGCCTCTATCATTATCAATTAGTTCTGCCTGCTTTTAAACATCATAGAAGTAGAATTATATAGTATGTGCCTTCTGTGTCTGGCTTCTTTAGCTCTAGTTAATGTTTATGAGATGCCTCTGTGTTGTTTTATGTATCAAAGTTTGTTCATTGTATTGTTCCCAATATTCCACTGAATAAATATCACACAATTTGTTCAGTCTTTATCTGATGGGCATTTGGGTTACTTCCAGTTTAGTGCTGTATAAATATAGCTGTTATGAACCTTTCTGTATGTATCTTTTGGTGAACAGATGTACTCTTTTCTGTAGAAGTGTGCAGATGTGCTCTTTAGGAGATACTGCTCAACACTCTCCAGAGTTTGGACCAAGGGAGTTTTGACTTTGGCCTGAGAAAGATGGAAGTGATATGATGAACTTTGTTTTACTCCTGCAGGCCCTGTATATTAGTCATTCTCCCATCCCTGGGACACAGTACCTGACAGAATTTAGGAGGAAAGGTTTAATTTGGTTCAAAGTTTCAGAGATTTCCATTCATGGCCAGCTGGCTCTGAGGCAGAGTCATCATGGTGGAAGGGCAAAGCTCTTCAGTTTGTAGTGGCAGAAGCAGAACAAGGGAACAGTGCCAGAAAAGAAAGAGTGAGGGACCAGACATAGACCCCACAGTCACACCTCCACAGCCCAGCCAGTCACACTCAAAAGTGTGCTCCACCAATCCCCCAGGGGGGGTCCCAAAGCCAGTCAAGTGGACACTCTACCCTGACTGCCACACCCTGAGTTAGACGTGTGGAAGGGGGATGAGATTCTATCCAGAGAGGCCAGTAGGGAAGCACCGAGGAAAAACAACAGACCAGGTGAGGGATGAGGCATTCCTGAGCTCATCAAGGAGGAAGAGGATGGTAAGAGGATGGAAGATGGTAAGAAGGTAGAGATGATGTGATTGGAAGTTGTGGGGAGGGAAAGAATGGAGTCCAGGATGTCTGCCAGCCTTTTGATTTGGTGTCAGAAAGACGGTACCCTTCCCTTAAAGAGGGAAGGAGTGGGTTTGAGGAGATGAGCTCATTTTGAACATGTCAAATCAGAGGGACTCACAGGAAATGGAGGTACTATCCAGTAGGCAACTAAACATGTGGAACTGAAGCTAAGGGGTGGCTCGAGACTGGAGATTTATATTATGGATCAAGGGAATGAGTGAAGCATCCAGGGAGAGGATCCCAAGAAGATGGTGGAGAAGGCATTTCCTGAGAGGTTGGGAGAGGAACACCAGGAGCCTGCCTGCTGCCGTGCAAATCACGGCAGGGAGAGTTACCAAGAGGAGAAAGTAGTTGGCCCCTCAGAGGCTGCTCAAGAGTCAGGAAAGATGGGCACTGAAAGGTGGATGGTGAATGCCAATTTTGACCTTGTTGTAGGACACTTACAGCCTTTCTTTGGACCAGCCAGAATCCCATACCATTGGGACTGGGCTGGCCCGGCTGCCAGGCCACCTCAGGCTTGATTCATGGCCTCTCACCTTGCGGAGCAGAAGAGGAAGGGAGAACCAGCCTCAGTGCAAGGACAATGTCTGTGGCTTTTCTGAGGTGTTTGTGGGGATCTCAGTTGGACAAGAGGGCAGACAGCAGCAAGTGCAGGACCACCTGACATTGAACACAGTGACAGTCGAATACAATTTCCCCTGGAGCCTTTTCTCTATGGAAAGTTCCAGTTGTAAACCATATTGACTTTAATCTCAAGTGTCAGAAATGTTGCCCAGGAGGCTGGAAGCCAACCGGCTGAAAGTATGTTTGTATGGAAGTCGGGGCAAAGAAAATAAGATTTAGAACAATTTTTTGAGATCTATGCCAGTGATGAACTTCTTTGGAAAACAGGACAAAAATTGACCCTCTTAGGCAAAAAAGCACTGGGCCTTATTAATTTGTATTTCTACTGATCTATAAACTTGGGGAAACATTGAAGGAAAAGAACAACACATGTTTCTTTATCAGGCAAAAGTGGGCTGGAGGAGGCTCCCCAGAGTTTAATGGGCAGCTTTATGTATTTATATGCTTTGACTGGAGCTAAAGAGCTCTGTGCCACACAATGGGCAGTTTCTAGTCGGATTTTAAAAGAAATAACTTTGATCATTTCAAAAGCAATGAAGCCTGATGCAGCAGAGAGAAAAGAAGGCGGTAATTTATGGCTACCATTAAGGACACAAAGACAAAGGCGGAGAGAACGTTTCACTAAGTGAAGATTTACAAATGTGTAAAAACCAGCCTTAGGACCAGAAATAGCTGATTGTCTCTCTCAGCACCAAACACAAAAGGGATGGGAGGGAGGAGCAGAAGACGGAAAAAGAGATGCAACCTGCCTGTCTTCAACAGGGATGAAAAGGTCAAATGAAAACAACGCGGAAAAGTTACCTTCTCAGATTCTCCATCAGGCAGCAGCAGGAGCAACCCCAAATAGGAGGCTTGCCCTGGGCCCTGGGTGGGTACGTGGGCCGGGGCAGCAGACAGAGATGCTGAGGTGGGGAGCTCTAGGTGATGTATGGGGCCCAAGAAGACATATGCCTTTGTGCATGACCTAGGTGGGGTCTTCCATGTGAGTGCACGGTGCGTGTGTGACATTTATTGTTTTCTGATCAACAAAGTAATGACTGCGTATGTATTTATAGGAGAAAATGGAATAAATACTGGACAGAGCAGCTCAGTTAAGAACATTCATATCCCTGAACGTGCGGTATGGTTGCATCTAGGGGCCGCTGCTGCATTTGTTCCTGCAGTGACCCTGAGTGTAGGGGGCTCCAGGGAAAGGTGGAAAGGCCTGGTGTGTGTCCCTTCTGAGGAGTCTAGCTTGGAGAGGTAGCAGGCGCTGCTTCTGTTCGCACCTGGCCAGGTCTGTGAGCGCGGGTGGTCACAGTCACCATCTGTGCAGCAGGCAAAGTTGGAGCTGTCGCTTGTCCCTGGTGGCCCACCTTTGATTGCCAGGCCCCTTTCCCTTCATGGCTGAGGGTGCCCTGGAGAGATATTGAACTGGTTTACAGCAACACGAACATTTTCTGCAGTGGTTCTGAGCCCCGCAGCGTGCTAGTGTGCCCCACGATGGGACAAGGGGAGCAGTGCCTTCAAAGGGCTAGGGGATGGGGAGTCAGAGAAGGACTGAGTTGGGCTGTATGGAGCAGAGAAGCTAGGGTCTCCCTCTCCACTCAAAAACCTGTTTCCCTGAGCCCTCCTGACAAGGTCAGAAGCATGTGGAGACAGTCCCAGGGCGGCTGTGGAGTTTGAGTACTACGCAGGACACTTTCTGGGCGCCCCGTGGCGGAATATTGCAGGCTGGAAGGGCCGTGCTCACCAGAGGGACTGGGTCAAGTTGTAGGACGCTGCAAGCAGGCGGAGCCTGAGGCTCCCGAGCGCCGAGCGCCGGAGCGGGCGGGCCGGGGTGGGCGCGGGGGCCGCGGTCGGGTCGCGGGCTGACAGCCGCCCTCGGGCCACGGCGGCCGCGCCCCCTCCGCCCGGGCCGGGGAGGGGCGAGGGCGGGCGGGGCGGCACTGCCCGGCCGGGGAGGACCGTGTGAAATGAGGCCGGGGCTCGGAGGGCGGGCGGGGCCGGGGGTGTCCGCGCGGCGGGCAGGGCGCCCGCACACACCTCGCGGAGCCGCCGCCGCGCTCGCCGCCCGCGCCGCCGCCTCTGCCCGCCGCCGCCGCCGCCGCGCCTGCCATGGGGGTCGCGGGCCGCGGCCGTCCCGGGGCGGCCCGGGCGCTGCTGCTGTTGCTGTTGCTGCCGCTGCTGCTGGCTGCCGCCGTCCCGCCGGGCCCGGGCCGCGCCGCCGGGCCGCCTGAGGGTGAGTGTCCGGCCCGGGCGCACCTGGCACGGCGCGCGGGCGCCGGGGACCGAGTCCTGGGTCCCCGCACTGCGTCCCGAGCAGGCCGCGGGGGACCCGGGCTCGGCGGCTGCAGCTCGGTGGCCCCCGCTCCCCTGGGTCCTCACCCGTCGGCCAGGCCGAGGCGCCACCCCGCTCGGGCCAGAGGCCCAGGGCATGAGTCCAGCTGCCCGGCCTGGGACCCCGGACCCCGAGCTGGTGACAGTCCCCGCCCCGTCCCGACCCCCGGGGTCCCTCGAGCGTGCCTGCTGGTCAGACTGCGGCCAGCTGAGCAGGGTGGAGGGTGACTGGGTCCCTGGGGTCCAGCTTCCCATTGCGTAGATGGGGAAACTGAGGGTCCAGCCCGGGCTCCATCTGTGAGGTCGGGGCAGCTTTGTCCCTTTTTAACTTCGGGGTCGGGAAGTTCTCCCGACAGCCTCAGAACTGGCTCCGCGGGCTTCTGTCTGCTGAACGCCCCAGTTTGAAGACCTGGGAATGTCCTTAAGCAGCAACCAGTTTAGGGTTTTGGCAGCCAGAGATAGGAACTCTAGAAGTTCTGCACTAACTGGATTTGAAATACTTTCAAAACATTTTTTTTCGTTGTTGTTTTAAATTAACATCTTGGGATGGTGTCAACCCAGGAGATACTCGTGCCAAGTCCATTTTCCAGGTTGAGACGATGGGCAGGGGTGGGGTGGGGGGCAACGGCAACCCCCTTCCCCCTTTGTACCATATGAGAGCTCTGGATGGTTTTTGCTCAGAGAGCAAGACTCTCTTTATTTCCATTCCCGAAACAACCACTCGGCTTTCACAGCTGTTTTGCCAACCTGGTTCTTCCCTCCTATAGTGGGCATTTAGCATTGCCTCCTCCTGTGCCAAGCACTGGGCTGGCTTGGCATCAAGGACATGGACACCATCTGCTGTCAGACATTGTCTAGTAGAGAGACAGGAAAATAGCAACAACCCCACACCATGTGTGCTGTGAAAGGAGGTAAACGGAGCGCAGGTGGGGGACGCGCCCCTGCACTGGAGGTCAGGGCAGGCTTCTGGGATCAACACTGAGTCTTACAGGCCAATAGACCATGGTGGGTTTGTAATTCCAGTTAGAGGGACTGGCTACAACTGGAAACAGGGACCTGGGCACAGTACGGCTCGTCCTGGGGCTCCTGAGTAGTTTTGGTTGTGAGGGGTGAAGTGAGGTGGGCCAGGGGGAGATGGCACTGGACAGGGCCAAGGTCACATCACACACGACTTGGACACCATGCCAGGTGCTTGCTATACTCTTTTCCAGACACAGACGAGTGTGCCCAAGGGCTGGATGACTGCCATGCTGATGCCCTGTGCCAGAATACACCCACCTCCTACAAGTGCTCCTGCAAGCCTGGCTACCAAGGGGAGGGCAGACGGTGTGAGGGTAAGTGACTTGGGGACCATGGTAGGAGGGCCAAGTAGGGCAGCTTTTTATCCTTAGATTGCCACGCATGTTGGTGAAAGTGCTGCCTCAACCCGTGGATTGCATCACCTGCTCTTTGAAATGCATTTCACATCCTTAAAGACTGGGAATATTAGGTCTTTCCCAGTGCTGATCATGTGATTTTATCTGGCTCTGAAAAGTCCTTTTGTCTAACTTCTAGAAAGGAAAAGAGGTGCCTTAGTATCTTTTGGTCCCACTCAGTTTGGGGGCAGAAAACAGTCATGCTCAGCAGGAGGGCTGTGCCTGCCAGGGCAGGGCAGGGCAGATCCTACACCCCCCAGGGCAGTTTGCACCCCCACTCTGAAGACTGAGGCTAGAGCCCTGCCCTTTCCAGCCGGCTCTGGAGGCTCCATGGCTTTGGGCTGTTTGGCACTGGGACATGCTGAGTGTTAGAGCTACATCAAGGGCCTGTCTCATTCAAGCTGAAAATTCATCTTGGAAAGACGTGTGCAGGGGGTATTTTAACCCTTGGTGCATCAGATCTAGGGGTATGAAGTCTGGACTCTGCCCACGGGGGATTAGCTCGATGTCATGAACTCTAAAGTTCAAGGAGGGCTGGAGTCTGGGCACTCACTGGGGGAGGAGAAGGATGTTGGGATGGAATCATGGCATCTTCAAACTGGCAGGGCTCTTCAGGGGCGCTGGGCCAATCCGTCACTTATTTTACAGATGAATGCTGAGGCCCAGGGGACTTGTGGCCACGATCACACAATTAGCCTATGGGTGAAAGAAAGTCAGGTCTCCACCCCAGCTCTGTCCCAGGCCCACCTCTCTCCTAGTCGCTTAGCCTGCTGCTACTCCTCTTTGGTTGAGTGAGAAATCCTACTGTTTATATTATTTATAGTCAGCCTGTGCAGGAAGAAGTTTAAAATTGATAAAGTGCATTGAGCTCATCTCTGCAGCTCCCTCCTGCCTCTGGATCTGACCTTGGCAAGCATGTTTTAACAAATGCCTATTTTGGTTCTATTCAGTGACCTAGTATTCCTACTCTGATGTTTCAAACCAATCTGTTTCATCTTCTGGCCTCTGAGTAATAAAGGCTCTCGGTATTAGAACAGCGTGTAGTGTCCAGTGTTGCCTGGTCTGTGGTAAACACTTATTCTTGTTTTTCAGTAAATGAGCATGTAAGATGGGCTCAATCACTGGCGGCACCTTGACACAAGGTCTTTTCCAAGAAATATACAAATCTACAAATGAAATATGTAGATACGGAATGTGCAGATGACAAAACATGTGGGCGACTGTCAGATGTTTTTGTAGTGTTGTTTAGCAATGGCCCAATCTCTCTAGCCCCCACCTCCTGGTCTTAGCACAGCTGAGACAAGCTGGGATTTTAAATTGAGCTTTGTTTAAAAAGGAGGCAAGACCAAAAGGAAATAGAGACAGGAAATAGGAATAACAAATGGGATTATGATGGGCAAGTTTGGATCTTGGGGCAGGTAACAGCATCCCTTGGGAATTCATTTGGGAAGCTCTCTTTTGAGCCAGAAGAGGACAACTCCTGCCTTTCCCATAGAAGGAGGCACATGTGTTTCTGGTCAGGTTCACAGCCAGTGGGGTTGGTGGTTCCTCCTCCTGAAGCCCTTGTGTTTCTGAAGCCAAGTTCACATCTTCCCGGACCGGCAGCCATCGCTCCCTTTCTGTCTCCCTCCCTTCTCTTTCTCTCTCCCTTCTCTTTCTCTCTCTCTCTTCTCTCTTCTCTCTCCCTTCTCCCTCCTCCTCCCCCTATCCCCCCAAGTGATGAGAGGATGAAAGGCTTTCATTCAAAAAAATCCAGAAATACTTCTGGAGCCACTTCATCCTGTGCCCTCTCTGAGGTAATTGCTCTATTTGCAGTACTGGAATTCACATATGTTGGTCCTTTGCTTGGGGGAGAAAAGGTCATTTTTTTTAACCATGTGGATATTCCTTGACCTCCAGCCTCTGCCTACTCTTTGGGGCACAAAACTCTGCCATTGCTTTTTTTTAGATAAAGTATGTGTTTAGTAAATGGTGCTGAGTGACAAGTAACATGTCTCCTTATTCTGCACTCTTGACATATCACAAATGAAATTGAATTACTAACAGATTACATTTGAAAAGTCTACTGCTTAGTTTAAAATAACTAATGATTGACTGGCATTATTTATTTATATATGTATATATATTTAAAATTTGTTTTTTTTTTCTTTTTTATTTTAAAGAGAAGAAAAAACAAAACAAAACAAATCAAAAAAGAACAAATTTTCAAAACAACATAATAGGAGGGTAACAATGGTTAATGCATTACGTATTGTTATCTTTAAGTTAGTTATTCAGGATACCAGATATTAGCATTCAATTGTCCAAACATTATTGGCACAAACCTTACTCTTCAATGAACTAAGTAAAATTAGTAGTGTATCTATCTTAACCATCTTATATATAAATACAATTTTTTCCCTTTCCCTTCTTTCTTTTCCCCATTCCCCCATCCCAGTCTCTCTTTCCTTTTGACCAGTTTCTTTTTGATTCACCATGTCTATTGTACATTTTGGATCTTATTTACTCTTTCAGTTTCTCATACTAGAGAGACAACACGATGCTTATGCATGTGCATCCGGTTTATTTCACTTATGAGTATTTTCTCGAGTTGCATCCATTTACCTATAAAAGTCTCCAGTTTATCCTTCTTTATGGCTGAATAGTACTCCATTGTATAAAAATACATCTTTTTTATCCATTCCTCAGTTGATGGGCATTTGGGTTGTTTCCAAGATCTAGCTATTACAAATTGTGCTGCTATAAACATGGGTGCACATATATCGCTGTGGTACAATGTTTTTAGTTCTTCTGGGAAGATACCCAGAAGGGGAATAGCTGGGTCAAATGGGACCTCCAGTCCTAGTTTTTTGAGGAATCTCCACACTGATTTCCACAGTGGCTGTACTAGTTGACACTCCCACCAACAGTGAAGAAGGGTTCCTTTTTCCCCACAGCCCCTCCAGCATTTGTTATTAGTTGATTTCTTTATAGTAGCCATTCTTTCTGGGGTGAGATGGTATCTCAGTGTTGTTTTAATTTGCATCTCTCGAATGACTAGTGATGTTGCACATTTTTTTGTATATTTATTTGCCATTTGTATTTCTTCATCTGAGAAACGTGTATTCATCTCAGATGCTCATTTTTGGAGTGGGTCTTTAAATTTGGGAGGTCTGATTTTTTTGAGTTCTTTATATGTTCTTGATAGTAATCCTTTGTCTGAGGAACAGCTGGCAAACAGTTTTTCCCATGTTGTGGGTTGTCTCTTCACTCTCTTGGTGGTTTCTCTTGCTATGCAAAAGTTTGTTTTTTTTTTTTTTTTTTTGGTGGGTACCGGGGGTCGACCTCAGGACCTCACGCGCCAGCAGGCGCCCGTGCCGCTGAGCGATATCACCGGCACCTTTTTCGTATGTGGGTTCCGGGAGTCGAACTCGGGCCCTCGCGCTTGCCGGGCAGGCGCTTAAGCTGCTGAGCCATCTCACTGGCCCTATGCAAAAGTTTTTTAATAACATGAGATCCCAGTTGTTGATTCTTTGTGATAGTTCCTGTGTGGTTGAAGTTTTATTCATAAAGTCTTTGCCTACACCAATGTCTTCAAGAGTTTTACCTATTCTATTTTCCAGGAGATTTAATGTTTCTGTTTTAATATTTAGTTCTTTGATCCATTTTGAATTTAGTTTAGTGCATGGTGAAAGACATGGGTCTAATTTTAATCTTCGGCATGTGTAGAGCCAATTTTTCCAGCACCATTTATTAAAAAGGCTATCTTTCTTCCAGTGAATGTGTTTGGCACCTTTGTCAAAGATAAGGTGGCTTAGTATGTCTGGAGTTGTTTCTGCATCTTCTAATCTGTTCCATTGATCTTCGGGTCTGTTTTTTTGCCAGTACCACACTGTTTTTATCACAGTAGCTTTATAGTATAATTTCAAATCAGGGATTGTGATGCCCCCTGCCTTGCTTTTGTTGCCCAGAATTGCCTTTGCTATTCTAGGTCTCTTCTGGTTCCAGATGAATTTTAGGATTGTTTTCTCTAATTCTGTGAGATATGTTGTTGGGATTTTGATCGGAATTGCATTAAATCTGTATAACAATTTTGGAAGTATGGCCATTTTCACTATATTGGTTCTTCCTACCCAAGAGCAAGGGATATCTTTCCATTTTCTGATATCCTCTTCAATCTCCTTTTTCAGAGTACTGTAGTTTTCAGTGTACAGGTCTTTTACCTCCTTTGTGAGATTGATTCCTAGGTATTTCATTTTTTTGGATGTTATTGTGAAAGATGTTGATTCCCTAATTTCTCTCTCAGTGAGTTTGTTATTTGTGTACAGAAAGGCTATTGAGTTTTGAGTATTGACTTTGTATCTGGCTACACTACTAAATTTGCTTATTAAATCTAGCAATTTTTTAGTGGAGTTTTTGCGGTCTTCTACGTAGAGTATCATGTCATCTGCAAATAATGATAATTTAACTTCTTCCTTTCCAATCATTATTCCTTTTATTTCTTTCTCTTGTCTAATTGCTCTGGCTAAAGTTTCCAGGACTATGTTGAATAAGAGTGGGGACAGTGGACATCCTTGTCTTCTTCCTGGTTTTAGAGAGAAGGCTTTCAGTTTTTGTCCATTTAGTATAATATTGGCTGTTGGGTTGTCATAGATAGCTTTTATCAGATTGAGATAAAGACCATCTATTCCAATTTTCTGTATCATGAATGGGTGCTGGACTTTGTCAAAAGCTTTTTCTGCATCTATTGAGATGATCATATGATTTTTGTCCTTGGTTCTGTTAATATGGTATATTACATTTATTGATTTACATATGTTGAACCATCCCTGCATCCCTGGGATGAATCCAACTTGGTCATGGTGTATAATCTTCTTGATGATTTGCTGCATTCTGTTTGCCAGTATCTTATTGAGGATTTTTGCATCTATGTTCATTAGGGAGATTGGTCTGTAGTTCTCTTTCTTAGTTGGGTCCTTCTCTGGTTTTGGTATCAGGGTAATGCTTGCTTCCAGGAATGAATTTGGGAGTATTGCTTCCCTTTCAATTTCATTAAAGAGTTTGAGAAGTAGTGGTGTTAAGTCTTCTCTAAATTTCTTGTAGAATTCGGCAGTGAATCCATCAGGGCCTGGGCTTTTCTTTGTTGGGAGGTTTTTAATTACATCTTCGATTTCATTGATTGTTATTGGTTTATTTAGGATATTTATATCTTCTTGGTTGAGCTTTGGTAATTCATATGTATCTAGGAATCTGTCCATTTCTTCTGCATTTTCCATCTTATTAGAATACAAGTTTTCAACGTAGGTGTAGATGATCTTCTGGATTTCTGCAGGGTCTGTTGTGATATCACCCTTTTCATTCTTAATTGCATGGATTTGAGTACTTTCTTTCCTTTTTTTAATAAGGTTGGATAAGGGTTTGTCTATTTTATTTAATCTTTCATAGAACCAACTCTTTAATTCGTTGATTCTTTGTATTTTTTTTTTTTTAGTCTCCAATATGTTAATTTCTGCTCTGATCTTTATAATTTCCTCCCTTGTATGGGCTTTTGGCTTCGCCTGCTCTTCTTTTTCTAGAAGTTTGAGATTCACCATTAGCTTGTTTATTTGTGCTTGCTCTGTTTTCCTGATATAGGTATTTAATGCTATAAATTTCCCTCTTAGGACTGCTTTAATTGTATCCCATAAGTTCCAGTATGTTGTACTGTCATCATTCAGTTGCAGAAACTGTCTAATTTCTTCTTTAATTTCATCTGTGACCCATTGGTTGTTTAGTAGGGTGCTATTTAATTTCCATGTGTTTAGGAAGTTCTTGTGGTTTCTTTTGCCATTGATTTCCAATTTCATTGCACTATGGTCTGATAATATATATGGGATAATTTCAATTCCTTTGCATTTACTTAAGCAGGTTCTATGAGCTAGTATGTGGTCTATTTTGGAGAACGTCCCATGTGCAGCTGAGAAGAATGTGTATTCTGATGTTGTGGGGTGGAACACTCTGTAGACATCTACTAAGTCCATTTGTTCCAAAGTTTGGTCCAGTTCTAATATTTCATTGTTCATTTTTTGTCTAGTTGATCTGTCTTTTTGTGACAGTGGAGTATTGAGATCTCCCAATACAATTGTATTAGTGCTTATTTGATTTTTCACATCCATTAATATTTGTTTTATATAGTTGGGTGCACGGTATTTGTTGCATATATATTTATGATTGTTATCTCTTCCTCTTGGATTGTTCCCTTTACAAGGATGTAGTGACCTTCTTTCTCTCTCTGAATCACTCTTGGCTTGAAATTCACTTTGTCTGCAAAAAGAATAGCTACCCCTGCTTTTTTCTGGGTTCCTGTGGCATGGAGTATTGTTTTCCATCCTTTGACTTTCAGTCTATGAATTTCTTTTTTTTTTTTTTTTTTTTTTTTGTGGGTACCGGGGGGTCGACCTCAGGACCTCGCACGCCAGCAGGCGCCCGTGCCGCTGAGCGATATCACCGGCCCCTTTTTCGTATGTGGGTTCCGGGAGTCGAACTCGGGCCCTTGCGCTTGCCGGGCAGGCGCTTAAGCCGCTGAGCCATCTCACCGGCCCTATGAATTTCTTTTTGAATTAAATGTGTTTCTTGTATATAGCATATTGTTGGATCTTGCTTCTTGATCCAATTTGCCAGTCTGTGCCTTTTGACTGGTGAATTGAGACCATTAACATTGATGGTTAAAATTGATATGTGTTGACTTATCCTTGTCATGTTATTTTCCTGTTGTTGGCTCCCCCTCTTTTTATTTTTTTTTCCCTCCCTCTCTTTAATTGTTTCCCCTGCCTGGTGGATTCCTTCTGTTGGGATACCTGGAGTTGTAGTCCTTGTTATCCCTTTCTAGAATATCCTTCAAAACATTTTTGAGGGCCGGTGAGATGGCTCAGCGGCTTAAGCGCCTGCCCGGCAAGCGCGAGGGCCCGAGTTCGACTCCCAGATCCCACATACGAAAAAGGGGCTGGTGATATCGCTCAGCGGCACGGGCACCTGCTGGCGCGCGAGGTCCTGAGGTCGACCCCCCGGTACCCACAAAAAAAAAAAAAAAAAAAAAAAAAAAAAAAACATTTTTGAGTGCTGGTTTGGTGGTTATAAATTTTCTCAGATGTTTTTTGTCATGGAAGTATTTTATTTCTCCATCAGTTTTGGAAGATAGTTTTGCGGGGTACATCAATCTGGGTTGAAGGTTATTTTCCTTTAGAACTTGAAATACATCATTCCAAGCTCTTCTTGACTTGAGGGTTTGTGCTGAAAAGTCCGCTGTGATTATGATGGGTTTTCCTTTTAGGTGATTTGTTTCTTTCCTCTAACAGCTTTTAAGATTCTACTCTTATGTTGAATTTCTGGAATCTTGACTATGATATGCCTGGCTGAAGATTTTTTTTTTGATCGTGGCTAATTGGAGTTCTATAAGCTTCACTTATCTGAACGTCAAATTCTTTTTCTCTACCAGGGAAATTTTCTGTGATAATGTCTGTGAACAGTGTTCTGATGTCATTTATGCTATCTCCTGCTTTTTCATTGACTCCAATCAATCTTAAGTTATTCTTCTTTGCATCATCTAGCAGCTGCTGGATTGATTTTTCATTGTCCCTTGCTGTTTTCTTTCTTTTCATGATCACTAATTGCAAGCCTGTCTTCCATATCTGAGATCCTGTCCTCACATTGGCTTAATCTGGTACAAATACTTTCAATGGAATTTTTGTTCTCCTGGATATCTGCTTGAATCTGCTTTATGGAGTCCATTTCTTTCCTATGCTGAGCATTCATGGCTTCCATCATTTTCTTAAGCTCGTCTATTTTTTTGTCTGTGTCTGCTCTAGCGTCCTTAAGCGTGGTCTTCATTGTGGACATTATCTCTGCAGTTATCTGAGAGATTATTTCTGATTTAAATTTTTCCAGAGCCTCATTCAATTGCTTTGTTGTTACCACTTCAGAGATGTCAGGTGGGTGGCTTTCGATTTGTCCCACCTCGTTGCCCCCTGGGTTTGCCTTTGGTGAACTGGATGTGTGGGGTTGCATCTTGTTTAAGTGTCGTCTCATTTTCTTTTCTTTCTTTAGTTTAATTCCTGGGGTGATGCTTGTAAATTGCCTATGGTAGGTTGCTTTATTGCTAGTATTTCAAACTCTTAGGAGATGGTTACTTCTCTGAGGTATCTTCCAGGTGTAGCTTATTTTTGGGTTTTGAGCCTGCTGCAAGATCCTACCTCTTCAATTTGTTGGAGATAAGAAGTTGCTGCCTGTTTGGCCCAGTCCTTGGTTCTTTGGTTCTGTGCCACAGTATTTTCTGTGATCCTTAGACAATCTCAGTCTTGGAATACCAGGAAGAAAAGCGCCAGTCAGTGTGTCCTTCACGGCCAGTGCTTCTCTGTACCGCAGCGTCTCACGATACTCCGCAGAGGTCCCCGCTGGAGCCGTGGATGGAGTGGCGGCCGCCCTGAGTTTCAAGTTCAGCTGCTGCCTCCCCCACAAGGGCGCCTGGCTAGTCGCTCTCTCTTGCGGGACGGCCGGGCGTCAGCACTCACCGCCAGTCAGTGTGTCCTTCACGGCCACTGCTTCTCTGCACCGCCGCTTCTCACGTTCCTCTGTGGAGGCCCCCGGGGGCGCCGGCAGTCACCGCGTGTCCGCAGATTTGAACCGCTTCAGTCACGTCGGGATTCCTGACACAGAGAAAAGGCGCTGGTGGCCACCTCCTTCTTCTTTGTTGGAATTTCTCTCTTCACTTTCTCCGTGGGCCCCGAACTGCGCTTCAGATCTTTCCTAGGTCCAGGGGAGCCACTTCCCTCTTTCTTGTCCTCCTCCAGTCACTACATTCCAGTGTCTGGACGGTGACTTTTGGAGAGGTTCACTGCCTGCTTCTTACAGATCCGCCATCTTTTTCCGGAACCAGACTTTTATCATATATTTTTTCTTAAGTTTTGTTTTAGTTTTAGTTCTTACAATTAGGTCTGTGATCCATTTTGATTTTTTGTGTAAGGGTCCCAAGTCATCTTTTTGCATATGGATAGTCAGTTATTCAGAATAGCAGTATTTATTGAAAAGACTATCATTTCTCTCAATGAATTAATTACCTTAGCACTTTTGTCTAAAACTGAATGATCATAAGTGAAAGGTTTATTTCTGGACTCTCAATTCTGTTCTATTGATCTATATATCTCTTTATGCCTTTACTCACCATCTGAATAAGGATTGCTTTATAGTAAATTTATTCCTCCAAATGTGTTCTCTTTTAAAATTGTTTTGGGCCGGTGAGATAGCTCAGCGGTGTAAGCACTTGCCTGGCAAGCGCGAGGGCCCGAGTTCGACTCCCGGAACCCACATACGAAAAAAGGGCCGGTGATATCGCTCAGCGGCACGGGCGCCTGATGGCTCACGAGGTCCTGAGGTCGACCCCCGGTACCCACAAAAAAAAAAAAAAAAAAAAAAGTTGTTTTGGCTCTTTTTTTTTTTTTTTTTTTTTTTTTTTGTGGGTACCGGGGGGGTCGACCTCAGGACCTCGCGCGCCAACAGGCACCCGTGCCGCTGAGCGATATCACCGGCCCCTTTTTCGTATGTGGGTTCCGGGAGTCGAACTCGGGTCCTCGCACTTGCAGGGCAGGCGCTTAAGCCGCTGAGCCATCTCACCGCCCGTTTTGGCTCTTTTTTTGAGCCTTTTGCATTTCCATTTAGATTCCAGGATAAGTTTGTCAAGCTTGCAAAAAAACAAAACAAAAAAACAAAAAAAAACCCATGCTGAAATGTTTTCATGTGTATGTTTTTATATCCCTACATGAAGACAATATACCGTAAATGCATTTTGATTTTTTTCTTTTTAGAGTTCATTCTAGAAATCACTCCAAATCAATTCAGAGACTTTCCTCTTCCTCCTCCTTTTTAAAAAATAGCTGCATAGAACTCTAACAAGTAGATGTACCATATTCATTAAACTTATCTTGTTTATTGACTTCTAGGTTGTTTCTAGTATTTTGTAATTACAAATATGGCTGAAGCACATGACCTTGTATATATTTGTTTTCTTGTTTTGGGCTGGATTCTGAGAAATAGGATGGTTGACTAAAAGATAAATGCATATGTCTCCCGAAGAAATTGCACCTTTATGGTTTATTTCTTTTTTATTCCTCAGACATTGATGAATGTGAAAATGAACTCAATGGAGGTTGCGTCCATGACTGTTTGAATATTCCAGGCAATTATCGCTGTACTTGTTTTGATGGCTTCATGTTGGCTCATGATGGTCATAATTGTCTTGGTAAGAAAAACATTTGGAAATGATAATTATCCTGTACCCACCCTCTAGCATCCCTTCCCTTTTCTTTCCTTTGGTGAAAACTTACTTATTAAGACAAAAAGGGTATGAGAAGCCTATGCTTTTTGACCCCCAAGAAATCAGACTCCCTGATAGAAAATCAGGTAAAGTGTTTTAGTTTTTATATGGTCATTCGTAATGGAAATACTTCATCAGCCCAAGAAGATGGGTGGACATTGTCATTACTATTTATTGATTTTCTGACATTAACTTGTCATCTTTAATATCTTTGGTCTTGGGTTAAAAAGATTTCGACTTATAACTATTTCATTAATCCTGTAAATATCTTTTTTCTGAAATTAGGTAAAACTCCTTGTCCTGAAGACTTCAAATGTGTGCTTGGGTCATTGCCAGGTAGATGCACCGCGACCCCTTTTCTTGAAAGATAGAAAATCAAACAGAAACTTTCCATGAACATCCTCCTAGTATTCCATAAAACAGAAACATCTGTTAGAGTTTCCATTCCTGAATTAGAGACTGCAAGGAGTGTTGTTTTCATTGGTTCTTTATGCCAGGAATAAAATAGAACTTAGAAATAGCAAGCAGTTGGATGGGCTTGAGTGTTGGACAGTCTTTGAGTGATGCAGCACACCTGGCAGATAGGTTTTTGTGGTTTGCTTTTTAAGGCTAGTGTTGTCGGTTTACAGGAAGACATTGTGGGAGACACATGGCAGCAGCGTCCTTTATGGTGGACCTTCATGTAGTTGACCTGCTGGTGTCTACCTGGCCAACTGAGGAGCAGCTTGATCGAGGCTCTGGCTTTGTGGGGACAGCTATTCAAGTGCCCCTTTATGGTATGGTGGAAATAGCCAGTTGATCAAATAAAGATGCTTTGAGAGCAGCATAAAAAGGCCCTAGTGGGCCGGTGAGATAGCGACATAAGCGCCTGCCTGGCAAGCTCGAGGTCCTGAGTTTTACTCCCGGAACCCACATAAAGGAAAAAAAAGGGCCGGTGATATTGCTCAGTGGCACAAGCGCTTGCTTGGAAGCGCGAGGTCCTGAGGTCGACTCCTGGTACCCACCAAAAAAAAAAAAAAAAAAAAAAAAAAATGGCCCTAGAAGAATCCAGGCAGAACTTGTGTTTTCAGTGCTGGGGCTCTGGAGTGGTTGAGGGAAGTAGTCTCATTTGGGACTCAACCTAGATGGGACCTTTATCCCACTGCAGGATCACCTGGAGCTCCGTCCTGAGGGAGACACTGTCCTTTCCTGTCTGTGCCTTGTGGGAGAGTTCAGGCTTGGGTCCACAGGGCCTGTGGCCTTGCAAGCCTGCAGTTGTCAGGAAAAGTCGGTCGAAGGCTAGGGAAGCGGTGATCCCTCGGTAGACTTTTCAGGCAGTCAGCACCACAAAAAGGCATCTTTGAGACCAATCCTGAGGATGGGAATGAACTGAGATGAATTTAAAACTCAGGAAAGGGAAATTCCTTTCAGTGTGTAATTTGTTAGGAATCACAGAGTATGGGTTTTTTGTTTGTTTGTTTTGCTTTCCATTTTCAGAGGGAAATTTCCCTTTGATTTGCCAGCGGTGGCATTTTAAGGCTTCATATCTGATTGTAGACCCGGTCATTACTGTTGTGCTCTGATCCACAGCCTGGGGGAAGTGTGAGCTTCCTAAGAGCACAAGCTGAACCATCCAGAGTTTCAGGACCTGGGCCAGGGCTGGGCGGGGTGGTTCTGAGTACAGGCCTGCTCAGAAATCCTGGTGCCTGGAGTCTTGCTTTGCCTGAGCCCATAACACAAATATTTCAGCTGAGTGTCTTCATTTCTCCTTCTCAGGGTCTCTTTGTGTACTTGCTCACAAGCATCTGCTTGCAGAGGGACCCTGAGCATCCACTGAGCATCCACTGAGCATGTCTGAGGGGCTAAGGATTCTTTCAAAGTCCCTTTGAAAGAGTAAAACCAACACACGGAGACTTTTCTGCCATTCACACTGGGAAGAGCAGGCATACTTTGTTGTAGGAAGGAAGCTCAGAGCCAAAGCTCTTCCGGAGTGGCAGGTTCTTATGTTCCCTGGGATGACTCCTTCCCTCATGTCGACCTCCTGACCACACACTGGTCTCTGGAGGAGGCATCCCAGCATCTGGGTGCTAGCGTGGGTTGAGAACCCAGTCTGGTAGTCTGGAGAAACTCACCAGCCTGGTGATGTGTATTTGTGTATATGAATATACACACTGTTGTATTTATCTGGTTGCAATGTGGCACCCAGCTTAATGACACATTTCTGATTGCTTTGGAGAGAAGATGTAGTGAGTTAAATGTGGCAGCTTAAGAGCAGCATGCTTTACTCATAACCGACCCAGGATGTGGCGCTCAGGGGGACAGACCCCGCCTGCTCACTGTGAGTCCTTACCATGGACATCTAGGCCAGGTGCACCCTGCACAGCTCATCCTCTGGAATGTGCTTCCTTTGGCCTTTGGCATAGACAAGGGCAAGTTTGTTAGGCTTCAGGGGATGGCTCCAGTCCCATCAGTTTAGTCAGACATCTGCCCGGTAGTGTGGGAGGGCAGATGCCTGTAAGATCTGAGGCTTGAAACCAGATAACAGATATTTAAATGTGAATTTTCTGATTCCAGATTTGCCCAGGAGCTAGTGATAGGCACATGAGAAGTTAGACTCGAGAAAATAAATTGCTTTTTAAATCAGTGTTCCCTAGAGCCTTTGTGGTGTCTGAGGCTTTTCTAGATGTTTTCTTTTTTCTGGCTCTGGTGATGCTGCACTCTTCTGCTTGTTTGTCCATGCATTGAACGGTTCATGAGTGCCTACCATGTTCCAGGGCTATGCTAATTAAAACAAAAAGCTCTGTCCTCAAGCAGTTTGCAATCTAGCAGAGATGGGCAGGCAAAGGGTTTTGAGGATGCAGACAGGTAAGTGTCTCAGTACAGCAGAGCGCAGGATGTCACAGCCTTAGAGAAGAAAGGTCCCCGTGGGGTGGCAGGAGCAGGTCAGAGAAGACTTCTTTCTGCCCTGCCTTTCTCATGGCTCCTTCTCTGGGACTTCTGGGACTCATGCTTTCTCCTCTATTTGCTCTAGCACTGCTCAGAATTCTACCTCTCTCTGCCCCCTTTCTATATCCCTTTCCTGCTTTCCCACACTCCTGCCTTTGGTTGCCTCATCTACAGCCATCTATTTATGCCACATCCACAGGTAAATGGTTTTCAAAGCTGAGCTGACACCTCCACCTGCCCCTTAGGTTTTGTCCACCCGCTGGACCTGAATCTCAGCAGATCAGGCATCCCCTCCTCTGCCCTGAGGGAGGAGACACCTGTGGCTCCATCCCCTGTGTCTGCGCCAGTGCCAGTCTCTCTCATGTTTCTTTTCTAGACAGCCTCAGTGTCAACTTTTCATCCTCTGAGGAGCAAGGGAAGGTTGACACCAGCCTCATGGGCACCTTGCCCATCCAGTCTTTTCTGTGCCTGCTGTCCCAGCAAACCACCGCCCTCCCTAGCTCTCTGTCCCCTGCAAGGGCAATGTGGCCATAGCCATCTCAGGTGCGCATGTGCAGCTGGACTCCCTGGATCCCTGTTCCTTCTCCTCCCAGTGCCCTATACCCTCCATTGCCTCCCTAATTTCCCCAAAGTCAGGGTCTCACTGTGTCTCCCCTGCTCTAGTGGTAGCAGCTGCCTCCCAAATGAATTAGGAACTTCTTTGCCTGGAATTCAGGATCCTGCACGTGACCTCAGTCTGTCTCCCACTGTATCTCCTGTGACTCCCTCATGTCCCCTGTGCTCCAGACAAATCCAATGACTCACTGCGGTCTGAGTACTTCACGCTTCCCAGCCTCCGTGTGCCAGCTCACACTCCCACCCCTGCCTGCTAGCTCTTCTCTCAGGATTTAGAACTGAAGAAATCCTAAGGACCCATCTTTTATCAGCTTTTCCATAAAACCCATGTGGATGCCACACAATCAGATGTGACCTCTCTTTCCTCTGTGCCACCTTTCACCTCGTCTCAGAATCATTTGTGAGTTCCTCTCCGTCCCTCTCCTGAAGGGCTTGCTTCTGGAGGGCAGGAATGTTATCTTACCATCTAGCACCGGGCCTTGGAAAGCAAAGGTGTTCAGGACAAGTTGACTAAGCTGATGATCTCGTGTTTGTGCCAGGGCCCTGGCTACGTCAGCCCCAGACCTGTGAAGGCTGGGTTAATCATCTGTGGGCCCCAGCGGCTCTGATTCTGAGAGCTTCTATGATGCAGGGCTAGAAGAGGACCCTCATGCCTGCTTGCCAGGCTGGGTGGGGCATTTGAAACAGTTGTAGAAGCAAAGGCTAAACCTTCTCCCCCTCCAGATGTGGACGAATGCCTGGAGAACAATGGCGGCTGCCAGCACACTTGTGTCAACACCATGGGGAGCTACGAGTGCCGCTGCAAGGAGGGCTTTTTCCTGAGTGACAATCAGCACACGTGCATTCACCGCTCAGAAGGTACAGTACCTCTGCCCTGCTGGGGGGCAACAGGCAGAGCCACACCTGAGAGTCCCCCCGACCCAGTGACCTTAGAGGAGAAGTGAAGCATATAGAAAACCTGGAGGTGTGAGGAAGAGTCCGTACTGTGCTGCTGGGGAACTGTGGGCGAGTTACTTACCTTCGCCTTCCTCACCTGGCAAAATCAGTGCCTGTCTGGGGGAGCTCTGAGGTCCTCACACCCTTTCATATTCTTTGATTCTAATCTTTAAGTAGAGTCCATTGCAAACAGGATTAGATGTCTCTGGAGAAGTAGGATGGATGATCTGCCAAGTTTTTCAAAAAGGTGCCGAAAACCACAGCACCAGTGTGAGCCTGCCCCTTGCTCTGGTGGGTGGGGAGGGGTCTGGATCTTTTCTGTGGAAACTGGCCATAAATTGCCCTGGTTCCAGCCCCAAGCTAGTTCTGGTCCTGTCCTGTGTTTTGCATTTTGGAACTCTGAGCCTCAGGGCCCCGAGGGGCAGAAGAACTCCTTCCCCAGGAGCTGTCTACACTGTGATTTCTTTCACCCCTGCACCATTCCCACTCCTCTCTCCATAAACCTGCAGAACTCGCTGCTCTTTTGGCCTCCTTCTCATGCTCTTTGCTTTGAGTTTAAGACTTTTTCATTCCTGTTACTTTGGTGGAGTCTTGGGAGAGAGGGGCATTAAGGACATGTGACCAATCAGTTATTTTTAACTAAATATCATCCTTTTAATCCTTCTTAAGCCAAAAAGCCACATAATGGTGGCTGTATTTCTCTTGTGGTTGCATCTGCCTGTTGTTAGGGCAAGTGCCCTAAATATTAGACTATTAACTCCTCTTACCATGTGCTGCTTATTTATTCCCATATCTTAAGAGTGAGGTCATTTTAAGTTCTTCTGCTTAATCACAGAAGGTGACTTTTCAAGGGTTTCTTCACGGAAGATGATTTTTTTTTTTTTTGTGGGTACCAGGGGTCGACCTCAGGACCTCACACGCCACCAGGCACCCATGCCGCTGAGCGATATCACCGGCCCTTTTTTCGTATGTGGGTACTGGGAGTTGAACTCAGGACCTCGCGCTTGCCAGGCAGGCGCTTATGCTGCTGAGCCATCTCACCAGCCCCATGGAAGATGATTTTGTCTCATTTTCTGAGAGTAAAGATTCACACCTTCCAACTAACTCAAATACCTCTTTGTGTACTAAGAACAGTTGTCAGAGACACCACTGGGGGCCAGTGGTTTGATGGCTAATACCACCCCAAGGCTGCTCGTTTCCAGCATTTGGGGCCAGGCGGTCACACACACTGCCTTTAATCACACAGCTTTTTTTTTTAATCTCACACTAGATGTGGCCCTTGGGTGGCAATTGGGTTTCATTTTCCTGCCGGGTTCTCTGGACTCTTTGGTGTGCACTGAAATCCAAAGTAGGCCATACTGGAGGTAGGAATGCACTAAGTCGCAGCGTAGAGTGATCTGTCTCAGGGTCTTTCCCCTTTTGGTTGCTCAAAGCCACTTCACGGCGAGTCAGCCTGGCTTTCTCTTCCCTTGGCTGGGTAGGGAGGCAGGGACGTGTCACACGCAGCATGGATCCCACCCGTCATGGGCAGCTCATAGGGATTCCCATCATCTCTTACCCTTGTGCTTCCAGAGCCCTGGCTCAGCTGTCTTTTCCTAGGCTGATTAGAGACGCAGGCTCCTCACAACAGAGGTAACTACAAATGCAGTTCCTTTTTGCAAGCCGCGTTGTCTAAATTTTTCAACAATTCAGACATTCTTGGATCCCCTGAAGAGTATTTAAAATGAATACATTTGTCTGGAACTAAAACCCAAACCCAAGAATTTGAGTTGTGGTCTGGAAACGCTGTCTGATTTTCTGTTGCGTTTCAACCTCATTGCTTGGCAGATTCATGTCAGTGCGTGCCAACGGATTATGGCGATTTGGAAGGGTGACCCCTTCCATCCTAGGGCTTTAGTTCTTCAGATAGAGCAACCTATGAACAGTGTTCCTCTAGGACTTCCTCCCTGATGTGCATATTAAGCTCTTAGAAAATGTATTAAAATAGACTTTAAAATCCACAGTTGATACCCTAAAAACAGTTAAAAGGAGGCAACATCACAGGTTAGCATTTTCTAGCACTGCTATTGTTTTCAATAACTCTTTACTAAGTGTTCTTCAATCCAGAGTTCTATAGCAGTGGGTTCTGAGGGAAAACTCAAGCTATTGATGTTTTTTAATCCTTAAAGACCCAAGAGCTCTGATAGAAGACTGTGTGTTTTCACCCATGTAATGGGGGTAGGCTGGAGAGAAACACATCGTGCCCAGCCTGCCTTTGTTCCTATTCATGGGTGCTCAGGCTCTCAAAATGAGCATTTCTCTTTTGTTTTGTCTGCTCTGAGAATATTTATCTGGTGTTGTGCTGCTGGGGCAGGGTAGTGGGGAAGGTGTCAGGGTGGTGAAGAAGGCACTGTAGCCCCAGCAGGGCCTCTTTTTCTACTTTATGTAACTTTTCTGGCCCCACTCTCAAAGCATATTTAATTTTCAGTTTCCAGAAATATCCTTCAGTGGCACCCTGAGCCCGGGTGTTGTCAGCATGGGCATTGCTGGTGTCTCTGAGCTGTCCCCTTCTTGGTGAAGGACACTCTGCGACATGACTGCCAAGAGGGTCCCGGGAGGGCCAGGGCCCTTGTTGGTCTCCCACTTTGGACCGGATCCATCTGCTTCCCCCGCACTGGCCTTGTTTTGAGTCAGGTATTCTGAAAGGCTTCTGGTCACCTCTTGAAAAACCACCAGCATTTCCAGAGTTGTCTAAACCTTCATTACCTCCTGGTAACTTTAGGCCTAGCCTGATCGGATAGGGTATCAGGGGACACCTTCTCTGTTTGTCTGGATGACATCTAGCACATGGCTGTTCTTACCAGCTTGCTTGCTTGCTTGCTTTTTTTCTTTCTTTTTTTTGGTACTGAGGAGTGAACCCAAGGCCTCCACACTGAGCTATATCCTCAGATCTTTTTTTTGAGACAGGATCTCACTAAGTCACTAAGTTGCTCAGGCGGGGCTCAAACTTGTGATCCTCCTGCCTCAGCTTCCCAGATGCCAGGATTATAGGTATGCACCACCACATCTGGCTCCAGCCCGTATTTCCCTGAAAATAAGACCTAACTATAAAATAAGCCCTAGCTGGTTGTTACCAGGGTGATGGCCAGGGTCATGCGGAAGATTGTACCTCACTATCCTCTTGCTCGGTTGTTAATCTGTAATGGCAGCTAAGACAAGGATAGGCTGATTGGAGCTGGCATTTTTGATGTCTGGTTTTCAAGGCTGATTATTTTCCAATTAGGTATTATTTTCAGGGAAACAGTATTTCTTTTGCACATCAACTATTCTGAGGCAGTAAAGGTCGCTTTGCAAATATCTTAAGGGACATGTAAGCAGAATGAAAAAGACATGATGAAATGACCTGTTTGGGGAGGGTTCTTTCCAGGTATTCCTGTCACCTTTTCTTGGGTATTGTTACATTTACCCTGAGTGTTCCTGGCACGGTTATTTCAAATGCTTCACTGACCCAAAGACAAACAAAGTGCTTGGCAGGCCTTCTCAGGAGGACAGGATACTGTCTCTGCAGGACCTGTCCCATCTCGTGCCATCTCAGTACCAGAGAGTGAATGACATCTTTGTAAGCTACCAGCAAGAGCAAAGAGAGAGCTCCGCACGGGACCAGCACGAAGCTCTGTGTGTTACTGGACAGAGCCCTCGGGAGAGGGAGAATCCTAGCCATGTGTAGCAGATCGGGTGCTGGAACACAGGCAGCTCCGGCTGTCAGAGGAAAAGCAAGGTGGTTTTTGGAGAGACTCGAGAGCAGGAGATGTCTTAGCTCCGCCATCATCTTTTTTTTTTTTTTTTTTTTTTTTGTGGGTACCGGGGGTCGACCTCAGGACCTTGCACGCCAGCAGGCGCCCATGCCGCTGAGCGATATCACCGGCCCCTTTTTCGTATGTGGTTTCCGGGAGTCGAACTTGGGCCCTCGCACTTGCCAGGCAGGTGCTTATGCCGCTGAGCCATCTCACCGGCCCTCCACTGTCTTTTGGAATAGGAACGGCACCTGTTTATGTTTCACCATAATGCATGGGTGGATGGCTGTGTGTGAGAGAGGAGGCCTGAGACTTCACTGGAGCCTAAGGGGATAAGGTTTTAGGACCAGTGTTGGATCCTTGAAAAATTAAATGAAAACTTCTTGTAGTTGTGTTTGAAACAGTGCTACTTTCAGAATTAGAAAGCGTCTTGTTCCTAGGGAGTCAATGAGAAACAAGCCTGACTCTCAGGGATGTCTTCAAGTTGGCCTGCACAAATGCCAAGCAGCAATATGATGGTTCCCTGGGAATACAGCACCTACCTCGTAGGTGTCCTGAGGATGCGCCTGCCTGTGACATGCGATCCCTCGGGTGCTGGCAGGTAGATGAGGCAGAAGACTGGTAACCCACAACAGAATTTACCTTGCTATTGCCCCATACTTAGATGCATATAAAACCATCAGGATCATAACCACCTGTCTCCTTTCTCACCATTAGTACAAGATTGGGCCTAATAGAAATTTATAGTACACCTGAAAAAATTATACAGCAGCTAAGGGAGACATATATATGCAGTCTCTCTCTTTGTTCTCCTTGTTGTATGATGCTGTCTGTTGGCCACAAAGGGAGGGGACAAGGACCAACAGAGGCCAGTCACATAAGAGAGATCCCCAGCAGGTGTCCATGTGGTGATGCCAAAATACAGTAGTTACCCTCCCCAACAAAGTGTGGCTCTTGTTGGGTGGAGAGGAGGGCTGACAGTTTTTGAAAAAGATCTTTAAGGTTATGTGAAAAGGTTTGCACTCTTGATCAGTGAATAAATAAAAATACGGCAGTGATAAAAGTGTGGTGGGAGGCTGAGGCAGGAAGATCATAAGTTCTAGCCCATGTCTGGAAACTAGTTCCTGGGGTCAGCAGACTCTGATTCACACCCAGCAGAGAGCCGGAGGTTTTTTTGGGAGAAGCTATCACCTCCTTAAGAGAGTTGAGACATCATGTCTCTTGGGAGATACAAGAAATCTTTCATGTCTCTGTTAATTGGCCCAGCTTGATTGTAATGGTTTATTTATTTATTATTTTTCTCAGTACTGGGGAATTGGACCCAGGGCTTCACACATGCTAGGCAAGTGCTTTACCACTGAGCTGCGTCCCCAGCTCATGATATATATTTTTTTAAATGTGGGTTAATGGAAACCAAGAAGGGCAGGTCTGTGGCTCTCCCCACCCCCAGCCCCTTGTGGCTCCCCTGGGGCTCAGAATTCTGTCTGCAGCCTGATCACCTGCTGCATGCTGCTGTTTTGCAGAGGGCCTGAGTTGCATGAATAAGGATCACGGCTGTAGTCACCTCTGCAAGGAGGCCCCGAGGGGCAGCGTCGCCTGCGAGTGTAGACCTGGTTTTGAGCTGGCCAAGAACCAGAGAGACTGCATCTGTAAGTAGGAATGGCTGCTCGGTCACACTGGGGACACGGTACCCCAGAAGCTTCCTTCTACAGCCCGGCATCAGAAACGCTGCTCCATGGCACAGGGATGCAGCCTCAGGCGCAGCAGCTGGCACAGGCGCTGTCCTCCACCAAGTGCTACGTTCACTGCAGAAGAGTACTCCCCTGTAGGGAAGGGGAACATGATTTATAAGGAACTAATGAGAAGGGAATGAAATTCGGGAGTAAACAGTGTGAATGTTGGGGGACAGGTCTCCCTGTTCCAGTAGAAGAAAGTCAGATTTCCTCATCTGGCAATCACAGCTCTTTGCTATCTGGTCCTTGCTTCCTTTATAAGCTTCATCCACATCCTTTTTACAGACACTAAATTCCTTGCCCTTTGGAGAACACCCCTTTTTCCTCTAAGCCTTTTCCAGCTCTCCTCCCTTCCTGATGTGGTGAGTACTCACTCAACCTTCAACATCCCATCTAACTTCTAATAATGATAAAGACCACAGCTACTTTTTAAAGAGATTTATGGGCCGGTGAGATGGCTCAGCGGCATAAGCGCCTGCCTGGCAAGCGCGAGGTCCTGAGTTCGACTCCCGGAACCCACATACGATAAAAGGGCCGGTGATACTGCTCCGCGGCACGGGCGCCTGCTGGCGTGCGAGGTCCTGAGGTCAACCCCCCCAGTACCCACAAAAAACAACAACAAAAAAGAGATTTATTACGTGCAAAGGCTTGTCTCAAGATATACTGCATCCCCTTCAATTCCTACAAGACCCCCTATGAGCTAAGTATTATTATTCACATTTTCAGTTGAGAAAATTGTGAATAAGGTAAAGAAACAAGGTCATACTGGTAGTAAGTGGCAAATTAATTTTCAAAGCTATGTTCAAATCACCACGCTGCCCTATGTCGGAAGCCTTTCCATGGCCTTGAACAGGGAAGCCATTTTGTGTTTTGGCTCCCATGGCACTTCGTTTATTCCTCTATCATACTGCATGACACTGGATTGAATTGTGTGCTTTAATGTCTGTCTCCCCAGCTATGAACTACTCCCAGTCAGGAACCTTGTCTCATTTTTGCTTCTGTTTTTCCCTGGTGCCTACCACAGGATGTGCTCAGTGTGCACTTGTTTAATGCATGGGTGGGGGGTATACACAATATGGACACAGCTGCTGCACAACGATCGTGGTAACAGAACCCTAATGGACAACAGGAAACAACTAACAATTAATGGTGGTCCTAAACCACTACTTATGCTAGAGAAAATAGAGGGTTTCCCTTCAGGAACTCTTTCCAAAGCTGTGGGCAGAGACCCTCAAAGCTTGCTACGGATGCTTGTTTACCACGAGGAACTGGTTTCCCAGTGAGAGACTTCTCTCTGTTGTCTCCATCCTGAAACATAGTGTGGCCTCCAAACCTGCCAACTCAGGGCTGATGCCACTGTCCCCCTCAAACAACAGATTCTGACAGGCTCTTACAGCCCCCCAGGGTGAGGCTACCACTGAAGGATTCCAGGGGTTGAGCAGAGCTGAGGGCACTCTTCTAATCTCCAGTTCTGTGAAAGGAGGACTCCAGGCCCTCCAAGATGTACCTGTGGAGCCAGACTTGAGAACTCTGCACTGCAGATTTTCAGGGGCCAACTGCTGGAGTAAGAATACCTGGAAAATAATTTTTTAAAAATTTAAATGTTTTTAAGATATCACTGCTTAAATAGTATTGTTACAGCATTTGAGGAATTAAAAAAGAAAAAAATAAGACCCAGAATTCTACCACATAACTAGTTTCAATTTTTTCCATATTCTGATTTAGTTGTCATTTATGTATATACACAATTTTACATACCTATAATCATAGAACAGCTTCCTTCTCAATTGCAAATATGTAATTAGTTCTTTTTTTTTTTTTTTGTGGGTACCGGGGGGTCGACCTCAGGACCTCGCGCGCCAGCAGGCGCCCGTGCCGCTGAGCGATATCACCGGCCCCTTTTTCGTATGTGGGTTCCGGGAGTCGAACTCGGGCCCTCGTGCTTGCCGGGCAGGCGCTTAAGCCGCTGAACCATCTCACCAGCCCAATTAGTTCTTTTAAATTAGAAAAATTACAAAGGCCTATGTAAGAATTCAAACACTCCAAAGTGTATAAAGACAACATATAATCTCCCCCTCCCATTTCCTTTGCCAGAGATAACTCCATTGACAATTTCATGAATAGATAGTTCTATAGTTGGCTTTTTAAATTTATTTTTTTGGGCTGTCACCAATGCATTCATACATAGTCTTCATATTTATTGGTTAATTTACATTAATTGTCTTCAGAATCATTTCCTCTGATTATCTTCTCTTTTAATGAATCCAGATGGAGTCTACTGAGAGAAATCCTAACATATGTACAAGTTAAATAATGTCCCTTTATTCCAGATATGAAATGCTATTTCTCAAAGCTACAGGATAGCTGTGATAACAGGCAAACTTCTGTAGATAGAGCAGAGCAGTAGTCTAGAATCTTGGTATGATTCCTCCTTATTAATGACCTCCCCTCAACACACATTTCCATCCTCCTGTGTGACTTTGTTCAAACCTCTATTTCAGCATTTCTACAACTTGTATTGTGACTGTTTGCTTATACAGATATGGATAGAGTCGGAATGACAGTTATCTCTTTTATGCTTAGTGCCTGGCACATACAAGGTGCTCAAATCCTTGCAGAATGAAAAATCGGAGTTCCTTGGGGGCAAACGCAGCCCTGGTTGTGGAAACCTCACTGCTTTATGTATTGATTCACTTTGTTTCCCAGTGACCTGTAACCATGGAAATGGTGGGTGTCAGCACTCCTGTGAAGACACAGCTGAAGGCCCTGAGTGCAGCTGCCACCCACAGTACAAGTTGCACATGGATGGGAGGAGCTGCCTTGGTGAGTGGTGACCCCACACCAGGTGATTCTACCTCAGCTGCCCCTCCCCAGTGCAAACCCTGACCTCCACCCTTCCCCTTGGTGGTGGTTCTGCGCATTTGCTCCCAGGTACGCTGGGCTGCTCCACACATTGCTATGGCAGGGCTCTAGCTTTGGGGTGGAAGTCCCTCTCTCCTTGTGTGACCTTGGAAAGCCCTTCCTCTCCCCTGCACTAGGCTGCTCCTGAAGCTGATGTTCTAGAGATTGTGACAACACATCCCAGAGGGTCAGGGTGACATGAAGTTAGAGCTAGCTGTCTGCGTCGGCGTGGCAGACTTTCTGGTCAACAGGAGCGGGGGATGCGTATTTCTGGCAGGATGTCTGCCCTGCCCTGCAGAGTGTGTCCTTCATTAGCTTTATTTTAGAGGTTTCTAGACCCTGAAGTAAGGTTCCTGGAGTGAAACTGAAGCTCGCATTCCCCAGTGTCTCCTTGGTCAGTGCAGTGTACTTGCAAAACCTCCTCCATATGGAATGTTTGTAGGGATCTGTGGCCATTTAATGTGCTGTGTTTCCCACAGAGCTCCACTAGGACGTGTAATACTGAGTGAACAGAGTCCCGTCTTCCGTTGTCCTCATGTCTGGCATTCCAGCAGAAGTGGTTATGCAGGGGATGGGGAGTCTGTCTCATTCAGCCTGGGAATTTGGCTTTTTTTTTTTTTTTTTTTTTTTTTCTTTTTTCAGCCTGGGAATTTGGTCTTTGCTTCTCTTGTAGAGCGAGAGGACAGTGGCCTGGAGGTGACAGAGAGCAATGCCACATCAGTGGCGGATGGGGATAAGCGGGTGAAACGGAGGCTGCTCATGGGTAAGCAAGCATCTTCTCTCCCCTCCCTGGCTACTGCCATTGTCCTTTTGCCTCCAGTCTCACAGCACTAGGCCTGGGCTCGGGGCCACGTGCCCTCAGACCAGGGGACCAGCTGCTAAGCCAGGGTGTGTCTGTTCTTTGCCCGCGGCTATTGCTTCGCTGCCATCCAAGACTCCTGGCACTGTGGGAAGAGTGCCCAGAAGGCCATCAGGATAACCAGGTTAATGTCCTAGTGCTGCCCCAGCTGGCTGTGAGACTTGGCCACAAAGACTCTGCCTCTAGGTCTTCCTTCAAAACGGATGCAATAAAATCTACTTAGGGTTGTTAGGCAGCTTAATTAAGATGGTGATAGGCAAAAATGCCCAGAGTCCAGTGCCTGGGACGTAGTGGGTGGCCAGGGAATGTCAGTCCCCTTATGAGAGAAGCACTTTGGGCAGCCTCCAGCCTGGCGTGGGGATTTGTCTGTTTTGTGTCCAACTTGCCATTTCTCTGACTCAGCCAGTGTTAGTGGTAAAGGAGATGAATGGAGAAGAGTGGCACTTGGCTGTGGGACAGGGGACACTCTGCAGCAGCCCCAACAGTGGAGCTGGACAGGAGAGAGAAGTAGATGCAGTGCCTTGAGAGGGTGGGAACCAGACAGATTCTCTGATACATTATTCTGGAGAGCTTGATGCTACCTAAACAAAATGGATCTTTTGGCAGCTTCTGGATTTAATAGGTAAGATATTGAGCAGCCATTGATTACCAAGCAGGTAACATTTCTGAGCCTTTTTCTCAGTTGTCAAATTAAAATAGTACACGTGATTAGTATAAAAACTTAATTACCAATCAGTTTATAATGAAATACATCATTTCCTCATCTCTTGACTTCCCTTTTCTTAACCCCACTTGCCAGAGGTCACAGTTCTCAACTCTCCTAGTTATTTCTTCTCACTCCTCCTCCCTCATATTCTGAAAACTGAAGCGTATGCAGCTGTTTCTTGCTGTGTCAGTTTTAGACAGAGGCTTTGGACTTCCTGCTACGGAAGACTAGGTTTCAGCTTCTGTTCTTCCCTACCCCGTGCGTGCACACACGGCAACTATGATTCCATTTCTTTAGTTAGTTTTCTAAGTATTTCTTATCCATTCTTCTGCAAGTCCCTGGAAGAACTCTCTAAAACCCTTTCCAGTGTACTCAAATGCAGCAGGACATTCTCAGCTGAGGTTTCTTCTCTCTCTAGCCTCTTCTGAGGCTTCCCCGTGTCTAGGAGGGCCTGACCTCTGGCCCCCGGCTCTTCTCTCTGTGGGTCCTTTCCCAGTGGCCTACAAATTCCCTTCACTGCTCTCCTGATTTGATGGAGAGGTCTTGTCCTTTTAAAGTTTACACTTAAAATAAGATACAGGTTTTTAAAAACTTTGCATGCCTGAAAATGTCTTTAGCTTTCATCGTTTGTTGAGAATCTGGTTCATTGTAGAATTCAGAGTGTCCACGTTAGTGTCTATTGTTTTCATTCTTATTCTTGATCCTTTGTGTGAAATCTGTGAAAGCCCCCTGGAAGTTTTCAGGATCTGCTTGTCCCTGGTGATCTGGAATTTCACAATAAGGTTTTCCCCACCTGCTGTGCTGTGTACTCAGCCTTTTCAAGATGGACATTCAAGTTCTTTGATTCTGAGAAATTTTTAAATATATATATATATTTTACTCCATTTTCTCTGTTCTTTCTCCTTTGAAAATCCTATTAGTTGGTCTGCTATTACTCTGGGATTGATCCTCTAACTCTCTTTTCTCTTCCTTGTATACTTGTTCTACTTTCTAGGAAATTTTTCATGTTTTTCTTCAAATCTTTCTACAAGATTCTTTTTTAAATTTCTGCTTTCATATTTTAATTTTTCAAGAATTTTACTTTGGTCTTTCTTTGGTAGGAACCTGTTCTTATTTTATGGATGCTTTTATCTCCCTGAGGAAATTAATTATAAGATTCCAACTTCTCTTTTTCCCCTGTATTATGTGTTTCCTCCAAGTTTCTTTTTCCCTATTTGACTTGACATATATATTTAATATTCCAAAAATATCTGATGATTCTTGACTGATTTTTCTTACTAGTAAAATGCTGAAAAGCCAATTGGATATTCTATTGGCCAGTGGGCTTCATATTTGGATGACGAGGTGGTAGCTTAGCCCCTTCACTTGAAGATCCTCAAATGCCAGTACTGATGAGTCTTCAATTGGGCAGATTAATTTAGCTGGAGAGAAATCCTTTAATTTCCTGCCTGGGGATAGTGGCTTTGCTGCCAGCATTCTGGGAGCTGAGTTGGAGGGAGTGGGTTTGAGATCTTTCTTTGCAGGGGAGAGACTTTCACCTGACCATGCCTCCATATCATCCTCTGCTATTCCTAGTGCCTCTCTGGTCCAGCTTCTCCAGAGCATAAATTTCTGTCTGTAGCCAGAATAGTGAAGGGGTAGTCATGTGGCTGTGTGGAATTTAAGAAGGAGCTCTGAGGGTTATTAGTTTCTTTCTTTTCCTTTTTTTTTTTTTTTTTTTTTTCAGTCTTTTTGAGACAGGGTTTTTCCATGCAGTTCAGGCTGGCCTTGAACTAACTCACTTTGTAGCCCAGGCTGGCCTCGAACTTGCGGCAATCCTCCTGCCTCAGCCTCCTGAGTGCTGGATTACAGGCTTGCGCCACCATGCCCAGCATATTTGTTTCTTATAGGGGCTCCTGATCCATCAATTTTGTGTGTGTGTGTGTGTGTGGGTACGTGTGGGTACGGGGGGTCGACCTCAGGACCTCGCATGCCAGTAGGTGCCCGTGCCGCTGAGCAATATCACTGGCCCCTTTTTCGTATTTGGGTTCTGGGAGTCGAACTCAGGACCTCGTGCTTGCCAGGCAGGCGCTTATGCCGCTGAGCCATCTCACCGGCCCAATCCATCTATTTTTAACTCTATCCTCGCCTCTGCCTCTGCCTCTGGGGTAACTTGTTACCTTTGATTCCCGGGCCTTTCTGGGATTCTGTGGCTCCATGAGCTTTACAGTTTGTTGATGCAGACTCCTAGGATTTGGCTTTTTGCTACACTGTTTTTTCTTTCACATGCCATTTCCAGAATATTTGACATCTTTTATCTATTGCCTCTTCTTCCCGCTTTCTTTGTCTTTTTAAAAACCTGTCCCATTTTAGTGAGATTTCGAGAGGAAACAGATAAACATAATAGCTGTTGTATTTCATTAGAACAAAGCTTGTCCCCCACCCTTTTAAACAATATAGCCATATATTGAAGGAAAATGATGTTTCTCAATGCCTACGTGCTGGCAGTTGAATGCATGTTGAAGAGCGCTTGCTTATTATTTGGAATAACTATATGAAAAGCAGAACTGTAAGGCCATTTGCTTATTGTCCTTTATCTGCAGAGCAGTAATTTAACAACCGTGGCTTATTTTTCATATGGTTATGACAGGCCTTTTTCTAGTTACAGGGAAAGTTAAATTTTGTGTAAATTGGCAGCTTCAAGAATAAAGCCAGTAGTCTGAACAAGGGAACAGCTGGGGTGGGCAATGCTTACTCTCTCTCTCTCTCGCCGTCCTCAGCACCCAGGCTGAAAAAAGATTCGGGATTAAGAAAGGAACATTCGGGGCCGGTGAGATGGCTCAGCGGCAAAAGCGCCTGCCTAGCAAGCGCTAGGTCCTGAGTTCAACTCCTGGTACCCAAATATGAAAAAAGGGCTGGTGATATTGCTCAGCGGCACAGGTGCTTGCTGGCGCACGAGGTCCTGAATTCGACCCCCGCTACCCACAAAAAAAAGAAAAAAAAAAAAAAGAAACATTCCCCTGTGGCCCTGTTCTGTATTCGCAGCTAGTCTGCCACTGTGGTCATACTGAGCAGGTTGCTGGCTGTGGATTAACATGAACCTTTAGTAGTTTTAAATCTGCCCACAGCAGGGGAACCACTCTGGGGATTGGGAGACATCTTCACCCCTCTGGCCACCCTGACCAGCTTCCTTAGGAAATACCAATCATTTAGGTGGGTGGGAGGAGCCACACCTGCTCCCCATCTATCTCACCTGCAGGTGGCAGAGACTTGGGGTTTGACCAGAAGTACCCCACCATGATTTCTGGCTTTCACGAACTTTGTCGAATATTAACAGCTGTATCAGTACTTCTTTGGGAAGCTAACTGCCTTTTCTACCTGGTCAGAAACATGTGCTGTCAACAATGGAGGTTGTGACCGCACCTGTAAGGACACCTCGACAGGCGTGCACTGCAGTTGTCCAGTTGGATTCACTCTCCAGTTGGATGGAAAGACATGTAAAGGTAGTGTTTGTCATGTGTGTTGGGGGCGCCCTGTTGCCGAGGGAGCCCCATGCTGCTGATGTGTGAGAGTGACTCCAGATTTGCTTATGATTCATATTGATGGGAGCTTTCCCCCTGAGCTAGTGGACGGTTAGAATTGAGTAAGCTTAATTAGAGCCATCTTAATTACACTAACTGTTGAGAAAGTCAGCCTCCACAAGCTTCAAATGATCCATTTCGGGGTGTGGCCTTATTAGAAAAAGGCAGTTCAAGGAAACATTCATTGGCAGGAGATAATATCAACCTGTCATAAATAATAGCCTTGAGATTATTATGTAAATAACAGCCAAGATTATTATCCAGAGAACTTAATGAATAACTGTACCATTAACTTTTACTGATGAAGACAGACCCCAGTGACTCGCTATTATTTCATGGGCAAGAGTACAAAGGATTAGTGATAAAAATTGATAGCTAGTTACCAGATGAAACTAAGAAAAGATAAGATTGAGAATCAGGAATCATTTTAAAATGTTGAGGCTATTTGATCATTATACAATTTGCCAAAACAAATGCTCTACTCCCTTACAGCTTTAATCATTAAGCTAGAAGAGAAAGTATACTAATGGGAGCTATCTTATCTTCAGTGAGTGCCACAGGGATGAGAGTATAACAGGCTATCACCACTCTTTCCCATCCTTTGTTTACTTAATGCTTGTCAAGGGCGTTGGAAGTCAGGGTTCTCAAGATGAGACATTTGTCCTTCAAAACTGGTTCGACCAAGATGAGGAACCCTGTGTAAGATCCGAAACATCAGGAGACATTCTTAGATGCCTTTATGGGTCTGTCTTTATTTTAGAGAATAATGAATGTAGGCAATAGCACTCCAGCGATTTGTAGGAAGCGAGGCAAGTATAGTTCTTTAATTTCCCGGTGCTTGCCTGTTACAGATATTGATGAGTGCCAGACCCGAAAGGGAGGTTGTGATCATTTCTGCAAAAACACTGTGGGCAGTTTTGACTGCAGCTGCAAAAAAGGATTCAAATTATTAACTGATGAGAAGTCTTGCCAAGGTACGTGCTGAAAATACAGCTATGCTGTGGCCTCTGGTTGAAAGAGATGTTAACTCTACCTCTACCACCACCGCTTCGGTAGAAACTAGCTTACCTAGCTTCCTGACAATCAGTAATTCAAGCAGTCACTGATCCAGTCCAGGCTTCACTTAACCCATCTGCTAGGTAGAGTAAAACCACTTTTGGAGATTAAGCTGTTAATGATTAGAGAACACCTTAAAGAATCCATCTGGCGGTTACAGCAGAGCTTACTGCTAGAAATGGAATGGAACACAGACTTCAAGCAGAGTTGCACTGGGGTGTCGAGATTACGAATAACTTTCTTCTTTCTTTTTTTTTTTTTTTGGTGCCGGGGGATCAAACCCATAGCTTTGTCTGTGTTAGGTGAGTGCTGTACCGCTGAGCTACATCCTTAGCCCTGAGATTATGAATAATTTTTCTTCTCTAAAATTTTCTTTTCTTTTCTTTTCTTTTCTTTTTTTTGTGGGTATCGGGGGTCGAACTCAGGACCTCACGCACCAGCAGGCGCCTGTGCCGCTGAGCGATATCACCGGCCCTTTTTTCGTATGTGGGTACCGGGAGTCGAACTCAGGACCTCGTGCTTGCCAGGCAGGCGCTTATGCCACTGAGCCATCTCACTGGCCCTCTAAAACTTTCTTTAATGTTATTAAATTTATGACAAAACTTGATGCTAAAAATATGTATATGTAGGTAACATACCTTCCTAGCAAAAAGTTGAGGTCAATCCATAATCAAGACCATGAACCAGTTGGTGTGTATTTGTAGTCCCTTTTTTGGGGGCGGGGTGGTAATGGAACCCAGGACATTGCAATGAGCTATATCCCCAGCCCAGTTTTAATTTTTTAATTTTGAGACAGGGTCTTGCTATGTTGCATAAGCTGGCCTCAAAATTGCAGCACTCTTGCCTCAGCTTCCCAAGTAGTTAGGATTACAGACACTCACCACCACACTTGGCTTTAATAGCCCTTTTTTTGAATGACCAGCCTTTGATGCTTGGAGAAAGGGAGGATGGAAGGGCAGGAGGGGATTGTGGGAAAGAGACACTGGTTGGATACCTTCTCAAATGCATCCTTCCCAAGTAAAGGGGGCAGCAAGGGGACTTTCCTGGCAGCATCTGGTATTAACACCTCTTTTGGGTGACAGAAAGCTGTTTGAGCACCTTTTATGTCCTATTGATATACAGGAGGAAGCTGTCAGGAAATATGGGCTGTCCAACTAGTTCTGTTTCTGGAAATAAGAACTGCTGTATTTATTTATTTATTTTTAGAAATATCTGCAGTAAGTAAAAATCAGAATATAAAATCTGATTTCATGTCACATAATAAAGATGTTAATGTCTTTTTTAAAAAAAACTTTATGGTCTGAATTAGGTTTTTCTCCCCTTTGGTGTGTTTTTAATACATAATTTACCAGGCAGTTCAAGTATATTCTTCTTTAAATTCAGTGAGTTAATTCTAGATGATGATTGTGTGGTTTTTTACAGTTTGACTTGGAAAGCAAATTTGCTGTTCCACATACTGTTTCATAATGTATAGAGCAAGCAATGCTGTTTAAGCTGTGTAAACACATTAAAAAGGAATTAGGAAAGTGATCTCATTATTTTTGGCAAAGCAAAAGCCTGTAGCTAGCAGCCAAAGTCAGCTACTGAACAAGTCCCTTTCTTGGCAAATAGCTGATATTAATAACAGATTTCACAGAATGGCATCAATTACCAGGGAAGAAACTGACTTTTTCTCATTTTTCACTCATCAGTCTTTGTAGAACAAATATTTTCAGAGAACAAATTTGCTGAAGAAAATGCCAGGGTTTCTGGGAAAAGCTAGGGATGAAAAGGTTTTGCAAGAAATTGCCCTTTTTATTTCACTTTTTCATTCTTCCCGATCCATCCAAATGTTTGCTTTTTATTAACATAGTTTCTCGTGACACATTCGGTGTAGAAAAAGTGGCCTAGCGATAGTCTGGTTGGCTTCCACTGAGTGCTGAGTCCTGGTTTACCCATTTGGAGGGACAAGTTGTAACTGTTAAAAACCCCCAAATTGGGGCCGGTGAGATGGCTCAGCGGCTTAAGCGCCTGCCTGGCAAGCGCGAGGGCCCGAGTTCGACTCCCGGAACCCACATACGAAAAAGGGGCCGGTGATATCGCTCAGTGGCACGGGTGCCTGCTGGCGCACGAGGTCCTGAGGTCGACCCCCCGGTACCCACACACACACAAAAAAAATCCAAATTGTTTAGGGAGTGAAGCACTACAATTCTCATCCACAGGAAAGAGGTGAGGGCCAGACCATGGAAGAAGTGATTAGATAGACAAATACAGCATCAGAGGTTGGCTTGCATGGCCCCAGCTGCAGCCAAGGGTGCAGCCACTCTGAGCCAGGTAGAAAGGGAACACAAAACCAAAAGACTGGCCAAGTGGATCTGGTTTAGAGTTTAACCACTGAGTTTCAGTACTGAGGATATTAGTGTTAATGCATTCTTTCAGTGCAGATGGCATTAAAACCCAGGATTTTAATGCCCAGGAACCAGAAGACTGACTCTGGAAAGATCAGAAAGAGATGGGAACCAGATTTACCTCCAATCCAAGTATTTTCTCCTTTCATTTCACCATAGCTTAAGAAATTATGGTTGCTGTTTTATTATTATTATTATTATTACTACTACTACTACTACTAGTAATATAACCATAATAATGCATAGCTAGCCTTATTACTTACAGTATAGTTTGCAAAAACTCTTTAGGTGTGTTATCTCATTTGGCTGTGTTTATATAATTTAAATTACTCACCCCTGCAAATAAGCATGGGCGAGAGACCACCTGAGCTTCAAGGAAAGTGCAATTTGCAGCACAGTTTGGAAACAAGGGCCCTGGCCTTGCTTGTCCTTATTGCGGGCTGCTCAACACTTTCTTCAACACAGTGAGCAAGGAGAAGGAATACTCCTCCCTTCGCGTGTGTTGTTTCTGTTGTCGGTCCGAGGTTGGTGTGTTAGGAACCTCTCCATTCACGTCAGAGTTGGTTGCAGCTCCCCTCTCCCTTTGGCAATTGCAGATGTGGACGAGTGCTCTTTGGATAGGACCTGTGACCACAGCTGCCTCAACCACCCTGGCACGTTTGCTTGTGCTTGCGACACAGGGTACACCCTCTACGGCTTCACCCACTGTGGAGGTGAGCGGACTGCCTCTCTTGGGTTGGAGGTGGGGTGAGGCTGGGTCTGAGGGGAATGGGGTGGAAGATTTTCCTACACTGGGGGCAAAGGTACATTCCAGACCCTGTCCAGTGGCAACAAGTCCTTCCACTCCAGGAAGCACCTGCTGAAGGGAACTGTCCACATGGATCCCTTTAGCACATCACGTGTGAAATGGAGCAGAGAGAAGCTAAGCGCTTTCAGCTGTGGATTCATCTCTGACTTTGTTAACTTGGGGCTATATTCAGGGAATGGGAGGGTCTGTCAGGAGCTGAGACTCATCAGCTGGACTTCCCAGCAGACTGTAAAGACACAGCACTCAGAGAGGCGTGGCAGGCACCAAGCAGTTCCTCAGCCCAGCTGTGCATAAGCACTGGCTACAAAGCCTTGGCTTGAGCCCCACGGTTTGGGTCTTTGAGCTGAAAGTGGAACTAGTGAGTTTATCTCTCCACTGTCCATTTAGCAACATGTTCTCATGTCTCATCGGCTTATGGTCAAGCAAGCAGTAGCATAAGCAGATTTGGTACCAATTCCCACTCTTCTGGCCATCAGCTTCACCCAGATATCTCTGAGAATAGAGATTCAGATTCCATAGTGGTGCCTACCTGTAATCCCCAGCACCTGGGAAACTGAGGCAGTTAAGATCATGAATACAAGGCCAACCTGGGCAATTTAGAGAGACCCACCCTCAAAAAACAAAAACACACACACACACCTACCTACCCCACACCAAAACAAAGGAAAGCAAAACAAAACCAGATTTGATTCCAGAGATTCCAGCCAGAATGTTTAGGGCCTCCAAGGTGATTCTAAGGATCCGCAGGATTTGGGAACCACTGGCCAGAATACCTTTTGCCCAATCCTTGTGTCCTGTGCTTCAAGATGAATGGATAGTGGTGGCACTTTGCTATAGATAATGTTGTCTCCCTTCTTTTCGACACATCCTTGGCATGGCTAAAAACATACCCTTCCCAGTCCACCAGAAAACTCCAACAAAATCTACCCTGAGACAGACGTGAATCTGGGTTTAGGTGGAGCCACCTTCCGACCTGGATTCAGTCTCAGGTTGAGAGAGACCAGTGCAGGGTTCTTCCCCTCTCTGTTCCTCAGCTGTGCAAATAGTCAAGCAGGGCATCCTCCTTCTGTCTCTCCCTTGCCGTATGGTCCAGAGGATGGTGGGGTTTTAAATTAGAACCTATGCAGCGTCTGAGTTAGGACATCTGAAAGCAGAGAGTGGTCCCTTCTGACTGTCCCTAGTGGGGCAGTGGTTTGGTCAAGGGTGGAACTTGAGACCTTGCTGGAGAGGCTCATGACATCAGGGGGTGGGGTGTGTGTTCAGCAGGTGCCAAGTGCATGTCCCGAAGGCAAGGAGCACCTTCCCTTTGGTGACTTCCAACCGTGTGACTCCACCGCTGCCGCTTCCTCAACAGAGGGACAGTGTCAGTGTGTTCAGTGATGTGCTGCTGTGACAGGGAAGCGTTTTGTTCCACAGACACTGATGAGTGCAGCGACAACAATGGTGGCTGTCAGCAGGTCTGTGTGAACACAGTGGGTGACTACGAGTGCCAGTGCCATCCGGGGTACAAACTCCACTGGAACAAAAAGGACTGTGTGGGTAAGGGGTGCCCACCTTGGCACTGACTCAGCTAGGGGGGCTCACTTCTGGCCCAGAGGCCCGAGGCTCTGAGTGCTCCATGTCCCACCGCGCCCTGTGCCCTCACTTCCCACTGAATTCTCCCCCATCAGTGGCAGCGGCTGGTCTTTAATTAGTCCAAAAACAGGAGATACTTTGCAGGCTCTTTGGCATTTCCTTCTGTGCTTCTGTGTAGGTTGGAACTCATGTCTGTTTTCCTGGTTGCTTCTCTGCATGAAAAAAATAGCATACAAGGGCTCGCAGACCATGGTGGGAAATGAGGCCTGGCATCGTGTTCTATATGGGCATCAGCTCCACCTTCTTTTCTTGAGGCTTTTGGTGCATGTGAAGCAGCCATCCTTGCCACACTTGGAAATGTCCTTCTCTTTCTGTAAGTGTCTGTGTTTTGTCCTGTTTAGAAGTGAAGGGGTTCCCGCCCACTAGTGTGTCGCCCCCCGTGTCCCTGCTTTGCAGTAAGACTGGTGGAGGAGACAGGTGCTTCCTCAGATGTCACTCTGGCATTCGCCTCTCTTCAGGTGAGTGGGGCCCAGTTCCCAGGGCAGGGCCTTCCTGCCTGTAGGGGTCGGATGCTCTGAGAGGGCTGTCATGTCCTTGGCCAGATACTTCCTGACCACCAGTGGTCCGTGCTTTGGGACCCCACAGGCTGGGTGTTTTTCTGTCATCATAGGGGGAGCAGGACTGGGGCGATTTTAGCTGCTACCAGGATGGCCTGTAACGTTGCTTACTCATGTGACAGTCTACACTCTGTCTCTTAGGACTGCAAGAGGCCTACTCTGTCACCTGCGGCTCTTCTTCTTCTCTCAGGAGCAAACAACAAAAATCAAATGACTCTGCTTTTGGGGGTAATTACCAAATCTGTGTGTTCTTTCTGGGGTTCAATGGGGTTCATTCATGGGGTGCTGTTCTTGGGTGTTAGCTTAGTTTTCTTTTTTTCCTTAATCTCCATGCTGTGAGCGTGTGACAGGGTGTTCTTGCCTGCACCCTTGGTGCCTGAAATCTAACTGCCCATGTAACTGTCACTTACTGAGGATCCACTGTGTGCCGTGTTCGCCCTGGCAGTCATCATTCTGCACAGAGGCCACAGAGCCTTGGAGCCAGGGCACTCAGGGCTCTCAAACTCCTGGTACCCCAGAGCATCTCAAAGCCCTTCAGGAGACATGCCTGGGCACCTGGCATGGATGGAGATGGCCCTGGGCAAAAAAGGGGCAGCAGGGATTCTGTCCTGAAAAAGAGGCCCAAACCTTTTCCAGTTTGTCAAAAGACTAAGAATGAAATCCAGAGTTTTCAGGAGGCCTCCTCTTCCTAGATACTGATCCATTTGTTACTATGTCTTGAGAATGTTTGGATGAGGCTCAGATTGCATCATTTTTGTGTTTTGAAACAGGGTCTCACTAGGTAGTCCACGCTGGCCTTGAACTCACAGTGCCCTAGCCTCCTGAATGCTGTGATTATAGGCATGTGTCACCACACCTGGCCCATATGACATCTTGATGTCCATGTAACATTTATGAGCAAAGCTAGTGACCCAAAGCAAACAGCAACTGAGCAGCTAAAATATACCAGCTACCTTATTGTGTATATTAGCTGATTTAATCTATACTACATTCCTCTCGGTCAGTTTTGTTATTATCCTCATTAACCAGGCAACCTAAGGCTCAGAGAGGCAAGCTAACTTACTAGTAGTTCAGCTAAGAAATAGAGGAGCCAGGATTTGAACCCAGGCAGTATGGGTTCAGAGTCTTAAGCACCATCCTTTCCTGCTCTTTTTGCCAGATGTTCGCACCAGCCAGAAGGGACATCATGGTCTGTTTCACCAAATCCCTCAGTGATGATTCCTTGGTGATTTAGGCTACCCCAAGGGTAGACAAACCAACAGCTAACAGTTACTCATTTGTTACTTTGTACCAGGCAGTAAGCTAAACTTTTTTTTTTTTTCTTCTACTTTTGCCTTATCTCGTTTAATCCTCAGAACAGCCTGGTAATATAGATACATAATTATGAGGTGTAGGGAGATTAAGGAACTTGCTCAAGTTCTCAACACAAGTCAAAGAGCTAGAATTTACATCTCGGTCATAGACTCCAGGGTCTAACATATGCTTATGACTGATTCTGGGAGGAGAACAGAATTCTGCACATCAGCCCCTGAGAGCGGGCCCTCGCTCCCTGCCAGCCCTGACAATCTAACGACTCCTGGAATGGCAGCTTCCTCAGCCTTGTCCTCCCAGGGCAGGCGCAGGGAAGTCTGCCCTTCACCATTTCCCCAACAGTCATGGTCCACAGATGACCTCGTCTCTTATCTCCCTGTGGAGGCGGTTTGGGGCCCTCTCTTTGTTATGTTTGAACATTGGATTCATGTCTCCCAGGAGGGAAGCAGGATAACTCCTGGCTCCAGGTGTCTGCTTCCTGGGGTAATGGGCACTCCACGATCCAGCCCTTTCTTGGGCTCAGGCTGTGTGACATTGGGGGATCCCAGCCAATGGATAGCTTGCCATCGCCCCCCCCGGTGCTTCCCTTCCTTTGCCTCTGAAGGTAACTTCTCTCACTTGTTTCTTTCTGAAGATGTCACCACCATCAGGACAAGTGTAACCTTTAAGCTAAATGAAGGCAAGTGTAGTTTGAAAAAGGCCAAGCTGTTTCCCGAGGGTCTGCAACCAGCACTACCAGGTATGGAACCAGATGGCCAATGCTTGCCAGTACGTCGGATGCTGGAGCTTGCCTGCGTGTGGGGGAGGGGCTGAGCTGAGCTGGAGGTCTGAGGGGGGCGGACAGCTGTCCAGCTCACTCCGGCACACTGCGGAATCTGCAGGGACTTTGTTCCCAGAGGAAGGAGAGCCTGGCCGCGCACCCCTGTGTAGTTCTAGGATTATACCTCAGGGCTTCCTTTAAGAGGTAGCTGATGAGCTCTGGAGAACCCTGAGTTCACAGGAGTTAATAAGGGCTTGAGATGAATTACCCATCTGTGATCATACTGGGTTAAATTTTCCAGATCTTAATGTTTGCTAAAAAGATAAGCCAAAGAAATGACCAAAAAAAAAAAAAAAGGGGGGGTTTGGTCAGATATGATAACTTTGATGAACAAAGATGTAATACCCAGGATTCCCACTGGGTCTACTTTTTGGAAGCTGTGATTCCATTGGCTTCGGCAAAACAAATGCCATCCAAGTATAACCAGACTTACTGAAATGAGCAGAATCCAGTGCTCCTTTTCTTCCCCTAGCTCACATTTCCTGTAATGTTTCAGAGAATGCTTTAGGTGATTAAACAGATCAGGATTTACTTATTAGGAGGTTTCTTTCCCAACTTACCTTCAAATAAATCACATAAATATAAAGCTCACTCTATTCGCTTTTGATACCTATTGGTAACCAACCAAGATCAATTTTGGTTTCTCTGTTTGATGGAATCGTATGCTGCTATTAACTGAATGTGTTCAATGAATGTTCAATGACAGAAGAAAATATACTGTTATACTTGTAATAGTGTTGTAGTAGAAAAGGGGACCATAACATTTTATATATCTAATACAGTCCAAAATGTGCATGAAAAAATGAAGGAAAAAAAGGAAGCTCACTATATCATTAGGAGTGCTTATATCTAGGTGAGAGGGTGATGGATAATTTTAACTTTTTCTACTTTTTCCATAGTCTCCACAGTGAGCATTTATATTTTAAAATCAGGAGGAAAGAGCTATTGAAAAATATATTTGGCCTGGACTTGACTTTATGGGATTGTAATACTGCTGATATCTTAGTGGTTTTTGGTTTTCGGTTTTTTTCGTTTCGTTTTGTTTTGTTTTTGTTTTTTTGAGACAGTGTCGCTATGCAGTTCAGGCTGGCCTTGAACTCACTATGTAGTCCAGGCTGGCCTCAAACTCACAGCAATCCTCCTGCCTTAGCCTCCTGAGTGCTGGGATTACAGGCATGAGCCACCACACCTGGCTTTAATTTTTTAGTTTTGATAAATATGATGTTAAAGTATGATGTTAATATTAAGGGAAACTGAGTGGAGGATATATATGGGAAATTTCTATGCTATCTTAGCAAGTTTCTATAAATTGAAACTTTCTTAAAAATAAAATGATTTTTAAAAATAGAGATAGGAAAATTGAAAAGAAAAAGGCTCAAAATGAATATCTGTTTAGTTTACAATTTGAAGTTAGCTTTTTGAAAATGTAAAATATATCTTTGGGGGAAAAATATAGAGAAGAATGAATTTGCCTCTCCCCGCCCCATAACCTGTTGTTTTGAATGTCCTTGTAATGTAAAAGAATACCATGCAGATAATTCTTCAGTTCAATAAAGTCAGATTTTGAAACAGAAACAGATTAATTGTGTGGGTATGGAGATCTGCTCTTTGGTTTGGGTTGACAACCATGAGTCAACAGACTCAGGGGAAGTCGCTGGGGCAGGGGAGATAGCCAAAGTCAGGAATGGGGATGTTCAAAGCCCTCCTTACCCGAAACTTTCACCATCATCGTCGATGCCATCAGATGTTTGCTTCTGTTGATTCTTTGTGCCATGTATTGTTCCTGGTGATTTAAAAACGAGACATCGGGGCCGGTGAGATGGCTCAGCGGCGTAAGCGCCTGCCTGGCAAGCGCGAGGGCCCGAGTTCGACTCCTGGAACCCACGTACGAAAAAAGGGCCGGTGATATCGCTCAGTGGCACGGGCGCCTGTTGGCATGTGAGGTCCTGAGGTCGACCCCCAGTACCCACAAAAAAAAACAAAACGAGACATCACTGTGGCTGTGCTTTCCAGCTCGCCCTTCCAGTTGGAATCACGCCAAGGTCCGTTTGCCTGAAAGCAGGAGTTGGTTTCCTTTCTGTCACTGAGCTCATTCCCTGTGTGAAGACTTCAGCCCCTGCTCAGGCCATGAGAATCCAGCTGTGAGAAAACCAGCTGTGAGAACAGGAGTGCACCATAGCGAGGAGGGGATGCGGAACGGCCCCTGGTTCTGCCTCCCGCCTATGTGGCTGGTCAGTTGGAAACAGCAGCATTCACCCGTGAAAAGAATTTTCAAGAGCTAGATTGTAAAGTTATATAGGCAGCAGTACTGGGACTTCAAAATGAAAATGTCCTCGTGCTCCAAGCTGGGGGCTTGCAACGTCTTAGCATGTGGAGTTAATCATGCAGTCCCTGGAGAGTTTTATAATAAAATGTTTACTGAGCTCTAGCGAATAGTCCAACTGAGTGCTTTTTTAGGACTTGGCTTCCGATAATTTTGTTTCTTCATACAGAGAAGCACAGCTCAGTAAAAGAGAGCTTCCGCTACGCAAACCTTACATGCAGCTCCGGCAAGCAAGTCCTGGGAGCCCCTGGCCGACCAAGCGCCCCCAAGGAAATGTTTCTCACTGTTGAGTTTGAGCGTGAAACTTACCAAAAGGAGGTGACAGGTTGGTCTGAAAGCCACTGTGGTGCCAGGCTTCTCACAACTTGCTCCTTCTTTCTTTGCCTTTCACTTTTCATCATTCCTGGGAGGAAAAATAGTGCAAACACTGAAGTATCTCCTGTTTTATTTTCACCCCCAAATCACACGAAATTGTTTTAGAACCTGATGATTTTCTCTGCTTTATGAAAACTGAAAGCTACCGTTTTGGTCAACAAATTTCTATTTGAATTGAATGCTGCCCAGCTTGCTAGGTGCCCACCTCCAGGTGTCTCCCCTTCTGGTCCATTGGGATCTCGGGGTGCTGGTGGGCCCTACAGTTAGTATGGATACCCCCACACACTGTGGCCTGATCTCCTCCCGAGCTGCTGTCCCTCTTGTTCCTGCAGCTTCTTGTGATCTGAGCTGCATCGCAAAGCGCACAGAGAAGCGGCTGCGGAAGGCGCTCCGCACGCTCAGGAAGGCCGCGCATAGGGAGCAGTTTCACCTCCAGCTCTCAGGCATGGACCTTGATGTGGTGAAAAAGTCTCCCAGAGCGTCTGAGCGGAGGGCCGAGTCCTGTGGAGTGGGCCAGGGCCATGTGGAAAACCAGTGTGGTGAGTAGCCCACAACATTCCTGCTAACAGCACTGCCTTGAGCTCCGTGGATGCTAAGGGTAGTCAACAGCAAGTCTGGGCCATCCTTCTTTTTCCAGAGAACTCTCTGGACGCCCTTTGTCTGCTAGTAACTACTGTCCTGCTTACAAGACTAGGAGCTCCCAGGGGCTGACTAAGTGACACTCACCTCTTTCCCCAGTGCCTGGCTTATGGTGGGCACTGAAGTCCATGTTTGTTGAATTGAGGGACAGAAAGGAAAAGGCAGGATTGGTGAGAAGAGGGAATGGTGCCCTTTAAGGACTTGAGGGTCGGTTGTCTTCAGAGCAGCATCCCTTAGCTAGGGCAGGCTGGGGTATGAGGAGCCCCAAGCCTTCTCCACACTCTGTTATCACAGTTCTTGTAATCACGTCTTTCTTTTGACCACAGTGGCAATGAACAAACTCCTGTCATAGTTTTGTGCAGATGCAAAGCTGGGGGCCCCCTCAGTTGCCTTGTGAGATTCCTGAGCTTCAGCCCACGCCTCTTAGGCTTCCACGAGACGTTGTGGGTCTATGGGTGTATGTGCATGGTGTGCGTGCGTGTTTCAGAATTAACCGTAGATCCAGCACTCTAGCAATATCAGTTCTATTCCTCTGATAAATCCGGCAAGAGGTTCCAGGACAAGAGGTTTCAGAGTGGTCAGTTTTGAGATCTGTTTGTCATGAGAGACAGTTCAGGGTAATTATGGGAGACACTACCTGAAAAGCGTCAGATAGGGAAAATCAGGGTCTCATTTTTTGGTAATAATGGTGATTTATTGAGTTCTATCTGTTAACAAGTACAACACTGAATCCTGAATATGCATTGTCTCATTTAATCCTAAAGGTGACCTTACCAGGTAGGGGCGATTGTTTCCATTAAATAGGTGAACAGACTGAAGCTCAGAGAGATGTTTTCTTGTTAAGATCTCACTGATGGAGCCAGGCATGGTGGTGCACGCTTATAATCCCAGCATTCTGAGAGGCTGAGACAGAAGGAAAACAAGTCTAAGCCCAGGCTGGGCAATTTAGTGAAACTCTGGCTAAAGAAAAAAAAAAAAAAATTAAAGTCTGTGGATATAGCTCACTGTGAAAGCCCTGGGTTTAATACTCAGTCCCCCACCCCCACCCACAGTAAAACCCTCACTGATGGTCTAATTCCAAAACCTGTGCTCTTGCCCCAAGTAAGAGGAATTCCATAACCTTATCCTCAAGTAGATGTCATTTCTGAAGTGTCAGAAGAATCACAAAGCCTCAGAAATGAAGGTTAGGTAAGGAGTAACAAGTCAGCATTTCTGAATAAGCAAAGCCAAACCCAGCTTTGTCCTGGAGAATTGTCAGCAGTAGTGCCAAAGCTTGAATCTATTGCTTTGCCAAAACTTAGTGAAAATCAAGTGTAACTGTCCACAAGGGGCTGGTTCCTAGATAATTTTGATTTTTATTCCAGCTGATCTTAAAAAGAAAGAAGAAGGAAAGCAAAAACTCAGCTGGTTGATTGGTTCTCACTCAAAATTCTGAGTTCCAGTTTCCATACCAAAATAGTGGTGAGAGTTGCCTGTTGCTAACCCGCTTTTCAGGGGAGTTGAAGAAATTCTCAGGAAAGGCAGGCTGGGACTCCTCCTGAGCTCTTAGAGTGAATCGCATCCCCCCCTCCATCTGCTGTGGTGTTGGGATGAGGCCTTGTGGGCTGGTAGAGAATACAGGAAGACCTAGGGTCGAGGCCTGTGGGCCGACTCCCAGCAGGAGTATTACTAATACTGCCGTGGGTTTGCTTCCGGGAAATCAAGGCCCAAGGAGAAGGAGAAGAGTTACTTGACAGAGGCCTAGTGACCATGACAATAGTACACTCTTCGGAGGGCTTTGTCCCTGTTGTGTTGTGTAATTTTGTCCCCACTCATGCTAAATAATTCAATTGGGTTTATTTCTAAGAGAGAAGATGTGTCTTCCCTCTAACACCAGTTGAATTTTGTAGCCCAGTTGGGACCGTATCAGGTCTGCCCTGTCTGACAGCAATGTTTGACTTTACTGTGCAGAGAAAACAATGTAAGGAATTACTGGCCACATTCCTTCTCTCTGCTGGAGGGAGGAGGTGGGTACAAAGAAGGACTGGGAATGTTAATTAGAAAGGGTTTTTAGCTAGCAGGCACATGGTATAGTGTGTACGAGAATATGTATATATGTTTGCATGTCTTACGTTCCTGGTCTATTTGAGAGTGTGAGAGCTTCACAAAGATCAGAATTGCTGGTATTTTCTGAACTGTGTATGGTACATACAGTGAAGACAAGTCTATAGACAAGTCTTAGTTCTTTTTTGAAATTATTTTCAGTATCTGCAGAAAGGAGCCTATGTTAATCTAGTTTTAGTTACTACTATGAAATACCTGAGGCTGGATAGCTTTATAAAGAGAAGAGGTTTATTTTGGTTCATGATTCGGGAGGTCCAAGGTCAAGGGGGTACATCTGGTGACGGTTTTCGTGGTGGCAGAGTCTCGAGGAGGCACGGGGCTTCGTATGGTAAGAGGTGGGGCATAGGCACATGTGTGTCTTCTGATCCCCCACACACTTGTCTTCTTATGAGATGAGGTTTCACTGTGCTGCCCAGACTGGTCTTGAATGCATGGTTTCAAGTGATCCTCCTGCCTCAGCATCCTAAGTAGCTGGCATGACTCTCTCCTTCTTACAAAACCACCAGGCTTCAACCACGGGGCCTCTACCCTCATATCCTTGTGTCATCCAAATCACCTCTCACAGGCCCCATGTCTGATCTCTTAGCCGGTCCAACTTTCCACCTTCTTAATACCTCTGTGAATTTCAACACAGCCCTTGAGGAACACACTTAAACCATAGCCAAACCATTGTAAGGCCCCAGAAAAGTGTTTTGAGTGATCTGGAAGGGGAAATGGAGCCATTATGTTTATCTTTTAAAATACTTTAATTTAGTTTTTAATTACAAAAATGGTACATGTTCCCAGTGTACAGAAATCTATATGGTAAAGGTGAGACTTCTTCTCACAGTGCCCCAATCCCTCTTCCCAGCAGTAACCATTGTTAAAATTTGTTGTGTATTTTTCACATCTGTTTTTGTGCATCTGTAAAATGAAATTTTATTTATTTCTCCAGTAAACATTTATTGAGCTCCTACTGTGTGCCAGGTACCATTCTGGGTGCCAGGAATCCAGCAATATAATACAAGCGAAAATCTCAGCCCTCCCGGAGTTTGTAATTCTGGAGTTTATGGGTTAGGCAGCTAACCCATAAACAAGGGCATCCATCATGTAGCAGATGGTGGCAGATGGTCAGGGGAGTAGAATAGAAAGTCCCCAGGCAAGGTAAGGGGCGAGGAGGAGCCCACTCCCTCAAAACATGGACTGTGGTGAGAGAGGGCCTCATTGCAAAGTATCGTTTGGGCAGAGATACAAACGTCAGGAGCAAGCAAGCTCTGGGGATGTATGGGGAAGACAGTTCCTGGCAAAGGGAACAAACTGCAAATGAAACACCCAGAGATACTGGAAGGAAGCCCGGGGTGACGAGAGCTGAGGCAGCGACACAGAGCGATGACGGCAGAGGCCCAGATAGCACAGGAACCAGAAATTGATGCAAACTCTGACTTTAAAACTGAATGAGAAAGGAAGAGAGTGAGGGCTTTGCACAGAGAAGAAAGAATTTTCTGGCTTATGTTAGAAAAGAGCAACTTTTGCTGCTGTGATGAAGATGGGTTTATGTGTGAATAAACATATTTTTAAAAATATATCAGTACAATTTGAAAACTGCTGTGTATTGTTCTTGACTGTAGAGTACATCATAGATATCTTTACATGCTAACAGGAGAGCTATTTGATTTCTTTTCACTTTCTAATATATATATTTGTTTTAAGACACCAGTTATTTGTTAGCCCTATCCGTATCAGTGAACATTGATGTTATTCCTAATTTTTCTATTTAAACAGTGCTGCTGTGAGTATCCTTCTTCGTACACATGTCCGTACTCCTGAAGGATAGACTGGCAGTAGTACAATTGTCAGGCCAAAGAATATGCATATTTAAACATAGATGCTGCCAAGACAGATGCTGCCAGATTGCCCGCCAAGAAAACGTACCAATGTATACTCCTGGCAGCAATGCATTTCAGTGTTTACTGCCCCATATCCTTGCTAACATGCATTGTTTATCATTGATCTTTTTAATTTTTCCAGATTTCATAAGCAAAGAGATTATTTTAAATTGTTTATCTTTGATTATTAGTAAGAGTGAGCATGCTGTCTTAGGTCTGTAGTCATGCGGATTTCTTCTGAGAACATCCATAGTCTTTGCCTACTTTTCTATTCAATTGTTTTGTTTTTAATACTGAGACTGTGTCTTGCTAAATTGCCCAGGGTGGCCTCAAACTTAAGATCTCCTGCCTCAGCCTCTCAAGTAGCTAATATTACAGATGTGCATCACCATCCCCAGCTTTCCAATATCATTTTTTAAAAAAATAAATTTTAAAGTCCCAAGTTGTACTAAAGAAAATAATCACTTCTGATCAAATTAAAGACGTTCTTATTGTCATCTGTACATAGTAAAGTCTTACTAATTTGGCATTTGGAGATTTTGGGGACAGTCTGCTCTACAAATGACCTTTGTACCATCTGTGATCAATTTTAGCAACATGGCAAAAAAATCATTCTACAAGGAACAAATTCATTAAGCGCATAGTACTTCATGAAGTCCTTCATGTCTAAAGAAATATTAAGTATGACGTAGATTTCTGGCTATTATACTTTCATAATATCCAGATAAAGGATAAGTTATTTAAGAAACATACTCGATAATATATCTTTTTATATTCAACTGTTCTATAAAACTTGCTGAGATTTTTAAAAGGTACAGTCCAGGCAACTGGAAAACTGGGAAGTATTTTAGTGCCTGGGTTCTTGAGAGACTAAATTCAGTTTTTAACAACATTAGATTTCCTCTGCAGCAATTGAGAAAAATTAATTCAACCAGCGTTTATGGAGGCAGCACTCTATCCACCCTGTGTGCTTGGGAGGAAGCTATGAAAACATAATGAGTAAAGGGCCTGTTCTCTGTCACATTCTAACAGGGGAGGTGGAAATTAAAAAGAAAGAAAAGAGAGAGTTCCAGAAGTTTGTGTGCTACAAAGATAATAAAACCAAGAGGGCTGGAGAGGCGGGAGGGTGCTTGTGGGAGGGGGGTCAGGGATGAGCCAGCTGCAGAGCTCAGATGGGGGTGGGGCCCTGCTGGGGGAGGGGCCAGCAAATGCCAAGGGTCTGTGGCAAGAATGGGCTGGGCATTTTATTCTTAGTCTTTCAAAACTGAGAAATTATTTGGAATCAAATATGTAGGGATGTTCTGTTTAAGGGGAAGGTAAAGTATTAGTAATATAGACCAATACTAGACCATAAATCCAATACAAGACTATAGATCTACATAGGCTGAGTAGGAAATTCTTTTTTTTTTTTGTGGGTACCGGGGGTCAACCTCAGGACCTCGTGCGCCAGCAGGCGCCCGTGCCGCTGAGCGATATCACTGGCCCTTTTTTCTTATGTGGGTTCTGGAAGTCGAACTCGGGCCCTCGCGCTTGCCAGGCAGGCGCCTATGCCGCTGAGCCATCTCACCGGCCCCCGGAAATTCTTTTAATTAGAAAGATTTTGAAACATAATTAGTAAAATATTGACATTTATTGAACACTTAAAATGTGTTCAGCACTGTGCTAAGCACTCGACAGATATTATCTCATTCAGTCCTCACAAGTCTGTATTCCATCAAATCCTTTTTACAGATAAGAAGACGAAGGGATAAGAGGTATGCTTTTTTCCCAGTGTCACCCAGCGCCTAAGTGACAGGGGCAGGATTCAGATCCAGACTGAACTCAAGAGCCTGAGTCCCAAACCCTCTCGGTCTGAATATCCTGCCCCATCCTGAGTACAGCCTGCGCCGCGGGTCATCACCCTCCTGCACCCAGGTGAAGCCTGCCGTGGGCCAGCTCAATGGTGGGTGCTGAGGAGCCCTGGATAAATAAGACACCATCCCTGCAGCTGCACTTAGCCCTTCAAGGGAAGCGTCAGAAAAGCCAAAAGAAGCCAACGCTGAGTTCAGAGGGAGGTGCAGATGATGTGTAAGCGGGAGGACCGTGCAGGCAGGGGCGCACCTGGGGAGTGAGAAGGAGCAAGCTGTACCCAGAGGATCACTGATGTACCAGTGCCACCCCACTATCTGGATGCCAGGAAGCGGTGGTGGGCAACAAGTCCGTGGCCACTCATGGAAGACCTTGCGTATGTTGCTAAGGAGCCTCTGCTTTGTCTTCAGGTGACATGGTACCACTACAATATTTAATCAAGCAGTGTCCAGGTCAGATAATGTGGAAAGATCTTCCAAGCAGTATTGCAGGGAGCAGGACTAAAGGCAAAAAGACCAATCTGGGGACTTTTGAGTTACAATTTAAGAGACATGGAGACCGTGAAGGCAGTAGATGGAGCAGGGGAAAGACTGCAGGTTAGAACACTGAGGATGAAAGATGAGCCGCACTTGGTGATCACGTGAAGCAGAGAGTGCAGAGAGGGAAGGCTGGAGTGAGCTCAGAGGTTTCTGAGTTGGCCTGTCCCCTGCTTCTTGCTTCCCATATGGCTCTCATCTCCCCCAGCCCTGTTTCCCATACAGGAGGCACTGAAAAAACCAGTGGGTTGGTTGAATAGTTAGATGAATGTGATCACTGGGGAAGAAATAATCAGAAGAGATTTATAGGAGAGGCAGTAAACAAAATAAAACAAAACAGGCTCTTGAGAGGACAGGAGAAAGGATGAAACCTCAGATACAGAAGAGGAGGCTCCAGACTGAATTCTGGAGCCAAAGCACTGAGAGAGATGTGGAGAGTCAAGTCAAGGGGGGTTTTGAGCCAGCAAATTAAAGATTCCGAGAAACACAATAGAAAGGAGACTCTGGTAAAGGGCTGAGTAGGAAGAACAGCAAGCAGGAGGACTAGTGGAAGGTTAGTGCAATGATCCAGATCAGAGATGGTGAGAAGCCAGAGGACATGGGTGCAGGGGATGGGTGAGAGGGACACAGCTATAGGGTGCTGCAGCTGTGTGGTGGAGAGAGGAGGAAAGAAGTCAGGGATAATTGTGGGTTGGAACCTTGGGGGTAGGGGGAATCCAGACACCATCAGTAAAAAGAGTAAAGACAAGCCTGGCGTGGTGGCACATGCCTGTAATCCCATCATTCTGGAAGGCTGAGGCAGGAGGATCACAAGTTCAAGCCCAGCCTGTGCAACTTAGCGAGACTTTAAAGTATGTTTTTAAAAAGGGCTCACTCGAATATAGCTCAGTATGAAGGCCCCTAGATTCAATCCCCAGTACCACGAAATAATAAGTGTAAAGCCAGAGACAGGAAAGAGAAGAGAAGTGCTCCCTTGGACAAGTTGAATTTGAGCTGCAGCAAGATTTCCAGGCAGAGGTGTGCACAGGCACTGGGGAGTCTAGGGAGACAGCTTCCCCTCTCCCTGTCCAGACCACCCCTCCTGCCCTGTGTTGACGCACACATGCTCTGAGGTACCCTTGTTAAAATGGCTGGGCGGCCCAGGCTCCTAAGGCCAACTCTTCTGCTCATTTCCTCCCAGCACCTTAAGGGTACTGCTCCTGCTGTTGGACCTGCACCCCCACCTCAGAGTTCTCGTTCTCTATTAGATCACTTCTAAGAGCACCCAAACCGATCTCCCATCTTGAAAGCCAAATTCCATTGACCTCATTGTTCTCGCCAGACACTGCCTCATTTCTTTGTCCTCCCATAGCACAAAACTCCTTGAAAGAGTGGCACTGTGCTGCACGTTGCTGGTTCTCCTTCTACCCCGGCAGCTGCTCCTTTCCATTGTGAATGCTGGTTCTTCTCCCACTTTCTGATCTCCCAGGGCTCCGTCGTCTGCCCTCCTCTCTCTTCATGCTCTCCTAGGTGACCTCAGCCAGTGCCACAGTTTTAAATACCGCCACATGCTGGTGACTCCCAAAATGCCCTTTCAGGCTCATTTCTATTTATTTATGTATTTATGTATTTATGTATTTATTTTAAATTAGTACATGTTCGCAGTACATAATGATTCCATTCATTGTGGAAAGTTGGTATGTATATATAACACATCTTAATTCTTTTTTATTCCCTTCCCTTCCTTCTACCCTTCCCTTCATTTCTTGGTCATTTCTCATTTGCAAAAGTTTTATCTCCCTGTTTCCTATTATCTTTGATTTTACTTTTTACTTATACTTCGGGTTTCTCATATAAGAGAAACCATGCTTGTGTGTCTGATTTATTTCACTTAACATTATGGTCTCAAGGTGCATCCATTGTCCTACAAATGACTCAAAATTATCTTTCTTTATGGCAGAGTAGTACTCCATTGTGTGTAAATACCACATTTTTCTTTATCCATTCATCTGCTGATGAACATATAGGCCGCTTCCAAAATTTAGCTAGTACTGGGGTTTGAACCCAGGACCTTTGTACATCACAGCCCCATTATAAAATTTTTTATTTTGAGACAGGGTCTCACTTAGTTGATGAGGCTGGGCTCAAACTTGAGGTCCTCCTGCCTCAGCCTCCTGGAGTGCTGTGATTACAGGCACACACCACCACCCCTGGCCATATCAGATCATTCTTTAAGTCCCTGAGGTGCAGTATCCTCCCTCGGAGACCAGCAGGCAACCATGCCTTCTCCGTATCCCCATGTCGATAAACAAGAGCAGCAGCAGGCACCTGAAACTCTGTGTGTCCTCCTCCCTCCCAGTCAAACCTGCCTCTCCCTCTTCTCAATAAATGGCACCTGTGTTTACTCAGTTGCTCACGCCAAAAACCTCAGTCTCCCTGGCCTCTCTCTTGCCATGTTTCTTACCCAGTGCACTGGCCAGTCCCGTCATCTCTGCCACCCCATGCATTTTCTCTTTCTCCATTATTACTATGCTGTTCCAAGCCTCACTCCTGTCCTCAGTCTGCACGACAGGCTCTCAGTGCTTGCCTTCCCCTCGCCTGCCTTCAATCTACTCTCCACTTGGAAGATCGCTTGGAGACATCACATTGCTCCCCTGGCAGAACCCGAACACACTTTGCGTGAGCCGCGGTTTCCTTACTGTAGCCATTTAGAGCTGATGTGCTCTGGCCCTTGCTCGCTTTTTAAAATGCATTTCCTATCACCTGCCCTCCACCGCGCCCCTGGGTCACAGAGCTTCTGCTGTCAGGCAATCCCATTGCAAGGTTGTTTTCCTCATTCCCTTCTGGTCTCTGCCTGAAGAGGCCTTTCTTGGTCACTCAAGAAACAACATGCATGGCAGCTCCCCACACCACTCTGTCCCTGACCTTGTTGCCCTTGTCCTCTTCACCCTACTCACTGCTTGGCGTTCTACTATGTATTTGCGTGCTTTCCTGTTTGCTGTCCATAGTCTCCATGAGAACAAGGGCCCCGTCAGGGCTGGGATATGTCTGTCACCTTCCTGCTGCTTCTCCAGCTCCTAGAGCAGCACAGCACTAGTCCATGCTTAGTAATGTTTATGATGAGAGAGTGAATGCATCTTCCCAGCAATGACTGATGAAATCCCATGGACAATCAACAATAGCCAAATAGGGCAAAGTGCAAATCTTTGGGGAAATACTTAAATTGAGGGCCAAAAAGCCACTGTAAAGGAAGTGAGATTTTAGCTACAGTTAATGAGGCATGCAGAGAACATAGCACACACTTGGGAACCTGTACGGAAGGCGCCTGGCTGGGCTCATTTCTCTGCCCTAACTAAAAGTTTTCCAAATAACAAACCTGAGCACACACCAGAACCCCAGACAGACAATGAAAACTCAACCTCTCAGCCCGAGGAGGCACTGTCATTCTTGTCCCGGAACAGTTGTTTAATGGGGGCTCAGACCAGAGTCCGAGGCCACAGCACCACCCGGGGTGCCACTGCCTCCCAGCTGGGACAAAGTGGCAGCCCCAGGACACCCTGGGAATCCGAGTGGGCTGCTGTGGCTGTCCTTCAGAAGTCAAGGCATGATTCTTAAGAAAACAGTGAGATGCTAGAGAGTGACCCCTTTTATTAGGTTCACCATCTTAGCCACAGAGAGGCCATAGTGTTTGTCCACAGCCTGAAATATTCAAAGGCCACTGTGCTGAAAAGAGGGCAAGGCTTTAGACCTCTTTTTCACCATTAATCCTGGTCCCCGCTGGTCTCCCCCTTTTGCATCAGAAAAGCTTTCTCATACTTTTTTTTTTTTTTTTTTTTTAAGAGGAGGAGAAAACAGCTGTGTGGAATTTGAGAATGGGATTTTAATGGTCACTGAAGATGCACAAAAGCACTGTTGCGATAGTGAAGTGTTCTGGGGCAATTGCCTCCTTTGTCTGGGCAGCAGCTCAAGCTGGCTACTCAAGGAAAAGAGAGAAGCAACTGGACGGGTGACTGAGGCCTGATCTCCAGCACATTTGTCCCTTCAGGACATTCAGAGTCAGATTTTAGTGTTTAGCTTTTTTTTACCTTGTGAAAGAAACAAATCTGGAAGGTGCTTGGCATGAATTATTTCTGAAAGTCTTTCTCTCTGGAAGGAAAATGGAAATCGTGAGTGACAACTGGGGTTGTTTATGTGAAGTGGGCCTTTCACTGTGAGGAAAGCAAAGGCAGCCCTCTTTTCCAGAGGGCAGCCCAAGGGGCATTTCTCAGCCCTTTGAGAAGGGCTAGGAAATTGATCAGCTAGGAAATTGCAACAGATGTGCCATATTGTGAGGCCTCTCAAAATGGAACCTTGAGAAAGCTTTGGGGGTTTAAAAAGTTCCAAGGAGGAGGGACACCCGGAGGGCCTGAGCCCACTCGTTCTTGGGTCAGTGAGAACCAGGTCTGGGCTTGTCCATCAGTGGAGGGACCCATACTCTGCCGGAGGAGCCATGACAGCAGCCAGTACCGATCTGCCTCTGTGTCAGGACTAATGGGGCTCCCGGGGAGCCCGGTCTCCACAAGGGCGCGTTCTCTTGAAGTGAAAACAGCTCTTCCCAAAAAGCAAATGGTTCTGGCTTTTATTTACTTTCTGCCTATCTTCATGACAGCGTGGCTCTTGAGAGCCATGAAGAAGTTATTCTCTTACCTACTGGCCCATTGTAGACACCAGGATAGCCAGGTGGGACACTGTGACATGCGTGGCCAATTCCTAGTTCATAATTTAGCCCAGCTTTTCATGAGACATAGGCTGGAGACAGAATGAGTACGGAGATCATTACGCAGTAGGGCCACTTTTAGAGAGGAAGTCTGGAATTATAGATTGCCAGCCACAGATGTATGCATCCCATTCATTATAATGTTGTTTGGCAAGAAAGGAAGAGGTAAGTTCACTTTTAATTTTTTAGTTTAAAAAAGATCATAAAATTATGTAAAAATGATACCTAAATATTGTAAAAGAAAAGCCAAACGATACCAAAAAGCATAGTGATTTAGATATTAAAGTAGACTTCGTTGGTTGATGGCATTTGATTGCAAAAACATTGGAAATGTGGCATATCTTTGCCAAATATGGTCCAAAAGCCTCTTTTTTTTTTTTTTTTTTAAGATTTTGGAGTGAATAATGAAAAGACATTTTTATTACAGATGTTAGACAACTTTACCTTGTTTGACCCTAAAATTACACATAAAAATTTCATTTGTAGGGTGGATAAAAAGAGGTTTCCTCCTTTACAGTCATGTGAGAGATATAATAGTTAACTTTATCAGGTGATATTTTTCCTATTTCTTGGCAGTTTAAGCATAAAAGAGAATGTGTTTGTTCCATTCACTGAAGACAATCCTTGACAAATTCTTGAATTGTGCTTCAGCCTGCACTTTTGTCAAATAACCTTTTTCTCCCTTTAAGCTCTAAGCTCTTGATCTTACCGTAGGTATATTTCACAAAGTAACTTGGGGCCTCATTTAACCTACAGAAGTCTCTGTCTCTCTAAAATGGAGCTAATAATAGCACTTCGCTCCTTGGGGTTGTGTTGAGGAATAAATGAGATAATGTATGCAAAGCTATTAGCACAGTGTCTAGTTATTTACTGTAAATACTTAACAAATGTTAGCTATTAGGCTATTTTGATGGCCATGAAGATGATGCTTGAATATTATTACTAGGGGGCTAAATTTGTCCATTTATTTCATATTCATAGCCTAAAATAAGGTTTAAATCTATATTTAAATAACAACATCAGGAATACAATACAATCATACGCACAGATTATGAATTTCCTTATTGCTTATTCTTTTGGGAGACATTTACAGGAGTTTACTCTTTGGAGCCAGGCATGGTGGCACAGGCCTGTAATCCCCACACTCTGGAGGCTGAGGCAGGAGGATCGCTGCAAGTTCAAAGCCAACCTGGACTACATAGTCAGTTTAGGGCCAGCCTGAATGATATAACAAGATCATGGCTCAAAAAAAAAAAAAAAAAAAAAAAAAAAAAAGAGTTTACTCTTTATTACTAACCAAAATGTGGTGTATTGTACAACCCTTGAGGTCATACACACCCCAGCCGCCAGAGGGAGTGCTTTTCCAAACACAGCTGTTGATCATATTCTTTCCAGAAGAATCAAATCCAAATGCCTGGCACGTGAGAACTTTTGCAGTGTATCAACTTTCGTTTCTTCCCTCTGCTCCCACACGTCATGCGTGAATCTTTATGATTTGTCCCCTTTTCCACCTGGGGATCTCTTCTTCGTCCTTCAAGACCCAACATGAATGTGACCTTCTCTAGGAAGCTTTCTAGGATGCCACCAGCCAGAATTAATAACACCTTCCTCTTTTTTTCTGGCACTAGACTTATGTTCAGTGAGTAAAGTTTTGCCATTATCCTCCTCTGATAGCCCTGTGAAATAAGAAGGTCCAGAATTTTTTTTTTTTTAATGTGGGTACCGGGAGTCGACCTGAGGACCTCGTGCTTGTCAGCAGGCGCCCGTGCCGCTGAGTGATATCACTGGCCCTTTTTTCGTATGTGGGTACCGGGAATCAAACTCAGGACCTAACGCTTGCCAGGCAGGTGCTTATGCCGCTGAGCTATCTCACCAGCCCCAGAATTTTTAAAATACCACTTCAACTATCAAATGCTTCTGCCTCAAGAATAATTAAGTCTCCTATGATCGCTGACCCCAAGAAGCTCATAGTCAAAAGAGAGATAGATCTGTAAATGCCTAGAACAGAGGTATAGGGATCACAGTAGAGAGAGGTACGTGGGAACCCAGAAGTGCCACGCACTCTGCATTCAGGGGGTCTGCATGGGTCTGTATGGTCAGCACTGTTTATCTACCTTCATTCCAGCACTCACGCTGTCCTCTCTCAGCCTCTGTCCCTGCACTGACCAGATTGTTCCCCCCTTTTGGCTAGTCAGTTGCAGGGCTGGGACATATTATGATGGAGCACAAGAACGCTGCATTTTATGTCCAAATGGAACCTTCCAAAATGAGGAAGGACAAGTCACTTGTGAACCATGCCCAAGACCAGAAAATCTTGGGGCCCTGAAGACCTCAGAAGCTTGGAATGTGTCTGAATGTGGAGGTAAGGATGCTGGCCGTCCCCTATTTCTTCTCCAGCCTCCAGTGTCATTGTTTAGACTAAGGCACAGTGACACCCCAGGGACTCTGGATGATCCACCCTGGACTTTAGGCTTCCTACCAGTAGGTGTCACGTTGGGTTCATCTTTGGTTCTCCAGTGCCAATGTTTGCACCGGACATGCTGGGCCAATGCTAACGAGAGCAAATGAATGAACACAGGGTAGAGTACATTTGGCAGAAAAATGTCATGTTGCAATTGCACACTTTATTCACTCTAAGTGTGCATACTTGAGACCTATGTGATCACCCAGTCCGTAGGGACAGTTGGAAAGCATCTACACGTGGAGAACATAAGTCTGATTTTGTTTTCCAGTTTTGATCTCAAATTTATAGCTTTTTGATTTAAAACAAATGTATCCATCTGGTTATTCTGTTAAAATGGGGACCTCTTCTGTGAAGGCTTTTAATCATCTCATAAATTTTAACTTTGAAGTCAAACTCAGATTCTATGGGCTTCTTTCCTATTTATTTTATTGAATGTTTTCCTTTTATTAAATGGGGGAAGGGCCGGCTGTACGGACACTCTGTGGGCTCAAATGCAAGGTGTGATCTGAATGGTGATTTCTAACTGGTGGACACAGTTGCATGGGTCCCCATGCTGCCCTGCGACTCCTTCCCGTGACTCTCAGCCCCAGCTTTAGTCCCCATTGAAGTGACTCCAAACTCAACTGCAGGGCCATTGCTGGTCTAAAAATCAGATCCTCCAGCTGAATGGGTGACTCCTAACCATACCTTTGGCGTGCCCTGAAATTCCAGAACCACAAGGTTGACAAGGGGGGGACTCTGGGACATCAGTTCACCTTTCTATGTGACCTTAAGATATAGCAATGGAATATTAGTAATAATAATAATAGTATTAATAAATAATAGTTTAGTAAGTACAATAATATTTATTAAATACTTTTGCCAGTCTAAGTGTACAACATGAATTATTTATTAGGTGGTTATATCACTACAACTTTGTGAGGCTAAAGTGTTTCTTCAAGGTCATACAACCAAGAAGTGGAGGACTGGGAATCAGAATCCATGTCAGCCAGGCTCCAGACTCCTCCCTTGGATGTGTGGTCTTTAAATACCATCATTTCTACAACTTAGGGTAAAAAGAAGACTATTAAAACTAATAGAGGTGGGCCGGTGAGATGGCTTAGTGGCATAAGCGCCTGCCTGGCAAGCGTGAGGGCCCGAGTTTGACTCCCGGAACCCACATACGAAAAAAGGGCCGATGATATTGCTCAGCGGCATGGGCGCCTGCTGGCGCGCAAAGTCCTGAGGTTGACCCCTGGTACCCACAAAAAAAAAACCAAAAAACAAACTAATAGAGGTGGGCCGGTGAGATGGCTTAGCAGTGTAAGCGCCTGCCTGGCAAGCGCGAGGTCCTGAGTTCGACTCCCGGTACCCACATATGGAAAAAAGGCCAGTGATATCGCCCAGCGGCACAGGCGCCTGCTGGCGCACGAGGTCCTGAGTTCAACCCCTGGTACCCACACACACACAAAAAAAAAACTAATAGAGGAGAGAGAGATGGTTAGGAATACAAGAGACAAAGGATTTTAATAGCATTAGCCAATGACAAGCTAATTCCCAAGGGAATGTGTATTTTTAGGAACCCTTTGGTTATTGGCTATGCTTTAGTCCTAACCCTGAAAATAAAGTAAATCGTTTAAAGTAAATGTCATTGGGCTCCTCTGTCAGTGTGGGCCAGGATACACTTCCAAACAAGGAGATGTAACTTGGTAAATATAATTGCTGGACCAGGGGAGAGCCTCAGGTCACTCTTTATGTCCCTAGGATGTAACCAGTTAAGTGAAGGTGCATTTCTGGGTCTAATCGCCAGATTTATCCAGATCAGAGGACTCTGTCTCTAGACACTTCTGCATTACAGGGACCCTGGGCAGTGTGCAGGTCTAAGCCTGAGCTACCCCAGCCTTTCCTTGTGAAACCGGCAGTTTCTGTCTCGGCACTGTGCTGGGCAGCGCTGTGTATAAACCCCAGGCACTCGCCTGGCCTACTTGGGGGCAGCGGCAGGGCAGGGCTAACTGAGCGCAGGGTAATAGGCCTGATGGAAGTCTGATCTCAACTACAGTGAGGTAGGAAATGGTTTGCCTGGAGCTTTACTCACCTAGGGCCATCGGTCCCCCCAGGTCTGTGCCAACCTGGTGAATATTCTGCAGATGGCTTTGCACCTTGCCAGCTCTGTGCCCTGGGCACGTTCCAGCCAGAAGCGGGCCGTACTTCCTGCTTCCCCTGTGGAGGAGGCCTACCCACCAAACATCTGGGAGCTACTTCCTTTCAGGACTGTGAAACCAAGGGTGAGCACTTGGCAGCTTGCCTTTTTCTAGAACTGAGTTTCTTTTTTGAGTACCATGGGGGTCTGGTGGAGTCCGACCAAGCACAGCCCAGAGGTGCCCTGTATGGTTCCCCCAGGGTTGGAGGTTCAAGTCCCTGTGCAAGAGTGCCACCTTGATTCTGGCTGCCAGGGCTGACCAGGGCCAGATCAAGGAGAGAGAAGCAGGTTTTGCATACAGGCTTCCTTGGCTCTTGTCATCCGCTGCTACTCCATCTCCATCCTGGCCTGGAGCCCCCATCTCACCCCGGTGGGTCCCACCTGGTCTCCAGAGCCCCACTCCTAGCGTTTCCTCCCAGGGAGCCCAAGTCTAAGCCCAGCCTCAGTCTGCAGCTCTCAGTGCTCATGACTGAGGTCGGCCTGAGGACTTCAGTTGTGGTCACTGGTGCTCGACTGCATGAACCATAAACTACAAATACTTGTGCATCTTGTTCCTATGTAGTTTCTCAGTGGCATGAGCTCCCCCCCCCACACTGGCTATTTAGGGAATTAAGTGTTGATTAGCCACAGATTGGTAGGAAAGTGCCACTTTATCTGGGCATAACAATTTATTTCACAAACTTTGAAACTTTTTGCATTGCATTTGATAAGAATACGGTCTTCTTTTTCTCCCTTCTCCTGCTTTCTCCTCCTTCTCCTCCTCCACCTCTTCTTCTTTTCCTTCTCTTTGTCCTCCCCCACCCCACAGTTCAGTGCTCACCTGGACATTTCTACAACACCACCATTCACCGGTGTATCCGTTGCCCAGCCGGGACGTACCAGCCCGAATTTGGAAAAAATAACTGTGTTTCCTGCCCGGGAAATACTACGACTGACTTTGATGGTTCCACCAACATAACCCAGTGTAAAGGTAGGTGTTGCTCTAAGGCTTTTCACAGTCCAGATTAAGAGGGCAAGTGTCTGGGTTCGCCTTGGGGTGGGCTGGCCCAGGGCCAGGTCCATTCAGAGCCAAGAGGATGCTGTTAGCACCCCTACAGCTGTGCCCGAGGGGCTGGGTGTCCTCACCTGGAAGTCAGGGTAAGAACCTCTGTTGGAGGTGCTGACCTTTCTTTGTATGTGGTGCTGGGGATCAAACCCAGGGCTTTAAACATACAAAGCACATCCTCTACCACCAAGCTCCATCCCTGCTGGCCTTTGGTGGTCCTGGATGTGTCCCCAGCACACTCACACCTGTGCCTGCTGGGACACACTTTCAGCTCAGCCATAATCAGCAGGCATTGTATGAGGACCTGACGAGCCACCCTGTTGAGTAAGTCAGCCTGGCTGAGCCAGCAGGCAGCCAGGCTAGGGGCAGCAGAGGAAGGAGCCATGGACTGGTCCGGAGAGGTGAGGAAAGGCCTTTGTAGGGCCTGGAAGGTTTTATAGAGAAGCTGGGGCAGGGTGGAGGAGAGCTGCATGCCCAGAGGGCAGCTTCAGGGCAGCTCAGACTCAGGAAAGTGAAAGGTTTCAGGGAAGAGACTCCTGGGCCTAAGCACAGCAGAGATGGGAGTACAGGAGGGAAGTCCTTGAATGCCAGGCCAAGCAGTTTGATTCATATTTTCTAGCACTGGGGGAGCAACTCATTTAAGGACTTGCTGTGTGGGCTCCCTCCCTTAAGTACTATATAAAATTCTCTAGTTAAGGACAAAAGTAACTCTCAGCCAATGTAGTATTTTTAAGATAGAAAAATCCCAGGAGGCAAAGAGGCCTTCCCAAACTGGAGGAGCTTGGAATTGAGGAAGCAGTGAATTGTTTACATTTTATGACTGGAAGGTTATCTAGTTTTCTCTCTGTGCCAGTAAAGCCCTTTTAACAACATTCTTATAAATAGCCATTGATACAGCTGGGTGTGATAGTGCATGCCTATAATCCCAGCACTCAGGAGGCTGAGGCAAGAGGATCACTGCGAGTTGGAGGCCAGCCTGGGCTACATAGTGAACTCAAGTCCAGATTGAACTACACAGCAAGATCCTGTCTCAAAAAAAAGCCAACCAGTTTCCCCCAAATACCCATTACATTTCATGAGATGCTGTTAGTTATATTTTGGGGGGGTTCAGTGTTAGGAAATTCTTCTACATACCTGGATGACTGTGCTTTCTTGTCTTCCACTCCCTGGCCCTTGGTGGCTCTTCAGGACCGCCACATAGCTATTCCTTGGGTGGCCCTTCAGGCCTTAGGGCATTTTTTTTTTTAACTCTGAGGCTATCCCCTCCCGAAGTTTTTTTTCAAGAAGGAAAGCCTGTTTACTGCTTCTACTAGTAATAATAACTCCCACTTTGTTTTCTCCCACTTTTAATTAAAAAAGAAAAAAGTAATCCCTTAAGCACCTCTTACACAGGTGTACTCGGCAGTATTAGACAATAGGCTGGAGGGAAAATGACTGTCTCAGTTCTAAACTCCCACGGCTGTGAATGACATGTTGGATGAATGGAGATTTAGTGAACAAAGTCAGAGCTGAGGTTGTGTGTGTGTGTGTATGCACACTTCTTGCCTTTGGTGCCAGAGGTTAATATCCAGCATATCCAGAAATGACATCTACTTGAAACTCTCTTCTGTACTTAAAATAAAATGTGGTTTTTAATCTGAGAGAGAAAATAGCAAAAAGATGTTTGTTTCATCTTCATCAAAGTTTTGGGTCAAATAGTCCACTGAGCAGTGAGCTCTGTTCTCTCTCCTTTGATGGACCTGGAAGTTGTGTCAGGGTTCCCCTGACACTTGGACTTGTAAACAAAATATTGAAAACTAAATTTGTTCTTTTGTTTACTAACACCTGACCTTAGCATCTCAGGTTCATGAGAAAATGTTGCCTCAGGAACTCAGGGATGGACTCCTTGTGGAGAGTTCATGTCTTTTGGCTCCAAAGGAGGCCCAGCCGGGTTCCAAGGAGAGGGTCATCTCCACCTCCATTCCTCAATGGCAATAAGGAGCTGCGTTTCTCAGCCAAGCTAGCAGTGACCATGACAGAGAGATGACAGTGTCGTACCTTCATAACACATGGCATTTCCTTTTCTAGACAGACGATGTGGAGGGGAGCTTGGTGATTTCACAGGATACATCGAATCCCCAAACTACCCAGGCAACTACCCAGCCAACACCGAGTGCACGTGGACCATCAACCCACCCCCTAAGCGCCGCATTTTGATCGTGGTCCCTGAGATCTTCCTGCCCATAGAGGACGACTGCGGAGACTCCCTGGTGATGCGGAAAACTTGTGCGTCTCCCCTCTGCTTTCCCCCTTCTCAGGTCAGCTCAGAAGCCTGCTAACCTGCTCCTGAGCTTTGAATGTGAGGAGTAGGCCTAGACTCACCCCCGTATCAGAGCAGAGATGCGACGTGAGTTTATAGAGTTGCCAAGAAATAAAACTTAGACTAAAAGTACACACTGAGGCCTCTTGCTGAGCCCCAGAGGTAGGGACCCTGCAGGCCAGTCTTCCCATCTGTGTCCCGGCTTGTTGGGCCCTCTCCCCAGGGAATACTTTGAACAGCAAGGCTCCTGCAGTGCCGGCTCCAGATGTGGCCTCCGTCTGGGTAGTAACTCAAGGTTTGGCAACTGACCAAGGCCAAAAGCATGGTCCAGCCAGGAGGGGCCCCTCCTCCTATCCTGATGTGGCCCAGTGACCGCAAGGGGACGCTGCCATCCACATGGCTCGGTGGTGGTGCTGTGAGTGGGCTCGTCCCAGCGCACCTCCACTATTTCCACCATCTCGAGCAGACAGTGCGAGCCTCCTGCTCTGCCGTCTTCTCAGCCAGGAAAGTGGGGCAAATAACAGTTGCTACCTCACAGGAGTATTAGGAAGACAAAACAGGTTCAGATCTGTAAAGCACTTAGAACAGCATGGCTTATGGAGCCACTGTATACATGTTGCTACTCTTATTCGTGGTTGGAATGTCCAAAGTCAGGTGAAGGTTTGAATCCTGACCTCACCACAGACTGGCTGTGTGGTCCTGGGCCAGTCCTTAATCTCCCTGTATGAGAGGTAAGCATTTTGTACCAACTTGCTGTGGTTTTCAGAGTATTAAATAAGATAAAGTCCATAAAAAGCTCGAGTCTCAGGAAGCATGTAGTAAGTGGGAGTGATTATTATTAGAAAACAGTAACTCGGCTCTGGAAATGGGGGATCCTCTCTCCAGCCCATATGGTGGATTTGACACCTGGGTGAGGGGATGAGCTTTGCCTTCATGGGGGTGCACAATCACCAGCCGAATCTGCATTGTCTCCAGGACTTGCCCCTCATAGGACACTCAGTGGGGCCTGCAGAGCTCCTGAGTAATCGCACTATGGTTTCAGTATCTGCCTGCACCGTGGCCTGTCTTGAACCCCGCCCCCTCCAACTTCCCTTGGCAGCTTCGTCCAATTCTGTGACAACGTATGAAACCTGCCAGACCTACGAACGCCCCATCGCCTTCACCTCCAGGTCAAAGAAGCTGTGGATTCAGTTTAAGTCCAATGAAGGGAACAGCGCCAGAGGGTTTCAGGTCCCATACGTGACGTACGATGGTAAGTGCTGCAGAGCTCTGGTCCCGCACTGGGCAGGGGCGGCCCTGCTCTGAACAAAGCCAGCCTCTGAGCCAGCTGGCCAACTGCTGGCAAGCACACCCACTCAGAAAGGCAGGCAGGGTGAGGGGAAAGGACATTGCTGACTCACGAGTGCCACATTTTAAACAGGCATTTGGGGACACTCACTAGGGATGAAAAGACATTTTAGAAAATAAAAGTGAGCATAGCTTGGTGGGTAATAGCACAGGCATTGGAGTCAGACAGCCTGGCTGTTATCTCTTATGTGACTTTGTATACATTACTTCCCATCTGTAAGCCCCATTTTCTTTCCTTCTTTTCTGCTTCCTCCCTTCTTTCCTGCCTCCAAGGCCTCACCCATGCTAAGCACATACTCCATCACTGACCTGCAGCTCCAGGAAAGCCTCCTTTTCTTACTGTTTGATGAGGATAATCATTAGACTTAATGTGAGAGTTCCTAAAGGACTTGGTGCAGTGCCTGGCACATAGTAATTGCTCAACAAATCCCAGTTTCTGATTCTGGCTTTTATTATATGGAATCCTGAAGGAAGGAAAAAGATCTGAGTTCATTCACTTGATCTTAAATAAAAAGGGTGGCCCTTCTGAGGCCTGGGGCCCTGTCTAGCTCTGAGAGTTGGTTGACAAACATTTATCAGGAGCATAAAATGAACTGAACCTTGTCCTGGAGTGCTGCGTCCCACGCAGCTCTCAAAGTTCCCGGGGGGAAGGACGGCGAGAGGATGGAGAAATAAAGAAAAGAGACAAAAAGCTGAGGTCAGGTGGAGGCCTTTCTCCTGATGGGAGGAAAGGAACTGCTCAACCAAGGCAGTGCGTTTATATATACATTTAGCAAGTTGGTGTCATGTGACACCCCTTTTCTGAGCAACCCATTGCTTGGATTGCCTTGGGGCTAGGTGTTCTCTGGGCTGGGGCAACTTGTTTACATAGCCCACCTTGGCTCTTTGTTGCTTCTTTGTTTTCTGGCTGGCCTTGCCTCGGCGCACAGGTGTGATCAATTTCCAGCTTCCGCGGCTCCCCACACTGGAGGACCTCCTAATCCATCTGGTGGGGGAAGAGTCGTCTGTCCATTCACGAGCTTACTCATGCACCTAACAAATACTTAGTGAGCCTCTACTATGCCAGGCTTAGGGCCAAATTCTGGTGGCAGCGGGGTGAGAGACAGGAACACAACAATGTATACATTGTCATGGGTACTTTAACAGGCATGGACGAAGCTCTGTGTGAGCACAGAAGGGGCAGTAGTTACTCCGCATGGGCTTTTGGAAGGAGCAGAACACCATATTAAGAGAGCTGGGTCTTGGAAGAACATACAAGTTTCAGCCAGGGGTGGGGTGGGGGGCAGAAATGGAGAGGAAGAACATTCAGGAAGAGTGAACGGCTTGGCCAAGGGATGAAGTGGCCAGTATGAGCGGGGCCTGATTTGGCTGTGGGCAGGGAGCGTATGGCGGAGCAGCGCAGGGAGACTAGAGGGGGCGGGGTTGGCTGTGAAGGGCCCTGAGCGTCAAGCTCAGGAGGGCAGATGTTTTAGGCAAAGTGACAAAATTAGGTGTTTAGAAAGACAGCATTCTGTGTCTGTCCTAAAAATACTTCACATAGTTTATTTCAAACATGACAAAAGCTAGGAGCATTAGCCCAAACACCCAGGACAAGGGCGTTCAGTGACTGACTCCTAGGGTGGACTCGAAAGCCTTCCGTGTGGCTCTGCTTTGCGAGACAAAGAGCCCAGCTGTCCACCTGGAAGTGGCCACCCATCAGTCTCTTCTCTCTAGATACCAAGGCTCCGGAATAAATGTCACCAGAGCTCACATACCTCAGTGTGGCTGTTCTCATCTCTGTCTTTGTGACACATGAAAATGGCTTTTTTTTTTTTTTTTAATCAAAAAACCGCTGTAGCTTGGGGAAGTCATATGTAACCCTGGTTAGGTTCCTGAGAGTGTCTTGCATGTGTCACAGTCAAAAATTGCTACTTTGGCTCCTCAGGTCTTCACTCAAGTCTGATTTTAAAACAGATATTTCAAGTAAGTTTGACATCTGCTTTCAAATCCCAGAAATTACATTTAAAAGATAGGGTGAGGCTGCTGCAGACAAGCCACCCAACCGCTGGAGAAAAGTGAAAATTGCGCTCATGGCTAACATGTGTTGAGTATTGCTGAATGCTGAAGCAGCTTTCCCCACTCTCTTCAGTCCTGGGGATTGGACCTAGGGCCATGTGCACACCAGCTCGGTAGCTACTACTGAGCTACATTCCCAATCCCAAGGTCTTTTTAATTTAATTTAATTTTTTTATGTGGGTACCTGGAGTTGAACTCAGGACCCCGCGCTTGTCAGCAGGCGCTTGTGCCACTGAGTGATATCACCGGCCCTTTTCTTTTTTCTTTTTTTTCTTTTACATGGGTACAGGGAGTCGAACTCAGGACCTTGCACTTGCCAGGCAGGCACTTACGCCGCTGAGCTATATCACCGGCCCTTTTTAATTTAATTTAATTTAATTTAATTTTGTTTTTTTTTGTGGGTACCGGGGGTTGACCTCAGAACCTCGCACGCCAGCAGGCCTGTGCTGCTGAGCGATATCACCGGCCCTTTTTTCGTATGTGGGTTCCGGGAGTCGAACTCAGGCCCTTGCACTTCCCAGGCAGATGCTTATGCTGCTGAGCCATCTCACCGGCCCTTTAATTTTATTCTGACACAAGAGTCTTGCTGAGTTGCCTGAACTAGCCTCACACTTGGCAATCCTCCTGTCTCAGCCTCCTGAGTAGCTGGCATTACAGACATGTACCACTATACCCAGCTCAGAGCACCTTTTAATGATACATTCCTCACAGTCACCCCAAGAAGTGGATGCAGGTATTTCCTGATTCTACACCACAGGCCACTCAGGCTTAGAAATGTAAGTAACTGCCCAAGGTCACAGCATGACAAAGTGGCAGCGCTGGGATTGACCCAGGTCTCTGGGACTCGAGAGCCTGGTTATCTCCAATGCTTCACTGCTTCCCTAAGGACTGGAGCAAGAAGGGAGACACCGAAGCTCTTGGGAGCACAGGAAACACTTTTTAAGAGGCAGCAATCTGGAAGCATCTGGAGTAGTGGCAAACTACTGTCCCCTTTTCAATTACACCAGCACAGCATTCTACGTGCCTGATGGTAATCTCCCTCCTGGAAAGGAGCCAGGCTTCTGAGGTGGACCCTACAGCAGAGGGATTCAAGGCAAAAAGTAAATAAAGTAAAGACTTGCACCTTCGTTCATATTTTATGTTCAGTAATAATAAGGAGAAAGACATCACAATAATAGAATAGCAATGATATTATACATGTATTGATTAGTAATTATGAATATTAGAGATTTGATTTCCATTTACCATCTCTTAACTGAGAGAAACTTTTTAAGAGCTCCTTCCACCCAGTTTCAATGATCTCATAATTTGTGTGGCTTTGTAGTGCATGATATGCATACAAAGAGGCATTTTTAATGTGTCTGGGATTTGGAAAAGATTGTGCTTTGCATATGCTCGACTTGAATTATGAATGTGGGGAACAGGCTAGATTTTGAGGTTGCAGGGCTTGCATGTGGAAGATTATTGTGTGCACCGCATTGATATATGTGTCAGGACAAAAAATGACTCATGAGAAAGTGAACAGAGCCCGCTTTCTCTCTGGTCAACCAAATTCTCCATCCCTAACCCCATTCACATAAAGAAGAGAAGAGGCTTGCTTGGTGGGGAAGAAGCTTGATTGTCTTCTAGAACACAACACAAGGACAGAGATAAGGGGCAGGGTGGAGAGGATAAGCAAAGCCATTCTGTTGGGCATTCTTTCAAGAAGTTTTGCTGCAAAAGGGAGCGGAGAAGTGGGACGACAGCTGGCGGGAGAAAGGAAGCCGAGAGAGGGATTTTTAATATCAGAGACACAAGTGCATGTTTGCATGTTGATGGGAAAGACCAGAGGAGAGAAAATTCTGTTGTGTCAGAAAGAAAGCACAGAAGTACTGGGACAGTTACCCTTGATTTGGTGAGGGAAGATGGGCCTAATGTGCCAAGTGCAGAGCTGGGCGTCGCCTGGATGCACAGAGGGCTCCTTTGAGGGAAGAGGGGACAGAGACACAGGGGATGGGGTTCTTTGCTGACGGCCTTCTCAGGATCGGAATGGCCAGCGCTGACAGCAGCTACAGGAGGGGCACGTCTCAGAACCTTATGAAGATCCAAACAGCAAGCTTAGAATGCAAACCACATGACTGCAAAATATGTCCTTTATTCCAACAGAAGACTACCAGGAACTCATTGAAGACATAGTTCGAGATGGCAGGCTCTATGCCTCTGAGAACCACCAGGAAATACTGAAGGTGAGTACCTGCCTCAGGAGGACGTGGTGGTATCCAAAACTCCCCAGCACCCTGGGAGAAGGTCCTCCTGCCCCATCCCGCCACCTTTCAGACCCCAGACCTGCCCTGGGCCAACATCAGACATTCCCCAGTCTTTTTCATTTATTTATTTTTAAAAGGTTTCTGTCTTTTGTGTTGCCAAGTGAAATTATATTTTTTAATTTGGAAATTTGTAGAAGGGCAAGGTAGAGGGGACTTGCTTATAAATCCAAGCCAGTGGCATATGTTTTCATATGAATTTCAAATAGAGGACACATGGCTCCTATTTATCCACCAAATTTTAGACACATAATTAGCAACAAATGATTAGCATATCACTAACCCTATAAATATTCCCCAAATTCCTGTGTTGCATCTCATCTGGTTGAGGGAAAACAGATTTCTATATATTAAATTTTCTTTTAAAAAGTAATGCAGGGCCGGTGAGATAGCTCAGTGGCATAAGCGCCTGCCTGGCAAGTGCGAGGTCCTGAGTTCGACTCCCGGTACCCACATACAAAGGAAAAAAGGTCCAGTGATATTGCTCAGCGACACAAGCGCCTGCTCGTAAGCGCGAGGTCCTGAGTTTGACCCCGGCTACCCACAAAAAAAAAAAAAGTAACGCAGATGAGCTAGGAGGCTGAGGCAGGAGGATTGCAAGTTTGAGCCTAGCCTGGGTAACTTAGCTACTTAGTGAAACTCTGTCTCAGAATAAAAAAGGACTGGGAATGTAGCTCAGTATGAAAGTCCTAGGTTTACTTCCCACTCCCCCCCCCCAAAAAAAAGTAATGCATACTTATTACAGAAAATTGAGAAAAATAAAAACTGGGAAGGAGATAAAAATCAGAGGAAAAAATTTTCACAAAGTGTTTTTCAGTTAATCAACCAACTGCCTAATACTGGGTCATTATAGTTCCACTGGCAAGATGTCAGAATGTTTAAATATTTTGGCCTGATAACAAAAATTCTCTTCTCTTTAGGATAAGAAACTGATCAAGGCTCTGTTTGATGTCCTGGCCCACCCCCAGAACTATTTCAAGTACACAGCCCAGGAGTCCCGAGAGATGTTTCCAAGGTCCTTCATCCGGTTGCTACGTTCCAAAGTGTCCAGGTTTTTGAGGCCTTACAAATGACTCTGCCCATGTGCTGCTCAGAGCAAATGTTCTGCTGTGGGCTTGGTGGGACAGAGCCGTCTGCCTTCTGCATGCCAGTGTGCAGCACGTCGCTGCCTCCAGTATCAGTGACTCGTTAGAGTTCGATTTTATAGATAATACAGATATTTTGGTAAACTGAACTTGGTTTTTCTTTGCCACCGTTGTGGAGTGGACTGAGCCTAGCTCTAAGTGGCCCCGGCTTCTCATTGCTGAGGGCAGATGTCTTGGAGGCAGGAAGGGCTGCTGAGCTGGTCTTCAGACAGTGCAGGTGTGACTCACCTGTCCTTCCGGGTTCCCACTCCTCCTCCAGGACCCTGTGGTGGAAAGGAGGCCATGGAAGGGGCTGCTTTGTCTGAAGCTTGAGCTTCTTCTAGCCCATGTGCAGGCTCTCACTGGGCAGAACAGGCCAAGAGGGAGGTGGGGAGCCCTCCGGGGCCACCCATCTACGCTGAGACCTGGCAGGACCCTGGTTCCCCACAGCCTTCTCCACCCCGCGAGGTATATGTGATCCCAGAAGCTTGAGTTCTAAGCAGCAATCATTAAAAAAATACTGAAAACAGAATAAGATAAAAACCTAGACCCTTCTGCTGACATGAGAGGTCACCTGCTGCCTGCCTTCCCAGTTGCCTGTGGCACGCTGCAGCCGATGCATAGCGCTGGTGTTCCAACCTTTAGACACAGCTGAGCACTGCATTCGGGGTTGGAGCTCGGGTTGGATGTGATCTCAAGGGGGCTGAAAATCATCCACTGTCACAAGGAGATTTCGTGAACCCCAAGTCAGTACTGCCACAGGTCCTACTTCTACCAGGGGCTCCCCACCCCGGGGGCTGAGCTCCAGATGATGCCCAGCTGGTCTCTTGTGCCTTCCTTCCCCACCCTCTAAGGCAGAGTGGGCTCTGCTCCGAGGACCTGGTTGGCACTGCTAGGGAAGTGCTCATTGTCTGGTGGCCGCACCCATAGCAGGAGCAGCTGTGTACTAGCCTCCCTGTGCCATCTCACTGTGGTTAGCACAAGGGCACCTCATAATCGGTCTCTCCCATGTGAACTTGAATTTCCAATATTATTGAGTTTTCCAACATTTAAACCCCGAGGCAAAATCTCAATACAGTGGATTGAAAAAAATCCTATCAACAAGCTGCCACTTCCCTAAGGGAAGGACTGACCACACAGCCACAGTGTCTTGTGATTTCAGTGTTAATTCACACAGTTGATTCTCTACACCAAAGTACTAAAAAAATGTTTAACAAGTATTTTTTTAAGAAGACAAAGTTGGGCCAGTGAGATGGCTCAGCGGCATAAGTGCTTGCCTGGCAAGCACAAGGTCCTGAGTTCAACTCCTGGAACCAACATTCAAAAAAAGGGCCAGTGATATCGCTAAGCAGCACAGGCGCCTGCTGGCATGCGAGGTCCTGAGTTCAATCCCCGGTACTCACATTAAAAAAAAAAAAAAAAAGACAAAGTCTATTTCATTATTATTGAACTTACTTTCCACCTCAGTGGTTTTTTAAAAAATTCATTTAATAACATCAATTTTTTTAAGTCCTAATGAGACTTTTCTTCTTTATTTGGAATGGTCCTAAATGCCCATTTTCATATTTCTTTTCAAAACTTTAGATGTCTTCATTAAAAAATAAATCACTGAAACAAGCATTTGGAATTTGTTATGCTGGAACTTCCTACTGTGTCTAACCCTTAGGTGAAAATAACCCAAATCAGCGACTGGACTGACATTGATGGGGACAGGTGGGCTGAGCCATCCCATCTCGCCCAGGCACATTAGTAACTGTGCTCGTGGAGGGTGAATGTGTTGCCTCTTCCCAATGCACCTTGAAAATCTCATTTCTCTGGTGGAAGTCAGCAAACCTACAACCTGCCCTGTGGGTGGGGTGAGTTGAGATCCCCAACTCCTCTTTGGGGGACCTCCTCAGGCCCCATCCAGTGACAATATGGTTGCTTTAAGTTACTAGATTTGAGGGTGATTTCTTATATAGTGATAGGACAGTGGAAAGGGAGAGGAGATTGAGAATCTGCTTTGGCCAGTCCAGGTTCAGGTACTTACTAGCCATCCATGTGGAGAGTTCAGATAGGCAAGTAGTTACTGAAGCCCCAGGAAAGGTCAGAACTGGAATCTAAGTTTTAATTTCATAGAATAAAGATACGAGTTTTTCCCAGGTTAAGGTCACCTGGAAGTACAGTGGTCCTCTCCTCCGTACTCCCCAGGTCAACTGGGGACCCAAAATATTAAATGGATGGGCCAGGAATGTAGATCAGCAGCACAGTGCCTGCCTGGCAAGTGCAAGGCCCTGAGTTTGATTCCTGGTACAAAAAAAAAAAAAAAAAAAAAAAAAAAAATTAAGTGGAAAATTCCAGGAAATATTCACAAGTTTTAAATAAGTTTTATTATAGTATATTGTTATACTTGTTCTATTTTATTATGACTTGTTAATCTCTTACTGTGCCTAATTTATATTTTTTCAGTTTTTATTCTTCATTAGTACATTTTTGCATTACATGATTACACTCCTTGTGGGGAGTTGGTACGTGGTACATAGCAAACACATCTCAATTCTTTTTTCATCCTCTTTCCCTCTCCTTCCTCTCCCCTCCCTCATCTCTTGATCTCCTTCATATTTGAAAAAGCTCTATCTCCCTACTTCCTATTATCTATCTTTTATTTTGCTCTTTGCATTTTGGGTTTCTTATATAAGGGAAACCATGCGATATTTAAGCTCATCTGTCTGATTTATTGCACTTAACATTGTGGTCTCAAGATGCATCCATTTTCCTACAAATGACTCAAGTTTATCCTTCTTTTTGGTAGAGTAGTACTCCATTGTGTATAAATACCATATTTCCTTTATCCATTCATCTGCTGATGGACATATAGGGTACATCCAAGATTTAACAATTATGAATTGTGCTATAAACATTGGTATGCATGTATCGCTGTAATATGATGTCTTTAACTCTTTCAGGATGATACCATTTTTAAATTTTCATTAGTACATGTGTTCAGTACATAGTGATTACATTCATTGTGGGGAGTTGGTACATGTACATAACACATCTTTTTTTTTTTTTTTTTTTTTTTTGTGGTGCCGGGGGTCGACCTCAGGACCTCGCGCGCCAACAGGCACCCGTGCCGCTGAGCGATATCACCGACCCCTTTTTCGTATGTGGGATCCGGGAGTCGAACTCGGGCCCTCGCGCTTGCAAGGCAGGAGCTTATGCCGCTGAGCCATCTCACCGGCCCCATAACACATCTTAATTCTTTTTATGTCCCCTTCCCCTTCCCTCCCTCCATCTCCCAGTCCCCTTCCCATTTGCAAAACTGTGCCTAATTTATAAAGAAAACTTTATCATAGGTGTGTACATGTAGGAAAAAACAGTGTACATAGGATTCAGGACTACCGTGGTTTCTGGCCTCCATGGACCATCTCGGAACACATCCCCCAGGATAAGGAGGAAGTATATTTGTGGATGAAATAGACTCGGGAGCTCTGAATTCTGGGATTCCCAGGGTGGGTGGCACAGGGAGCAGAACTTTGAGGAGCTGCTTATCAAGTTAACAGGAGGGGCCAGAGCTGAGCTTCGGCTGCTCTCCAAGAGAGCTCTTCTTTGGTAGAACTCTGAGGGGTGGGGTGGAATGCGTGAGTCCTCCCTTCCAGCTGTGGTATTGTTCTTTAGCCACTTACTGAAGTGCTGCATCTATGGATTTAGCAAGTTCTCCTTGAGTTTCCAATGCTAATGCAAGAGTGTTTGCATTTTCACACCAACAGATGATTATCTCCACTTTGGAAAATTGCTTCCTCTGAATCATCCTCTGAGCTGTTAAGTGCGTGGTCGGTAGGCATTCTCTGGATTTAGGTTTGCAGGTGATTTAAAAATGTCATGTGGTAACTCGGAAAGGCCATGGCTGCATGGCACCGAGCAAGGACTCCCTCGCCCTCTGGCAGATCTTTGCAGGAAGATGGACCCGCACTGTTGCCGGCCGCAGGTGGCTGCAGTTGGTGGGCCTGTGCACCAGGAAAGCCAGGGCCCCCAGCCAGGCCCAGCTGCAATCGTCTGGACCCAGAAAAGATGCCTTAACTAGGACTGATCTGAAAGCCACACCCAAGTCTGCACTGCTCCCCCACCCCCAGCTGCGTTTGGGAGGCAAATGGATCAGCTGGGGCTGAGTAAAGTGGTTCTTCAGCAGTGGAGAAAGCTTTCACCCTTGGCCCTCCTGTCAGGCAAGCTGTCTGCTGCCTCCAGGTTGAGGTCTAGAAGACGTCACAAGGGACCAAGACACAGGAACTCAGAGGCCACGTGAGGCTCCTTTTCTGGGTGCATCTCCCACTCCAGGGGCTGAAGAGCCCAGTTTCTCCCTTCACCACCCTGCAGGCGACCGGTATCATTCTGTAGGCGATGGCCCTTGGGGGCCGTGGGCACAGCAAGACTGCTCCTGTGACTGAAGCCGGTTATAGCACCATAAACATAACCACACAACATGGATCTCTTTCTAGAAAACACAACAGGATCCAAATAGATAAACAAAATGAAACTAGGGCAGGGGATATAGTGCAGCAGCACAGCGCCTGCCTGGAAAGCACAAGGTCATGAGTTCGATTTCTAGTACCAAAAAAAAAAAAAAAAAAAAAACTAATTCACAGGTAGGAATTTCTAATCAAATACAAGGGATACAAATTAAGCTCATCTAACTGCAAGTGATGAAATTTACTCAGTACTGCTTGGTTTTCACATTATTTCATAAGGGAAATCCAAGTAGAATTATAATTCTTAGTTACTAATAATTCTTTGTTATGTGTTGGCTCATTCACTTATTCATGTGGCTCCTTAGTTACTAATAATTCTTTGTTATGTGTTTGCTCATTCACTTATTCATGTGGCATGTATTTTATGGAATGTCTACTAGGTGTTGTAGGAGCTATGAACAAAAGAAAATGAACCCTGCCCTTGTGGAATTTAGATTCCAGTGGGGAGAGACAGAAATAAGCAACTAAACATATAAAGTCAAGTAGTGACAAATGTTATAAAAATAGTAGATTTTGCCAGCCACTGTGGCGCACACCTGTAACTCCAGCTACTTGGGAGGCTGAGGCAGGAAGATCTCAAATTGGAGCCCAGTATGGGCAACTTAATGAGATCTTATCTCAAGATAAAAAAGTACTTGGGGGGCGGTGATATAGCTAAGCGGCATAAGCGCCTGCCTGGCAAGCGCAAGGTCCTGAGTTCGACTCCCAGTACCTGCATAAAAAAAAAAAAAGTACTGGGGATGCAGCTTGGTGTTCGCTGGATTCAATCCCCAGTACTGAAAGAACAAAACAAAAAGTAGAGTTCAAAGAAAAATAATTGAGGTAGTGGGAGTGGCTATTCATATAGGATGAGCTCATCATCCGAGTCATGAATCCAGGCCTCTGCCAGGGCATTGGCTCCTCAAAACAAGCCTGGCAGCACTGGCTTCGAGACGCTCCTTTCCCCAGAAAGAACTCGGCATTTCTCTGACCAAGGCGCCCAGTGGGGAACAAGCAATTACCAGAACAGGCGCCACCTAGTGGTTATAAAATGGAGTTGGTCTGCATTTCAGTGGCCCACTCTTTTGCTTGGGAGTTTAAATTAGTACCCCAAACGGGAAACAAAATGTTAGGGCGCTGGGGACAGGGCTGTCGTTTGACAACTGATTGACTACATGTTGGTTGATACCGCTCTAGGAGTGTATCTGTTCAGCTGCTTTCCTTTCTTCTGTCCTAAAAATTAATGGTCAAGGAGGAAGGCATTCGGCTGTCTCCACTTTCCTCCTTCCCCCACGCTGCTTTTTACCTTCACGTTTTTGAGTGAAGACAAATTGTCTTGGGCCACATTAAATAAAATATAAATAATAATTATGATAAATACTTATAAATAATTATATTAAAGTAGTGTTTTGTTGTAACATTAAAATGATAATAAAAACCTTAAAAACTATTACGAGGTCATTTCAAACTACCGATTCTTTGAATCACACACACAACACATTCACTTATCCATTTTTATGGCCTAGGCACTAGGGTAGGTCAGATACATACTGCTGAGATGCGGGGAAAAGAAGTTAAGAGTGGGGGGATCCCCAAATTGCACTCTTGTGTGACGTTTCAGACGTAAGTCCCAGGAGCACCCTCCTGACTTGTTCTCTGACCCTACATTCTCTCCTAGGACTGCAGGAAAACTTGGAGGCATAGTTTGTACTTTTCTGTCTTTTCCCTACCAGATGTCAAAAGAAGAAATACAAACCTACCTCAATTCTGAGCTTTGGTGCCGGCTTTGCCTCACAAGTGCTTTGAGGTTGAACAAAATCAACAGTTGTTGAGCAGGAACTGGAATGGATGCCGCAGGCACGACACAGCCCAGTGATGTGTGACACAACCATGTGCAGCAGAAGAGTGTGGCAGTAAAGAGAGGAGCTTGAGGTGACTGCTGGCCAGCCCTGCTGTGTCACCATCCACAACCTGAGGTGACTCTCCATGTGTGACCACAAATTCATCATCACAGGTGACGACGTGGTTGCCTGTGACGCCTGGTCATGGCACAAATTGTGGACCATGTATCAAGACAGCAATAGCGGCAGAGCAGGAATGTGTGCCAGGAACCCTGACGTTAGTTCCAGGTGACTCAGCTTGAGGCAAGCAGCTGTCTGCAGCCACCTCCTGAACCTCAACTGCAGTTTTGAGTAATGTGTGCACAAGTGAGAGAGGCTGGGTAAACCTTCACTCAGTGCTCCCCAGGAGGAAGTAGGGTGACTCAAGCAGCATTGCTTGCCCCAAATCCCCAACCCTAGTGTTCTTCATGTGCTTTTCTGAGAATGCATTATCTCTGTTTATCACAGGGATGTGTTCCTTCTCTATGATTTAGATTTCTTCAGCTCATTCTCTCCAAGAGTCCCATTATGTTCTCTGCAGTACCTGGATTTGTACCCCAGTCCTTCCACTTATTAGTTATGTGACTGGGTACACGTTATTTAACTTCCTCAGCTTCTTCCTGTGGTAAATTGAGATAATGGTGGTATCTACCAGCGAGATCCATTCTCTTGCTGATATCAGAGTCACACATTCTCCAAAACTGCCTATTTCAAAGTCGATGTTTCTAGCATGGCCAAATCCAACTTCTGGCTCCAGGAAATAGACAAATAAGGCCAGCAAAGACACTCACTTTAGCAGGACACAAGCAATTTACACGAACCCCTGTGGGACATGACACAGCCCTGACCCCGGTGGGTCTGACCGCTGTGCAGCATGTGCCTGGGAGGGTCCAGAACTCAAAGTGAAATGTGCTCACGGAGTGCACACGGCCCCAAAAGAGAATTTCACTTTTGTAAAAATCATGAATCAGAGGGGGGAAAAGCCAGTAATCACACAGTGGAGAAATCAGACAACACCATGACCAGATGATCAAATTTAACATCTCTAATAAAGGACAGATAAATATGCGCTCCAGATGTGATACCTTGAGAATGAAACATCACCTATAACACGCTTGGGCTAAGAATTCATAACCTCAATCTAAATACAAGGAAACATCAACAAACACAAAATGAGGAATGCTCTATAAAAGAGGAGGGAAAAATAAAAGGAGGAGGGGAGTTGAAAAACAAATTAATTCAGCAACTACTTTAAAGATAACAATATGTAATGGATTAACTATTGTTATTTTTATTTTGTTATGAAATTTTGTTTTACATTTTTTCCATAAAATAAAAAAAATTAAAAAAACAAATTAATTCATCTATCAATGAAATTATAAACATTTGTGTTTCAAAAGATACCATTAGGAAAGTAAAAAGGCAAAAACCCACAAAATGGGAGAAACTTTGCAAATCATATATCTGATAAAGAACTTACTGCTAGACTATACAAAGAACTAATGCAACTTAATAATAAAAGATAAATAACTCAATTTTAAAATGAGCAAAAGATCTGAATAGCTATTTCTCCAAGGAAGATAAACAAATGGCCAATAAGCACCTGAAAAGCTGCTTGGCATCATTAGCATCAGGGAAATGCAAATCAAAATGAGATATGACTTCACCCCCACTGGGATGGCTATAATAAAAGACCTGATAATAACAACTGTTAGCTAGAATGTAGAGAAATTGGAACCCTCATATGCTGCTACTGGAGAGGTAGAATGGTGCAGCTACTTTGGAGAACAGTCTGTTAGCTCCTCAGAGCATTAAATATGCAGGTACCATAGGGCCCAGCAATTCTACTCCAAGAGAAATGAAAATGTAACGCACAGAAAAGCTCACACACGAAAGTTCATAGCAGCATTAGTCGTAATAGCTAAGGGATGGAAACAACTCAAATGTCCATCAAATGGTTAACAGCTAAACAAATGTGACAGAGTCATACAATGAATATTACCTGGCCATAATGAAGTACTGATTTATGCTACAATATGGAAGAGCTTTGAGAAACATTATGGTAAGGAAAAGAAGCCAGCTACAAAAGACCATACGTTGCATGACTCTGATTACGTGATATGTCCAGAATAGGCAAATCCATAGACACGGGAAGTGGATTACAGGTTTTCCAAGGCTGGAGAATTTGGAAGAAAATGTAGAATGGCTGATAATGGGTATGGAGTTTCTTTTGGGGTGATGAAAACAATTTAATTGGTATGATGAAGGTGGTACAGCTCTTGAACATATTTAAAAACTACTGAATTTAAGTGGGTGAATTATATGGTACATGAATTATATCACAATAAGACAGTTAGTAAAAGGGAGAGATTGTATTCTTCAAAAGTGTCAGTGTCATAAGGGACAAAGAAAGCTGTGGAAATGTTCCAGATTAAAGACAGCTGAAGACATGACAACCAAATGCGGTACCTGACCCTAGCCTGGATCCTGTACTGGAGAAATATGACAAAGAACTTGTGTCAAGTGACAAAACTGGACCACAAATAGTAATTTAGATAAAAAGATTATATCAATGTAAATTTATGAAGTTTATACCTGTACTGTGGTTATATAAGAGAAAAATGTCTATTCTTAGGAAATACACAATAAAGTATTAGTGGCAAAGGATCATAATGTATCCTCAAATGGTTCAGAAAAAACTGTGTATGTTGGGGGAAGCAAATAATACTGCAAATGGAGTAAAATGTTAATAACATGTTATCTGGGTAAAGGAAATACAGGTATTCTTTGTACTATTTTTATATTTGCAACTTGTAAGTCTGAAATTGTTTCCACATCAAAAGTTTTAAAATAGCCAGGAATGACTTTTCTCCCCTGGCAGTGTGGAGCTGTGTGAAAATAGGTCAGGGTGAGTGCTGAGCGCGCGTGCATGTGCATATGTCTGCACCTGGGAGTCTACCCGTGTTCCACAGAGTGCTTCACCCCCTGCTGCATTTGCCCCAGGCCCTGTGGCCTACCCAGCATGGGACACTGACCTGTCACACCCAAGCAGCATGCTTAGCTGGGGAAGGAGGCGACACCCTCAGTGCTCCCTCCTGAGGTGGGCAACATGAGCTGCCCCAAGGCTGTGCTTGCTTTGGCTGGGGCTGAGTGGAGATGTGGCATAGCAGGTCCAGCGTTGGCTTTGCTGGACTCTGAAAGGCTTCCCATCCTTGCAGTTTTCGCTTCCACATCAAGGGTTCGCCCCTGCCTTAGTAGGGCCGCTCTGTTTCCAGGTTCTCTGTGTGTACTGGAGAGGGGGAAGAGGGAGCGACAAAACTCATATTTATTGAGAGCCCAATTCATGCTAGGCCTCTATGCTTTCCGTGCCGTCTTATTTAAACATGAAGGGTAAAGTGAGACCCAGAGAGCTCTGGGAATTCCGCAAGTTCCCACAGCAAGCAAGGGGCAGACTCATAGCCAAGCCTAGACTCCCTTCCCAACTTTCTCTAGACGCTCTTGCTTCAGAGACGGAGGTCCTCCCACCCTTCTCTCCTTTCTGGCTGTCTGCTTTGAGGTCAAAGTCTGTCTTCAACCCAGAAAATGAATCCAAATCATTGCTAACAGGAATGGATCCAAAAGACTTAGTCAACTTTGGAAAACACCAGCTGGGCTGCCATCAGCCCTATTTTTTGAGGCCATGGTGATGTTTGGAATCCCCTGAAGAAACAGAAAAATCTCTTGTCTTTGCTTTAACCTGCCAAAGTTGACGCTGTTTTTAGGAGTAGGTGCCAACTCATGGGCACTGGGTAGCCAGAGACCCTGGCACACATCTGGAACCTGCAGTGGAACAACTGTTTTAAAACTCTGTCTGCCAAAAGGTGAGGGTGTTGAGGCCACCAGGGAGGGATGAGGGCCAGCTCTCAGCTATAAGGATGTGGGTGGTAGAACCAAGAGGGCTAGCCTGGGTAATAGCAAGGGCAACATGCATGGTGGGAAGGGAAAAGGGTAGAAGTTCCTCGGCAGTTCTGCTCCGTCCCCTACTCTCTCCTCTATTTTTCTGGCCTCCCAGCCTCTGCACTCACGCTTTATCCCATCTCAAATGCCTCCCTGTTAGCTGAAGAGGCACAGGAGGGCTGCTGAGAAGAGGCTGTGAGCCTGGAGCTGCTGACAGCTATCAGACAGGAGGAGCTGCTATCAGACTGGGACATCAGCTTCGAAGCACCGGGGGCCGAAGCACAGTGATAATGCCACTTGAGCCCTTGGATCCAGCTGTGCCTAAAACCCTGCACTTTGTAATGAGATGAATAAAAGAATTTCTGCTTAAGAAATTTCCAATTGAATTTCTGTCACTTACAAGAAGAACATGAAAACAATTCTAACTGAAACAGCCTTGGCTTGTCTGATATGATTTTCAACTCTACATCCTCTGCGACAGTCAAGGTGGGCTGCAGGGAACTTTGGAACAGAGCCACCTGACATGATAAATCCAGAACCTGGAGTGATCAGGGAGAGGAACAGAGATGGCCAGCCTCTGCCTCAGGAGGCCTCAGCCCCAGGAAGGGGAAGATGCTTGGGTCTCACTTGTGGGCCTGGAGCTCTGCAGGGAGCACAGGCCAGGCCTGCTCTAGGAGCATAGCTACCTATGGGTTTTTTAAAGGCTGTTCCAAGTCATGGTTATAGTGCCTTCGCACAGGCCGGTGCTACAGGCCATTGTAGTACGTGTATTATTTAATTAATTAATTCCCCCAGCAGTGCTGAGAAAACGATTACTGGTGCCAGTTTCTAGATGAGGAACTGAATGCTCCCAGTAGTGAAGTCGCATAGTAGGTGGCAGAGCAGAAATTGAAACGTAGTATATTGGACTCCAAACCTGTGCTTTTAACCCCTACCCTATACTTCCTCCACGACAAATCAACGGGGTGGAGGAGTTTGGCTATATGAATGATAATAATATTCTTTCTATTGGTGGAGCCCTTAGAGAGTTTACAAAACATAATTGAATGTGCACTTTCACTATATCTATTTTACAGAAATGGAAACTGAGGCTCAGAGGGAGGACTTGCCTGGTCATTTGGGCAAACTGGGTACACCAACTAGAGGTGACCCTCCTCAAACTAAGCAGCCAGTCTGTATTCTGCAGAAACTCAGACCATATTGATATATGCTTAGGGGCAGAGATGGTATCAGTCTGCCCAAGGAAGGGCTCTGACAGGTGAGGGGACCAATTTGTATTGTGGCCACAAATCCCATTGCAAAACACAAACCCCAAAGAGCTCTGAATTCACAAAAAGATTCCCAGCTCCATTCAGGTCCCATTTATTTTTCAGCAACACCTGATATGGCCAAATTCCAGTTCAACCAGAGATTCAGCTTCCTGGTGTTCCCAGGGGGATCTAGCTACAAAAAAGCGGCTTTCTTCTGCTGGGACATACTCGGCAATGAAGGTTGCAGGACCGGGCTGAGCCACCTCAAGGATTCCAGCTCCTCCCCCTCAGCTTCTAGCTGCCTGGCTTCCTCCCTGAGGAGAGCAGCACTCCCAGCCCAAGCCATTTGGGCCCGCTCTGTAGGGCCTGTCCTGATGCTGTGCCAACCTCAGAGCCACCTGTCCTGGAGAGACAAGGCAAAGCTGTTTTTCAGGCTCCCTTAGCAACGTGCCCCTGCAGGAGCGACCAGGCAAGGGCATCAGGCAATGGGACAGAAGGAGCCAGAGTGGCCATGTCGTTCACATACAAGAGGTATGCCAGGGGCAGGAAGGTGAGCAGCAATTCCACGTGCCTCCTCTAGACCCTGCCCTCCATATTTGGGGGAGTAGGGGGAGTAGGAGAGGAATCCAACCCTGGGCTTCCCTGAAGCCAAGTGAGCAGCCTTGTTGATTTGTTAATCTAAGAGCAGTCTGTGATCTTCAAAATTAGGGCAAGTGTTGAAGGCAGAAGCCGGTTCATGAGATCAAGCCCAGCCCTTCCAGGACCTGAAAGTAGGATACAGGTTCTAAGGGCAGATCCAGGCTCCACTGCTTGCTTTCCTTGGGGATGACTTTAACTTTCTGTCATACCTGTAGTAGTATTTATTGAGAGCCTTCTATGTCTTAAGGATTTATGGTAGGCCAAAAGTGGACTCATCACCTTGGAGTTTACAATCAATGGAGGAGATAAATATCAATCAAAGAAACAGTATTGCACACACACAGAGTGAAAAATCCGGGAAAGATAGGGTGTACAGTATAATTTAAGATCGGTGATAGCTCTCGTGGAGGAATGGTACTGGAGCTGAGGTCTGGAAGACACATAGGCATTTGCCTATGTGGCATTTGCACAGACACATAGGCGTTCCAAGCAGAGGCAAGCCATTTGGCAAGAGGGACAATGGCTCCTCTGAGAACAGTTGGGAAGGCCCATGATGCTCAAGTGCAGAGTGGAGGGGTAGCTGCAGGGAGACCACACAGGAATGTGGGTCTTTCCCTAAGAGCAGTGGGACAGCTTCTGGGGCACTGTGGCACACAGGTGAGCTGATGGCCTTTGCAATTTGAGATTATTTTGGCACCGCAGCCAACAATGGTTAGAAAGGGAACCAGGGGACATGGAGGAGGCCAGTTTGGAGGTGTCTTATTTGCCTGGAATAAGGAAATAGTGATAATAGTATCTCATAAGATGTTGCCAGTCTTCAACGAGATAATACATTTTAAGTATTTATTCCAGAACCTGGCTCACGTAAAAGTTCCATAAGTGTCCTTATTGCTTTCACTGTTGGTTCTCCTCAGAGTGCAGACCTGTCTCGTTGTTCACGACTGCTCCTGTGAGATGCGGTGGAGAGAGTAGCTGTGGTGGTTCCCAGGGTTGAAAAGTGGTTTGTACCAAGGCACAAAGTCAAGATTCTAATCCAGAATGCCAGAACGCCCCTTCAGGATGTCTCAAAAATATGAGAGATTCACGAAGAAAAGGTGTTCTAACTGTTCTCACAAGGGTGGAGAGGCAGGTGAAAGACTCCCATCCCCGATGGCAAGCCCTAGCCTTTGCTGAGAAAAAACAGGCACTTTCTGCTGAGGGAGTCAGTCTGAAGCGTAGGTGTAGAGCTCCAGGTCCTATGCATTTCCGCGGAGTCGGGGACCCTCTGCCCTCGCAGTCCCGGGCCGGTCTTCAGGTTTCCAACCGGACGTGGCCCCCACCCCTGGCTCGGACGCGCGGTGCTCTGCCCCGGGCAGAGTGTGCCAGGGGGAGGAGGGTCCCCGGAAGGCCGGCTCCAGCCCGCCCGCCCGGGCTGCCCCCTCCCCAGTCACGTGGCCCTGTGGGTGGGGACCGACCTGAAGTTGCAGAAATCCCGAGCTCTCGCAACTTTGGAGCGTGCCATCCTCCCCTCCGTGCCGCGGGCGCGGGGGCTGCGGGAGGGTCGGCCGAGGTGCGAATCTGCGAGCCGAGAAGCGGTGCGAGCGGCGGCACTCTGGCATGGCCCAGCTGTCGGTGATCCCCGGGTCGGCCACGGCGTGGACAGGTGAGCGGGGACCCGCGCGGCAGCCAGGGTGGAAGGGACTACTGGAGCATCGGCCCTGTACCCATCTCAGTCCAGGGATGCGGGGCACGCACACGGGAGCAGGGGCCTCTGAGTGAAGCGGCTGCGTAGACCCTTGGCCCTCCGAGTCAGTCCCGGCAGCGCAGCCCGTCCCTAACTCGCTTTTGCCCTGCGCAACTGGCACAGAGGTGGGCGGTGGACACGGGACCTCCGGGAGGCGCGCGTGGGCGGGGCGCTGTGCAGACCCCGCCCCCGGCGCGCGCACTGGCTGCTCCGCGTGACGTCACGCTCGGCTACAAAAGGCGCGGCGCGCGGCGCTTGCGGGGCTGAATGAGCTCGAGGCTGAGGGCACTGGGTTCCTGGAGCTAGTGGGGTCGCTCGGCCGCGCGCGCCTCAGCGATGTTTTACTCAGGGCTCCTGACGGAGGGCGGCCGCAAGGAGACCGACATGCGAGAGGCGGCGTCGCTGCGGCAGCAGCGCCGGATGAAGCAAGCGGTGCAGTTCATCCACAAGGACTCCGCCGACCTGCTGCCCCTGGACGGCCTCAAGAAGCTGGGCTCGTCGAAGGACACGGTGAGCCCCGCGGCCGCTCCCGCCTCGGGGTCCCTGCCGCTCGGCACTGAGGTGACCGGCCCCAGCCCGGCCCTCGCCGCTTTCACTGAGTCACCGGCCGCTGGCAGATGCTCGGCAGGGATCCTGTCCCGCCAGCATCCTCCCGCTGGGGTTGCTCCCTCCCTTCCCGCTGCCTTCTCCCTCGCGGGAGGAGGAGACCTTGACCTGTCCTCTCGCCCTCAGTCTCCTTTCTCCCGCTGATTCTCAATGCCGAATTCATTCGGTTCGTGGGGCACGAGCCTCGCAGCCAGTCCTGTGACCCTGACAGAGGAGACTGACTCCAAGGGAGTGAGAAAGTGGAAAGGGAGGTTTCTTGACAGTCACCATGTCCAGATGACTTGTGAACTCCACTGATGCCCTTTGCAAACATCTGCTTTTTTGACCTTCCATCCAGAGTGGGGGGAGAGAAAAGGGGTCGAACGTGCAGGTTCCCTGAACCCCAGACAGCTCTTCATCATTCTCATCTCTCCTCCTTCTCTAGCCCTGCCCCCCAGGAGTGGGTGGAGGGAGAAAGCCAGGCTGCTCCATCTCATTGACCCGCTAATGTGTGCGAGTAGTTGGACCTGGGGCTGGTGCAGGCTTTCTTCTGGCACGGTTGTTCTTGGCATTTAGAAGCCCAGGACTGAAAGGACCCTGGGTTCAAAGACCACGCTGCCCTCTAGCTGTAGAACGAGGATGGATGGCTAAGGATTACCAAGGAACTACATCTGATTCTCATCCCTCAGTCACTGCAATGGTTCTGGGCCATGTTTAACCTTGTTGTTTTATCTGGACTGTTTTCCTTGTGCTCTGATGGTTTTCTTGAGTTCATAATCACTTTATTCATCTGGAGAATAATTTATGAAACATTAATTATCTTTATGAAATCTAAATGAAATAAGTGCTCTACATAATCTTTCCAGTATTTTTATATTTTGAGTTCTTGGAATGTTTCATTTTGGATATGGTTATTGGCCCTGGTTCACTCAAACTGCCATTTCTGCTCCAGGATTGGCAGTGGAGGGCAGAGTTTCTGTGTCTACTTTTTTGTTTAACAGTTCTAATGACACATCAGTACCAATGCCAGATTTTTCCTCCCTACAATTAGTTACTCATGTGCGGGGGAAATTTACTCCAGTTATCTTGCTCAATTTTTTAAAGTTATATTTTCTGCACAAGCTACAGGATAGTTGATTTGATTATGCTAACCGAGAGTGATGAGTGATTGGAATGTATTCCTCTTCTCTTTTTTACCTTTAAAGCAATCTAGATTCATTTGGCAAGCCAGATCCAAGCTTCTTTCCTTTAGAGCAAAATAATTCTAGTTCCTAGAAGCATCAGAAATCAATGAAGAGGGAATTATTGGGAGAAGGATTAAAATGTGGACTTTTTTCGTGCTGGATTTAAGATACTGACATTTGGTTGTCCTGCATTATTAAGGAGCCCCCCCCCCACACACACATCAAGGAACCATCTCAGCATCTTTCCTAGGATTGCTTTTACTACTTCATGCTATGTAAGAAAAATCCCATCTGCTTTTCTGACTCCATTTTGTCACCGGGAATTGAGCCACCAGGAGCTGACAGCATAGAACATATCATTAGGCTACAAGGAGGAAGCATCCTCAAGAAGCAGGGGATTGCCATTCATGTGACACACAGCAATTGACTATGAAGCCCTGAACCATGGTTCACACTTTCTGTACCCATTATCCTGGAGTTAATTTCTCTCTTTCACTGTTCTCACACCTTTAATGTGCAAGTGATTGCACAGAAGGACCAGAACAGGTCACAGAAACCCAGGCAGGGCTAGGAGAGATGTAAGTGCTGGGGTGAGACAACATATTTTAAGCTCTCTTGGAACTGATTTTGCAGCCTCACTACCATCTTTCAAGTAACCTTAGAAGTACATTCTTATACTCTGTTTTATAAATACATCTGCTAGGATAGACCAGTGTTGACTCTATTTTCTCTTTCTGGAAGTTAAATTTGGAGGGCGTTAGGATTAATTGAATAGTTTGTATTTGAGGTAGGTTACAGGACAGTCTCAGTAGAAGGGGGACAGAAAAAGGGAGGGCAGGAGAGAGAAGACAAATTAGCTTTCATGACTCTGTGGTCTGAGCAGTGTGAAGATAGTGGATTGTTTTTTCCTCATTCTAGTAACTGTATTTGATTTATCCTGCTGGCTTTTCTGAATTACCTACCTCATACCACACTGTTTCTATAATGTTCACCCTTCAATACCAGCTTGCCAGCCCTTTTCGGTTTGGCAAAGGGCACCATAGGTCATTCAAGACGGTCATGGTCTTTTGGCCCCAGGAAAGTCCCTTCACCCAATCCTTAGGTGTGTGGAGTTGGCTGCTGAAAGTCTGCTGTGGAAACCAGTCATTTCTTATGTCTGGCTCTCTTATTTATCCTTTCATTGTGTTGTTTATTTTGTATTAGATTAAGAACTAAAGCCAGAGAGCTGAGTAAGTAATTTTTTTCCCATCATTTTTTGGTTTTTGTTTTTTTGAGACAAGCTTTCACTACGTAGTCCAGGCTGGCCTCAAACTCAAGGTGATCCTCCTGCCTCAACCTCCCAGGTTTTGGGATTACAGGCGTATGCCACTACACCCAGCCATTTTAAATGAAATCTTGATGAAGCTTGAGAAAAACATCTTCATTCTTGGTGTTTTATCTATTCTAATTTCTCTTGTTCCAGCTACTAGGTTCATAAAAGTTTTTCTCATTGTGCTAAAGACTTGTAATTTTTTTTTTTGTGGGTACCGGGGGGTTGACCTCAGGACCTCGCGCGCCAGCAGGCGCCCGTGCCACTGAGCGATATCACCGGCCCCTTTTTCGTATGTGGGTTCCGGGAGTCGAACTCGGGCCCTCGCGCTTGCCAGGCAGGCGCTTATGCTGCTGAGCCATCTCACCGGCCCCAAGACTTGTAATTTTTAAAAATAGTGTAATATGTAATAATATGCTATCTCTTATATGTGACCTAGTTACTGACCTGTGTCTGTTGGCCATATCCTTGTCTGGCAGTAGAGAGAGTTTGTCTTCCCTATGATTGATTCTGCATATAGCCAAATTGACTAGTATTAGGAATAGAGACTAAAAAAGGATGGTAGCAGATAGTAAGGCAAACTGACCATGAAATGCCTGATCTGAAATACCTGGTCCAGAGTAGCCTAGGATGGTGTCCTGTGGCACAAGTCTCGGGCCAGAGAACTTTGGAGCCTTAGAAGGGAAGCATGAAGATTTCCTCAACTGCCATTACATCCTAATTATAGCAAACATTGTCTGAAGACTTTCTGTGTTCAGGAGATAGTTTAGATGCTAGAAATACATAGATAAAGATAGAAAAGTTTCTTTGACAGAGAGTTTATAAGTTAAGGAGAAAAATATGACAGATGAGTTAATTTATTACACACATATTTATTGACCACTTACTACATGTCAAGCAATAATTTGAGTATTGGAGATAAAATGGTGAACCAAAACAGAATTCCTGCCCTCATGGAAGTTGTATTCTTGAGGGAAGAAGAGCCAAAATAAAATTAAGTAAATATACCTGGTAAATAAGCTGGGTGTGGTGGTGCATGCCTGTAGTCCTAGCACTTAGGAAGCTGAGGCAGGAGGATTGCAATGAGTTTGAGGTGAGCCTGGACTACATAGTGAGTTCAAGGCCAGCCTGAATTGGCCATGAGACCCTGTCTCAAAAAACAAACTATATATATATATATATGAAACCAGTGAAAGATTTTGAGCAGAAGGCTGACATGTGACTTTATAAAAAAATTACTCGTGCTACTGTGTGGATTAGATCACAGAAGGGTGAGAAGCAGGGAGACTGATTCGGACTCGGAAATTATTCTACAATAATCCAGGTGAAAAATCATGGTGCCTCAGAGCAATGTAGTAGCTATGAAGGCAACAAGAAAAGGTCAAATTCTGAATATATTTTGAAGGTTGAGCTGACAAATTTATTTGATAGACTGAATGAAGACTCAGAAAAAATAGCTAAGGATTACCTCAAGGTTTTTGATCTAGCAAGTAGAAGAAACAGAGTAGTCATTTATTGAAATGGGTAACATGAGAGGGGAAATAGATTGGGGACAGAGAATAAGAATGAGGAGTTTGATTTTTGAACAAGTTAAGTTTGGGATGTGGATATTGGTAGACATTCCACAGTAATTCCATCACCAGGCAGCCCATGCTGTTTGACAAAAATGTTAGTAAAGGTAAAGCAGTTCATTGAGCATTGTTACTCTGGCCTGATATGATAGGAATGGAGACCAACAGCTTCACCGTTCCCTGTGAGCAGCCGGCTATGAGATGGAATGAGAGAATGCTGCCTCCATGGTGTGCTCTGTAGAACCGAGTAAGAATTTTACCAGTTATCTATGCTAGTTCCTCACCCATTTGTGAATCCTTGTTAACAAAAATGTAGTCTTTGTGTTTAGCTGAGAAACCTCCATTTCAGACTAATCCACAAGGCAGATAACAATCAGGAATAAGGTTGCTTTCTTTGAAATGACACATCCATTGGATCATGGAACAAAGGCAAAGAAACAGAACACAGAGGACCTGGGGCACCGTGACAGCCTGCCTTAGGTAGACTCCCATATGTTTTCAAACCACTGCAACCCAGGGACAGTCTGTCTGTTTGCACAGGGTAGAATGGGTCACATGTTGGTTTGTTTGGCTAGTAAGAAAGAGAAGGCACAGATAGCAGTGCCCTTTTAGATTTCCAAGGTCAGAGATAGATAGATAGATAGATAGATAGATAGATAGATAGATAGATACCTACATACATAGATAATTGGGCTTGAATCAGGAGACTGTGTTTATGTATAGATACAGGAGAACTAAAGTGGAATAGGATTTCAGACTGTTTTGGGGGGGGAAATGTGAATGGTATGCAGCTTCAATTTTTGGCTATGCATGAGAATTTAAAATACATTTATACACATATATGTATAACATTTGAGTGTTTATATCTGACACGGTGTTAAGTGCTTTTATATGGATCATTTCACTTAATCCTGACAAAAGCACTATGAGTTACTTGCTAACTTGAACTCATTTCTGTCTGACTTCAAAGCAAATGCTCTTAAACACTACTCTAAGTCAGGGTTTAGAAAAACTTTTTCTGTAAGGACCAGATAGCAAATATTTTCAGCTTCATAGACCTATTCATTTCAGCTATTTATCTCTGCTCATATAATGCAAAAACAGACATGGACACTAAGAAAATAGGGTTGTTGTGGTCTAATAAAACTTTTTTGCAGTACTAGTAATTGACCTCAGGGTGTTGTGCACGCTAGGCAAGTACTCTACTACTAAGCTACATCCCTATCCCACCCCCTTTTTGAGATGAGGTCTCGCTAAGTTGCCCAAGCTAGGCTTGAACTTGTGGTCCTCCTGCCTCTGCATCCCAAGTAGCTGGGACTACATGTGTGCTATAAAACTTTATTTCTAAAAGACAGGTAACAGGCTGGATTTGGCAGGTGGGACATATCTGCTGACCCTTGTTCTATGTATCTTTAGTTATGGTTGTATTGCTAACTAGAGATCTTGGATTTTTCCTTGGGAAGTAAATGCTACAAAGAAAACAGATCTCTGTCATTTCCTCTATTTTCCAATCTGGTCTGTTTTGTGGACCACAGAAATCCATTTATTTTTGTCTGGGTTCAGTATGGCAAAGGGATTGAGAAAGTGGGTTAAGAAGTTCTTGCTCAAATCGTGATTTTGTGGCACCCTGCAGTGTAGTTTGTCTTCTCTTACCTCACTTCTTTTCCCACTCGACAGCCTGGTTGAAGAGATTTTTAAGCAGCATGGGTGGCAGATTGAGGAACATCAGCTATTTTCACCCAGAATACAGCATTCCCCATAGTGCCCTACTCCTTCAGAAGTTCTTGACAGTGATGGTGGGAGCACATTTGAACTTGCCTGGTTAGGGTTTAGATGCCTCTTGCAGCTGTGTCTCAGAAGCCGTAGAGAGCCAGGGAGTGAGTTAGCAGCTGACTTGTTGAGGTTTAGCATAAAGCAGAATCCATGTCAGGAATATGACTTGAGAATTATGTCCTAAAGGCTACTGGAGCACCTGCAGCATCCATCTAGCTGGTTAGTACCATGTATCTTCTTTTAAGTTTTATTTTTTGTGGTAGTGGGGATTGAACCCAGAGCTTTTGCACTGAGGTACATCTCCAGCCCTTTTTTATTTTTTATTTTGAGACACAGTTTTGCTAAATTGCCCAGCCTGGGCTCAAACTTGCAGTCCTCCTACCTCAGCCTCCCAGAGTGCTGGGATTACAGGCGTACACCTGGTTTTTACTGTGCATCTTAAAGGACTAGGATAGCCATTGGGAAGCCAGTATTTCAACAAACATAGATGAACCACTTAAGCACATTTATAAAGCAACAATCAAGAATTCAGAATATAAATAATAGAAACTAATATACAGAGTAAAAAAACAAAAAGAATATAAACAGTCAAAGGGATTATGAAAGAAAGAACTAGATAATCAAGAAATCAAGAAAGAGTTTTTGAAGAAATAAGGGATCAAGATTTGTTCATGCAGTGTTGAGAGCTGGGAATATAGCTGAGATCAAGACAGTCAAGGTCTTTGCTGTTGTGGAGTTAACATTCTAGTGAGAAGAATAAAATAGTAAACAAAGTAATTCTAGATTTATAATTATTATGAAAGAAATAGTGGTATATGTTATTAACAAAAGAGGTAAGGGTATCTACTTTAAGTAGTGTGGTCAGGGGAGTTGTCTCTGAGCAGGGAAGGAATCTCTGAGCTGAGACCTGGAAGATAAAGAGTCATAGGGGCCGGGGATGTAGCTCAGTGGTGCAGCGCCTGCCTGGCAAACCTGAGGTCCCGAGTTTGATTCCCGGTACCCTACCCCCCCAAAAAAAAAGAGTCAGCTAACTATTTTAAGTGTTGGGGAAAATCATTTCAGGCAGAGAGAACAGCAGGTGCAAAGGGATTGGAATGGGAAAAGGTTTTTGAACGAGGACATGAGTGTGGATGGAGCTGAACGAATGAAGTAGAGAACAATATATGTATAGAAGTTGGAGTATAGCAACTTCTATAATGTAGAGCAGTAGCCCCATGGTGCAGAGCCTTGTAGACCATGATAAGAAGTTAGAATTTTGTTCGAAGAACAATAGAAAGCCATGGAAGAGTTTTGAGTAAGGGAGTGTAAGATCTGACTTGTATTTTTAAAAACTTACTCTGGTTGTGCAGAGAATGGATTGAGAAAGGTATAAGAAAAGACGGGGGGGGCGGTGAGATAGCTCAGCGATATAAGCACCTGCCTGGCAAGCGTGAGGTCCTGAGTTCAACTTACAGTATCCACATACGAAAAAAGGGCTGGTGATATTGTTCAGCGGCACAGGCGCCTGCTGGCATGCGAGGTCCTGAGTTCGACCCCTGGTACCCACAAAAAGAAAAAAAAAAGAAAAAGAAAAAGACAGAAGACAAGTGAGGAAGCTGTTGCAGCACAGATAAAAAATAATAGTGGGTTGGTTAGATTGGAGGTAGTGATGATGGAGAGAAGTAGGTTGATCCCAAATATATTTTAGAGAAGGTACCAACAGTCTTGGGATGGAAAATAAAAGAATCAGAATGAGTGGGTCTTTGTCATCCACTAAGTTAGCAGAAAGGAAGTAACCCAGAATGTTAAAACTGAACAATGGTTGGAGCTCAGATATCCTTTAATACTCATGAAGAAAGTAAGGCTTAGAGAAAAGTAATGCTCAGGGAGATTAGTGATTTGCTCAAGGTAGTATATGTGACAAGTGGTAATTTGCCGAAAGGAGAAAGCTTTCATGGAGGAATAATTAAGCAGATGAGAGTGGGAAGGAGGATGAGTGGTAGTTAGTGGAAGATCTTGAATGCTAAATTGAGGATTTTTGTTTGATACACTGGCAGGAGAACCACTGTAGAGGAAGGGGGCCATTAAATGTTTCAGGATCACAGATGCTTAGATTTAGCAGTAACAGAAGAAATGAAGAGGAGCATAGGAGGTGTTAAGGAGGCTGAATTTCACTCACTGATATAGGGCATGAGGGAGAAAGTGCCAATTTTATGGGAATAATCAGTAGGACAAGTTAAGTTGAAGTGCTTATGGACTGTCTAAGTAGAGAAGTTCAAAAAGACAGTTGGATCTGTGGGTCTAAAACTCAAGAATAAGATCTAAACTTGAGATAGAGTCATCATCATAAAGGTAGTAATTTATGCAATGAAAATGGATAAAATTGCCCTGGGACAATATGTAGAGTGAGAAAAGGGCAAAGAATAGAACAATGAGGATCACTGACTTTAGAAAATAAATAGAGGAACCGGGTATAGTGGCATTGCCTGTGGCTTTAGAAGTTAGTGGAAGAGAGTTTTAAAAAAAACGAGCTGTTGAATTTATGGCAGTATTGTTTCCTATGACAAACATGTAAGAAATCTAAATTTCCATTAGTAGTTAAATCATTAAATCGAGTTATATTTATACAACAGATTCAAATATCTATAAAGTATATACCACTTTATAAAATGCAGAAAGTAGGGCAGATGTGAGAAATGAGTGCTAAGCTAGTTATAGGGTAGCGTGGCATTTTAGGCACCTAAATTACATCGTGTGTACATGGTGGTGTACACACATGTGCATGCATACATATGCAGTTTAGTTTTTGCATGATCTGACAGACACTGTCAGTTGTCCAAATCATCACCCATTCTCTGCCCTTTTCTGTCTGATTCCTCTTTATAGATATTAGGAAGGCTAAATTGTGTCCCAGAGCCTCTTGCAGTGAGGAATGGCCATGTGAATTCTGACCAAAAAGATATAGGCACAAATACTGCTGAGGGAACTTCAGAAAAAGCTTTTGCTTTGCTGATAATAGGGACAGTGGCACTAATGTACTGTGGTTCCTTCCTTTTTCCTCATTCCTTGATTATGGATGTAATTTCTTCAGCTGGGGCACCCATCTTATGATCACGAGGGTATAGCAAGGGAATTGCAAAGACAGCAGCCCCAAAGTTGTTCGTGTGCTGCGTTAAGTTTAGCAGTGCCTATGTCCAGACTTCCTGTTACGGGAGAAAAATAACCCTCCATTTAAACCACTGTAATCTGACTTTCCTTGGGGCTGACCTATTGCCTGTTTTATGGGACATATATTTTTATTTGTATTTAAGAATACGTGTGTATAATTTAAAACTTAAATTTAAAGCCATTGCTTGTGTTGAGGATCACCATGTTTCTAAGTAAATGATGATACTGCTACTTCTTGATTTATTGATTTACAGTTATCTATTGATTTTGCTAACATGGAGAAAAATTTCATTCTTTTACACCTTCCTATCACATCCTTTCTCCTATTAATATTCTTCTAAATAATTATTTTGGGTCAAATCTGTATTTATTGCTTATTTATTAATGAGTATGTTCATATTACATACAGCTAAGGCAAATGTACTATGATCGTATTTTCTTATATAAATATTTGTTTTTCTCAAAATTAATTTTCTTGGGTTATTTTCACTTGTTTTTGTTTGTTTGTTTGTTTTTTGTTTGTTTGTTTTTTGTTTTTTTGGTCTTTTTGAGACAGGGTTTTACTGTGTAGTTTAGGCTGGCCTTGAACTCACTTTGTAGCCCAGGCTGGCCTCGAACTCACATGATCTTCCTGCCTCAGCCTCCCGAGTGCTGAGATTAAAGGCATTCGCCATCACACCTGGCCACTTAATTTTCAGTGTTAAATTTAAATCTCCTCTAAGAACCTTAAAAATATAGGTAATCTAGGACATCCTCTTTTTTTTGGAGACATCTTTTATTTTGTTTTGAACTGGCCACTCAGAAGACCTGACAGACAATCTATATCCTGGACTTTTCCTTCAATACCATTCTCAGAATTTCCTTTGTCTCTCTTTTCTATTGGATCCTTTATTTCTTAGACCCCATACTTTTCTGTTTGTTTGTTTGTTTCCCTCACTTTTGTGGAGCATCTTTCAGTAGCTTCTTGAGGATGCACAGGAAATAACTTTCTTAAATCTTAATTATAGTTTAGGTGTAGAGATTATGTACTGTCAGAGTTTTTTGTGCGTGTGGATACTGGGAGTTGAACTCAGGACCTCGCACTTGCCAGCAAGCGCTTGTGCCACTGAGTAATATCACCAGCCCTTTTTTTCCTTTATGTGGATACTGGGAGTCAAACTCAGGACCTGCGCTTGCCAGGCAGGCGCTTATGCCGCTGAGCTATCTCACCTGCCCTGTACTGTCAGATTTTTGAAGGTATTTTTCCATTGTCTTTTAGCATCCATTGTTTCTACTGAGTAGTCCGGTAACATTCTGGTTCCTAATCCTCTGTATTTGGATTGTCCTTTTGTTTTTGGAATCTTTTTCATTTGTGTTTTCCACAGTGATGTGAAATCTTGATGTGGATCTTTTCTCCTTCATTATGGTAGGCTCCATGTGGGCCCTTTCAATCTTTAAACTCATGTCCTTCAGTTCTTACTATGGAACTCCACAGTACTAGCTGCTCTAGAAATCTGAAAGCCCACCAAAATATCAACTAGTCAGTCTTTTGATTTACTCTTAGAAAAAGAATAGGGCCGGTGAGATAGCTCAGTGGCATAAGCGCCTGCCTGGCAAGCGCAAGGGCCCGAGTTCGACTCCTGGAACCCACATACGAAAAAAGGGCCGGTGATATCACTCAGCAGCACGGGCACCTGCTAGCGTGCGAGGTCCTGAGGTCAACTTCTGGTACCCAGAAAAAAAAGAAAAAGAAAAAGAATAAACTTTTGGAATGCTTCCCAGTTGTCTGAGTTAAATAGTAGCCTTATGCAGGCTTTAAACTAATCTATTTCCAACCCTGATCCCACCCTCTGACTGTAGAAGTTCCAGTAACCTCTAACCCTTCAGCCTTTCCAGGGTGTTAGTTTGAGTGGGAAAACTACTTTTATAGCTATTCTCTCATATATATTTCAAACATCATTGTTTTTCTTAAGTAATAGTACAGTCAGCCCTCAGTATTTATGGGTTCTGTATCCACAGATGCAACCAAATATGGAATAAAAATATTTGAAAAATTTGTGCCTGTACTGAGCACATACTTTATCTTGTCATTATTCCCTAAACAATATAGTATAACAAATATTTCCATAGCATTTACATTGTATTAGGTATTATAATCAAGAAATGATTTAAGGTATAGGGGAGGATATTGGCAAATTTTATGTAAATACGGTATTTTACATACCATATAAAGCATCCTTGAGCATCCTTGGAAGCATCCAAGGAAGTTGAGCATCCTTGGATTTTTGCCATCTGCAAGGGGTCCATGGATACTGAGATGTGACTATACTAGTGAAAAACTCAGCAAGACAGCCCTCTTCGATATAGTGATTTATGAATCCAGGGTGACAGTAGTACTTTTGTTTTTAACATGTGGCCTGTAAGAAGAAGGTTACCGTAGGGGTCAACTCCAGTCCAGCTAGCCAGAAAGGGAAAAGAATATGGAGGATGCTGAGGACAGTTTTATGAGCCAGTCCTGGAAATGGTACGTGTCACTTCTCAGATCCCATCCTCCAGGACTCAGTCACATGGTCATGCCTAACTGTAAAAAAGGAAACAATCTATGTATTTGCTCGGGAGGAAGACGAGGACTTTAATGAGCAGCTGGCGGTCTCTGTCACTTCTGTGTTCTGTGAAGTAAAATGATGTGAAGCACTCGGCTTTCTCTAGACTAGTCAATTACTGCTTTTCTGTCTGTTGTTCAGATTCCAGAATTTTGTCAACATCTAATATATTTTTTCTTATTTTCTTAACTGTTATTTTTGTTTTTATGGGTTTGGGCGCTTCTTATTCTTTTACTGTCATTTTAGTGAAATTTTGGTGGGAGCAAAGGTAAATGTGCAGCTATATTGTCACTTAAAACTTGTGGGCATAATGAAAAGGACAGAGAAAAACATTTCTGAGGTTCATGTGGGTTTTTTGGCTGTGAATTTTCTGTCCCCAAATACTTTTTGGAAATATGAAAGTTAGGAGAGAGAATGAAAACAATTATAAGCACTGACATAGAAAAGTGCCTTTCATATATTAAATAAAAGTAGAACATTTCAGAAGTGTGATAGTATGATCTGACATTTGAGTATGTTTATAAAGTTTTTTGGAAGGATACACTTTTAAATTTAATACTCACTGTTTGTAAGGATTGGGACTGAGAAGGGGCATTTTCATCTTCAAATTTATATACTTAAATGACAGTTGAATATTTTACATTTAGCATGTGTTTGTGTTAAACGCATATTAACTTTGGTCACCAAAGAAAAGAACAAAGAGTCAATCCAGGCCAATGTACTAAAGAAGTTAAGTAAAATTAAGGCTGAAAAATGTCTACTGAATTTGGGAATTAGATTATTATTGGTGTTGTAGGATCAGAAGTGATCTCAGTGAAAAATACAGAATATGAGGAATTAGATATAGTTTAGGGTTTTTTCTTTTAAAGACTGTTTCAGTGATTAGAGGAGCATGAGAATTAAGGAGGCAGGATCTGAAGTTCTGTGGGTGAATTTTCTCCCCAGTGGCTGGAGGAGGAAAGATCCAGGAGAAAGGGAGAATGCAGAAGGAGGATTACTTCAAGGAGAATAATTTTAGAACTTTCCTCATTTGTCCATTGATGATTAACGCCTTTGAAAGGTTAAGAATAACTAGGTAAATTTTTGTTCACCAAGGCCAATGTGGTGGAGCCCCAAGCTTCAGGTGAGAGGGCATTGATTAGATGGCCTTGGAAGCCACTTCCAATCTCCACTTCTACACATTCAGTTTATCTGAGTTGATCTTGCTAAGCATGAACTCAGCAGAAATAAATACCCTGTTTCAATATCTTCAATATGGCTTGATCTAGGAATCCAGGCTTATTAGTAAGAGAGATTAGAATGGAAACAAATTTTTTTCTTTTGAGGAACAAAGCATTATCACAGTATTGCATCACAAAATCTGACCAAGTTAGTACTTCCTATAATCCCTCATCAAGCTAAGTTCTCATTTTCTTTATAAGTGTCTCTCCCTCTCCTTTCCCAAAGAATTTAATTTAGAACTTTTTTTTTTTTTTGGCCAGGAATCAATATTCCAGGAATCCATTTCTTCAACTCACCAGGGTTAAAATGAATCATAGCTCTGACTTCATCCTTCCTTAGAAATCTGTGACAGATCATGAAGACCACCAGCGCTACCACTTTCTCCAGAAACATTCCAGGCCCTGGGCTTCTATGAGTGACTCCCTTACCCCTAGAATCAGAGAAGGAGTATGGTAAACTTGAGGCTAACTTCTATTCTTTTGGGGATTTTAAATATTATTGTAAAGTTGGCATAGGATGGTTGTATATAGAAATTTCTCAGGTCAAATGACTTCTTATCAAAAGATACCTTAAACTTTCTGGAGACCACTTTGAGTAGGAATGGTGGAGCATGAATATATCTGTACGAGAAACTCTCCCAAGTTCTGTCAAAGGGCAGACTTGAACTCACACTCCTCATTCTGCTTCATAATGTTAAGGATCCTGGCATATATAATCTCCTGATTCTTGGGCAGTGTCTGTCCCTATACCACCAAGTTTTGGCCTCTTAAAAGGGTGGGGAAATGGATGACAATACAGGGCAAGTGTATGTCAGTGAAGATGATTGCTGTGGCTTCTGCCAAGTTACGAAGTATGTCTGTTGAGAGGCTTGCTCAGCAGGTATGAATTTTCCCACCCCATCCGCACTGCCACCAAGACATCTACAGACTAGGTATAAAAGGTAAGACTGAAGGAGTGAGACTTGTCATAAAAGTAAGCAGAGGGCTGGTGAGATGACTCAGTGGCATAAGCGCCTGCCTGCCAAGCGCGAGGACCCAAGTTTGACTCCTGGAACCCACATACGAAAAAAGGGCCGGTGATATCGCTCAGCGGCACGGGTGCCTGCTGGTGCGCGAGGTCCTGAGGTCGACCCCCGGTACCCACAAAAAAAAAAAAAAAAGGCAGAGCTTCTGACTGCCGGTGCTAGGTAAGTTTCTGTAACTTCTGGGAATGAATTGCCCTTTCTGCAGATTTACAGTTACCTGGAATGATGCAGATATCACTTACTTCAGACTAAGGCCACTTTTCCTCTGAAATTCCCTTATAAGGAGAGGGAAGGCAGTAGGCAACATCACCAGGATCTGCCAGTTCTGCTGAACTAACCTTATCCACATTTTCCCAGTGTTGTACCTTGCTCTTTTATTCATTCATTGTGGCCTATTGCAGACTGGTTTATAGTACCTGGCTGACAATACCAACGAAGGAAGAATAAACAAGAAAAGGTAGAGTTCAGTTACATGAGCCTCCTTTATTATTTCTGTGGTACTTAGGGGACAGTGGGAGAAGGGGGAAGTGGCCTGTCGCTAAGAAGCCTCTGCTTTCTATTCCTCAAGCAACCTCATAACATTCTGCAGAGGCGCCTCATGGAAACCAACCTGTCTAAACTCCGAAGCAGTCGTGTTCCCTGGGCCTCCAAGACCAACAAACTCAATCAGGCTAAGTCTGAAGGACTAAAGAAGTCTGAGGACGATGACATGATTTTGGTTTCTTGCCAGGTAATGTTCAGAGAATAGCTTTTCCAGGGTTTTCTGGAAAGTAGATTTTGGGCCCCTTTATGATTTGAATAATAGGCTCTCTCCTCCAAAATTTATGGATTGTGAGTCTTACAGAATTGATAAATGAGTTTTAAAGGGGGCACTCCATGCAACACTGGAAGTGTATGCAATATTTGTATGCATGTCCATCTTTATGGGAAAAAGGACCAAGACTTTCCTCAGATTTATAAAGGGGAATGTGATTTAAAAAGAAAAAAGATTAAGAGCTACTTAATATATAGAACGAAGCATCTAAAGTCCTTTGTGATATTTTGTTAGCCTTGTATTCCACAGGAAAAAGAGCCAAACAGTGGCAGATTTAGCAGTGGACACTACCAACCCATAATGGGAGGATGCCCTCCAACCTTTTCGTTTGACATCTGCTGCTTGCTTTCTGCGTCTCGCTTCCCTTTTACTTCTCTGCCTCCTACTGAACAGTACGCTTCCTTCCCACAGTGTGCCGGAAAGGATGTGAAAGCCTTGGTTGACACAGGCTGTCAGTATAATCTCATATCCTCAGCCTGTGTGGACAGATTGGGGTAAGTTGCCACTTGTGCTGTATGGAAGTCAGGTGTGAATGCACTCTTTGCTTTAATCTCTTTTGAAGCTGGAGATGGTGCGGGTCTCCACAGAGGCAGAAAGAGAAATAGGTAAAGCTCAGATCTCAGCTGGAACCAGAGTCCTTAGCAGACAAAAGAGTGGTGGGTTGTTAGGCAACTGGGAGAAATCAGTAAGCCAGAAAGTGTTGGGCTTTCTGTTAACTCCTCTTAGGTTTTGAGTAGAGATCTCTGGACTGTGGAAGGAGAGAGTATGAGACTCCTGGTTCCATGTATGCCTTGTCCTGGCCCACCGGGCAGCAAATCAGAAATAATTGCCATTGTTTTACCCCAGATGAGTGAAAGTGGGAATGTGGTTGGCCTTTGTTTTCTCAGGTTACTTCTGGAGGATACACTGCCTGTCCCTAAGAAGCATTAGTCAGAACCGAGCAAAGGCTGCTCTTGCTATTCTCAGCAGGCAGTTAACTGGGAGTTTCTTAGTGCCTTTCCTCTCTGTGAAGAGCAGGTAACATTGGATCTTCCTGTTGCCCCTGCTGGGGCTTGAGTGTGAGGCAGACATCTGGTATATTGAGTGTCTTCAGTTCTTTGGCAGCTAGAATTGGGTTCTCCCTCTGTATCTTATCTCCTTTTCATTCAGCCTCTACTTTTATTTCTTTCCTTCTTTCTGTTCTTTCTACCAAAGAATCAGATGGGCTCTGAGGTCTAGCCAGGAATCAATATGATCAATCCATATTATTTTTCATTATCTCCAGTCCCAAGTACAATAAATCTCTCCCCTGGCCCAAATCTCTGTAGTGCAGTAATCACCAAAACAGACATAATGGCCATTCTGAGCTCAGGACCTCACGCGCCAGCAGGTGCCCGTGCCGCTGAACGGTATCACCGGCCCTGTTTTTTTTTTCGTATGTGGGTACCGGGAGTCGAACTCAGGACCTTGAGCTTGCCAGGCAGGCGCTTATGCCGCTGAGCTACCTCACCGGCCCCCTAGATATCCATATTCTCATAGGCTTACCCAGAGCTTCATTTGTATAATCAGTGCCCCTGCCACATGATGTATTCCTTCTGTGTCACCCTGTCCTCTACCCTGTACCCCTCACCGCCCCCGTGACTCTTTGATGTTGGTTCTAGGGTTTTGTGCATTGCTCTTAAGGGTAGGGGGTGGGGGAGTCCAGGACTCAGGTGCTCTTGTGGGAAGAATCCTGAGCTCTTTTATGTGGTGAAGAGATGAGGTATAGTGCAACATGATGGTTCCAGAAAGCCTAATAATGTCCTGATGCATAATTAGGCAGCAGACTGCCATGATTCCAGGGAATTAATCATCATCTGTAAAACTGCAATTATTTTTCTTTTGAATGGGCTGTAATGCCAAAAGAGAGGAAATGGAAGAAAGCAGAAGTATTGGCACTGAAGGTCCATAATTAAGTATTTATCCACCAACCCATAATAGCCTGAGTGCTAACTGTTCCACTCAGCTTATATAACTATGTGAAATCTTGGTGGTATTCCCTTCCTTCTTCCCCTGTACAGACAAGTCAAATTAATAAAGACTTTCTCCATAATATTCCTTGCTAGTACCAATACCAGTGCAAATACGTACTTACCCCCACTAAACTGATGAGGATAGACTGAAATATAAAGGAGAAGGAGATAATTGGACATTGAAACAAAGCACTTTCTAAAATTAGGGTTAACCTGCCCTCTCTGATGTCTGCCACCCACAGATGGATGAAAGGACATGCTAGCTGAACTGTCTCTCACACAGGCAAGGGTGCTAGGATGTCGGATAGAACTCTCAATGCATCAGCTCCCCTCCTTCATCAATGCAGGTAGTGACATACGCTGTTCGAAAATAGGAAATCAGTCTTCAGGTTTTTTAACTATTCCCCCTGGCATGTTTAGGACAGAGTACTGAAACAAGTATAGGCAGCCTAGCTCTTGTTTGGTGTATTAGTCCCAGGAAATCCCTAGAGAATTCCAGTTGTGGGTCAGAAGGCAGGCATTGCCAGATTTATGAGAAACTTCTGCCAAGGTATCTTTCTCTCTGATGCAGACTCAAGGAGCATGTTAAATCTCACAAGCATGAAGGAGAAAGGCTTTCTCTGCCCCGGCATCTCAAAGTAGTGGGTCAGATTGAACATCTAGTGATCACCCTGGGCTCCTTCCGCCTGGACTGCCCAGCAGCTGTGGTTGGTGAGTAAAATTGAAGACTGGACATAAGGACCCTAATGTAAACCCTCATGAGATCTCATGTCTGTAAATATTGACTCCTTCAAAATCCCAAGTTCCCATTTTCCTGTGCTATAGAAATTGTCCCAATTTAGCCCTCCAAAGTATCAGATGGAGCCCTCAGCTACATTCAAGACATGCTGAGAATCAATCAGAAAATGGAATGTGGAAGTCAGATTTAAAAATTCATGGAAGAAAACAAACACTTGTGTGTGCAGGTAAAAATGTCCCCTGAGAGCTTTCCATGAACTAGTTGGTAGCAGAGGACAATATACTCATATGCCTTTCATGATTCCCTTGATAATTTCTGACACACCTCCTACACTTCTCATACATTCTATACTATATTAGGTTCCTGGTTTTTGACTGAAATACATCTGTTCTTTACAGTGAAAAAACTTCTGTTTGAATCTTGGTTCCATCACCTTTTAACTATATGATATGAAAAAATTACTTAATAACAAATGTTCAACTGATTTTTCTTGGCTGGGTGGATTGCTGGGTGGTCGGTGGATGGATGGAATGAACTAGTGGTGATCAGGCTGACTTCTAACCCAGCAAAGAAATGGCTAAATCTTAATCTTGTTTTTATTAGAGGACAATGAGAAAAACTTGTCTCTTGGTCTCCAGACTCTCCGATCCCTGAAGGTAGGATTGGCTCCACTCTCCCTTTGATACTCCCTTTCTGAGACAGAGATCCTCTCACATGGGGAACCCATAATGGGGTCATTGACAGTGAGCAGTGATTCTCCTTTGTGTTCAGTGTATCATAAACTTGGATAAGCACCGACTGATCATGGGGAAGACCGACAAAGAAGAGATCCCTTTTGTGGAGAACATTTCTTTGAATGAAGACAAGTGAGTGCCCAGATTGGCCAGGTGAAATCAATCCATCTGACTTGAGTTTGGGGGTAGTTCTCAGAGAGTATGTGGGTTTTATCCTGTCTTTGGCTTTCAGTCACAGCACCAATCTACCGCTGCCCACTCTCAGAGCTCACCATTCCATCTCGGAATGAGCAGTAGTGTAACCACACAGAGTGGTGGGGAAAACAAGCAGCTTTTCATCCAGTGTTTTATTTGCCTTTAGCCTAAGTCCTTTGAATTTGGTATCATTTCTTCTGATGTTTCTTTCTCATTGCAGCACTTCAGAAGCGTAACTGCAGCCTGCAGGGTATCTGCATGTGTGCACACACTAGGTTGACAGATTGAGAAAACTGGGTTCGAACCAAATGCAGAAGCAACTTGCTGTGGACCAAGTCCTTCTTTCCAATAGATGCTCCAGGGGCTCCTTCCCCCCAGACCTGTCTAGACTATAGTTTGTGCTTAGAGATCTTGTCTGGTTACAGCCATTGTTTTTTACTCCTTTGACCACTTAATTTAATAGACCCTTTTTGACACTGCCAGGTCTCACTTGTGGCCTATTTCTCTGCTTCTTTCAAGAATTTGCTTTTATTAGTCAAGTATAGGGGCTGCCAGGTCCTATTTCTTCATACATACACCTGCTTCTTTTCCTGTATCTAAATATATAATAAATAGGAAACTGATTTTTACCTCCTTTCAGCTGTTTCAAAGAGGTGTAGGAAATCTATGTCTTGGAATTAGAATCTCTGCTAATTAATTCATTGATTTCTCAGGTATGAACTGATCTGAAAGAGCCCAGAGAGATCACCTAGTCCAAACACTTCACAAAGATCCAGAGAGGCAAGTGAATTGTTTAAACTCATATATTAAGTCAGTGACAGGAAGGACCTAAAACTCAGACCTAATTTCCAATCCAAGGCTCTTGTGCTGCCTCATTTGTTTTCAAGCCTTAACAGGAGGGCAAAGGGGTGAGAGTGTGTGAAAAGGGCAGTGTAGGGGGAAAATGTGTTTTGGAGATGGATGCCAGGAGGATCTGAGTAGCCTTGCTTCCTGTGTGCCAAGCCCACTAAAAGTACCCTACCCAAACTGTCACATTTAGGGCCTTCTTTTGGCACCAAAAACTGAGGGTACAAAGATGAACTGAGGTAGTCTTTCACTGTGAACTTCTTGGAGAGGAGGAAGGAGAAGAGACCACAGACAGATGAATATTAATCTGTCTGAGACATATCATTGATGACCTTAGTAAGTAATCTAGGCATCATTGTGAGACATTGATATCCCCAAGATCCACTCAGTATTTCCTCCCAGCCTGTTACATAGCTAACAGAGACTCAAGTATCCGGAGAGGGGTAAAGAAAGGAAATGAAAAAACCTAGAGCAGGGTTAGAATAGAAGGGAGAAGACTGTATAGAGTCTGTTGGTGGTGAGGCCTATGTGAGGAAAGCTTTCTGGGATGGAGGCAGCGAATGAAACATCCAGGCAGGGAACTGAGGCTTGGGAAACTCCTCAGCTTTGTTCAGATGCAAGGAAAGAAGCAGGGAAGCTGGTAGTAGTGAGAACAACCTTTTATAACTGCCCAGTATTGCCGGACCCTCTGAAAGAGTTGGGAAAATCAAGGGGGTTTTTTTAAACTTTTTGTTGTCGTCGTTTCTTTGGGTGTTAGTTTAGGCACACTAATACCTGTAATAGAAACTTCCCTTCAGTTCAGTTATAGAAGTGTTTGGACGAGTCAGAAAAATACCCAGCTGTATTCCTTTAAGATATTCCCAGGTCTATACTTGTTTCATAGCAATAGTTTTCAGGGTGTTTAATGGATCCCACTTTGAACCTTGCCAGGTACCACCAACTGTCTTGCCTATTGTTCAGTTACTGCGCTTACCAAACAATTCTTTAAACCCTGAATTTGGCCTCACAGAAGCTCCTAAAGACTAGGAACTTGGTGACCCCCATTTGAACAACCAGGCAGTCAGTTGTCACTGGGTCATCCCATAGGCTTCTTTCCTAACAGCCTCAACAAAAGAAATAGCCTCTGTCTCCCTGATGTTCTACTTTTGGGGGCTGGCAAGGCAAAAGAAAAGCGAGGTCAGTTCTTCCCAGTCTTAGAAAATTCTTGTGCCTCGGAGGGTGTGGGAGAAATAATGTGTATCCAGGTCACTGTTTTCAGGAATGGTACCACCAAGAAGTACCAGACCTATCTAATTCCTTATTAGATGCCCACCTAAAGTACAGAAAGTTTGAAAAATATTTTTATTGTTTGGTATTTCCATGCCTGATTCATTTGAGGAATGAATATTTTCTGACTTTTCTATTTCCGTGCCCTGCACAGACCCCACCTGGTATGATTTTCTGTTTCTTAGCTCAGAGTGTCCATCATATAGATTACCTGGTACATCAGCTGCCTTCACTCTTGCATAATAGAAATTTTTCCAGGCTGCAGACATGGAGAAGATGAACTGGATTCTTCCTTCCTTGTGTTGCCAGGCCTCTCTGCAATGGCACTTTATCCACTTAGTGTTTCTGGCTGTGTTGGGATTATTTGTGAGACTGATGTAACAATAAAGTGAAATCTCCCTTCCATGTGCTTGTCTGACAGTGTCTGTGTCAGGGCCCAACTCGGAAGGTGGGGGAGCCCAGGCCCAGCCTAATTGCATCTTATTTCTCTCTGAGGTTCTTCTGAACAAGGCTTTGTGGTTTTCGGTTTCTTCATTGCTACTAGTCCTTTAGCTCCCTCTTATGGCAAATTAGTGAACCTCACTAAGCTTGGGTTTGTAGTCTGTAAAACAGAGTAATAGTATTCAATTCAGTGTCAAATGAAATAAGCCATATGAAGTGGCTAACATATACTGTCACACAAAGCTTTATATATGAGGACAGTCTGACAGTGGGTCAATCAGTAGTATGGGAAAAAACACTTCTAGGAAAGGAAATATTTACTTAATTCAAACAGGAGAGGTTTGGGGAGGAAAAGAGTTGAATTAACTTTATTATATACTTAAACCCATGGTCCAAATGGCATTCCAAGTAAATGCATTTTACAGATGATGGAAACTTACTTTTTAAGTGTTAATATTTATAATACGGTATTTAAACTGGTTAAACAGTCAACAAGCAACATGCTTTAACTCTGAACAAGAGTTATCACAATCTAGAATTATGTTTGACTACTCAAAGGATACAGCTATTCTACCCTACAAGGTTTTCTGGCTTATTTTTTCGAATTATGAAAAATGTCAAAAGGTTTACCTGACGTGACTCTTTAACAATGAGTAACAGAATCTATATTCTTAGTAGTTTCAGAAGAACCAAAAAAAATTTAAGTTTAATTAACTATTTTCTCAGAGACCTTTTTATTCAGAGTGTGGTACAGGCTGGGTGTGTTATGGACTGAGGCTGCCAGATGCCTGACCAGAATGGAAACAAGGCTGGGTCTTTGCCTTTGTTAAGGTAGTGACTTATTCAAAGGTTCTAGCAACCTGACAGCTACAGGTCTTTCTTTGCAGCACTTTTCTTCTCACATTCTTTCATGGGCCTATCCCTCATTCAGCAAATCCTAGCCCCTGTAATAATCAGAGGGGATTTTAATCCTGGCATTGCTTTCACTGGAGCCAGAGTAGCCTCCAAATTTGTAATTAATACAGGAAACCTAATGCTCCAAAAGAACCCAGATACTCCAGTGTCGACATATTCAAGTCCTGCCAGTGGCCTCAAATAAGAGAAACAGGTTGAGAAGAGGAAGTCTGGTTGACCTCGTAGAGATGCTTGTTTGTCAGGAGAGACTGAGGACAAAAGGAATGGGAGGAGAAAGAGATTATTTGTATGACAGTCCTGGGTAAAGAAATTGATTCTGCTTTCATCACATCTAGGGATTTTGTTATGAAATGCTGTGTTTCTTGGACACGCTGGATGACCTTGTACTTGGTAGGGGAGGGTGCTATAGTGATTCTCATTCTGGAACTAGATAACAACATAAAAATTGATTGATGCTGAGGCAGACTATATGATGAAGCAATTACCCTGTTCTGAAATCTTACAGAAATCCCCACACATACACATATCTGAGCTCATATCAGTTCCTCTGTGCTACACACAGGAACAACTGGCAAGTAGAAAGTACCACAGGTTTCATTAAGACCAGTGGAGCACAAGGGTGTATGAAAGGGACCTGTTGGAAGGTCTGAGGAGTAACAGGAGGATCCAGCTGTGTATGGCCCACAAAGAGTAGTTATAGGAATGGCAAGGCTCAATATTGGTGGGTAAGGTGTGAAGGGAAGAGTAGACAATCCTATTTCCCTAGTACATTCTCCTAGATCAGGGGTCAGCCAGCTTTTCCTGTAAAGGGCCAGATATTTTTGGCTTTGTGGGTCAGTCTTGCAACTACTCAACCCTGCCATTACAGCATGAAAGTAGTCATGGGCAAAATTTTATATAAGTTTTAAATGTCACAATATAATATCTTTAGATTTTTTTCTGCACTATTCAGAAGCATAAAAATTATCTTGCATACTGTACAAAAATAGGATTTGCAGGCCAGATGTGGCACATGTCTGTAATCCCAGCACTGGGAGGCTGAGGCAGGAGGATTGCTGTGAGTTTGAGGCCAGTGTGGGCTACAAAGTGAGTTCAAGGCCAGCCTGAACTGTATAGTGAAACCCTGTTTCAAAAAGACAAAAAAGGGCTGGTGATACGGCTCAGTGGCATAAGTGCCTTCCTGGCAAACGCAAGGTCCTGAGTTGCACTCCTGGTACCCACATAAAGAAAAAAAAGGGCCGGTGATATCGCTCAGCAGTACAAGTGCCTGCTGGCAAGCGCAAGGTTCTGAGTTCAACTCCCAGTACCCACATTAAAAAAAAAAGACAAAAAAAATTAAAAATAGGATTTGGTTGGAGGCTATAGATTACTGTTATGTCCTAACTTATTTCATGCTTTTCTGTTTTCTCCTCAAATTCCAACACTTCTTTCCCCATTCTTACTCTGAGATGATGACTTTGCTTTCTATTTCATTCATGAACTACAACACCCACCCCTGGAATTTAAGAAGAAAAGAGAAAGTATGTGCTAAGTGAACTAACCCAGGCACAGAAAGACAAATGCCATATGATCTTACTTATATGTGGAATCTAAATCAAATTTTTAGAATCACAAAGTAGAATGGTAGCTACGAGAGCCTGGGGGCTAGAGAAAATAAGGAGAGGTAGATTAAAATGTACAAAGTTTCAGTGGATAGGAAGAATAATTTTTTAAAAATATAATGCACAGTATAGTGATTATAGCTAATAATACTGTATTGCATGTTTCAAAATTGTTGAGTAAATTTCAAATATCCTCATCACAAAAATATTTTGGTATCTGTATTTAACATGATTGATACATTAATTAGCTTGATTTAATCATTCCTATATTGTATACATAGATTATAACATCACTTTGAACCTCATTATACAATTATAATTTTTGATTTGCAATAAAATTTTAAAAATACAAAAAATTTTTAAAAGGTGGGCAAAGTGTTCTAGTAAATTTAGAACATGAAATAGAAATTTTAAAATTCAAAAACAGAATTGGAATTGGAAATCTTTCAGGAAAACAAAAAGATTGAAATGGGGAAGAGAGGGTAAAATTATCCCAGGACGAAAGCTGTGAGTAGGTGTAGAGAACAACCAGTCCAGAGTGAAGGACAGTGGAGGACTCAGACAGTTGTCGTTAATTTAAAAAATAAATGGATAGGCTACCTGATGTGTTTGAATGTTTTGATGGAATTTGGGATAAACTATACATATTGAATTCCAGATATTTAATAAAGTTTGAAGGAAGAAAAAGGCAATGGTTAGTTTCAATCCAAAGAAAGGAAATATAATGATGTTATGCTAATTAGATCAACAGATGAAGTATATGTATGCCTTTATAATAAAATAATGAATAGCCTTGCTTAATATATTGAGGGATAGAAGATGCAGAAATAATAAATGTATTTTTGAGAAGGCTTTATTTTTTTTTGTGGGTACCGGGGGTTGAACTCAGGACCTTGTCCGCCAGCAGGCGCCCGTGCAGCTGAACGATATCACCGGCCCTTTTTTCGTATATGGATTCCGGGAGTCGAACTTAGGACTTCACGCTTGCCAGGCAGGCGCTTATGCCGCTGAGCCATCTCACCGGCCCGAGAAGGCTTTAGAGTACAAAAGCATTTCCTATTTTCTTATAGCAAGAAATAAAATAATGGCCCAAATTAAGTATTAGTATATAAACATGCTACTTAAAAATATGAAGATCCCAAAGAGATAGTTAAAAGTTTAAAAAGAAATTATCTTTGGGGAGTAGAAATTGAGTATAGAGGGCTGGGGTAGGGCCTACTGTTTTTCATTATAAGTCTAGCAATACCATTTGATTTTTTTAAAGTGTAACATTTTGATAAAATAAAAATAAATATGACTTAATCTATTTATTTGAACATGTTAGTGATCAGAGAAGAGGAACTGTTCCCTTCCACCTAGAAACATAATATTCTGGCCCCACACAGTGATTTTACAGAGGACACTAGCAAATGATTATAAGGTACAGCACACTTATGTGGCTTTATAGGCAGCAGATGGCAGAAAACCTCTGTAGGGCTGAGTACAAGGGGTCATCTTAGCAGATGCAGTGGAGAGAGGGCTCATTGAGGGCATTCCCAGGACATGCTAAGAAATAGCTGCAAGGACTGTGTGTGCATGTGTGTCCTGCCATAACCACTGAACCACAATTCAAGGAAATCACTGACACTGTGCATGACTCCGGTTGTTTGTCTGGACTGGTGTGACCTGGAAAGTGGATAAAATAAAAAAGAACCATGAGGAAATTCAATTAATTACTAGAGTAGGTTATGGATGAGGGGCTGTAGACAGCTGGCAAAGCCTTGGTCCCAGATACATTTGTCCTAGTTACATATATTGTCACTTCTGCTTCCTAGTTTTCTGACATCCTCACTTAAATTTAGAGGCTTCTCTTGCCTTCTGAACAGTCCCCCACCACGGAATTTTTCAGGCCTCGCAAAGAAGTGAGAGGGCCCAGGCCAGGTGGGAGGGTACACTGAGACCTGTGTCATTTGAGGAATGCAGTAGGGAGGCAAGGAAAAGGGCAGGGAGGCCAGTCCTGCTTATAAACAGAATGAATCCACAGTGATCAAGGCCTAAGTGCAAGGTCTTGAGTTTGATTCCCGGTACCAAAACAAAACAAAACAGTAATAATTTATTTAACCCAATATATCCAAAATATTTAAATTTCAACCAATAAGGTATTTATACTTTTTCATGTTGTCTTTAAAATTTAGTGTACTGTATATCTTACATTCACAGTATAGCTCAATTCAAATTAGCCACATTTCAAATCTGCATTTGTCAAGCGTAATAGTAGGACAGTGCAGCTTTAAAGTCTGTCTTGGACAGGGCAGCTCTAAAATTCTGCCCAGAGTGTGTGTATTTGGGGCTTCTCCATTAAACACATGGTGCCAGCCAGGTGTGTTGGTGCACATCTGTAGTTTTAACTACTTGGGAGGCTGAAGGGAGAGGACCACCTGACCCCACAAATTCAAGACCAGCCTGGGCAACATAGTAAAAGCTAGTCTCAAATAGATTAATTAAATAAATCCAGAGGAGGCCCATCTGACTAAGGCACATTACTGTATATTTCCTTTAAGCCTCTGTATACTCATTAAGGCTTTGAAAACAATTTTAGAGGTGGGAGAGAGAGTGTATAAGGTTTCGGCCAGGGTGAGCACTTCCTTTAGATACCAGAATTAGACAACCCTAAAACCAATCCCAAATTTGCTGCTGAATCACTTTTAACAGTGAGATCCACAGTGCCTCACCAATAATACACTTGACCCTAGGGTGTCTCCAGATTGTCTTCGGGCCAGCAGAGTACCCACTACAGAGACTTGATAATTCATCAGTGTGACAGCACCTTCACAGGAGCCTAAGAGAGCATCTAGCCCTGTTCTGGCTCTGGTTGGGGCAGGTGGCACTTGCCATTTGGGACTGAAAAGGGCTAAATATATTTGGTGCAATAGCAAACACCTTCTCATGTTAGAGTGTAGCCTAGCAGCAAAAAGGATCACGTGGGAGAAAAATACTGAGAAAATTCTACCTGTTAATTAAAACATTTTCACAAATTAGGAAAGGACTTTTAAAATCTATTTAGAGATGGAGACAGGAATCATGGGAGTAGATTTTCGAGGCTGATAAAAGTTCAGTCCCCTCATATAGAGCCAAGAACCAGAGACACAGAGAAATGATTTGCCCAAGGTCATTCTGCAAATTTCTAGAGGTTGTGATGCACCCCGCATCTCTTCCACTACCTACCTCCACGTCTCCACGAACTGAAAAATACTTTCATGGAGAGACATGCCATCTTCAGAGTGCTCCTAAAGTACCCACCGAGGAGGACGCGCCCTGGGGAGTCGGGTCAGCGCTCTCGGAGCCGTCTTAGGAATCAGCCGCCCGGAAAAGGCACGGCCTCACCGGGGCGTAGCGGCCCGATTCCCCACCCCCGGAATCCTGGGCGGAGGATGCTGTTGCGGCCGCTCTGTAGCCAACTGCACACATGCGGGAGCCTAGCCTGAGGTTGCCCAGACCCGCCGCTGTGGCCCACTTCCCAGCTGCGGGCCAGACCGAGCGGTCAGCCCCAAGCGGAAGCCACACCCACGAGGACAGCTCGCAGAACTGTTACAAACCGCGCGGAGAGCCGCGTCTGGAAGGCGCGCGGGCGGAAGGTTAGTACTCGAAGTGCGGGAGACGACCCCGACCGTCCCCCTGGGGTGGGCTTCCCGGAAGGAATGATCGGCCAGTCCCAGCCGCGCCCCATGCTTGGCGCCCGCCCTGCCTGCGCCGGCCGGAATGGGCCGCCCTCAGCGGATCCCGGGTCCGGCCCCGAATGGACCGCTGGAGGCCCCCTGTGACATCCGGAGCTCGCTGGGGTCTCCCTGAAGGAGAGGACTTTGAGAGCAATGGCGGTTCTCCCGGCCCCACTGCCTCTGCGCCCGGGGAAGGTACCCGAGCGCCTCAAAGCGTCGGTGGGCCTAGGCCGTCGCCCTAGAGCGGCCCACTCGCGTCCCGTGGCCGAGTAAAGGCCGCCAGGCGTCGGGACCGCGCGGTCTCCGGGCCCTTCGCGCCGGGAACCGTTTCCGGGGCGGATACTTTTTACAGCTGACCCGGCGCGGCCTGTGACGCGAAGGCCCAGACGGAAGTGCGGGCGGACGATCCGAGTCGGGTCCCGAGCTGGGAGCAGGTCTCTGGGCTCCGGGCTGGGGGCCGGCTGGGCTCCCGCGATGGCGTCCCTGTGCGGAGGCCTCCTCCGGCTTGGCTCCATGCTCAGCTTGTCCTGCCTGGCGCTCTCCGCGCTGGCGCCGCTGACAGATGCCGCCAAGGTGAGTCCCGCCCCGCCTTCGCTGCTGACAGGAGCTCCTCCCCTGCCCCCGGCCTTGCGGAAACTGAGTCAGCCAAATGCGGCCCACCGCGTCCTCCCCTAGCCCTGACAGCAGACTCCTAATCGCACGGCGCTGGCAGCCCCCCGACCCTCTCAGCGTCCTCATCGCCTGTAGCACTCTCGCCCTCAGCCCGGACAGCCGGCAATCACCGACTGACACCACCCCCGGCCAGGGCAGCCGCTCCTCCACTGCTTGACACTTCCCTTGCCACCTCCAGCAGCACCTGCTTCAAACTTACAGCCTTTCCAGCTCTAAGAGCCTCTGACTTTCCACCCTTAAGCTCCGACAGCCTACCCCGCCAGCCACCACCCTCACTGGCTCCCCAAGTCTCCAAATAAGCTCTCATCTCAGGCGGCTTTCCTATTAGGAACTCCCCCCGGGGCGGATTCCCTTCCCTTTGTGGGGACTTGCCTTTCCTGGCAGCCTCCCTCCCCGTACGACCCACAGAGTATCTGTCACTAGCTTAATAGTCTCACCCAACTCCTTCCAGGACCTGTTGGTCACCCTCTTTCTTACCTTCTCTCTTCCTGACAGTTTTGTGGGTAAGGGAAGAACCAAACTATAGGACAGGTGAGCTTGTAGCCTTTTCCCCAGTTCCATTTCTTTTTTTTTTTTTTTTTTTGTGGGTACCGGGGGGTCGACCTCAGGACCTCGCGCGCCAGCAGGCGCCCGTGCCACTGAGCGATATCACCGGCCCCTTTTTTGTATGTGGGTTCCGGGAGTCGAACTCGGGCCCTCGCGCTTGCAAGGCAGGCGCTTAAACCGCTGAGCCATCTCACCGGCCCTCCATTTCTTAACCCTTCTGTACCCCTCATGCTGTTCTCTGGCCCAGTTCTGCCCCGGGTCCATGCATACTTGGGCTTCCTCTTTGATGAGCTAACTCATTATTCGGCAAAACAGAAGGAATTCACTTTTGTTAGTGTGTTGGGAAAACAGAATGACATTACGTCTTTTTTTTAAATAGGAACTTTAATCTATAGTGTTTTTGATCAGGAGTTCTTTTCAAAAACTTCCTGACCTCCCACCGGCAATTCTCACTTTCAAAACACTGTTGACACCCTCTGCGTATTGTCCATCATCACTTTATGTAGTATATCATGATCGTGTGTTTGTCTGTGTCCCCTTGCTAGGGTGTGTCCTAGTGGGCAGGAACCATGTCTTATGCTTATCTGAATCCACCTCATTGAGGACAGGTTCTGGCACAGAGCAATACATGTCCTAAGTGGTTGATAAGTAAGTTTATGAATTGTCAACAGCTCTGTCTGTTGTATCATTGTATGTAGAAGCCGCGTGCCTGGTCCTCTTGAAACTAATGAACTGACACCTTTTCAAATAAATTCCCCTTTGCTGAGGAAGCATTTCCTATTCTTGCTAGATATTTAATCACCTCTTCCTCCACCTCTTGAAACTTCTTTGTTAGTAGTTGTTCTCTCTGTAAACCAAGATTAGAAGCAAAGTTCCCTGGAAAGAGTAAATCAAACTAATCTCAGCTAAAATCAAGCTACTTCCCCTGTGTACTTCCTTTTTAGTTGAAGCTGAGTGTCTCTAAAACTTCATCCCTCTTATGGGACTCTAGTTTAACTCACTTCATCCATGTTAGTGCCTTTCTACCAAATGGTAAAGTGAAGAATTGTCACGTGTGTGTGTGTGTGTATGTGTGTGTTTCTAAGGCATTCTAAGTACACACTGTGAGCTATATCCCCAGAATTGTGACTTGCTCATGAATAATTTTTAGTTTGATTCTTCCTCCATTCTTTTGTAATCAGCATTCTTATTTATAGGTACAATTTTTGTTATCTGGCAGGTAGATGGTGATAACATTGACACAGTTTGATTGTCATGGGATTCATAAACATGATTAATAAGTCAGAGATCATGAATTAGGTATTTACTTAAAAATAATTGTATGTAATATATAATGATTCATTAGCTTTACCATAAAGGACTTGTGGCTTTCAAAAACCTGTTTCTCTCAAAATTAGTGTGTTAGGTCCGGTGAGATAGCTCAGCGGCATAAGCGCCTGCCTGGCAAGCGCGAGGTCCTGAGTTCAACTCCCGGTACCCACGTTAAAAAAAAAATTTAGTGTTTTATAATGATTTTAGAATATTTGACAAGGGACACCTAGCAAAATGTTTATGTGCAATTTTTAAAAATACTAATGATAAACTATAAACAAATTATATCAGGTTTCTATTTTGGTTACAGAATTTTGAGGATGTCCGATGTAAATGTATCTGTCCTCCTTATAAGGAGAATCCTGGGCATATTTATAATAAGAACATATCCCAAAAAGATTGGTAAGTATTCTGGATCACTGAATTACCTGTCAGATTTTTTTCTGTAATTGTCATTGTTAGCCCAGAATGTTATCCAATATGTAACTTTCTTTTTAAGTATTTGTTTTTAAGCAAAAGTGTTATCCTATTTCCATTTGGAAAAAGTGAGAATAAGGCCCTGAGTGCATGATATAAACCTAAAGGAACTTAGCCCAAACACTGAGCCCTCAGTAGGGAAGATTTCACGTGGGGTTGGAACTGAGTTTGTCACATCTAAGCCACCCATAGCTACCTTCCTGTGCCCCCTTACATTTTGGTGAGGGACCTTTCTCTCTCATGCTTTTCAAGCCTCCTTTATTTGGGTTATAATTTTTGTAACTTGTAAGTTTTGATGATATATTGCTAAGTATGGCAGGCTATATTTAAAAGTGTCAGATGGCTTAGGAATGAATGGGAATGAGCTATATATGTCATACTTACCCATTGGTGTGTGTGCCTATATTATAGGTGTGCTGAGAGGGAAATCTTGGGCAATCTGGCAGGGCTAGAATGACTGGAATCCAGACGGGTGAACCAGCCACCGGCAGTCTTCTTTATCCCTGAAGACCTGACAAATAGTAGATTGTTCTGTATGCGCCATGAAACATTTGGGAAGCAGTTGTGTTATAGCAGGTTGGATGTGCTTCTTGCCATGGAAATATGATGTTTTATGGTTTGTAATCACAGTGGAAGATTGGTGGGATAGGAATCAAAGGGAAATGGCTCCAGATGTTAGGCTCTTTCATTTACCTGGTTTCAAAGCTCAGTAACCAGCAAAGAGTTTGAAAACAAGATTAAATTCATTCAACCACAATATTCCAAACTGACTTTGAAAAAGGAAAGACAATACTTAAACATGTTTAGTTTCTCTAATATGCTGTTATAGCTTAGATCTAAATATCTCCCAAGAGCCTCACGTGGTCAGAGGCAGGGCTTTTGGAAGGTGATTGGATTATGGGGGTACTATAGCTTGCTTGCTGTTAGGAGGGAGCCTGGTTAGAGGTAGATCACTGGGGACATGACTTGGAAGGGCTTATTTCCCTCCCTGGCTTCTCTCTGCTTCCTGGTCTCCATGGCATGACCGGCTGTCCTCTTCCCAGGCCCTTCTGCCTTCCCGTTTCAGTGTTTAAGCCTGCCAAACATGCACTGATGCTTAGGAACTGTGAGCCAAAATAAACCTCTCCTGCTTTAAGTTGCAGATTTGGGTATTTTGTCCCAGCAACAAGGAAAGTTACTAAGACATATGCATTTAAATTCAGTCTGTTTGGTGTGTTCTTGAGAACTATAAAAGGTTTCCTGTTACAAAGTGATTTGGCTATAGTATTAAGTGATTTGGCTATATTCTCATAGGTTTTATGTCAGCAAGTTCCTTTATATAATACAAGCAAGCTCAAATAAAATTTTAAGTTACTCCTATAAAAGTTCCACAGATATTAAACACTTACAATTTATTCTATTATCAGTAAAAGAATGTGATGCCTATTGTTTGAGTGGCAGCTGACGACATTAGTCAAGTGTTTAACACTAATCTTTTCACCAACTTTTTGTTATTCCAGGTTCAGACAGAACCATATGTTGTTTATCCCTGATTATTAGTCAAAATAGGGAGCTTCAAAAATAGTTGAAAACAAGCCCTGTTTGGGATTTTTCTTCCCTGCCTCCCACTTTCTCTTGCTTCTTTCCTGAAGCTTAGCCTTTTCCTGGGATGGATTCCCAATTGGCTCTGAAAATGTTTAACAGGCTTTAGAAAGGCAGGCAAGTTATGATTAACCAGGATGTATGGCTTCCTGAGTCCTCCAATATCTGTGAGGCCCTGAGTAAATCTTTACCTTATGTTTTCCAGGCCTCTTATCTTGTCCACTTTGTTAGCTTTAATTCTTCATTGACTTATACTGGCTGATTTGAAACTAAAGAAAAATTAGAGTAGTACTCTATTTTGTGTTTGGGGTGTGGCTCAAAGCTTGTAATGTCTCCCTTTTGGCACTAGGGGGAGGTATTACCTAGTTCCTAAAGTCTTTTGAGCTGTGTCTAGATCTAGCTGTTTATGGTGATTGGTCAATTAGAACTCATTTTCCTGCTTCTTCTTGAGCCATGCACAACTTTTGCAAAGTACTCAACACTTTTTTGGTACTAAAATATATTCGTAGTTAGGCATGGTGGCACACACCTATAATCCCAGCGCTCTGGGTAGGTGAGGCAGTATTGCAAATTCAAACCCAGCCTGGGCAACTTAGCCACTTAGCAAGATCCTGTCCAAAAAGCAAAAAAGGGAATACTGTAAAATGTATTTGTACTTTAAAAGAAATACTCAAGACTTACTAAGCACTTAGATTCCCAAGTGATTCTTCGGTATTGTTGCTGAGGCTTGTGAATCTGAAATAAGAAACTAATAGGAAGTAAATCTTTTTTCTTCGGGTTCAAAGAGATAAGAGGGGTTGATCTAGGAGGCAGGAGACCTAGATCCTGATCCTTTCCCAGCTGTTACCTTGTGCAGGTGACTCCTCTGAGTGTTGGGCTGCACGACCTCTGATTCTGAGATGGGGATCCCCTTTTGGGGGTGGTCAGCTTCCTCTGGCCACATCACATGTGTGTTAGCTGAACATATGCCTGGTCTTCTATATGTCTGGGACAGATACCACACACTTTTATAGTATGAGTTATGGGATCTTACTCTTATTTGAAATTCTATCAGTGGAGATTTGATTTTTCATTACTATCTTTATTAAAATTAAATTATCTATTAAGGATAAGTGGATTTTTACCATACCATTTTGGGTTTTTTGTTTGTATTGCTGAGGATTAAACTGCAGGCACAACTTGTACCTGCTAGGCAAGCACTCTAGCACAAATCTCCATACCCAGACCTTGGGTTTTCTTTCTAATGCCACAAAGCAGAGGCAACAGAACACCTCCCGACCCCACAAAAAAAGTACATTTGAATAGGGCAACGAGACTCAGCCTAAGGGCAGTGGTGGTGAACCTATGGCACATGTGTTATTTTTCTTTTAAGACAAAACATGTTAATGTATGAGCTGTTTTTTCTAACCTAAAACCTCAGTATTCAGGTTTAATTGCAGTGTTGGCACTTTGCGATAAATAAGTGGGTTTGGGTTGCAGTTTGGGCACTCGTCTCTAAAAGGTTCTCCATCACTGGCCTAGAGTGTTGGTACCTCCAGGAAAAATGGGTGGGATAAGATAGGATGTTGTAGTAGAGTTCTTCAGGCAGCTAGAAATGCCTAAGAAAAAGATGCCAAAGGGGAAGAGAATTCCCCAGAAGCTGGCAGGAGGAGGAGAAAGCTTTGCCTACTTTTGCTAAAAGTAATCATCAGAGTGGTAGATTTTTTTTTTTTTTTTTTTTGGCCAATAGGGATCAAATTCAGGGCTTTCACACATCCCCAGCCCTTTTTTAATTTTTTATTTGGGTCAAACTTGATCTTCCTGCCTCAGCCTCATAGAGTGCTGGGATTATCAGCATGCACTACACACCCAACTCCATAGTGGTGGACTCTTAATAACTGAGAAGTAATAATTATTTTTTGGAATTGACAGATTTCTGGGAAAAGATAGTTTTAATAGCATTGCTTTTTATGAACCTTTCATTCGGGCCGGTGAGATGGCTCAGCGGCTTAAGCGCCTGCCCGGCAAGCATGAGGGCCCGAGTTCAACTCCCGGAACCCACATACGAAAAAGGGGCCGGTGATATCGCTCAGCGGCACGGGTGCCTGCTGGCGCTCGAGGTCCTGAGGTCGACCCCCTGGTACCCACAAAAACAAAACAAAACAGAAAAAACCTTTCATTCTTATTTTTATGTACTTATTTCCAGTAATCAGTTTTGTTTAAAAATATTTTTGTTATCCTATTTCTACTTCTTACTTTTCAATAGACTTAAGTTTAAAAGTTTTAAGTTTAAGTTTAAAGTTTAAAATTAAGTTTTAATAACTTAATTATTTCTTACTATGGTTTTGAGTGTTCACTTTTTAGAATTTCAGGATGTACCCCTCTCTTAAAAGTGATAAGCCATTCATATGCCACATTGTGGCATTAAGAATGACATTAAGGGCCGGTGAGATGGCTCAGTGGCATAAGTGCCTGCCTGGCAAGCACGAGGACCTGAGTTTGACTCCCAGAACCCACATACGAAAAAAGGGCCGGTGATATTCCTCAGCGGCACGGGTGCCTGCTGGCGTGCGAGGTCCTGAGGTCGAGCCCCGGTACCCACAAAAAAAAAAAAAAAAAGAATGACATTAAATCACAAGAGACAATCTCTTATTTAAACAATGCCCATGTCACTTTAAACCCTCATTTTGTTAAGTGGTTTTTTTATCCTAATTGCCATTTTCCTGATGTATTTGTAACTGTTAACAATTGCAACTTGAGCCAAGTGTGATGGTACGCCTGTAATCCATTGCATTCTGGGAGGCTGAGACAGAAGAATTGCAAGTTTGAGCCAAACCTGAACAACTTAGCAAGACCTTGTCTCAAAAAAAATTTTTTTTAAAGGGCTAAGGATGTAGCTCTGTGTGAAGAAGCTCGATTCAGTCCCCAGTAGTGGGTGCGGGGGAGACGGCAACTTAAAAATAAACAACTAACGCTATATGTCTTTATGGCTTCTGAGATTGTTAAATCTTACAAAATGCTAATACAGAGTGAGGAAATTAATTCTCTTTGCTTTATTATTTGTTCCTTATATTTTTTCATTGGGTAAGTTCATAATTCTGAATTTCAGGGAAGTTTTAACCAATAAAGTAAAAAATCAAGCCAGGCTTACTCAGCGTTCTGTTTTTTCAGCGATTGTCTTCATGTTGTGGATCCCATGCCAGTGCTTGGACCTGACGTGGAAGCATACTGTCTCCGCTGTGAATGCAAATATGAGGAAAGAAGCTCTGTCACAATCAAGGTGAAACTTACATAAGATTATATTATGTTATACTGGTTTATATTATAGGCGTATATATTATATTGGATTATATTAATTATGTCTTCAGAAAAGGAGAATATTTTCAATCCCATTCCCAAAAGGAGCAGTGGGCCTGCTTTCTGCTTGCCCGAGAGGCTCTGAGGATTATTTAGGACATGTTAGAGAGATAATGTGAAATGGCACCAAAATATGCTGTGTTCCCTTAGCGTGTTCCAGACAGATCTCCTAGTGTCTCTGTGAGCCGTATGTGCCAATGCTTAGTGAGACAGCAGCATGATTAAGCCCTCCTCTTCCCACCCCCCCAACCCTTTGAATCGGATATGGCTAACATAGATTGTAGAGTAACTATAATCGGTATGTACAGTAAATATTCTAGAAACGTTACTTCTGGATTTTAAGATTTCCCTCAATTCCTGTAGGAAATGGAATGTAGATAATTCTCATCACCACTTAGATGAGTTCAATTACTTTATTATGGTGGCCAGTGGTTGTCCTCCCAAAACTTTTTAAATGGCACTTCCCACTCCTTCCTCAGAAGAAGGTCTCGTGAGTGCGGGGTGTGGGTCAGAAGAACTGCTCACAGGGATTTCTGCTGTGATTGGCCCTGCCGCAGAGCTGCTGCTCCACTGGGTGCAATGCTGTAGAGAAATCCTCTACAGCGGGATTTTGCTTTTTAACAGATTTTTTATGTATAATTTTATGTATCTAAAATTAACTCATTGTGAGTGTACAACTCTATAAATTTTAGTAAATTTAAAACAACTTTTTAAAATCCAGTGTTAAAATATTCCCATCAACCTAAAAAGATTCCTCATGCCCCTTTATAGTTAACCCCTCCTCCATCGTCAGTGCCAGACAGTCACTATTCTACTTTCTGCCTGCGCATATCTGAGCATTTCATATAAATGGAGTCGTATAATATGTAGTCTTCTGTGACAGGCTTCTTTGACTTAGCATAATGTTTTTGATTATTGTCTGAGCTGTAGCCTATGTTGGTACTTCATTCCATTTTATTGTTGAGTATTCCATTTTATTGTTGAGTGTTCCATTGTATGAATATCCATTCATCAGTTGATGAATGGATTATTTCCAGATTTATACTGTTAATACTGTCATGAATATCTGTATATATGTCTTTGGGAGGATATATGTTTCCCTTTCTCTTAGATAAATTTCTTACAATAGTAAGTTTATGTTTAATTTTTTTAAGAAACAGCCAGCCAGACTTTTTCCCAAAAGGGTCAAATGTTTTTTCTAGTACTGAGATTGAGGGCCTTTGTGCACTGAGCTATATCCCTATTTTTTTGAGACAGGATGTCACTAAATTGATAAATTGCCCAGGCTGGGCTTGAAGTTGCAATCTTCCTGCCTCAGCCTCCCAGAATGCTGGGATTACAGGCATGCCTGGCTGGGATTATACCATTTTACCAGTGGTGTAAGAGGTTTCTGTTTCCGCACGTCCTTGCTAATAATCGCCTTTGTCTGTTTTATTGTATCTGTTTGAGTGGGTATGTCTTGCTATACTTTTGGTCAGCATACAAATTAGTATCCCAAGAAAATCACTGCCCTAAAAAGTTTCTGTAGACCTAAACTGATCTATAAAAGAATACAGTATTCTGTTGAAATTCGCCTGAGCTACATTTCCTTAAAAGAGTTCCTTTAAGTTGTTTCAGCAATAGTACTGCTGAATCTAGGATACTATGTTCAGCTCAAAAAAGAAAACTGCTATGCTAGCCATAAAGACAAATGATTAGCAGTAGGTGAAAATGGAATGTCAGAGACTCACAGAAAGATCTCAAAGACAAAATGCTTTCTTTCCTCTTCTTCCTTAATATTACTTTAGTGAAGAGTTGAGTTTGTTTCTTATACTGGAATCTGGTTGGTATAGAAATCCTGTAGGCTAAGCAGATGTATAGCGGTCTTTATTGTGGCTTAAATGTTGTATAAACTTCTGATTTCTTGTCTTGAACAGAGATGTAACTTACTTTCAATTTCCCTTAGGTTACCATTATAATTTACCTCTCTATTTTGGGTCTCCTACTTCTATACATGGTGTATCTTACCCTGGTTGAGCCCATACTGAAGAGGCGCCTCTTTGGACACTCACAGTTGATACAGAGTGATGATGATGTTGGGGTAAGTTCCCAGCCTGCCTTCCCGGCTCGTGGCCAGTCTCCATCATCAGATGTAAAATACAAGTGGAAAATAGTTGCATATAGATGTGTGAGTTCCTAGAGTTGACCTTCAACCTGAAAAGCTAAAGAGAGTTCTAATTTTAGTAGATTTTATTTGTGAGGAAATTGTTCTGTAAAACCGTAAATGTGGCAGTTCAAACTGATGACCTTTGAAGAGGGTGCTTTCATAAGGCCTTACCCTGTTACGTGGAGAAATCATCTGAGGTCGGTTTCTCCCCACGCTCCTACCTGAAACACTTTGCCTGTCAGGATCACCAAATCTTTAGAAGACAAAGAGGCTTTATTTTTTTATTTATTTTTTTTTTTGTGGGTACCGGGGGGTCGACCTCAGGACCTCGCGCGCCAGCAGGCCCCCGTGCCACTGAGCGATATCACCGGCCCCTTTTTCGTATATGGGTTCCGGGAGTCGAACTCGGGCCCTCGCGCTTGCCGGGCAGGCACTTAAGCCGCTGAGCCATCTCACCGGCCCCAAAGAGGCTTTATTGAAGGGAAACATGGAAAGCATGACATTCTTTTCTTACTGTTATCAAAGAAGTACAACTTGATCACTTACTGATGTTTTATATTTCCTCCTTTAAACAAAAGAACTATAATTTTTTTCTTTTAACTCTAGAAGAAAATAAAACCATCACTTCAGATCCTCCTGCTATCTTTTTTTTTTTTTTTTTTCTGTGGGTACCGGGGGGTCGACCTCAGGACCTCGCGCACCAGCAGGCTCCCGTGCCGCTGAGCGATATCACCGGCCCCTTTTTCGTATGTGGGTTGCGGGAGTCGAACTCGGGCCCTCGCACTTGCCGGGCAGGCGCTTAAGCCGCTGAGCCATCTCACCGGCCCCCTCCTGCTATCTTTAAAACACATAGTTACCACAATTAATATACATGTTGTTTCATAGTCTCTTTTTTATTTTAACATTACTTCATTAAAAAATGTCTAGAGCTGTGCGAGGCCCTGGGTTTGATCCCAGAACAACAAACAAAAAAGTCTAGAAATTGGCATAGTACAAAAGCACGTTATTCAGCAAGCTTAGGGAATTATATTGTTTATTTTATCATTATCATATTTGGAATTATTTCTAAATTGTCCAATATTTTATTGTTATATGTAATTATTCTTTAGAATTATTTTTTCTTTTGTCTTTTATTGGACTGTGTTCCTGAAAGAGGATAAAATTCAGTATAGTTTCAACAGCCAATTCCAGAGTAAACTTGCCAGTCAGAAGTCACTTTCCTGTGAAATGCCTTTGCGGACATGTTGGTAAAAGCTGGGAAAGGAGCTCCTGACTGGATAGCTTGCGTTGTAACTGTGAACAGAGTTGCTCTTTGATCAACACACTACTGGCCCATGAATATCAGTTATGAATTCTCAATTTCTTTGGGCAAGATTTAAAATTTCTTGTCAAGAACTTTCATAGAAACACCTCTGTTTGCATCTTTTCCCCCTGCTGCTTTTATTAATTCAAGCAACACATATTGAGTTCTTTTCTGGATAAAATACTGTGCTGGGTACTAGTAATAAACAAATGAATGAAGCAGAAACAGACAGGTAAAAGAAATGACTAACAGTAGTATACTTCCTCACTTTTATTTTTAGTCATATAAGAAATGTATTTATTTTATTATTTATTTTTTTATTTTTTTATGTGGGTACCGGGGGTCGAACTCAGGACCTCACACTTGCCAGCAGGCGCTTGTGCCGCTGAGCTATCTCACCGGCCCATGAAATATATTTATTTTAAAAGGAGGGGTGAAAGAAAAGACTGGAGATCTGATGTAGTTTAAAAAAAGCAGACATAGTGGGGCTGGAGCCAGAGCAAACTAGAAGGACAGGAGGTTGTATATCAGAAGCATTAGAGTCTCAAATACTACTTCAGATTAATTTTCATCCACATGTTCAGGGCTTCCCAACTCTGACCTTGTAGATATTTAACAATGGATGAATAATTCTTCGTGGGGAGCTGTTGTGTTTATCGTAAGATACTCAGCAACATCCTTGACTTCTGTCTGCTGGATGCTAAATGATTCATGACAAATGATTGCCATCCCAGTCCCGACAATAAAAACGATCCTTGTGGCACACTCCCTTAATGCCAGCACTGAGGGAGGCTGAGTCAGAAGGATCTCAAGTTTGAGTCTTGCTTGGACAACTTAGCAACTTAGCAAGACCCTGTCTCAAAAAGGGCTAGGGATGCAGCTAAGTGGTAGAGCAGCCCGGAGTTTTATCCGCAGGAACTACTGATGTATGAAAATACTGGTGTCAGATAAACCACTTTCGTTATAGGCATATGGGTTGAAACTCTGACTTAACCTACATCCATTATAGCATTAAATACCTGTTCCTGATTTCAGAAATAAGCAATATTAAAGTAATGCTTTCAGGGCATACAGGAAATGAATGTAAAATATAAACAAAAAACATGCAGGGCAGGCATTTGATTGGTGGGGTCGTGTGCTCAGAAACCATTGTGCCCACCAGTGATTGACTCTGCCTTTGTAGTGAGCATTTGAGGATACCATCAGAGAGGTTTGGCTGACTCTTGCATAGCTGTTAAACTGATTCTGGGCAGAGTGAGGTTTTCTGACCAAAGCTGTGGAGTTATGGTAATAATTCCATACAAAAACAAGTTAAATTTAAATTCCTACATTTGTTGCTTATTTAAGATGGGAGTTCTTGCCAGGCATAATGGTATATGCTTGTAATCCTTGCCCTCTGGGAGACTGAGGCAGGAGAATTGCAAATTTGAGCCCAGCCTAGGCAATTTAGGGACTTAGACTCTGCCTCAAAATTAAAAAAATATATATATAAATGTATTTATTGAGATGTAGCTCAGTTCAAAGGCCATGGTTTTAATCCCTAGTACCACCAAAAAAAATAGGAGTTCTTCACTATTTGTGTGTGTTTTTTTTTTTTTTTTTTTTTTTGTGGGTACCGGGGGTCGACCTCAGGACCTCGCGCGCCAGCAGGCGCCCGTGCTGCTGAGTGATATCACCGGCCCTGTTTTTTTTTTCGTATGTGGGTTCCAGGAGTCGAACTCGGGCCCTCGCACTTGCCAGGCAGGCGCTTATGCCGCTGAGCCATCTCACTGGCCCATGTGTTCATTTTAAATTTTCACATTTTTTTTTTCCATTTTTGTTCAATATAGGCATTTTAAAGCAAATAAAAGTTAGTACAAATAGTTAAGAAGTGTACTGCAAGTAGTCATAATATTTACTGTATCATATATCCCTGACACATCATTACTATTATCAAAGCATTACATTAAGACATGTTTTGTGTTCATTGAAATTTCATCAGGTGTAAAAGGAACAACATAAAAAGGGTAAATCTCTATTTGCATTCTTTCAACATCCACGCCCATGATCAGCCAGTTCAATCTTGTTCTAATAGGTGGAGGACAGACCAAAAGGATTAACTGGTTTATTTAGTCTTTTAAATTTGTTCCTTAAAAAGATTGTTTTCTCCCCCTACCTTGAAGAGTAGATAGCAGTACTATGAAACTGAGGAGCACTCTGCTGACAAAGTACATCCCTCTTCCCAGTCTCATTTATGTCAGAATAAATCAATGGTAATAATATTTCATATGCAAACTCACTGAAGCATCACATTCCTATAGTGTCATTTTAATCTACCTGAACAAAACCTGTGTGTTGAGAAGATACGACACCAAGTCAAGGTTAGGCGAACTAAGTTTTAGTGTCTGTGCTAATGTCTTAAATGACAGTTTATTTCCTTATGGGTAAGGGAGTAATCATATAACTTTAGTCTTGCTTTGCTTTGCTTTGCCTTGCCTTTCTTCCTTTTCTTCTTCTTCTTCTTCCTCCTTCTCCTCTTCTTTTCTTCCTCCTCCTCCTCCTCTTTCTCCTCTTCCTTTTTTCTCTCTGTCTCACAGTTTGGACTTCATGGGATTGTCTTTATTATTTTCATTTTTAGTTTAGAAATAAATGGGAGTTACACAAGCCATTACCATTAAGTAAAAAGTTGAAGACATTTTAGTAAAGAAGGCAAGAAAAGATTCTTTTTATAGAAAACTCTTTTAAAATATAATCATGGTATAAATGTGTTGCTATAACAACAAGACCAGGTATTTTAACACCATATACAGTTATAGTTATAGTTATGTGGTTATGTGTATCTTTCCATGTATGAGGTATGATAAAAGTATACGGTGAATGTTTAAGTTTTAAATTTATTGCAATAAAAAACACATTGCCATTAACCCGCAACCAAATATTATCCCTTGCTTTAAACACACTATCCCATCAGTCCTGCCACTTTCTGAAGCAGTTCTGGAAGTCCTTTTTTGTGAATGTCTTTATGAGGTGTGATAAAAAATGCAGTGAGTGTGGCCACTAAGTGCCATGCAATGAAGAAAAAACACTGCAGTGCGTCCTCATCCACCTTATTCACCGGGTCTAGCACCAAGCAACTTCTTGCTCTTCTCCAAAGTAAAAATGACCGTGAAAGAGAACATTTTGAGTTGATCCAGGACATTGAGACAGCCATGATAGGGCAACTAAAAACACTCATGAAAGAGGACCGCCAGACCTGCTTGAGAAAGTGGCAAGAATGATGGGATAAGTATGTTCAAAGTGAGGGGGTGGTATTTTGAGGGGGATTAATGGCAATATGTTTCTTCAGTAATAAATTTTTCAATGAGACCTCCTATATGCTGACTCCTGTCCTGGATATATGAGAGCTCTTACGGACATGCACTGCAGAACAAAGTTGTTTCTTTTCTAGAGACAAAACTTAGCCTAAGAGGCCCAACTTATGACTTGCATCTTGTGTTGGAACATTTAGAAACTTTGCTGGCATGAGGTTCAGGAAAAAGAGATCAAGGAAAAGGCAAAACAAAAACAATAAATTACTATTGAATGCTTTTGTCTTGAAGGCAGCTGTGTTTATATCTCATTCATAGATAGATTAGCATGGTGGTTTCCTGTGTAATGACTACAAACATCCACTTGTATTAGTTTACTTTGACCAGGAGAGGTAGATTCTCTACGCAGATACCGCGTACTCCTCAATAGCCTCTTTCTTTCTATAGCAACTAACATATGAGGCATTGAGTGCTCAACAATGAAAGATGCAAGTCAGTGTTGAATAAAAATGTGAAGTAAATCATTCCTCACTGTCCTTGATCATAAAGGGTGATTTTAATACTTGAGCTGTAGATGTCTCTTTTCATTACAGTTTGCAGAAGGGAGTAACAAGAAAAGTTTTGGAAAGCAGGCCATTTAGTGTATTTTCTGAAAGAACAGGGAGAGGTTAAAACCAACCATATGACTGTGTCAACTCATCTGCCACGCTGAATGTGGGTCCAAGCAAGTAAACAATTCTAATACAATGGGAGTCAGAAAATTAAAAGTCAGACATTTTCTCTGCAATAGATTAGCTATGTAGTATTGATGAAATCAAGGAAGTGCCCTGCTTTCTGTTACCTGTAACATGGACAGAATAGCATGCAAATACACTTTCTTTTCCCCACTAGTCAGGGAAGACTTCTCTTTAACCCAAACGTTTACTGTCTTTGTCTTGGTCTCTGTTTCTTAAGGGAAACACCTTTGAAAATGGTGACCCATTTCCCAATACCCCCTCATGGCTTATGCCTCTTGAATCACCTAGTTCTATAGATGAGTGCACCCTTCTTCTGATAGTTAATTACCTAGAAGTGCTTAGTCACATAGCTGCTCTGTTGTTTGGAAAGCCCACCTGCTTCCGTCTCTGCGGCTGGCTAGCTGCTGTTGTGTGTGTGTTTACACTGATATTGCCATCACTGGCATTTTCCATTTGGCCTTTCAGGATCACCAGCCTTTTGCAAATGCCCATGATGTCCTGGCCCGCTCCCGCAGTCGACCCAATGTTCTGAACAAGGTAGAGTATGCCCAGCAGCGCTGGAAGCTTCAAGTTCAAGAGCAGCGAAAATCTGTCTTTGACCGACATGTTGTCCTCAGCTAATGGGAATCAAATTCAAGATGACTAGAAAGAAACGAGGCAAACAACTGGAAAGAACTGACTGAGTTTTCTGGGTTTTGTTTTACTACCCTGTTGATTTTACCAACTCTTGCTGGAAGACTCAAAATTGGAAGCAAAAACATGCTTAATATTTTTTTCTTGTTAACGTATTAATAGAGACATTTTTAAAAGCACACAGGTCAAAGTCAGCCAGTAAGCCTTTTCCTACTTGTGACTTTTACTAATGAAATTAAACCTGCCTGTAAATTATCATGAAGGCCTTTACCTGGAACAAGCACTGTCTTTTCCACCACACAGTTTTAACCTGATTTTCAAGATAATTTTCAGGTGGTTGGTTTGTTTGCAGGAGAAAGGAAGGATACAGGGGAAGTGCTTGACACACCTTTTCTCATGTCACTTTACTAAACCAACTTTTGTAAATAGATCTTACCTTCTGTTTTCAAATTTCGTTAATATTTTCCAGTGTAGTCAGCCTCATCAAAGTGCTGATTTACCAGATGACTTTTGCACTGACTGTATTATCTAGACATCTGGTTGACCTGTGGCTGGATCTCATGGTAAATTGGATCTGAAATGCCTGGTGGCTCTTCACCAAATTCAGATTTACTTCATGTACTGTGATGTCTGATGCAGTGCATCCTAGAACAAACTGGCTATTTGCTAGTTTACTCTAATGACTAAACATAGTCTTGGTGTGTGTGGTCTTCCTCATCTTCTAGTATCTTTAAGGACAAATCCTAAGGACTTGGACACTTGTAATAAGGAAATTTTCTTTTAAACCCAAGCCTCCCTGGATTGATGACATACATGTGTTGGTCAACATTTCCGGTCATGCTGAGAGGCAGCTATTTGAGCTCGAATGTGTGCAGCTTTGAGCTAGTACTGGGGTTCTGGATGCCTCTCTCTGAAAAGTATAACAGTTATTGGATAACTGGCATTTTTCTTCTATGTCCTCTTTGGAATGTAACAATAAAAATACTTTTTGAAACACCTATCAGTTTGTCTATGTCCTCTAGCTTTTTCTCCTCTTTTGCTATATGATGAGTTTGAAGGAACAGTGATATTTTTTACCCTGTTGTGAGCCTGTTTTATACCAATATAATCATAAAATGTTGACACTAAATTATCCTTGTGTATATGTGCAAAGAATGTATGGATTCTTAAGTGGGTCTCTGAAAAGTATACAAATATTCCAATAATAAGTTCCAATAAATATTCTGTTCTAAGAACTTCTTGGCGAAAAAATATGTTAGAATTAAATTCATAAGGATGTGGTTTTAGGAGCTATTAATGGTTTTGTTTTTGTTTAGTAAAAACAACTAGTTTTTTTTTTTTTTTTTTTGTTTTGTTTTGTTTTGTGGGTACCTGGGGGTCGACCTCAGGACCTCGCGCGCCAGCAGGTGCCCGTGATGCTGAGCGATATCACCGGCCCCTTTTTCGTATGTGGGTTCCAGGAGTCGAACTCGGGCCCTCGCGCTTGCCAGGCAGGCGCTTAAGCCGCTGAGCCATCTCACCGGCCCAACAACTAGTTTTTTTAGCACCCCAAAAATCTAACCTAAAATTGATTTTACTGTTAGCGTTAAAAATTTAGCCTGGGCATGGTGACACATACATGCAATCCCAGCTACTAGGGAGGCAGAGGCAGAAAGTTCACAGGTTCAAGGACAGCCTGGGGAACTTAGTGAGACCCTATCTCAAAAACAAAATAATTTTTAAAAAGCTCAGAGTGTAGCTTAGCACTCCCTGAGATCAAGCCTCTGTACCATCAAGAAAAAAAAAAAAATTTGGTTCAACTTTGACCAAGTTGGGTTTATCCCAGGCATACAAGGCTATTTCAACATTAGAAAATAATACAATGATCACATCTAAAGAAGCAAATCAGATGATCATCACTAACATGCCGTCATGACAAACAAAAACTAAAACTCCCAGCAAACTAGGATGAGAGGGGAACTTCCCCAACCAGAGATATAATGTATACTGCAAAGATGTATAGCTAACATATTTAACAATGAGAAACTAGCAGCGTTCTCACTAAGATCAGGAATTAGGCAAAGATGTCCTCTCCACTCCTTTTCAACATTACTCTGGAAGTCCTAGCAAATGCAGTAAGACATGAAAAAAGGTATACACATTGGGAGGGAAGAAATAAAACTGCCTCTTTTTCACAGGTGATATGATCATCTATATAGAAAACCCAAAAAACAAAAACACCTGAAATAAATGATTATAGCCATAAACTAATATATAGAGTTGATTGCTTTCCCATATACAAGCAATGAAGAAGTAGAATTTGAAATTAAAAACAATACCATTTCTAACAGTACCCCAAAGATGAAATTCTAAGTATAAACTTAGCAAAATATTTCTAAAATATGAGAAAAATTAGAAGACTCTGATAAAAAAAGGAACTAAATAAATGAGATATGCCATTTACATGGATAGTAAGGCTTGGTATTATCAAAATATCAGTTCTTCCCACTTTGATTTATATATTAAATGCAATCCCAATCAAAATCCCAGAAAAATTTTTTTGCAGGTATTGACAAATTAATTCTGAAGTTTATATGGAAAGGTAGAAGACCCAGAATAGCCAACATAATATTAAAGAACCACAAAGCCAGAGGACTGACACTACCCAATTTCAAAATTTACTATGAAGTACAGTAATCAAGACAGTGTGGTACTGACGTAAGAACAGACAGCAGTGTGACAGCATGGAGAGTCCAGAAATACTCTTACATAAATACAGTCAGTTGATCTTTGACAAAGCAAAAGCAATGTAATGGACAAAAGATAATTGTATTAGTCACTTTCTTGTCACTGGGACAAAATAACACCCTCAACTTAGAGGTTTATTTGGCCCATGGTTTCCAGTGGATTCAGCCCAAAGTCAACTGGCTTCAAGGCAGAAATGGATGGTAGGAGGCCATGGTGGAGGAAAAGTGTTCAATTCACAGCCAGGAAGGGGGTGGGGAGGGATGAGAGAATGAGAGCAGGGACTGGGGATAAGAATACACCCAGGTAAAGCCCCAGTGACCCTCTTCCCATCAGGCCCCACCCCCTAAAAAGCACATTCAGCTGTGAACTCATCAATGGATTAATCACTGATTAATCACTCCCATGATCCAGTCCAAAAGCCCCACCTCTGAACACATGAGACTGTGGGGACATTTTAAATCTAAACCATAATAACAGTCTTTTCTTTTTTCCTTCTTTTGTGGTGCTAAGGATCAACCCAGAGCCTCATGTATACTAGGCAAACACTATCCAGCTCAAAATCATCTTTAACAAATGGAGCCGAAACAAACAACTGAATGTTCACATGCAAAAAATAAATCTAGAACACTGACAATTCCAAATGGTCAGAGACAGCAGCAGGAACTCTCCTTTAGTGATGGTGGGAATGCAAAATGATACAACTTTGGACAAGAGTTTAGCAGTTTCTTACAAAACCAGATACACTATAGGATTCAGCAATTGTGTTCACTGGTAATTACCCAAGTGAGCTGAAATCTTATGGCCACACAAAAACCTGTACGTGGATGTTGATAGACGCTTTATTCATAATTGCCCAAATTTGGAAGCAACCAAAACGTCTTTTAGTAGGTGGATAAATTGTGGTGCATCCACACAATGGAACACTATTCAGTGCTAAAAACAAATGAGCTTTCAAGCCATGAAAAGACACGGAAGAACTTTAAATGCTTATCACTAAGTGAAAGAGCCCTATCTGAAAAGGGTACACACTAATTGGTTCCAATTTCATGATATTCTGGAGATGGCAAAACCACAGAGACAGTAAAATGATCAGTGGTTGTAGGGGTTACGGGGAGGGAGACATGAACAGGGAGCACAGAGAATGTGCAGGGCGTTAGACCTGCTCTATATGATACACTATCAATAGATATAGGACATTATACCCTTGTCCAAACTCATAGAATGTAAATGTATAACACCAAGAATGAAGCAATTGGGCCGGTGAGATGGCTCAGCGGCTTAAGCGCCTGCCCGGCAAGCGTGAGGGCCCGAGCTCGACTCCCAGAACCCGCATATGAAAAAGGGGCCGGTGATATCGCTCAGCGGCACGGGCGCCTGCTGGCGCACGAGGTCCTGAGGTCGACACCGGGTACTCACAAAAAAAAAAAAAAAAAAAAAAAAAAAAGAATGAAGCACTTATAACAAAGTTACCACTATGGGGCAGGATATTGATAGTGGAGAGGCCTGTGCAAGGACTCTTCCTGCTTAATTTTGCTGTGAACCTAAAACTACCCTAAAAAATAAAGTCTACTTAAGAGGAAAAAAATAAAACGGATATTTTAAAAAGATATAAATTCATAAAATTCACATTGACCTTCCTCATTCTGGCCTAAATATCTATTTCTAAAAGAATACTGACCAATATTTGCACATTATGAGACTATTATGTAAAGATATTTTCCATAAATAACTCTGATATAAAATCATTTAATCCAGATGAGTGGGGTACGTCCTTTAAACAAAAATATGTGTTACAAGTGTCCAACTGTGTAAGCAAATCTTTCTGTTTAGTATTATATGTTGTCATATCTACATATTAGCTAGGAAAAAGACAGCTAAACCAGAACCAAGCAGTTCTGTTTAACTGTAAGCTACTTTGCATATTGTCACTAAATGACCACCTATAAATCAGATTAAGCCTGACTCGGCCTGAAATACAGCATCTTGAACAACAAAACTCAGGTAAGAGACACTTCTCAGAAATAGTCAATGGGGGAGGAATAAAAACATGATTTTTAAGTCCTTAGGCACAGTGATAAATGGTAAATTTTGTCAATAACCTTTCATTCTATTATCTTAAATATCAATTATTACACTGTAATGAAAGATCCAGATTTTACTAGTGATTAAATCACCTGGAGGAATGGAAAGCATTCTGGTTTGGAAGTTCAGGACCCCAGGTTCTGGCCTCTGCTCTGCTACTAGCTTAGCAGACTTAACAGCTTTCCACAACCTACAGTGGATGGGAGAAGAGGGTTTCTCTGCTTCCTCCCACCTCTAACCGTCCATAATTCAATTATATATGCAGTGGAAGCTTTTTGGTTAAGACATACCACATATATTTTTTAGTGTATGAAAGTAGAAGCGTTTATGCTCAGTAGAGTGTCAAGAACCTCTTAGGATTTTATTATTAAGACCTCATTTTTTATTTCCCAGAAGAGCTCTGAGATAGAAACCTAAGGTCCTCCCAAGGTGAGTGTTTTAGCTGTGCATGTATCTAGAACCACAGAGACCCAGCACTAACAATGTGTGTTGCTTTCTTTTAAAATAAAATTGTACTCAGTTCCTAACACACACACACCTGGACTTCATTGGGCTTCCTATCTTAATTATTTTCATTGCTACAATATTTTCCATTCTTTTACTCTGTTGTTTTACATTTTTCCTCTTTGAATAAATAAAAGATGATCATCTTGAAATGCTACCACATTGATTGGTGGACTTACTGGAAAGCCTTAGTAGCAAAAGTTGCTTGTCATTGTCTCAGGAGACACTGTGCTTTTTTTCCAAAAATTATGCAATCTCGTTAAAACCTAGAAACATAACTTCTTGTGGCATATACAAATTACTCAGATTTCATCTGGGTCATGATTTACAATATTTAAATTATCTTTTAGGCTAAAACCATACCCAAAAATATCATTTTGCATTGTTGGCTTTGATGACATCTGCTTTACTTTTGGGGAACCTGTCGTTAATCAATTCTGGCTTGTTAGCTGTAGGCAAAAATAAAGCTGTTGTTAGAAATGCGGCAGTGCAGGCTTCATATCCATTTGCCATCATTTTGTACCCCTTGATATACAGGTCCCTTATCTCTTACCCTTTGAATTCCTGGCTTGGGAATTTCCTAACTAGCTTCTCTCAGCAACTTTTCCTTTTGACAGAAACTTGGCCAGTTTTTAATCTCCTAGAATTTTTGTTTTATATTAGTTATTTTAGGTCATTTGGTCAGCAGTTTGGAATCTTTCATTTCCTGATCCTCTCTGTTTGATTTCTAATTAGTTCTGTCCCACTTATCTCTTCCTCCCCTGCCCCTTCGTAGGAAGAGTTTTCCTGGCACTGACTCCTTTTCCAGCCTGTCCCCCTATGACTCATAACTCTCCCCACTCCTCACCCCTATCCCCCACCCCCTGCAGCTTTTTCTGTTTCTATATTTCTTGTCTTTTCAGCAGCCACACTCAGGCTTTTTCACGAGAACTGGAACACACTTTAATTCTGGTCTTGGCATCCACCCCTTCCAGGATGTAGCAGAACCTGCAGAGTTCTTGCTGTCCTCAGACAAACCAGAGCCACCATTACCTAATCTTGCCCATAAATTTGGACTGCTTTGGGAGTGTTTGTTTTGCCCCTTTTTTATTAAATGCTACTATGTTTAAAGAACCCCTCAGAGAACAACCCCTCACTCCTAAAGATATTAGGGGGCAAAACCTTGAGAAATTAATAGAAAGCTGCATGTCTTTATTTTATGGAGATCTGCAATTAGACTTCAAATTGCTCTTCCTTTTCCATTTTAAGTGTGTTCTTCAGATCTCAACATATTGATCAGTATTTTGATTCTCCAGTGTTAGGAAAAGTAGAACCAAGTTTTCCATAAGGTATAGAGAAAGGGATGCTACTACACAAGTATCCATCTGTGAAGGAAGGAAAGAGAAAAAGAACTCTTTGTGCCTGATGCTTTATATGTATTTTTTCAATTTAATCCTCACAACCGCCCTGCAGGATAGCTAATATCTCAAGTGAACATGGGAAACAGCTGAGACTCGTAGAGGTTAAAAAATGTGGCTAAGGACACAGAGCAAGGAAAGGGTAAAGCCAAGATTGAAATCTAGCTATTAAAAAAAAAAAAAATCCTTTCTCTGTGCACAGGCTATTACAAGTAACCTGCTCTACTTTTCGGAACAAGCTCATGAACTAGTCATCAAACCAGTCTTTAAAGTGTTGATCGCTAAGGAAGTAGATCAGACCTGCTCTCTTGACTGACCAATTAATAAACTTGGTTGTACTTCTAGGTTAAAGAGGAAATGATGGATAATAGAAGCCACTCTAATCCGCCAGACACATTTCCTGTCTTCTCTGATTCTGCCCACTTGCCGCTACCCAGGTCCTTCTATCTGGACCCCATGGTCACTTTCCACCTGTACCCTGAGGCCCAGGTGCCCTCCCCTTACTCCGAAGAGCTGCCATTGCTGCCTTTTCCCAGTGATTCCCTAATCATGGAAAATTATGGTGAGCCCTACTCTTTCCCTTTTCCGATGCCTTATCCAAATTACAGAAGGTGTGAGTACTCCTATGGGCCGGCCTTCATCAGGAAAAGGAATGAGCGGGAAAGGCAGCGGGTAAAGTGTGTCAACGAAGGCTACGCCCAGCTCCGACATCATCTGCCGGAGGAGTATTTGGAGAAGCGACTCAGCAAAGTGGAAACTCTCCGAGCTGCAATCAAATACATTAACTACCTGCAGTCTCTTCTGTATCCTGAGAAAGCTGAGACCAAGAATAACCCTGGGAAAGGCTCTTCCCTAATGGCCACCTCCACCCGCCACGCTGACCCTATTTTCAGAATCGTTTGAGTCAGTATTTTCAACAAAAGAATTTCTCAGAATGGGGTCTCAATAGTTTTTCCTAAATGTAATTCTTGTGTGGGCAAATAGTAATGCCAGTGCCAACCTATACTGGATATTCCTTGCCTGTTTTCAGACATACTAAAATTCTTAATAGACCAGAACATGATTTGCTCATTCCTTTCAAGAGCTCTAGGGGAGCAGGAGTCCCCAGGGTTTCCTGGGCCTGTCACTGTGTCCTTCTCACACACTTGGCCAGAGTCCCAGGTGTGACAAGCTTCCACAAAAGCATGAAAAGTCTGACAAATGGCTACATGATGCCTGTCACATACTCTGTAACTACTTTTTTTGTGTGTGTGGGTACCGGGGGTCGAACTCAGGACCTCGTGCTTGTGAGCAGGCACTTGTGCCACTGAGCAATATCACTGGCCCTTTTTTCCTTTGTATGCAGGTACCGGGAGTCGAACTCAGGGCCTTGCGCTTGCCAGGCAGGCGCTTATGCCGTTGAGCTATCCTACCGGCCCTGTAACTACTTCTTGCTAAGCAATCACAACGAACCTCCCTTGATTTGTCAGAATTCAGAGTTGAAAAACCATGATGAGAAAGCGTCTTAGCAAACGTAGTTCACAAAGCTTTGTTGTTGTTTGAAATTACTTCAGACTCATCTTTTTCCTGCATCGAGACTTCCTTAGCCTGCTTAGTACCGGACTCCAGAAGGCAGTCTCAGATTCTGCCTCACTTTGAAGTATCGCTGTACCTTCCTCCTCTCTATGTCCTGGTTCTTCATCCACAAAATAAGAAAAACAACGACTCACCAAATGTTTACTATGAGTATTAACTGTACCTGACACCTAATAAGTATTCATGACCATTTTTAATCATCATATTTGCAGTTATCTTTACCTTTTATTGTCCATAGTATCACATCCTCTAAGTTCTCCGGGCCAGAAAACTTTCAGCATCCAGACCTTTCCTCACCCTGGGAAGGAGAATCTGCCTTCACCAGGCCTCTATTTCTACTCCCACGGCTCGCTTCAGCTCTTCTTGTCCCTCGACTCCCAGGTCCCATCTGTCACCAAGCCCAGCCAGGATTTCCCTCACACTGTCTGTCCACTCATCTCCACTGTTTTGTCTCTGTGAAGTGTTTCCTGACTTCCGATCTCAACCATTGCTTACACCTTTATTTTGTATATGTATTTTTCTTACAGTTCCCCTCCTGCTGTCATTACACCCTTTACACACCTGGCTCTCTTTTCAGTAGACTGTAATCTCCTTGAAGACAGATACCAGTCTTATTTATCCTATGTTCCTTGTATTCTGCAAAAAGCCTCAACTCAGGTAGGTGTCAGTAAATACCCATTGTTACTATTTTCCTATTTCAGTCCTGTCACCTGGGTCTGGGTCATGGTTAACCATCTCCTCTCTGGCCTCTGAGCTCTGTTCTCCACTGGTTCCGCTCATCCTGATGTTCTCTTAAATCATTTCAGCCATGTTGGTCAAACTGCCTGATGACCTCCTTTTGACTACCATGTTGTTTAAATTTATCTGCTCACTTTTCAAAGCACCCTACAATCTGCCCCCTGCCCAGATAGCCATGCCTTGCTTTTCTCAGGATATCTAATCCGTTCCCTCAAAGAAAATCAGTCTTTCAAATGCATCCTTCTTTCTTTGCTCTTGATTTCTACCTAAACAGGAATATTCTCCTTTTCCTTTCCACCACTGAAATCTCACTGTCTTATTCAGGAATCATTCTCTCACACCCAGACTTCCTTAGTCTTTCTTAGAATCTGAATTTGTGTGCTAAGTAACTAGTTCATTAAGGTGTATGGGCCTGGACCACCATTACTCTGCTGACTACAAAGTTATGCTCTGTGAGGAAAGTCAGAACCTAAGATGCTTTCAAGTACAAGAAAGAGAAAACACAATCCAAGATGACCTAACCAATAAAGGAAATTTATTTCCTCACGTAACTGGAGGACTCACTGTTATTGCCAACAATATGTTGTCCTTAGGCCTGTTTTCTTTTTTTTTTTTTTTTTTTTTTTTTTTTGTGGGTACCGGGGGGACGACCTCAGGACCTCGCGCGCCAACAGGCACCCGTGCCGCTGAGCGATATCACCGGCCCCTTTTTCGTATGTGGGATCCGGGAGTCGAACTCGGGCCTTCGCGCTTGCAAGGCAGGCGCTTAAGCCGCTGAGCCGTCTCACCGGCCCCTAGGCCTGTTTTCTTTAGGTCTATCTTCTCTTTCTCTGAAACCAGTTTCAGTGTCCCAAAAAGGCTATCAAAATCTCTCAGAATTATATGCCTTCTTATTTATGCATAGGAAGCAAGAGAAAGTCTATAACCTAATGTTCCCAGCAAAAGCCTCAGGGTTCATTTTGACTGGAGAGGCTGAGAAACATATGAAGCACAAAGAACCCCTGACTCACACACATTCCAACCCTGGACCTGGGGGTACAGTCAGCCTCTCTATCCACATGGATACACAGACACAGGAACTGGTGGAAGAAGGGAAGGGATGTGGGGGAGACACCCACAAATATCCCTGCATACCTTTTGGTATTCTCCACTGAACACAGTGCCAGGCACATAATCAGTGCACAATGATTGTCAGATCCTCAAGATACCAGCCTCCTATGGGTGTTCAAATAAAAGCAGAATCCAGACTTCTGTTCTTTTGGTCACACTGTCCACTCCCTGCCCTCCTAGTGGTAACCCATCTCTGCTCCTCAGCAGAGTCCAGTCTGCTTCAGATATACTTGTTCACACCTTTGATTATTTTGTTTTAAACTATGGGCAAATTCTCTTAGAGTCCCTAGGCCCGCCATGGCTCCTTTGTCCCCAGCCAGCCCCATGCCTACACCATGAGGAAGTCACTCCTCCCACTCCTCACAGGGCTCTCTTGGGATCCACGAGCTTTCCCTCCTTCAGTGGCTGACTCTGCTGGCAGTAGGGAAACCTGAGCTTTTGGGAACTAAGGATACACTAGCCTCCCACACACCACCACCAAAAAAAAGAAAAAAAAAAAGACAGAGAAACTACTTCTCTCTCCTGTGCTCCAATCTCCCAAAGCCTCCTGTTACCCTTCTGCACATGCTCAGTGTTCCCAGGGGCCCACAGCGTTCCCTGCCTGCTTGCATCCATGGTGACCTGCTTGGCAACAAGGAGTCAGTTGGGCTGAGGCCCTGAGCTCCAACTGTCAGAAGGGGCCAGAGGCTGAGGTGAGGAGGTCTGCTTTGGGGCTCTGGGTGAGTCTCTTTGGGGTGAGACCTGTGGACCTGGCAGGGCAGAGCCTAACAGGGCGCTGCCGGGCTGGGGCAGTCAAGTTTGAATATGGGCCATGGGTGGCGGCTGTCACCTCTGAGCAGGTTGATGGATGCAATGGCCCTGAGGTCTCAGCTCAGCCTGGGCCAGAGTTAGTCCTGTAGGTGGGGAGACTGGTTTGTCATCAGGGTTTGTGAAGGGAAAGGTGGACTTCCCCCAGAAGTCCCTGCCCCAGGGAGGAGGAAGGAGGAAAACACTAGAGGATCTTGATCTACTCATACACAGGTGTGGCCTCCTGAGAGCTGCAGCTCAGGCACAGAAGTTAAATACCCAACCATGAGGCTGTGAAGAAGGATTTTACAATGGGGTTTCTCTAAAATCACAGCTCCTGCTTTTCCCACTCCTCCCCTGCTTCCTGAGCAGAGGTTCCTGAGGCGGAAGATTCAACAGGGACCCTGGTGTCTATGGAGCAGGTGGGGGTGGTGCAAGGACGCAGCTGTCCCCAGAGGCGGCCAACCTGGTCTCTCTCTGCCGGGCTGTGGGTGAACTCAGGTAACGATGGTGCTTGTTCCAGGTGGTTTCTTTCTCTGAAGGCCACACAATCCTCCTGCGGTCCGCAATGCCTTTGCCGAAGTACTGCAGCGTGGCCACAACCCTGCAGGCCCCTGGCTGGGGCTGTGCTGCCGTAGCTGGGGACCTCTCCTTCGCCTGCCCCTTTGCCCGCAGAGCACCCAGGCTCCCCAGGGCCCATGCTCTCATCAGGTATTGGTCTCACCCAGTGCAGGGAATGGTGCACCCCAAGAAGGAGAGAACTTGATTTCTGGCCTGGGATTTGCAAGGAGTAAAAGTCTCTTATCCCTGCTTACACTGCTCCCAGTGACCTCTAGAGACAAGGCTCCGGTTCCTCTTGTAGCAGAGCTGTGGCTACCACAGTTGAGAGAAAGCAGTCAGTAGTGACCAGGTAAAAGATTTCTAGTTCATTTTACCATTAACTGTGAGACTTGCTGGGGCAGCATATGAGAAATTATGGTTGCTGCCAGCAGCAACTAAGCTGAGGTTTCCAGGTCCCTCTGTGGGCAAAGGAACCTCAGCCTATAACAGATGCAAATATGCAAATTTTGTTTAAGTTCTAGGAATCTCTTCTGTGTTATTCAATTCAGGTCAGCCTGGATGGTCTTTCACTGCTGCCTTTCTTTTTTTTTTTTTTTTTTTTTTAATGTGGGTACTGGCGGTTGAACTCAGGACCTCGCACTTGCCAGCAGGTGCTTGTGCCGCTGAGTGATATCACCGGCCCTTTTTTTCCTTTTTATGTGGGTACCAGGAGTCGAACTCAGGTCCTCGGACTTGCCAGACAGGCACTTGTGCCACTGAGCCATCTCACCGGCCCACTGCTGCCTTTTTTTTTTTTTTTGTGGGTACCGGGGGGGGCGACCTCAGAACCTCGCGCGCCAACAGGCACCCGTGCCGCTGAGCGATATCACCGGCCCCTTTTTCGTATGTGGGATCCGGGAGTTGAACTCGGGCCCTCGCGCTTGCAAGGCAGGCGCTTACGCCGCTGAGCCATCTCACCAGCCCACTGCTGCCTTTCTTGATCAGCCTATTTGAACCATCTTATTCAAGGCCAAGTTAAGCATCTTCGTATTCAGGCTTGACCACAAAACAGCTTCTTCAAAACCCCAAATACCCACTCTTCAACACTCTGAGGCCAGCTGACCCGGTGCACACACTTCCCCAGGCCTGGCCTCTCCTTTTCCTGCCCAGCTCCTGTACCCATCTCCTTGTGCTGCCCCTGCTCCAGCCCTTCTCCATCCCTCGGACGCCACAGTGCCAAGGGCCTTACAGTTTTGCTCCTTCGGCATTACGGTCCACTCAGTCCAGGATAAGGCCTGGAGTCCACAAGAACCGGTACCTTAGGACTCACTTCCAGGCACTCATTCCTGGCCTGTCATTCATTCTCAGAACAAGCATTAATTAACTTGAATATTCAAGGCCAATCATGTTTTGGTTCCCAATCCAAAAACAATGGTTCCCTTCACTGTCCTTACCTTTTTTTTTTTAAGTTTATTTAAATTTATTGGTGTCCTCACCTTCTGCCCTCCTGAAAGTTTACCTTATTTTAACAGAAGTGATGCATTTGCACCTTCCCCATGGATTTCTGTCCCATATCCCACTGTATGTCATTCACATGCCATGGTGCTTCTCAGATCTAACAGTGAAACATGTTTCTTAATGTTTTTAGGGTTTTAGTATTTGCCCATAATTATGTTTTTTCCAGGTATGCTTCGCCTCACCCGTGTCTCCACATTGCTGACCCAGCCTGGCAGGGCCCAGACTGGCTGGGAAGAGTTAGAGATGCTGCTAACACCTGGGTCCTGGCAAGGAGGGAACCAGATGGCCTTTATTACCGGGCTCAGATAAAGGCTGCTCCAGAGGTGCGTCCCTGACTCCCAGCGTCTCCCTGGCAGGCTCCTCTGGGTGGCCCCTATCCTACCTGATTTGCCTTACTTATGTTTGGCCAGCAGTTTGGTTTCTTGGATAAACACAGATCTCTCACAGCTGATTATAGAAGTGAGCAGGTAACGTCAGTGAGCGTATCAGTGTGGTAGGGCTACACAATGAAGTGCCACAAACAAACACGCTCACCAACGCCACCTGCCATGCTTATTCTGACTTCGTCTGAACTAATTATACCTGCGATGACCCTGTTCCCAAGGAAAGTCACATTCTGAGTTCTAGGGGCTAGGACTTCAGCACGTGATTTTGGTGGGGAGAAAGACACAACTCAACTCACAGTGCTTTATTCAGGAAAATACAGCGTGTTGGATTATGGGTTCCAGCCTCAAAGAAAGGGCGAAATGTGCTTGCCCACATGCCCTCGAGCTTGCTCTGCAGGGTGCCCCAGGAGCCAGGGCTGGGCTTTCCTCCGGGGGCCACTGACTTACTTCTTTGGGACTTTTCAGAATCAGACTTTGTGAATGTGGATCAGTGGAGGGAAGACTAGTATGAATTCTCAAAAACAAAACAAAACAAGAAAAGAATCATGGAATTTCCAGTCAAAAGCAATTTTGTTATTTTTGAGTAAAAGGTGAATTCAAATTAAATGTTAGAGTTTTGCTCAAATATAGATCTTGTCATCCTGTCTAGTGATTTGTTAAAAATACTTGTAACTTGGCTCTCTCTTCAAGATCCTGAGTACTCAGAAAATTTCTACTTTTATTTAGCTTTAGTACTTTTTTCTTTTGCATGCTATTCATTTACTTGGCTAAACCTTTCTTCTCTAATTATAATGGCAGATTGAGGGCTCCCCCAAGGCCACAATAACTCCTTGTCCCTGTGGACCAGGTAGATGAATAATAAACCATCCCTGGTTGGTCTTGGACATAGGAACAACACTTCTTGGTAGTGTTTGGAAGAAGGGCATGAGTTGGGGAAAGATCCAGAGGACCCACGCTACTCTTGGGAATTGCAGGCCAAAAATTTGGTAGGAGGAAAGAAAAACAGGAAAAGAAGGAGAATGGAAAGGGAAAGGCAGATTGTGATAAACAAGAGCTGCACATGGCAAGAAGAGGAAGAGGGAATAGCCACGGCCCTGCAACCTGCTTGTCCCCACTCTGCTCAGCTCCAAGCAGCACCTACTCCTGTCCCTTCTCTACCGGGTTCTCACTCTATAAGGAAGACCCAGGGCCTGGTTCTGGGGCCTCATAGGGAATCTGGGCATTCCCTGTTTTCCTTTCTAAGGCCAAACCTTATTCTGTGTTCTTTCCCATAGCTGGAGAGGCAGGGGATCCTGCTTGTGGAATTTGAGGCTCCCCTTGTCACAGGCCCAAAGCTGCCAGCCCAGAGGCAGAGTGTGGTCTCAGAAGAAGATGTTGTTCTGCTCTCACCATATGTGGAATATTCACTGCGACCTGGGGACAAGGTTCTGGCAGCATGGGAGCCAGGCCGACAGCGGTATGGTCCTGGCACTGTTCTCTTGGGCTCAGAGGTGCGAGACAATCAGCGAGGTAAGGGAAGCTTCTCTGACCCATCAGTCGCCAGAGGGAGCCAAGATGGTGATCAGGTCAGAGCTTAGGGGTCTTTGAGCCATTAAGAAAGAATTCTTATGTCCTTGCTTGCCACTTAACTCTGGGCACCAATAGATACGTAATCATATATTTCTTATTTTTGTTTTGTTTTTTGGTGGGGACAGGTTTGCTTTATGTAGTCCAGGCTGGCCTTAAACTCATTATGTAGCACAAGTTGGCACATGATCCTCCTGCCTCAGCCTCCTAAGTACTGGGACTATGGGCATGTGCTACTACGCCTGGCTCAACAATCATCTTTCAGACTATAATTTTTTTAATCAGGGAAAGTAACCTATAACTACCCTGTCTATGTTGGTTAGTTAAACCATAATATTCGCTTGGGATTGCACCAGAACTTACCACCCTTCCCTCACCAGGTTCTCCAGGGACTGACAGTCCTTTCATACAGGGCCAGTCAGCCTACTTGTACTTTACACAATGTTAGGAAGTGTCTACTGAGGGTGCACTTTGGTTCTGTGTGAAAAACGGACCCCTCCAGCTCAGTGCATCGCCCAGGAGGCAGGGAGACTGGTGCTTCCTGCCAGGATGAGGTGGCCACTGTGGCACAGGGAAGAGGGGAGCAGAGGGGCCCAGCTGAGGCCTTGCCTGTGGTAATAGAAGAACCCAATGAAGAGGTTAATTATAATAAAATGTTGCCCTTTTCCATTTCATAGCATCAAAGGAAGAGGAAATCACTGTTCACTTCTGGAATGGCAAGACAGCTCAGGTGCCTCTAGGTGGGGTCAGGTGGGTGCCCCCCACTGTCTGGAAGAAGGCTGTGGAGAGGCTGAGCAAGCCTCACACCAGCGAGCACCCCAGTGCCCTCCTCTGGGCCCCTTGCTGCTCTCCACTGGGGACAGTCACTGGAGGCATCACCAACAGGCTTCCTCCGGACACTGCATTTCTGTGCCCTCCCTGCCACCCTCACGCCTGCTGCCAGCTGCTGTGCCAGGGCTACCTCTGCTGCTGTCTCTCGATGAGCTCCACCTGGTGGCCTCTCACTAGGACCTCAGATAGCACAGCCAGAGAACTCCCAGAGTCAGAGCTGAAGCCCGCAGCACAGCTTCTGCCCCTCAAAGGCCCTAAAGAGGAGGCAGGAGTGGTGCACGTGCCCCCCGCTGTTTCTTCCTCTTCCTCCTCCTCCTCTTGCGAAGAAGATTTGGAGGATAATCTGGAAATGGGCCTTCCCCAGAGACTGGTGGTGAACAGCTCAGTCAACACTGACCCCATCCTCCCCGAGAGGCCTCTGATGCAGAGCGGCTCCCGCCAGCCCGAGTGGAGGTATTGGAGGAGGAACGGGCAGGAGCCCTGTCCCAGGAAGCCAGGTAGACCAAAGATGAGGGCTTGAGGGGCTGCTGGCTTCACGTCTGTGTGTCCTTTAGGAATCTGCTGCGCCTCTCCATCCCATTGGTTTGGAAGTAATGAATATTTAGAAGGCTGGCGTGGGGAAGGGGAGACTGAGAAGAGGGAAGTGGTCAGAGGGGCAGCACCGACTGAACTTTGTGCTAAGATTTACATTTAATGCCTGTCTTTTTCTCTGGCCTACTGACTGAGCTCTGCCCCTGGCCATTTTTGCTCCCTGCCTTGTTCCTGGAGACCTTGATTTGAACAGTTAAAATGCATTCAGGGATTGATTAGTGTCACCGCCTTGAGAAGCACAGAAACTGGTCCTTAAACATTGGCCATCCAGCCACACTCTCCAAATGGGGACCTTAGGTAGAGTGGGAAGAACCACTGCTCATTTTTATAACCAGCAAGGAAGCAGTCTTGAGTTGTCTGTGGCAGCCACCCCCAAGCTTCTCTCCTTCGAGCTCAGGGCTGTGGGACATGCTGTGGTGGGTGTGGGGAGCAGCCTATTATTGATCAGCCCCTCCCCCACTCTGTGTAAATTCCCAAAGGTGCCTAAAAAGAGCAGGATCTAGGTCAGCTGGCAAAGCTGTGCAAGAGGTGGCCTGGATATGCCCAGGCTAGGCCAGATTCTGGGGACCCCAGGGTCACTGATGTGACCTCGAGTGAAGGGCAGTGGAGGCAGGCATGCTGAGTGTGAAGATGCTAGGGCTTAAGGGTCTCGAGGCACTGCCCACACTGGGACCCACCCTGAGTCCTTGTTTGTAGCCACTGCCCTATTTCCAGGACAGCTAGGACTGCTCAGCCCAAGATTTCACTCTTGTCCCAGGGGTAAGGACTTTAAATAGTCTTTAGTTCCAGAAAGTTGAAGAATTGTTTCTTTTTTTTCTTTTCTTTTCTTTTTGTGTGTGTGTGTGAGTACTGGGGGTCGACCTCAGGACCTCGCGTGCCAGCAGGTGCCCATGCTGCTGAGCGATATCACCGGCCCTTTTTTCGTATGTGGGATCCGGGAGTTGAACTCGGGCCCTCGAGCTTGCCAGGCAGGCGCTTACGCCGCTGAGCCATCTCACTGGCCCGAAGAATTGTTTCTTTAATCAGAAACTTTCTTGGGTGACTTCTGCGGGCCCCTGGGCTTTGGCACGCACAGGTGGGTGGACATAAGCCTGCTGTAGCTGTATTTCACATGAAGGTGGCAGGGTTTCTCTGGCTTCCAATGTGTGGGATCTTTCTCCAGCCTCTGAGTGGGAAACATTAGAAGGACAAGACCCCTCTATGGCCTGCTGAGCTCCTTCTCCTCTCTCCAAAAGGAAACTTTGGGGCCGGGGATATAGCTCAGCAGCACAGTGCTTGCCTGGCAAGTGTGGGGTATTGAGTTCAATTCTTGGTACCAAAATTAAAAAAAACTCAAGGTTTGGGCCGGTGATATAGCTCAGGGGCACAGTGCCTGCCTGGCAACCACAAGGTCCTGAGTTTAATTCCCGGTACCAAAAAAAGAAAAAAAAAAAAAAAAAAAAAACCCCAAAATACAAAAGGAAACTTTGTTTTGAAAATATAAAGTGCAGGGGAAAGATGCTGGGTTTCTGTGAAATGGGTCCCTCTGATCACAGTCATAAGCCTTGGCAGTGGCTATTTAGAAACAGCTGTTTCTGAGATCTGCCTTCATAACTAGTGAGGATATAAAGAGAATGGTGCCCAAATCTAGGTTTTTTGTTTTTTGTTTTTGAGACAGGGTCTTGCTCTGTAATTCAAGCTGGACTTGAACTTGTGGCAATCCTCCTGCCTCAGCCTCCCAAGTGCTGGATTATAGTAAATCTAGTTTTTGCCCTAACTTTTGCATAGTTTTCACAGCCTCCTGCTTCAACACAGCCTGGAGATAGAAAAGTCGTACCAGTCTGAGAGAGAGGAGTCTGGGAGCAACTGAGATAGCATCAGTCCCAGTATGAGGGAGAGGAACAACGAGGGTAGCCAGGGGTCACGGTGGTCAGACATGGAGTTCCCACTGCTGCGGCTTGCTCCATAGCAGTCTCTAAAGTGGTTCCAAACCCAGTTAAATCCAAACAAATTGTCCCTGGCCCTAGGCATACATTACCGTCATCTCCACTGCCCAAAGCCACTTAGACCCACATTAGGTCACTTTCCCAACACTATATTAAACAGATCCATTCCAAAGATTTTCTCAAAAAATACATTCTGATACAAAGAGAAATGTATCTTCAGGAAGTGGATCTTCTGTTACACTCTAGGGAAAACTTAATTCCAAGGGCTGACCCATATCACTGGGTGGGGTTCCATCCCCAGCTCTGGTTGAAGATGTGGTACTGCCTGTTACTGCTAACTAGCAAAGATGGAAGGGCAGAAGACCACATGTGGCCAGGGATGGAAACAATGGCAAATGACAACTTTTTTCTTTTCTTCCCTACAGATTTCCTAGCCTTTTAAGGAAATGGTGCTGCTTTGCTTCTCCTAAATATGACTGGTATTTAATCAGTACTAGATGTCAGTCTGTCAAGTACTGATGCTGGACAGACTTGAGCTCTGCCCCTTCAGGAGCCTCTCGTATGGGCCCCTCTGGCCCCGCACTTTTAGTTCCTCTCCGTGACAGGCAGTGAGAGGTCACTGATCTCACCGCTGGGGAGGCCAGACTCTGGGCTGCTGGCCTTCATGGTCCCTTTTCACCTGCCTTACGATGGAAACAGGACTCAATCTGTAGTTTTAAAGCAAATTTAAGGTATTCCTTCAATTTTATTTTTATTTATCAAGACAGGGTCTCACTATGTAGTTCACGCTGGCTTTAAATTCATGGTGATACTCCTGCCTCAGCCTCCGAAGTGCAGTGATTACAGCTGTGTGCCACCACACCCAGTGTACTTTTTAGATTGTTCTCATCCCTTAGAAGTCCCATTTTGTTCTGCCTCACTTTTTTTTTTTTTTTTTTTGAGACAGTTTCACAAAGTTACTAAGTTGCCCAGGCCAGGCTTGAATTTGCAATCCTCCCAAAATATGCAGCCTCCCAGAGTGCTGGGGTTACAAGTATGCACCACCATGCCTGGCCTGTTTTGCCTCAGTATCTTAAAACTTGTTTTTCTATCAGCGTACTATCTCATGGTGATCACTATTAGAGGTGCTCCTGACCACTATGAAGGACTGGACGCTCCTTTGACTGGTGGTAGCTCCCCTCCTAAGACCTAAATTTGGGTATCAGATAATAACATTTCCCAAAATGCACAATGTCCAGACAAGAGTAATAAACCTTTTTCTCTTTAAAAAATAGAGAACAAGGCTAGGAGCTTAGAGATACTTAAGAGATCAGTGATCATTGATATAGTTCTACTTGTCATCAGGACAAATCCCATCAAAACGGTAGCATGGGGGCCGGTGAGATGGCTCAGCGGCGTAAGCGCCTGCCTGGCAAGTGCGAGTGCCCAACTTCGACTCCCGGAACCTACATACGAGAAAAGGGCCGGTGATATCACTCAGCGGCACGGGCGCCTGCTGGTGCACGAGGGCCTGAGGTCGACCCCCGGTACCCACAAAAAAAAAACAAAAACAAAAAAATGGTGGCATGTCCAATATGACTAATTGATTTTGGGTTTAGGAATAAGATGTCACAACATCCAGAAAGAACAGGACAACAAACAAGAGAAAGTACAAGCTGCAGTAGTAGGGACCACCAAGGAGCTGGCCCTGAAGGCAACCAACACGAAGCCACTGCAGACCGTGCTAGAGGGAGCTCAACACAGAAAACTGGGTCCAGGTATCACAACACATCAGCGGAATGAGAATTCGCCCAACACCAAAAACCCCCGGGACCTAGGTAAGGCTGCGAAGGGGCTTCTTAGGGACTCCTTACATGGTTCTTTTTTTTTTTTTTTTTTTTGTGGGTACCGGGGGGTCGACCTCAGGACCTCGCGCGCCAGCAGGCGCCCGTGCCTCTGAGCGATATCACCAGCCCCTTTTTTGTATGTGGGATCCGGGAGTCAAACTCGGGCCCTCGCGCTTGCAGGGCAGGCGCTTAAGCCGCTGAGCCATCTCACCGGCCCTCCTTACATGGTTCTTAAATCTTCCGGGGATCACACTCCCTTTGAAAATGGTAAGGCCCATGGTCTACTTTTGCTGAAATTTGCACATACCCACAGCTACACATTTAGTAAGATTTAGAGAACCCATGAAGTTCATCAGAGGCCTCTTGGAGGGTGCAAGGATCCCCGTGTTTTAATGACCCTTTGCCCTACACTGCTGGATACGGGTCTGTTTTCCTAGGCCCTCTGTCCATGGGACTGTTCTTGTAGGAATTCTAACATAGCTCTATTTAACTTTGTTTTCATCACATAAAATACTGGCACTTTCCCTAAGACTTGCTATGTTCAAAATGCGATGATTCACCAGGCAACTAAACTGGGAGATGCAACAATACTACTGGTGTGCCAGCTTCAGAAAGTTTGAGACACATCAGTGACTTCTTAAAGATCAGTGATTTCTGATTCTTGAAATTATAGTCAGCACAAGACTGTCAGGAATTTTTTTTTTCCTCACAGGAAATGAAAAGGCAGTGATGGTAAATATTTGAGGAGGGTTCCACAGAGTGGCTGAATGGACTTCAATGGAAAGAGGTAGCCCACACACCAGAGGTGAGAATCAAATGGGCACCTGCATCTTCCCCTTCAAGACCTCCCTGGAGATGAGCAGCAGGAAGGCAGGTGCAGGAGCTGGTGGCCTTGTCCCAGAACTTCTTGCCAAGGGCCTGGCGAGACTGCTTGAGGACACCTTTCCCACAGAAGCCAGCGTGTGGTCGGCCAGCTTTGGGCATGTGTCCATGGCCTCTCTGCCATCTTTTCATAAAGCCTACAGTTGTACATGGGGATACTGTATTTTTTAATACCAATAAAAATGAATTACCTTGGCTTCCAAATCTCTCCCTTTATTATCATAATTAACCTTTACTTAGAAAGCAAGCAGTAAAAACTGTTCAGACTTCATCATCACATTATTACTCATAGGCAAACGAGACAGGGACTTCTATTCTCTCAGGTTGACATGGGCACTGAGAGAGACAGACTGCAGTCCCCAGATGGCTGACCCTCTACGGTCAGCACTAGAAACAGCATTAAGGCATAATTATTAAGAAAGTCACATGGTGGCTTTATTCTTCTTGCTACTTAAAAAGTGATGTGGTGATAGTGGCAGCCAACATCATACAGGGAAGACCAAGTCCACACTTTGTCCTGAATCAACTGCTACCACGTGAGTCTTCTTGGTTAAGGCATCTGAGCCCACAGTGACAGAATAGGTCCCTGGATACACTTCTATGTAGAGGTCCTTAGAGATGTTCTCAGCCTGGAAGGAAAAGACAATATAGCAGTTTAGAGACTTTTTATCTTAAGCACATCATGGCACCCCTACCAGACTACCTTTCCATGCCAAAGGAATGACAAATGAAGTACAAATGTGGGAAAAGAGTCCTTGCTCTCAAGACTCAACTTGGCCAAACTGTCATTAGGTAAATCTCGCTTATGCTTGTTTCCTTCTTTCTAAAGCTGTGTAACAACCCATCTCACAAATAAGCATACAAAAACACTCTGTAAATGCTAACGTGTTACAGGAACATGGAGGATTATAAGAACACTCTAGCTGGAGTAAGAATTAGGCAGATGGAAAGACTAATGGCCATTGTTCTGGAGATCAAAAGTAGACAGGGGCACTTGTGAGCAGAGACTGGCAGTAACGGCAAGGTCCCTTAGAAAAATGAGAACCATTCTTTTTCACTGTGCTTTGCTGAATTCATTATTGGGAAGATGAAGTATCTGTTTTCTCCTAAAGCTAAGAACAACAGGAGTGGATGCTATTTTGTCACTGGAGCAGTAAGTCAGCTGGCTGGCAAAAGCCCTCCCTTGGAGGACTGGTTCTCCACGGTGCAAAGTACTGAAAGCTGGAGTTAATGGAAAGATTCATGTTTAGAGCAGAACTGGGCTGCCTGGCAAGTGCAAGGTCCTGAGTTCAATTCCCGGGACACACACGAAAAAAGAACTGGGCACAAACTGTCTTCCAAGGTAGACATGGCAGGTAGAGGATGAGTCTCAGTTCAACTGGCGAAGGGCAAAGTTACAAACCAGAAAAGAGTAAGAGCCAAGTGACAGCTGGGATGCCACCACATGCTTGCTCAGAGCTCAGAAAGAGCCCCAGGCAGAAGGTGTCATTTCTAATGCCACACATGGGGAAAAAAAACCCAAAACTACTAGTTAGCAAGTTCCACTACCAGGAATAAGTGATAATATTTATACTCAGCTCTCTCCCTGCCTTGCCTTAGGTAGATTTGAAGCCAATTTTTTTCAAAAACTGCTTTATTTTATATCCTTTCGCACCTACAGGTAGTTACTACAGACTTAAAGATTTATTATCAGTTAACCAATTTGATTATATAAGACAATGCCACAACTATTTATTGGTTGTTAATTGTGTAAACAAAAGTAGGGTTAAGAAAATATAGCTGTGAAAGAAATCATAGCAGCCAAGGCTGCTCCATTTGTCTGCATACAAAGCAACACTGGGCTGAGACCGGAGCATCAGGAAGACCAGCATTACCAAAAAGGAGCAATGATGGAGGTGTCTAAGCCTACCGATTTATACTGTCCTAGAACCAGAGTAATCTTAGTGGCTACTAACTCCAGTATAGCCCAGATCCTGGCCAGAAGCAAACTATACACAAAAAAATAAGGAGTTTATTGTAGCAACATGCTCAAGTTCCTTTTCTCAGAATTTCAGCCCTTCCAAGTTCCAAATGATTCCGTTTCATAAACTAATGAGCACTTTATCCTAAAAATGAAAAACTCTTCATTACATGTTTTTACAGAGAAACATTTAGGAAACATGGCAACTAAATCTTACAGTGTTTCCGAACCTGCTGCCTCACCAAATATGTATGTTCCAGAATCTCAGCAATGGTTGCACTTTCTAAGGAGGAGGGTCAGGCCCTCCTGCTGCTTGAACAGATGATGGAATTCCAGCAGGACCCAGTGCCAGCCCAGCTGAGCCGCAGGATCTGAGATACGAATACTTCACATTCTTTCCAACCACAACTCTGAGTTCAGGCACAAGAGCATGGCTGAAGCATCCAGTGAAAGAAGGATAACAAGAAAACATAATTTTGCAAATTTTGTGCACCCTCCTCAAGTTGTATGAACTTAAAAATACCACAGATCCAGTTCAAACAGACAGCCCTGTAACTAACAGGTCAACTGGCTCATGGAGTTGCCATGGTGGACAAGCTCAGCGTGCGTGCGGTCCCACACTCACAGGCTGGGACGCCACGGAAGCGGGCTCTGGAGTTCGGTAGATGCCTCCTGCATTGAGGGATGTCGTCTCTCTCTCTATTCTCTGAAGAGACAAGTAGAAATACTGATCAGTGCCCAAGCTTTGTACTCTGGATTTATAAAGAGAAATTTTCTCCCACTTTATTCGAATTGTTCTGTACACTTTTTCTAAGTTGTTACCTACCTTCTTAAGGCTCTTTTTAGTGAATTCTGTGAGTATTTTTGTCAGCTGTTTACCATGATTACTTTTTATCCTTATATGGGCTTTGCCATCGACAGGTCTGGGTTTAAATCCTATTCCTTGCTGTTTACTCAGAGGGACTGATTAACTTCGGAGCCTTGGTTTCCTGGTCTATACTATGGGCAACTAGATTTAGGGAAGATCTAAAGTGCAAAAGTGATGACACTTTACAAGCTCTCAGAAAATAAAATTCTCTTCTGTGCTTTTCCTAGAAGTGGGGTATTAGAAGGGAACAGTGATTGACAAAGCCAACTCTCTTAAAGCCACCAATTTACATTTTACAGGGAGAGAGAGGAATGACTCTTCCCCATATGTGACCTCTAAAGATCAGGTGCACTTAAGAGAGTGCTCAGGATAGGCTGGAAAAGGGAACCCAGGATGGCAGCTCTCCACATCTGAGAGAGGGGCACAGGAGATGCTTCCAGCTTGTGCTTAGCCCTTGCTCACATCTCGGTACTCACCACCTCCACTTTTCTTCAACTCTCTGCTCTACCACCCCAAGAGGGCCCATTAGGTCAGAGAAGTTGGGAGTCCAACTTGGGGATCAGACTCTGGACTTACGTTTGCTACCTCTGAGTAGAGTTAGGGAAGTTTAAGAAAAACAAAAACACAAAAAGCCTACTGTCCTCAAAAGTCACCATAGTTTCTGGGCATGGTGGTGGTACATGCCTGTAATCTCAGCTATTCAGGAGGCTGAGTCAGGAGGCTTTCAAGTTTGAGGTAAGTCTGGGCAACTTAGTGAGACCCTGTCTCAAAAAATAAAAAGGGCTGGGGAACTAGCTCAGTGGCAGAGTGCCTGCCTAGCACATGCAAGATCTTGAGTTCAATTCTCAGTACTAAAACAACAACAACAAAACCCCCCAAAACCTACCAACCTACCACTGCCACCAGCTACTGTTCAACAAGTAGAACCTTCAGCTTCCTCACAATGATACACAGTAAAACGCAGGTAAGTCTGCAGTAAGAGGCTTATAACCATTAGTTTTAGAAAAAGCATTCTGTTAAAACGGATGGCCCCTCTTTGCACTTCCTTTTTAAAAATTACCAAACACATGATAGTTACCATTACCTCATAGTAAGATATATAATTATTAAAAAGCTCCTTCCTATCCCTGGATCTAGAAAAGGATATGTGAAGCTCTTTTCTTTAAGCCTGCCCAAGTATCCCATGGCCCAGAACCGCAGGTTCATCCACAGATCCCACAGTGAAGCAAAATCAGTCTCATACTTTGGACAAGCCTGTGCTTCATGCTCATTGTTGTAAATTCTCTCAGGCTGAGCAATGACACACTTCTGATGACCACTGTACTGCTGAGACACACAGACGTCCAAGACAAGAGTCCAGCAGAAGCTCCCAAATGTGGGGGCTTACCCTCGAGAGCCTGCAGGCACAGTGCAGGGTGGTGGAACACATACCTGATCAAACCCCGTGTCCGAGCACACGTGCTGCTGAGACGTCCCTCTGTGATAACGGTAGACGTGGGTTGCCCCTCCTTCCTCTGGCACTGATGAGTAATATTTCTAGAGAAGTAATGTGAAAGATGTGGGGTAACTAGTCTGGCTGAATTTTCAAAAAACGAAACACCTCTCTGATATATGGGCAAAGTATGGTTAAAGAGGGAAGGAAGAGAGCAAAGGTAGTAACCTGTCCTTTCGACAGCCTCTTCAGTTCCAGAGCAAGACAGCTCACACACAGCGGCTGCAGAGAAGGGAACTGCATTTGGCATTACTTTGCTGCCATCTGCTGCCTCTGTAGGGCAAGAACTCTGGCCAGTTTAAGGTGGGCAGGCAGGATCATGCTCTCTTTCCCAGGTTAAATAATTTTCACATCTTTGCTGCAATGCCAAATACCAGTACACATGCCCTTTTATTTCCCCCCAACAGATTCTGATGAACACTTCCATGTTCACTGTCTTAGATAAGGACACAGGAAGATAGGGGTACTTTTGCTTGAGATACATCAGGAAACAAAACATAAACCCAAGGTTTTCAGCCCTTCCCCCAGGTTCCCATGCAGAGGAGTGGAAGGAGAGGTCTCCAGGTTAAGAATAATCCAAAGGGTCTGGAAAATAGTTAAATTTTTCAACCCTATTTCCTTCCTTGACCTTGAAATTAACCTTAGATTTGCCTTTGATTGTGACTAATGATGAAGGCATCCCAAGCCTGCTTGTTTTAAACATCCTGTAGGGACAGTGTCTAAGGCATGTAACTAGGAGAATGAGAAGCAAGAGAAAGTGCTTGAGGACACAGATCTAATGATACATTTTAGGGGCTGCTTCAAAATTGTGGATGCAAACCCAGAATACTAAATATCTAGAAAGTCCAGGGGTTCTGAAGCTCCATTCTGTAACAAACTTGAACTGAAGCATGAACTAAAAACCAACATGAAGAACACCAATCTGTAAAACCTAAAACCAAGGAAAAATACTGTTGCTTTGAATAATGAACAAAGTGTTTAATTACTTTACAGTAGAGCTGAAGTTACAGATTTTTCTGCAATCACCTCAGTATAAATAAGAACATAAAAATATTCTCTGATCCATATCTCACTGGTTGGAACCCTATTCTTGGAGTCATTGGAATTTTTGTAAAAGATGTAAAAAGATTAAGATTAGTGTTTTGGGATCCTAACAAAATCCAAAAGCAGGACAGAAACAAGGGATTCTCTTCTCTCTCCCTTATTGACCAGTACCCTGAAGGCATAAAAGACTCACAAAATGTTAAGGCTGCGAGAGATCAGTCTGGTGTGATTTGGGGAAGATACAGAACACCTTCCATGCAGGGGATTTCCTTCAATGTTGGCTGGTCCACCTTCAACATTCCCTCAAAGTACATAAAAATGATCTAAGTGTACGGGTTTTAAAAGAGGGAGTTTAAAAACCTTCATTCACTCATTTCAATGAACACACCGAAAGCCAGGCAGGGTGGTGCGTGCCTGTAATTGTACCAGTGCAGGAGGCTGAGGCAGGAGGATCACAAGTTCACATCCTGTCTGGGCAACTTAGAGAGAACCTATCTCAAAATAAAAAATAAAAATGGCTGGGATGGGGCTGCAGATATAGCTCAGTGGCACAAGTGCCTACCTGGCAAGTGCAAGGTCCTGAGTTCGATTCCCGGTACCAAAAAAAAAAAAAGGCTGGGATGTAGCTTAGTGGTGGAGCAGCCCTGGGTTCCATTCCCAATACTACGAAATAAAAGAAAAAGAAAGAAGAAAAGTACCCAAAAAACTCACTTAAATTCCACATGATAGGGGCCGGTGAGATAGCTCAGCGGCATAAGCGCCTGCCTGGCAAGCGCGAGGTCCTGAGTTTGACTCCCGGTACCCACAAAGAAAAAAGGACCGGTGATATCGCTCAGCGGCACGGGTGCCCGCTGGCGCGCGAGGTCCTGAGTTCGACCCCCGGTACCCTTCCCCCCCCAAAAAAAGAAAAAATTCCGCATGCTAGAGTTAATGATAATTTGCTAGCTGAAACCATCATCTCTAGTGAAGACCAAAAAAAAAGGCTATAAGGACTGGAAAGGATTTTAGAAATTTTAATTTTATGAAGGGAAGCTAAAATACACCATTAGCTTCACATCTTAAATATTTTCCCCAGCTTCTCAGTACTCTGGTCACCCTTCTTAGGTAAGGCTGAAAGAAACTAATTGGCTTGAGGCATTACAGCCAGTAAGTGGCAGAACATGGGTTTGGCTACTTGAAGCTCCTCCTGCCATTAACCAACACACCTGACCAAGGAGCTGCATCTGTTGCACAGAACCATCTTTGTCACCAACTGATGGACCCACTGAGACACACTTAACTACCTCACCAGGGACTTGAAACCAACATTAGAGGTTCAGATCTAATGTTAAGATTTTGTTTCAATACATCTAAGAGTGATCCAAGAGATTTTTTTTAACCTCAGTTCAAAGTAAAAAACAAAAACCTAACACTTGTTTTAAAATTCAGCAAATACGCTATTTTCCTCCAACAGACTATTACCCCTAAAATCCAGGAAGATCCTATGATCAATTGGCAGGCAATCAGGGGGATGGTTACAGCTTTGGTTCACACCGACTTACCCCACACTGACTTGAAGTATAGTCCATGAATTCAGCCATTATTCTGAAGGAAGCATTAAGGGTCGGGTGTCTGTCTTCTCTCTATTTGAATAAATGGCAAGTCACACGTGAGACTTAGAATTCCCTATTGGAGCATGACTTTTGAAAATACTTTTCATTGTAAAGGCCTGTGCAAATTTAAGTTAGTAAGAATGCTCTGAGAAGGAATTCCAAGATTGACATGAACTCCAAGACAGCAGCAAGATAGACACGAATTTATCAAGGACCTAAAAAATAGGTTCGCTAGTTTCCTCTAGTATCAGATGGTAGCGTGTAAGAAATTTTTAAGAAAAAGGTAACCACCAGGGCCAAGCACTATCATTCAACAGCTGCCCAACAAGAACCTGTCAAAAACAGAGTTTTCAAAGGACTTTTCCCTGAGTCGTCCTGACATCTTCGGGGCGCACCCCTCGGAGCACAGGGACTCGCCGGTCCCAACACTTGGGCCCTCACCTCTACGGGGAGAAGGCGCCAGGGATCGGCTGCCCGCCGTCCTTCTCGGTAGGGCCCCTCCCGGGAAAGGACCCCCACGCCGCCCGTGGGGCGCTCCTGTAAATGCCAGACCACTGCCCTCCGCCTGGCCCGCTCCAGCACTTCTTGACCCAGCCTGGCCGAGCGCTGCAGGGAACGTCGGTCCACCCCGTTCAGCGCCGCCGCTGCCAAACAGTTCTCCATGTTTCCCTGGGCGGGCACATACATAGAAACCCGGCCGGTTTAGCCGGCCGCCGAACCCCGGCTCCGGGTGGAAGCCCCGGCCTCGACCTCCCCAGCAACCACCTGTCCGCTTCCGCCCCAACGCACACTCCAGCGGGCGCCGGGCCAGGGCTGAGGCTGCGCCCACCCTTTTCATTTCCGCCCTCCCTCCCCTCGGCCGAGAACCCCTCACCCGGCCCGCTTCGCGAGGCGCATGCGCCCAGCGGTCCCGGGCGGGAGGCGGGCCTGGAGCGGGAGGCACCGGCGCAGCAGGCCATTGGTGGATGGCGGGGAGGGGCGGGGCGGAGGGGCGCGCGGCCCGTGCCAGACACGCCTTCTGCGTCCGGGCCTGTTACCAAAGCGAAAGCCCGCTGCGTGCGGGGGCGGGGTCGAGTCCGCAGCCGAGGCCTCCAGGATCAGAGTCTGGCCCTTAGAGATCTTCGCCGCTTAACTTGGTGCATCAGGTGTCAAGTCAGGTTGTCAGGAGTGTGGGGACGGCCGGGCATAATGGCACATACCTGTAATCCCAGGACTCGGGGGCGGGGGCTGAGGCAGGAGGAGCACCGGTGAGTTCGAGGCCACTCTGAACTACATAGCGAGACCCTGTCCAAAAAAAAAAAAAAAAAGTTTGAGGATCGAGACAAGAGTCTCCAGAGCGTCTTTCTGCTGGTCTGTAGTTAGGGGCATCGCTGTCTAAAACCACTTTCGTTGTACGGGTGTTTAGGGCAAAGCGTGCGGAGACCAACATGGCGTTTGGAGGAGGGCGCCTGTTGGGCCTGCAGTCTGGCAGGTCGGGATGGAGGCGCAGAACCGGGGTTCCTGGCCACGGGGAGGGGGCGCCTGAGGAGTTGTAGGTGTAACCCCCTCACCATGGAAGGAAGGATTCCCACCCTCTTGGAGGGCTCTTGGAGTCTGGATCCACTTTTCAAGAATAACCACGCCAAGTTAAAGTAAGGAACCCTGGTTACCGTTTACTCCACTGTCTGGAAGATGAGCACAAGGCCTCAGTGCCAGTTGGTGTCTCAGCGACATCACCTGCCGAGCAGCAAAGCTTTGATGCCCAAGAGGGCCCTTAAGGGACACTGCGCGGTGGGGCTCACTTTAAGATAACTAGCTAGTCAGACGGGCTTGAGCAGCCCTGAGCTAGCCGGCGAGTATTAGGCCACTACTACAACCTCCGTCTACTTTTGCGCATTTACAGCTTTTCCTTAAAAAGGAGTGAAACCCTTCATTATCCTTGAGGTGATCCTTCATTTCAGAAGTATTCATGGGCCAGGGAGGTAGCTCAGCGGTACAGCACTTGCCTGGCAAATGTAAGGCCCTGGGTTCGATTCCTGGTACCGAAAAACAAAAACAAAAAAACCCCGAAAGTATTAAGAACTTTTCCTTAAGTGTTTATCAGGTGTCTCCTTTAGAACATAGTGGTTGTGTGTATAGGGTCCTGAATACCCAGTCTGGACAGCTGATTTGAATTCTGGCTCTGCCACTTTTTTACTGTGTGATTCTGGGCAAATTATTTTTTTGAGGCCCACTTTTCCTCATCTTTTTACCTGGGATACCAATATACCCTAGACTGTCTCTGGAGACTCAGCTTCTTGAGGGCAAAAACCATCTTTCTTGTTCACTGAATTTAAGGTGCATCTACTATTTTATCTCACAATAATGGCTGAAAATAAATAGCAATTGAATTGGGTTGTGGTAAGGCTTTTGTGATAGAATTCCTTTAAAATGCTTACCATAATGCCCTTCTTCTCTAGAGATTTAGCGCTATTACATGCCAGGCACTCTTCTAAGAGTCACGAGAGCAGCAAGTGGATCAGACTAAAGGAAAAAAAATGAGGAAATGATGCACATAAGATCTCTAATGCCAGGACAAAATATTACGACATAAGATTGATGCGGATAAAATTCTGTTAAGCTTAGAAAATGATTTGTGTTCAGCCAGGAGGATCAAGAAAAGCTTTGTAGAGAAGGCAGTATTTGAGCTATACCTTGAAAAATAGACTAGGAATTAATGAGAGAAGAGGTAGATAAGATACATGTTAGCTGCTCTTACAGTAAATGTGCTCAAGAGTGAGACAGAATTTGGTCTTATTATTTATCGATTTCAGGAACCTGGCTTTGTAACTTTTAGTTGTGTCTGTGCAACCATGAGCAGGTTACTTAATCCTTCTATACCTCAGTTTTGTCATCTATAAAATGAGAATTATAATAGTACATTCCTCCCAGGGTTGTGAAGATCAGATGAATTAGTACATGGAAAGTCTTTAATAGTACTTGGCATATAGTAAGTGCTTAATTAATATTAGCCTGTATCATCATCTTAAACTTCAGTCTTTCTCAGTACTTTTCTTCTCCAGTATTCTATTATTACTCTTCTTTCAGCTATTTCTAGTCATTCTAGTTGAAGAATTAATTTTTTTGTCAAGTCACCTCTTTGAAATATTTTCCAGTTATTTCCAGTTGCCACAGGTTTTTGTTTTATTTTTAATATTGTGCTTATCCAAATCTAACTTAAAGTAGTTATGGGTCATTCTTTGCAACAGCCTATAAACTTCTTGAAGGAGGAAACTGTTCCTTACTGTCACTTAACTATTCGAAGGTCCATTAAGGAATGGGTATTCAATGCACCTTTGTCAAAATTGCTCTGATTTAATTTTTCACTTAAATAGATCCTTGTTAGACCAGATAAGAGTTGACTTTATCATTGTGGTGGTGCATGCCTGTAATGGCAGCACTGTGGATCACAGTTCAGGCCATCTTGGCAACTTAGTGACTTAGTGAGACCAGTTTCAAAATAAAAAGGGCTGGGGAGATAGCTCAGTGTGAATGCCCTGGGTTAATTGCTGATTACTGCCAAAAATTTTTTTTTTAATTTTTTGCCTACATGCACTTTTTTCCTTTAAAAATATTTTTATCATTTTAAATTTTTATTGTTTAATAGCCCAAGTTTAATAGTTTTTAACTAAGAAAACTTACATGTTTGCTTAATAACAAACACCTATCTTCACAAGTACACACACACACACAAGTAGGTATGTTGAAATACTACTATTGATAATCACTGTGTCTAAAAATATGGAACACTTCCTGAATTTGTGTGTTACACTTGCACAGGGGTCGTGCTGATCGCTGTATCATTCCAGTTTTAGTATACTGCAGCGGAAGCAAGCACCTTACATGCACTTTAATGAATGTAATGAATATGTTGTTGTAACTACATTTTTCCACAATTTAACATTTAGAAATATATGGGGGAAAAGGTGGTTGGAATGAAACTGGAGCCTAAGATTGATACTAAATTAAATCTTTGCATTTAAAATTTTTTTCTACTATAAACATTTTTGTGTATATATAATTTCAAGGTTCATTCTATAAACCACAAATTGAGGGAATTCATTTTCTCTTTTAAAAGATTGGTTGAGGATAATGATGGAGCATGACCTGTCATCAGGCCCCTTGTAGAGTAAATACAGCCTAACCCAGGTACTTCTGAAATCCACTGGTGAGTCTTGGAAATGGACCAGTAAATGGAGGGAGGAAAAGTAATTGGGAATGTGTCTGGACCACAGAGAAAGTATCCATGTGAGTCTTTCATGATCTCTCTTTTCAAAGAGTCAATTTACTACCACGGGGAGCAAATAAAAGATATTTGTCTCGGTTATGTTTAGGAGATAGATAAGTTGGAAGAAATCTTTATTCTCGAGATCTGAGGAAAGAGATTGGTACTGTATTTGGGACTTTTCTGAGGAGAAAAAAACCAAGTCTAATGAAGAGCAGTGTAAATTTTTTTTTCTATGTGAAGGAGAGCAAAAAAGGATTAAAAACCCAGGATGCAGAAGTGAGTATCGGGGCCGGTGAGATGGCTCAGCGGCGTAAGCGCCTGCCTGGCAAGCGCGAGGGCCCGAGTTCGACTCCTGGATCCCACATACGAAAAAAGGGCCGGTGATATCGCTCAGCGGCATGGGCGCCTGATGGCGCGCGAGGTCCTGAGGTCGACCCCCGGTACCCACAAAAAAAAAAAAAGTGAGTATCATACCAAAATTAGACAATGATTTGTACTGTACATGCCAGAGAATGTATCATTCATTTTATTTGGCAGCTGGTTTTTTTTGTTTTTTGGTACCGGGAATCGAACTCATGGCCTCATGCTTGCCAGGCAGGCGCTGTGCCACTGAGCTATATCCCTGGCCTAACAGGTGGTATTTTTATTTCTTCAGCAAATTTAGGGGGGTTTAGAATCACTACAGCTTTGTAAAGCATTTTCCTTGATTACATCAACTCATTGGGTTATTGAGATGTGAAGGAAACTCACTATCAAATGTCATTATGTGATTATTAAAATGAATCAAGTCTATGAGAATTAGCTTTCACAACCTGTTAAATATTGACTATAAGTTATAATATTGGTTGCAGAGTAGGAACGATTAGAAAAAAGTTTTGCCATTTTTAAAAATGATAGATTAAAGGAAAAATATTTGGAAGATATAATCAGTTGAAATCCATGCAGCATTTAAAAAATTACTTTATTTTTTATTTTTTTAATTAATTTATTTTTTTGTGGGTACCAGGGGTCGACCTCAGGACCTCGTGCGCCAGCAGGCGCCCGTGCCACTGAGCGATATCACCGGCCCTTTTTCGTATGTGGGATCCGGGAGTCAAACTCGGGCCCTCGCGCTTGCCAGGCAGGTGCATACGCTGCTGAGCCATCTCACCAGCCCAAAAAATTACTTTATTGAGGTATAATGCACATATAAAATTCACCTGTTTTAAGTGTAAAATACAGTAATTTTTAGTAAATTTACAGTTGTGCCAATATTACCACAGCCCATTTTGGGAACATTTTACCTGAAAAAGATACCTAGTGCCCACCCTGTGTGATTATTTCTCAGCTTCTTCTAGACCCAGATAACCACTATTCTGTTTGCCATCTATAAATTTGCCTTTTTTGGGTATTTCATATAAATGGAATCCTATGATATGTGACCCTTTTTGTCTGGCTTCTTTTACTTAAGTGTAACATTTTTGAGGCTCATCCATGTTCTACCGTCTCTCAGTACTTCATTCCTTTCATTCCAAATAATATTCCGTCGTGTGAATACACCACATTTTGTTTATCCATTCACCAATTTTTGGCCATTTAAATTGTTTCCAGTGTGGGGATAGTCTGATAAAGTGTATGATTTTATGTAGATACATGTTTTGATTTCTCTTGAAGTAGATACTTAGGAATGAAGGATATAGTTAACATTTGAAGAAACTGCCTAACTGTTTTCCAAGGTGGCTGCATGTTTTGTATTTCTACAAGTGATGTATGAGGGTTCCAGTTTTTCTGTGTCCTCTCTACTACTTTTTGTTGTCTTTTTCATTATAGTCATTCTAGTGAGTGTGAAGTATCTCATTGTGATTTTGTTTGTATGTGTGTATCCATGTATGTATGTATGTATGTATGTACGTGTTTTGCAGTACTGGGCTACATCTCTACCCCTTTTAATTTTTTTTTTAATGCGACAGAGTCTCACCAAGTTGCCCAGGCTGGGCTTGGACTTGTGGTCCTCCTGCCTCAGCTTCCCAGCATAGTGGGATCACGGGTATGCACCACCACACCTGGCTTTGAATTTTCTTAATGCGTAATGATGTTACATACTTTTTTTTGTAGTTATTAGCCATTCCTGTTTCTCCTTTGGTGAAATATCTGTTCAAGTCTTTTGTCCATTTTAATTATTTTTTTATTATTAAATTATAAGAGTTCAAATTCTGGATAAGAATTCTTTATCAGATCATGATTTATAAGTATTTGTTCCCAGCCCGTGTCATGTCTTTCATTTTCTTTTCTTTTTTTATGTCTTTCATTTTCTTAACAGTAACCTTTGCAGCACAGACATTTAAACATTTTGATTCAATGAAGTCAATTTATTAATTTTTATATTTTATAGGTTATGCATTTGGTGTCATACCTAAGAAGTATTTTCCCAACCCAATGTCATGAAAAGTTATTTTCCTCTCTTCTAAAAATTTTATATTTTAGTTTTAACAATAGAAGATGCAGGTGCTGGTGAGAGAGCTCAGCGGCATAAGTGCCTGCCTGGCAAGCGTGAGGTCCTGAATTCAACTCCTGGTACCCACATTAAAAAAAAAAAAAGGTCTTTCTTAAATTTGGGGCCGGTGATAGGGCTCAGTGGCATAAGCGCCTGCCTGGCAAGTGCGAGGTCCTAAGTTCGACTCCTGGTACCCTCATTAAAAAAAAAAAAAGAGGATGCAGAAACAACCCCAAGCATATGCAACTATTTGATCTTTGACAAAGGGGTCAGAAACATACACTGGAGGAAATATAACCTCTTTAGTAAATGATGTTGGGAAAACTGGCTATCCACGTGCAGAAAATTGAATCTAGACACAATCTCTCACCATGTACTAAAATAAAAATGTGGATCAAGGAACTAAATGTTAAGACAGAAACAGTTAACCTGCTGGAAGATAAAATAAGTAAAACTCTTGAAGTCACAGGTGTAGGCAAGGACTTTCTGAACAAAATCCCAGTCGTACAGGAACTAGTACCAAGAATCAATAAATGGGATCATATCAAATTAAAAAGCTTCTGTGCAGCAAAAGAAACAACCAACAGAGTGAAAAGACAGCCTACAAAATGGGAAAAAAATTTTGCCAGCTATTCCTCAGAGGACTAATATCTAGAATAAAAAACTTAAAAAAAGTAGACCCCCAAAATAAAAGACCCAATCAGAAAAATTGGGCAAGTGAAATGAATAAACACTTCACAGAAGAAATACAGATGGCCAATAAATACATAAAGAAATGCTCAAGATCACTGAGCACTAAAGAAATGCAAATTAAAACAACACTTACCTTATCTTACCCCCAAAATAATTTCCATCATCAAGAAATCGAAAAATAACATGCTGGCAAGGCTATTGAGGTGGGGGAAGGAACTCTTCTACAGTGTTGTTGGGAATGTAAACTAGTACAACCACTGTGGAAATCAGTATGGAGATTCCTCAAAAAACGAAAATTAAAAATTCTATTTAACCCAGCTATTCCCTTTCTAGGTACTGCATCTTCCCGAAAGAGTTAAAGACATTACAGTGATATATGCATATCCATGTTTAATAGCAACACAATTCATAATACCTAAATCTTGGAAGCTATGGGTAAAAAAAATGTGATATTTATACACAATGGAATAATACTACTCTGCCATAAAAAAAGATGAACTTGAGTCATTTGTATGAAAATGGATGCACCTTGAGACCATAATATTAAGTGAAATAAATCACACACAAGGTTAAATATGAGAAACCCAAAATATAAATAAAGAGCAAAATATAGATAATGGGAAATAAGGAAATAGATCTTTCTCAAATGGGAAGGGGACCAAGAGGTGGAGGGAGGAGGAAGCAAGGGATGGGAAAGGGAATGAAAAAGAAACCAAGATGTGTTATGTACACGTACCAACTCCACACAGGGAATGTAAACATTATGTACTGCAAATCTGTACTAATAAAAATAAATAAGGATTCAAAGCATGAAAAATTGTCATTTTGTATTAATTTTTGTTTAAGCTATGAGCTAAGGCCTAAATTCATGTCTTCATGTGAGAATATCCTTTGGCTCAGTACCATTTGTCTATAAGACTACCCTTTTCCCATTAACTTGTCTAGCACCTTTGTCTAAAATTATTGACAAAATTGAACATAAATGTAAGAGTTAATTTTTGGACTTTTAATTCTGTACTGTTGCTCTGTGTGTCTGTCATTATGCTCTATATGTCTGTCATTATGTCTTTCATGCCACACTGTCTTGATTATTGTTTTATAGTAAGTTTGGAAACTGGGAAGGTTAAGTCCATGAATTATATTCTTCACTTCCAAATTGTCTTGGTCTTCTAGGTCATTTGTATTTCCAAGAAATTTATTAACTTCTGCATAATGACTGTGGTAGTTTTGGAAGGGGTTGCATTTAATTTATAGATCAATTGGGTAGAATTCTAATCAACAATATTGGATTTTTGAATTTACAAACATAGAATATCTGTCCATTTATTTTAATTTAGTTTCAGGAATGTTGTATAATGTCTTGCATTTCTTTAACAAGTTTTCATGCTTTTGTGAATGGAATTGTTTTCTCAGTTCCATTTTCAGATTATTTATTGCTAGTATATGGAGATATGGTTGAAGTTTGTATGTCGCTATATCCTATGGCTCATTAACAAGTTCTAGTAGGTTTTCGGTGGATTCTTTTGAACTTTCTACCTATAGGATCAGATCTGTGAGTGAAGAAAGTGTTTTTATCTTATATTCTATTACTATGGTGTTTATATGAATTGAATGCAGATGTTAGGCCGATCTTACTTACCTGGGATAAATCCCACTATCTGGTGTATATTCGTTTTTATATGTTGCTGGATTTGGTGTGCTAGTATGTTATAGAGGAAGTTCGTGTGTATATTCATGAGGGATTTTGATCTCTAGTTTTCTTCTTTGTGTCTTTATATGTATCGGTAGATAATGCCTCACAGGATGAGTTAGAAAATGTTCTGTTTTCTGTAAGAGTTTGTGTAGAAATAGTTTTATTCTTAACATGTTTCATTGAAACTATCTGGGCCTGAACTTTTCTTTTTGGGAAGATTTTTAATTACTAATTTAATTTCTATATTTGTTTTAGCTCTACTATTTTCTGTTCCTTTTTGAGTCAGCTTCAGTACTTTGTGTTTCAAAGCACTTGTTCATTCCATATATCTAATTTGTTGACAAAGTATTATCCATAGTATTCTCTCATAATTCTTTTCATTTTTTGAAGATCTGAGTATATTAATCTGTTTATCCTTCCTTTTTATCTTGGTCATTCTAGTTAATGTTTTGTCAATTTAAAAAAATCTTTTCAAAGAACCAATATTTGGTTTCATTTATTTTTCTATTATTTCATAGACTTCCACTTAATCATCATTGTCTTCTTTCTGCTTGCTTTGGGTTTAGTTTGTTCTTCTTTTTTAGTTTTTTAAGATATAAGTTAGGTTATTGATTTGACATCGTGTGTGTGTGTGTGTGTGTCGTGTTGAGGACCTAACCCGGAGTGTGTGCATGATAGGAAAGTGCTCTACCACTGAGCTACAGGTCCAGCTCTTTGTGAATGGTGCGTGGTACTAGAGATTGAACTCAGGGCCTTGAGCATGCTAAGCATGTGCTTTAACCTCTCAGCTATAACCCTAGCCCTCTTTTTTCTTTTTAAAATAGTTATGTAAAACTATATAAATGATCGCCAACTTACCATTATTCAACTTTCAAGTTTTTAACTTTACAGTGCTCTGAAAGTGATACTATTTAGTATAAACTGTACTTTGAATTTTAAATTTTGATTTTTTTCCTTTGAACTAGTGATATGCAGTATATTCTTTCACAATTTTGGGCAGCCCTACCCTGTACTTTGTTGCTAGTGTTTTTTGGATATTGTGTTTGGTGTTTTGCATCTGTATCTACAAAATACTCATATGTGTGTCCCCATGAGACATTCAGAACTTTATTATAAAACAGACTTTGCGTTAGATGATTTTGCCCAACTTTAGGCTAGTAGAAATCTTCTGAGGATGTTTAAAGCAGGCAAGGCTAAATATGTTTGGTAGGTTAGTTGTATTAAATGCATTTTCAACTTAATGATATTTTCAATTTAGAGATGGGTTTCTGAGGGCATAACTCCATTGTAAATTAAGGAGCATCTGTACACTTGTCTCTAATTACTGTTTTAGCGGCTTTGCATGCATTTTATATGTCATGTGTATAAATATCTCTTTCAGACTCTGCTTTCAATCCTTTTTTTGTATAGCTCCAGAAGGTTGAATTACTGCGTCACACAGTAATTCTTTTCCTAACGTTTTGAGGAACCACCATACTGTTTTCCAGGATAGCTACGACACTTTACATTTCCATCAGGAGTTCAAAAGGGCTCCAGTTTCTCCACAAATTTGGGCACTTCTTTTATGTTTTTGTTTGTTTTTATATAGTGGCCATTCTAATGGGTGTGAGGTGGTTATCTCATTGTGGCTTTGATTTGCGTTTCTCTAATTAGTGGTGTTGAACACTTTTTCATATGATTTTGGCTATTTGTATATCTTCTTTTGAGAAATGTCTACTCAAGTTTTTTGCCCATTTTTGAATTGTTTTATTGTTGAATTATAGGAGATCTCTATATATACTGTATATGAACCCCTTATCAGATATATGATGTGCAGATATTTTTTCTTTCATTCTATGGGGTGTATTTTTACTCTGTTTATAGCATCTTTTGGAATGTAAAATTTAAAAATTTTTGTAATGTCCATTTTATCTATTTTTTCTTTTGTTGCTTCTGCCTTTGGTGTCATATTCAAGAAGTCAATGCCAGATTCAGTGTTCTGAAGATTTTACCTTATTTTTTCTTCTAACAGTTTTAGGTCTTACCTTTATGTCTTTGATTCATTTTGAATTAATTTTTGTGTATGGTATTAAGGGTCCAACTCATTCTTGCAACAATAATTGCTACTTTCCTATGTTAGCTTTCCATTAGCATAACAAAATGCCTGAGAGATCAACTTATAAAGAGGAAAAATTTATTCCGGCTCAGTTTTGGAACCTTCAGTCCACAGTGGGCCCTGTTGCTTTAGGCCTGTGGAAGAGAATGCATGGAGGAGCAAAGACCCTAGCCAAATTGTGAGTGGGAGAAGGAGACTAAGATTCCTCCCTTCCCCTCCCCCCTTTTTTAAACTTTAGGAAAAAATTTTTGAGTCTCTCTAAATTGCCCAGGCTAGGCTCAAACTTGCTATGCTCCTGCCTCAGCCTTCCACAGTGCTGGGATTACAGGGTTATTTTTTACAAAATTAAAAATTTTTATTATTTTTATTTTTTTATTTTTTTATTTTTTTTGTGTGGGTACCGGGGGTCGACCTCAGGACCTCGTGCGCCAGTAGGCGCCCGTGCCGCTGAGCGATATCACTGGCCCTTTTTTCGTATGTGGGTTCTGGGAGTCGAACTCAGGACCTCGTGCTTGCCAGGCAGGCGCTTATGCCGCTGAGCTATCTCACCGGCCCCAAAATTTTTATTTTTATTTTTGCTGTGCTGAAGATTGAACCCAGGTGTGTTCTACCACCCTAGACCCCTTTATTTTTTAAAATTTGAGACGGAATCTTGCTAAATTGCCCAGACTGGCCTCCAACTTTTGATCCTCCTGCCTTGGCCTCCTGCATGGTGGGATTACAAGCATGCACTATCATGGCTAGCCCATAGTCCCCATTTAAAGGCACACCTTCAATGACTAGCAGACCTCCCAAGAGGCCTCAGCTCTTAAAGTTTCCACCAACTTTTAATAGTGGCAAGCTGGGGGCTAAGCTTTTAACACATGGGCCTTGGGAAATATTCCAGATCCAGTCTATAGCACTACTTCTTTGTCTGAACCTCTGTGATCAGAAGGTACAATCAGCAGTCAGAGCACAGATCATGATGTTTGGAGGACAAGGTCCTTTTTGCTCAGACTGCCTCCTGCAAACTGCAGTTGCTACAGGAATATGTGCACAGCTACCTGCCATGATGGTGGACGATGGGTAGCTTTTGCCAGGCCAAGTGTTGAATTAACTGGAATTTACTGTCCAAGCCTTTCTCTGGAAGTTCCAAACCTTCCATAGACTCCAGAGTTCCTCAGAGAAATTCTGCTTGTGTAATTTTTGTCTAGGTAGGGGAGAGATGTTTTCTACACCCCAGCACAGAGTAGGGGTATTTCCTACTCCATCATCTTCCCAGAATCCTCTCTCCTCTTCCTCAGTTTGTGAAGAGAACATAAAAGAGCTTCTACCACCAAGTTTTTCCTTTCAATCATCTGTCATAACTAAGGCAAGATTCCTCACTGAGAGGATATTTGAAGTTAGCGACTAATGGTTGTGGAACATGGGGAAGATCCCTGAAGTTGCGATGGGCTCAAACTGTTATTTGATGTGTTTTGACTATACAATTAGGCTTGTTACCTTTCGTGTTATTTTTTCCTGGGTCATGGGAGCTTTGCTCCCCATTGTGACTGGGCAGGATTGGGCATGAGGTGGGTGGGGCAGAGGATGCTTCCTCTGTAATGTTCAGATGTATTTTCTGATACGTAGTGGGACAGAGAGAAATACACTAGAAAGTGGTTTATTTATTTATTTATTTATTTTTGGGGAACTGGGAATTGAACTCAGGACCTCACGCTTGCCAGGCAGGTGCTGTGCTGCTGACCTATATCCCCGGCCTGTAGAAAATGTTTTTAACTAATTGGTTCTAGACCTTTTCTCTAGCTAACTTAATCTTTGTCTACAACTAAACTATTGAACCTGCCTAAGTGTCAGTCATAGCCAATGAGATGATAGAAAAAAATTATAGTTATGTAAAATATTTTGAAAAATCTACATTACATAAATGTAAGAAAGAATTGCCATTCTGTAAATGCTAAAAGTATTAAGAGTTGCTGCTCCATGAAAATTTCTCATAAGAGAAAGCTTTGGTAAAATCATGATAAAAACTAGTAGAAAGGTAAGATTTAATTTACAACACACAGTGTTCAGTACATGCTTCCTAAGCAGTGAGGTTCATGTATATTGAAAGTGAAGTGCAGACCATTTAATTGGTACCTACAGGTATCGTTTAAACACTTTCGATGGCCTTTTCTGCCTAGTCTGGTTGTGATGCTAGTTAAATTCAGTACATTAGTATGAAGCCAAAGAGAATGTGCCTCCCCCCCCCAAAAAAAAGGGATAGTCTGTTTATCTAGGTCCTCCAGAAGCATTTCCTGCTAGGCAGTTGACATGTAGCCTTGGCACAATTTCAGGAAACTATTTGCTTCTGTTTACCCTTTCCAGCTACGACATCTTCTAGGAATGAGGCGAGGGATCTCCTTTAACTCTTTCAAATTTTAGAAGTATATTTTATCAACACATCAGAATTTCTCTATATATTGTAGCAATGAAAATGCTCGTCTTAAAAAGAAAAATGTATCTGTTTTAGTAATTTGTTAGTAGAAAAGTCAGCACTAAAGTGAGTTAACTCAAACAGCTGTACTCAGAGTATTCCTTTCCATAAGGTTACTCAGGTAAGTCTTTCTTTCAGAAGACTCAATGAAATTATATCTGAATGTCTGAATCCTGTTAATTATGGGATAATTGTCCACATTTTCAAAATCTTCCTTCGCCATGAAAAAGAATCTACCACTGACTTTCTTCAGAAGGGTGTGCTCTCCTATATTTACAATATATTTTTTCTTTCTGTAAATGTTTCTGAAATATTTTTGAAGGGGTATAGATACTATATTTAAAACATAAATTACTCAAAATTTATGTTCCTATTATGGAACCAATTTGTTTCTAGACTTTTTTTTTTTTTTTTTTGTGGGTACCAGGGGTCGACCTCAGGACCTCACACGCCAGTAAGCGCCCGTGCCGCTGAGCTATATCACCGGCCCTTTTTTCGTATGTGGGTTCTGGGAGTCGAACTCAGGCCCTCGCGCTTGCCAGGCAGGCGCTGACGCCTCTGAGCCATCTCACCGGCCCTCTAGATGTTTTTAATACCATTATACAGTTAGGAATGCAGGAGTGTATTATAGCTTTATTATAATCTCAAAATGTATATTATTTAATTATGTTTTCAAAAGAATTAGTGGCAAATTATTAATTCGAAGATGGGAAATGACATATAGAAAGATATAACTTGATGTACAACTAACTATAAGCCAATTTTTATTTTCTCTGCATAGTATTTATTTTAAATAAATGAGTCATTACTTAATTCTTTCCTTCTTCCAGGATGATTTTTTTTTTTTTTTTTTTTTGTGGGTACCAGGGGGTCGACCTCAGGACCTCGCGCTCCAGCAGGCGCCCGTGCCGCTGAGCGATATCACCGGCCCTTTTTTCGTATGTGGGATCCGGGAGTCGAACTTGGGCCCTCGCGCTTGCCGGGCAGGCGCTTAAGCCGCTGAGCCATCTCACTGGCCCCTCAGGATGATTTTTTAAAGATTCTGTAATTCTGGCCAGCACTAGAACTATAGGCAGCAGTGGCTGGAGAAGCAGCACCAGAAGCTGTAATGAAATGAATGGCATTGGAAGAGATGGCAAAAAAAAATTTTTTTTATTATCTGCAGCCAGATAAATGTTTCCAATTGGGAGCATTTCCATGATCTAAGGTCATAACCAGTAACATCTAAATAGCAAGGATCTGGCCAAACAATAGGACACAGAGAGACAGAGTACAGGAAGCTGTCACACAAATACCAATGGGATGTGTAGAGAAAGAATAAGTAAATGTCCACTGCTTACAGTCTCCAATGTCAGTACTGTCCTTAGAATCAGGCTCTTTGGTCCTTTACTTTGAAACAACATAAGGCTCTTATTTCTCACCCTCCTTCCTCCCTCCTCCCCCCAGTACTGGAGATTGGAACTGGGGGCTTGTATTTAGCCCTTTAAATTTTTTTTCTTTTCTTTTTTTTAATTTTAACTACGACAAGCAAAAACACTGAAACAACAACCAGGATTTGGAGGCAGATTTATTTACGTCGATGGGCACTGATTGGGATCATTCCCAAAATATCAGGCCCTGATCTCTGGTGGTCTAGGGCTTATATGGGATGAGCAAGCAGAAAGTACAGAGGCAGAATGGCTTGTCAATTGGGATTGGTTTATACAATGTGCATCACAGTGACCAGCCATTTCTAACAGACAGGAGCAACTGGAACTGGAATAGCAACTATTACCTGGGCAACTAAGAAACTGAAGTATACTGGCTGGTGGGGCCATTTTCTGTTACATAACTAGAGTCTTGCTAAATTACCCCAGGCTGGCCTTGAATTTACAGTCCTCCTGCCTCCATCTCCTGAGCCACTGGGATTACAGGTTTGTATCACCTCATCCTGTTTCCTTCCACTTTTTGTTAGGTGTCAGGCTTACTTGCAAGATGTGATCGTTGCTCTCATACACTGATACTAAAGCCTTGGGTGAATGGCTGTCTGCTTTTAGGAGATAAGAAGTCAACCAATGCTGGGTGTGATGCAGCACTAGGGAGACTGAGGCAGTCATTGCCCTGAGTTCAAGGCCATCCTGGGCTACATGATGAGTTCAAGGCCAGCCTGAACTGCATAGCGAGAGCCTGTCTCCAAGAAGGAGGAGGAGGAGGAGGAGGAGGAGGAGGAGGACAAAGAGCGGGAGGAGGGAGACATAGTCAAGCAGACTTGCTGATTGAGGTCTTGAGAGTTCTGCCTTAGTAGCTAGAGTTAAAAAGGCAAGAGATTCAGCAACCTTAGGTCACCCTGCTGCCACACACAGAGTGTCATGGTCTTGTGAATTGGTGACTTTGGTTGTTCCATGACTAATTATCTGTCTTGAAACCATGTTGGCTACTAGACTGCCTTCCTCTATAACCATCTGATCATTGAGTGACTGCCTTAACAGGGTCTAACCAATTTTTAGGACTCCCAGCTATATATATTCTAGAAGAAATAAAGAATAGGAAATCCAAAAAGTCAGGATGAAACTAGCAGAATGACTGAGACCATCCTTTCTGTTAATCAGTAAACCAGAATTAGTATCTCCTCAGGGAATGAGTTCATCCCATCCTCCCTACATTAGAAGGCCCTTAATAAATATTGGTAGAATATTATATAAGGAGGTCTACAGATGACGAAAGTAACTGAATGGAAGAAGGAATGAGAGAGCCATTCTTGGTAAATGGATGTAACTTGAGAACATAATGTTAAGTGAAATAAGTCAGACACACAAGCTCAAATATGGCATGGTTTCTCTTACATGAGAAACACTATATATATGTATTAGGGGTTAATAGAGTAACAGGTTTAATATAATTATATATATTAATAAAAGTTTTTTGGCTGACTTAAGCATTAGTTTTACACTTTGTTTATTTTTAAATTAATTTTATTGGTACATTTAGATATACATAATGATCACATTCATCATAGGGAATTTGTACCTATACATGATTCTTGATTCTTTTTTCCCCATTCCCCACCCTTCCCTTCTACCCTTCTTCCCCTCCTATTTACAAAAGCTATGTTTCCATTTTTTTCCTCTCTTTTTTTCTTTTCCCTTCCTTCCCTTCCCTCCACCCTTGTTCCCCTTCCCATTTGAACATTTTCTCCCTCTTTCCTAATATCTGTTATACATTTTGGTCCTTATTTACCCTTTTGGTTTCTCACACAAGTGAAACAATGCAATATTTAAACATGTGTTTTAAATTTATTTCCCTTAAGAGTATGGTTTCAAGGTCCATCCATTTACCTAGAAATGTCTCAAGTTTATCCTTCTTTATGCCTGAGTAGTACTCCGTTGTATACAAAAACCACACCTTCTTTATCCATTCATCCATTGATGCGCATTTAGGCTGTTTCCAAGATTCAGCTATTATAGATTGTGCTGCTATAAACATGGATGTGCATATTTCACTGAGGTATGATGCTTTTAATTCTTTTGGGAAGATACCAAGAAGAGGAATAACTAGGTCAAATGGAACCTCTAGTGTTAGTTTTTTGAGGAATCTCCACAATGATTTCCGCAGTGGTTGCACCAGTCTACACTCCCACCAACAGTGGAGAAGGGTTCCTTCTCCCCCACAGCCCTGCCAGCATTTGTTATTGGTTGATTTCTTGATAATAGCCATTCTTTTTGGGGTGAGATGGAATCTCAGTGTTGTTTTAATTTGCATCTCTCGAATGACCGGTCAGGGTGAACACTTTTTCATATATTTATTTGCTGTTTGTACTTCTTCATCTGAGAAGTGTCTATTCATTTCAGATACCTATTTTTGGATTGGGCTGTTAAATTTGAAGGGAAACCATTTGTTTAGTATGCACAGCATAGATAGATAGATAGATACATCCAGATGGACAGACAGGGACAGACAGAGACAGATAGGAAGTAGGGAGAAGTTCAAATACTTCCCCAAATTACATATTCTGTTGTTTTAAAAATATTTCGATATATATGTTAATTTGTTTCATTTCTACTGATAGTTTATTTTGTTGAAAAGAAAGTTTATGTTGTTATTCTTTTTTGTAGGAATCTTTTTGGCTATGTCTTACACTGAGTAACTGCTTTGAAGATAATGACACAGAGTATAATAACTATTGTTATTCTTTTATTATTTGGTTATGAAAATTTGTTTTATTTTTTCAAACAAGAAAAAGAAAATACAGCCGCTCCCGACACAAGCACAGAGCCCGTGTGGCTTTCAGGTTTAGTAGAGTGGAGATAAAGGTACAGAAATGTCCTGAAGTGAGCTAAAGTACAAGGAAATTACTGACCTATCCAAGACTGTAGAACCATTCAGGGCAACACCAGAAATGGAGTTAGTGTCTTTATTTCTAGAGGTATGCTGTGCACACTAAACAAGTGGTTTGTAAAAAAAATGCTTAAGTCAGCCAAAAGATTTTTTATTAATATAAAGTTTGAGTAAGTAAAATTTTGCAGATGATAGACTCTAATTAATAACTTCCTTACTACTTAACCTGCAGATAATCTCCTTCTATAAAATGCTCACTATAGTAGTAATTATGCAGGGGAAAAGCCTGTGATGAAAATGTAGCATAAGATTGTGTTCTTTGTTGAGCAAGTTAAAACAGGGTGGTCTGTAAGCAATTATTATCCTCATCAAAATTCCTAGCTCTAATATTTTGGCTTCAGTGGCCCAGCACGTATGCTTTCTCAAACAATTGGATGGATTTAAAACACTTATGAAATGTTTGTGCTTATATCTTAATGTAGAATCAGTTCAACAGGAAAAAGAAAAAAAAATGTAACATTTGGCATTAGGGCTTAGTTTAAAAAAAGAAAATTGAACCAAAACTAAAGTAAGCAAAAAGCCCATGACACTTAATTCCCCAATACAAATGAGTATTCTTTATTCGTCCTTATAATGCCCATAGTACCAGTGCTCTAGGCTCCGGGTGTATTTCTTTTCTTTACCCTTTAATCACTTAACATTTCTGGAAAATACAGTGGTATCGGAGGGTTGGCATGTTTATGTGTTATAAACGACTAACTTTTTGTATGGGTGATACATTCTAAAGAGTTCTCTTTGGACCTTTCTTGTTTTATTTTTAGTTGTTCCTTTTTTTATTTTTAGTTATTCCAAACAACAACATAATATGTTTTGTATTCTAAGGAAACTGGTCAGGTGCCTGCTTGGGTAAGCAGATGATTTAAAACAGGATTAGCTTTTCAAATTGTGAATTTACAAATGTGCACATGGCTATGAAGAGTGTGCCTTTGGATGAGATGGGAAAGATTAGTTAAAAATAGTAGTCCTTTAAGATTAAAAATAATCAGAGGGGGCCGGTGAGATGGCTCAGCGGCTTAACCGCCTGCCTGGCAGGTGCGAGGGCCCGAGTTCGACTCCCGGAACCCACATACGAAAAAGGGGCCGGTGATATCGCTCAGCAGCATGGGCACCTGCTGGCGCGCGAGGTCCTGAGGTCGACCCCCCGGTACCCACAAAAAAAAAAATAATAATAAATAAATAAAAATAATCAGAGGTAAATTTGAAATTCATATAATTTTTTTCTAGTGGGCTAGGTTTTTGGGGACATTCTATGTTTAATTAGCAATTGTCAAATATATACATTCATTTGAAGTTACTGTAAATCAATAGCTGTTTATGGAGTTAACAGTCTGCTATACTGATGAGGATGGATTCAGGCTAAGAGATAAGTAGCCCATGCCTTTAAGAGGCTCACAGCCTACCAGAGTCAACAGATTGGGTGTTGGTGAACAGCGTTTATGAACAAGTGCTATGGGCTGTGAGCTAAGCATTGGGTGCCAAGAGAAAGAATAATCCCTTCTACTGAGGGGTAGGAAGTCAGAGAAGACTTGACCAAAGAGGTGACTTTTGAGGTGGGGCCTATCAGAGATGTTAACTCTCATGGTATTTTGAGGGGAATTACAAATTGTTTATGAGATTGAAGTATAGAATGTCTTAAACCAGCTGAGGCATGCTGATCCATGCCTGTAATCCTAGCCTGTGGGAGGCTGAGACAGGAGGATTGCAAGTTCAGTCCAGCCTGCGCAACTTGGTGACTAGTGAAGCTCTGTCTCAAAATAATAAATCAGTAGATAAATAAATAAATAAATTTAGAAGTTTTTAAAAGCTGGAGATGTACTTCAGTGTGAAGGCCCTGGGATCAATCCTCAATAACAGGGAAAAAATTGTCTTAAGCCTGCAATAAAATGTGAAGTTTGAGGGATCTCTGGGATATACAGGTCAAATATCCCCCAGGGAATTGGAAGTTCAGGTCTAGAACTTAAAAAGCTAGGGATAATAGCTTGACAATGTTAGCATATTTAATTAAAATTATGTAAGCAGATAAGATGCCTAAGACAAGGCTATACATAGAAAAGAATGAAGAAATAAATACAGTAAGTCCCTGATTTACGCACATTTGAGTTGCAAAATTTCACAAGTGTACTGTATAAGATTCACTGTGTTGGATTATGAACGAATCAAACTTATGAATGTTCTCCTGGAACGGAACTTGTTTGTAAGTCGGGGACTTACTGCATCCACTTAAAGGGTGTGAAGAGGAGGCAGTAATGAAAACCATTGAAAAAGAACAGTAGAGATAGAAGGAGTTGGCAGTGACACAGCACATAGAGACAGTCAAATAAGAGGGTTGATATGCTATAGAAAAAATAAGAATAAGAAAGAAAATTAGGAAAGTAAGAATATAGTAGTTGTCTTAGTTTTCTGGTCTCTGGGACACAATACCTAACACCTGTGACTTAAAGAAGTTTGTTTTGGCTCACAGTTTCAGTCCATGGTTGGCTGGCTCCAAGGCAGAAACAACATGACAGAGGGGCATAGTAGAGGAAAGCCGCTCGGGTCATTGTCGTCAAGAAACAAAGGGCAGGAGCTGGGGGGAGAGATACACCCTTCCGGATCAGACCCCCCAGTGACCCTCCTCTTCCTACCAGGCCCCACTCCTCGCAGCACATTCAGATGCACTGCTCATAATTGGATGAATTCACTGATGAATATAGAGCTCCCGGGTTCCAATCGCCTCCCCAAAGCTCTGCCTCTGAGCTCATGAGAGAGTTGGGAGGACAATCTAGGTCTAAACCATAACAGTAGTTAACATTTTAAAAAAGATAGAAGAATTAGAAATAAAAATTTACAAAATAAAATAGAATGAAAAGACAATGAGGTGGATGATTAGATCAACTGACAAAGTCCAATGAATCAATAATAGTACTAGAAAGAGAAATTAAAGAAAATGCAAGAAATTAAAGAAAATGCAAGGGATGAAAATTTTCAAAAAAGTAATACAGGCACATTTGTTGGAACTGAAGGACATGACTCTCCAGATTAAAAGAGTTTACCATGCACAGTATTTGAAAAAGGACCCGCAGGAAGGCAAATTATCATGAAATTTCAGAGAAAGGTCCTATACGAGTGATGAGGAATCTTAAAGAGACTAGTGCCCAAACTGCAACCCAGAACCCACTTATCGCAAAGTACCAACACTGCAATTAAACCTCAATACTGAGGCTTTAGTTTAGAAAAAACAATTCATACCTTAACATCTTTTGTCTTAAAAGAAAAATAACATGCATGTCATAGGTTCGCCATCACTATTCTCTATGCTTCTAAAGACAAAAAAAATATGCATTATATTCTCTAGCAACAATATTAGAAAGTATATAGGTATATGACCACTGGAGCAATGCGTTCTGAAGTCTGAATTGAAAATACCTTTTACCTACAGTTCTGTACCCAGTCAAACTATCAATCTAGCAGAATAGATTGAAATCATTTTCAGCCTTGTAAAGGAACAAAAAAAAATTTACCTCCTATGCATTCTTTCTCAGAAAACCTCAGGAGGAGGTACTCATGAAAATGAGTGGGTAGGGCCCGTGAGATGGCTCAGCGGCGTAAGCGCCTGCCTGGCAAGTGCGAGGTCCTGAGGTCGACCCCCGGTACCCACAAAAAAAAAAAGCGGGTAAAACAATAAAAAGGAAGACCTGAAGTGCAAGAAACAGGAGATGCAACATAGAGATCATTCTTTTTTTTTTTTTTTGGTACCAGGAACCAAACTCAGGACCTTGCGCTTGCCAGGCAGGCGCTGTGCCATTGAGCTATATCCCCGGCGAGATCATTCTTGAAAAGGAGCAAGACTCTGAGAAAGAAAGTGGGAGAATGAAGATACATTTTGGCATGGTAGAGGAGAGCTGAGAAAGTTTACACCTCTGTTTTCTCAGGGTTGAAGGCAAGATGACCTGCTGCCAGGGAATAGTCGAAGTTTTAGGAATAGACAAGCATTGGACAATTGCTGGGGGGAACAAGAAGAATGTAAATCACTAGGAATAACAGGACTGTTGAGCAATATTTAGTCTTGAGAGAAGGTTTGCAGTGAAGTTTGTCAGTTTATTTTGTACCTTACAGCAAATTATCAGAAATGATAGACTGTTTCTGTCACTTCCAGTGTTATTTCCAGTGAGATCACCTCACTGTCAAGATGCTCTGAAGATGTGTTTTTGCCACATAAATTATTTTCAGTAAAATATTTCTTCACAATATTGGAGTCTCTGCTGGAAATCCAAAACTTCTAGTGAATACATATAGTAAAAATATTTGGTAGTAAAAACCACACACACACACACACACACACACACACACACACACACACACACACACAAGATTTAAAGTGACAGCTTCCAATGCATCAGTAACTTAGGCTTTTTGAGCCCTTAAATATCTTGCCTGCTCAAGTCTTTATTAGTTGAAAGTTGGCTAATGAACATAGAAGAAACTAAAGACAGTACGGAGTGCCAATTATCCTAAAAGAAAAAAAAAAAGGAAGAAATTAGATATAAGAGGTCAGCCTTCTGGGAAAATGAGGATAGTTCTGTCCTCTGTTTCTGGTGTTTCAATCATGTTTCCTACCATAACAGAAATGTCAGGGTAGACTACCACATAGTAATAGAGTAGATGTAAGGAAACTGCCAATCCCATTTTAGTGATGTTTAAAATTTCAAAATCATAGCTGTGACCATAGAAATGTTAATGCAAATAACCTTTTCATAGCTTGCTATTTTAACGGAAACATTTATCATTCCATTTGTCAAGAGAATATTTTATTAAGCTATTTATGTGAATATGGTCATCTCTGAACTCCACTTTTTCTGCTTGCCTCTAATCTGTAGTCCAGCATTTCCCATACAATTTGTTTTTCTCAATTATATGTGCTAATAGAGTATTACTGTGCCATAAAGAAGGATAAACTTGGGTCATTTGTAGGAAAATGGATGCACTTTGAGACCCTAATGTTAAGTGAAATGAATCAGACACACAAACTTAAATATCACATCGTTTCTCTTATATGTTTAAAACCCAAAATATAAATAAAGAACAAAGTAGAAGATAATAGGAAGTAGAGAGATAGATCTTTCTCAAATGGGAAGGGGATCAAGAGATGGAGGGAAAGGGGAGGGACAGGAAGGAAAAAGGAATGAAAAAAGAATTAAGTTGCGTACATGTACCAACTCCCACAAGGAATGTAATTATTATGTACTGCAAATATGTACTAATAAAAAGTAAACCAAAAAAATGTAAAGATGAAAACTTAAGATTATATGTGCCAAGACCCCACCTCTAGAGATTCTGACTCAGGATATCTGGAGCTATCTTGGATTACAGCATTGTATTTTGAAAAGCTTCTCAGGTGATTTTTCTCCCAGAGGACAAATATTTTATTTTATTTTTTTTTATGTGGGTACCGGGAGTCAAACTCAGGACCTCGTGCTTGCCAGGCAGGCGCTTTTGCTGCTAAGCCATCTCACTGGCCCAAATATTTTATTCTTTATAGAATGTATAAAGGAATGGAAGGTGAATACAATTCTCCTTGGGTATTTTTTGATGTGCATCAAAGATTGAGAGACACTTTTGTTTCTAACTTACTCTGCACATTGTACCCAGAGTTATTTTCCTCAAGACATGTTATGTTACTCTTCTCAAAAATACTCTCTCTAAGCCCTTCAGAATAAAATTTAAATTCCTTAACATTGCATTCATGGCCTTTCACACATGGAAAGACATCCCATGTTCATGGATTAGAAGAATTAGTATTGTTAAAATGCCCATACTATCCAAAGCAATCTGTAGATTCAATGCAATTCCAATCAAAATACCAATAACATTCTTTGCAGAACTGGAAAACACAATCACAAAATTCATACGGGATACAAAAAGTCTTGAATAGCCGAACAATCCCCAAAAAGAACAAAGCTAGAAGCATTACAATACCTGACTTTAAAACATACTACAAAGCCATAGTATCCAAAACAGTATGGTACTGGTATAAAAACAGGTGTATAGATCAATGGAACAGAATAAAGAACCCAGAAATACACTTATTTACAGCCCGCTGATTTTTTTTTTCTTTTGGTCTTTTTGAGACAGGGTTTCACTATGCAGTTCAGGCTGGCCTTGAACTCACTTTGTAGCCCAGGCTGGTCTCGAACTCACAGCAAGCTTCCTGCCTCAGCCTCCTGAGTACTGGGATTACAGGTGAGCTTCATCACACCCAGGCCAGCAAGCTGATTTTTGACAAAGCCAAAAAGTGTATATACCAGAGAAAGCAAAGTGTCTTCTGTAAATGGGGCTGGAAAAGCTGAGTGTTAACTGCAGAATAAAGAAAGTAGAAATGGACCCCTATGGCTTACCAGATACAAAAATCAATAAAAATGGATCAAAGACTTAAACATATGGCCCAGAACTTTTTTTTTTTTTTTTTTAAGGAGGGTAACAATGGTTAATACATTACGTATTACTATCTTTAAGTTAGTTATTCAGGACACCAGACATTAGCATTCAATTGTCCAAACATTATTGGCACAAACCTTACTCTTCAATGAACTAAGTAAAAATGGTAGTGTATCTATCTTAACCATCTTATATATATATATATACATTTTTTTTTCCCTTTCCCTTCTTTCTTTTCCCTATTCCAGTCTCTCTTTCCTTTTTACCAGTTTCTTTTTGATTCACCATATCTATTGTACATTTTGGATCTTATTTACTCTTTCAGTTTCTCATACTAGAGAGATAATACGATGCTTACACATGTGGTTTATTTCACTTATGAGTATTTTCTCGAGTTGCATCCATTTACCTATAAAAGTCTCCAGTTTATCCTTCTTTATGGCTGAATAGTACTCCATTGTATAAAAATACCACATCTTTCTTATCCATTCCTCAGTTGATGGGCATTTGGGTTGTTTCCAAGATCTGGCTATTACAAATTGTGCTGCTATAAACATGGGTGCACATATATCGCTGTGGTACGATGTTTTTAATTCTTCTGGGAAGATGCCCAGAAGGGGAATAGCTGGGTCAAATGGGACCTCCAACCCTAGTTTTCTGAGGAATCTCCACACTGACTTCCACAGTGGCTGTACCAGTCGACACTCCCACCAACAGTGAAGAAGGGTTCCTTTTTCCCCACAGCCCCTCCAGCATTTGTTATTAGTTGATTTCTTAATAGTAGCCATTCTTTCTGGGGTGAGATGGTATCTGAGTGTTGTTTTAATTTGCATCTCTCGAATGACTAGTGATGTTGCACATTTTTTTGTATATTTGTTTGCCATTAGTATTTCTTCATCTGAGAAATGTGTATTCATCTCAGATGCCCATTTTTGGAGTGGGTCTTTAAATTTGGGAGGTCTGATTTTTTTGAGTTCTTTATATGTTCTCGATAGTAATCCTTTGTCTGAGGAACAGCTGGCAAACATTTTTTCCCACATTGTGGGTTGTCTCTTCACTCTGTTGGTGGTTTCTCTTGCTGTGCAAAAGCTTTTTAATAAGATGAGATCCCAGTTATTGATTCTTTGGGATAGTTCCCGTGCGGTTGAGTTTTTATTCATAAAGTCTTTGTCTACACCAATGTCTCCAAGGGTTTTACCTATCCTACCTTCCAGCAGATTTAATGTTTCTGTTTTAATATTTAGATCTCTGATCCATTTTGAATTTAGTTTAGTGCATGGTGAAAGATATGGATCTAGTTTTAATCTTCGGCATGTGTAGAGCCAGTTTTTCCAGCACCATTTATTAAAGAGGCTATCTTTCTTCCAGCGAATGTGTTTGGCACCTTTGTCAAAGATAAGGTGGCTTAGTATGTCTGGGGTTGTTTCAGCATCTTCTAATCTGTTCCATTGATCTTCAGGTCTGTTTTTTTGCCAGTACCACACTGTTTTTATCATAGTAGCTTTATAGTATAATTTCAAGTCGGGGATAGTGATGCCCCCTGCCTTGCCTTTGTTGCCCAGAATTGCCTTTGCTATTCTAGGTCTCTTCTGATTCCAAATGAATTTTAGGATTGTTTTCTCTAATTCTGTGAGATATGCTGTTGGAATTTTGATTGGAATTGCATTAAATCTGTATAACAATTTTGGAAGTATGGCCATTTTCACTATATTGGTTCTTCCTATCCAGGAGCAAGGGATATCTTTCCATTTTCTGATATCCTCTTCAATCTCCTTTTTCAGAGTACTGTAGTTTTCAGTGTATAGGTCTTTTACATCCTTTGTGAGGTTGATTCCTAGGTATTTCATTTTTTTGGATGTTATTGTGAAAGGTATTGTTTCCCTAATTTCTCTTTCAGTAAGTTTGTTATTTGTGTACAGGAAGGCTATTGACTTTTGAGTATTGACTTTGTATCCAGCTACACTACTGAATTTGCTTATTAAATCTAGCAGTTTTTTAGTGGAGTTTTTGGGGTCTTCTGTGTAGAGTATCATGTCATCTGCAAATAATGATAATTTAACTTCTTCCTTTCCAATCATTATTCCTTTTATTTCTTTCTCTTGTCTAATCGCTCTGGCTAAAGTTTCCAGAACTATGTTGAATAAGAGTGGGGACAGTGGACATCCCTGTCTTGTTCCTGATTTTAGAGGGAAGGCTTTCAGTTTTTGGCCATTTAGTATAATATTGGCTGTTGGTTTGTCATAGATAGCTTTTACCAGATTGAGATAAAGACCCTCTATTCCAATTTTCTGTAGGGTTTTTATCATGAAAAGGTGCTGGACTTTGTCAAAAGCTTTTTCTACATCTATTGAGATGATCATGTGATTTTTGTCTTTGGTTCTGTTAATATGCTGTATTACATTTATTGATTTACATATGTTGAACCATCCCTGCATCCCTGGGATGAATCCAACTTGGTCATGGTGTATAATCTTCTTGATGATTTGTTGGATTCTGTTTGCCAGTATCTTATTAAGGATTTTTGCATCTATGTTCATTAGGGAGATTGGCCTGTAGTTCTCTTTCTTAGTTGGGTCCTTCTCTGGTTTTGGTATCAGGGTAATGCTTGCTTCCAGGAATGAATTTGGGAGTATTGCTTCCCTTTCAATTTCATTGAAAAGTTTGAGAAGTAGGGGCGTTAGGTCTTCTCTAAATTTCTTGTAGAATTCGGCAGTGAATCCATCAGGGCCTGGACTTTTCTTTGTTGGGAGGTTTTTAATTACATCTTCAATTTCATTGGTTGATATTGGTTTATTTAGGATTTTTAAATCTTCTTGATTTAGCTTTGGTAATTCATACGAATCTAGGAATCTGTCCATTTCTTCTGCATTTTCCATCTTAGTAGAATATAAATTTTCAAAATAGGTATAGATGATCTTCTGGATTTCTGCAGGGTCCGTCGTGATATCACCCTTTTCATTTTCAATTGCATGGATTTGAGTCTTTTCTTTTCTTTTTTTAATAAGGTTGGATAAGGGTTTGTCAATCTTATTTATTCTTTCAAAGAACCAACTTTTTGCTTCATTGATTCTTTGTATTGTTTTTTTATTCTCCAATACGTTAATTTCTGCTCTGATCTTTATAATTTCCTCCCTTGTACGGGCTTTTGGCTTAACCTGCTCTTCTTTTTCTAGAAGCTCGAGGTTCACCCTTAAGTTGTTTATTTGTGCTTGCTCTATTTTCCTGATATAAGTATTTAATGCTATAAATTTCCCTCTTAGGACTGCTTTCATTGTATCCCATAAGTTCCGGTATGTTGTACTGTCATTATCATTCAGTTGTAGAAAGTGACTAATTTCTTCTTTAATTTCATCTGTGACCCATTGGTTGTTCAGGAGGATGCTGTTTAATTTCCATGTGTTTAGGGAGTTTTTGTAATTTCTTTTGCCATTGATTTCCAATTTCATTGCACTATGGTCTGATAATATGCATGGGATAATTTCAATTCCTTTGCATTTACTTAAGCAGGTTTTATGAGCTAGTATGTGGTCTGTTTTGGAGAACGTCCCATGTGCAGCTGAGAAAAATGTGTATTCTGATGTTGTGGGATGGAACACTCTGTAGACATCTACTAAGTCCATTTGTTCAAAAGTTTGGTTCAGTTCTACTATTTCATTATTGATTTTCTGTCCAGTTGATCTATCTTTTTGTGACAGTGGAGTATTGAGCTCTCCCAATATAATTGTATTAGTGCTTATTTGATTTTTCATGTCCTTTAGTACTTGTTTTATATAGCTGGGTGCATTGGTATTTGACGCATATATATTTATGATCGTTATCTCTTCCTCTTGGATTGTTCCCTTTACAAGGATGTAATGACCGTCTTTATCTCTCTGAATCCTTCTTGGCTTGCAGTTCACTTTGTCTGCAAAAAGAATAGCTACCCCTGCTTTTTTCTGGGTTCCTGTGGCATGGAGTATTGTTTTCCATCCTTTGACTTTCAGTCTATGAATTTCTTTCTGAATTAAATGTGTTTCTTGTATACAGCATATTGTTGGATCTTGCTTCTTGATCCATTTCGCCAGTCTGTGCCTTTTGATTGGTGAATTGAGACCGTTAACATTGATGGTTAAAACTGATATGTATTGACTTGTCATGATATTTTCCTGTTGTTGGTTCCCACTCTTTGTTTTTCCGCTTTCCGGCTATTTAATTATTTGCCCTGCCTGGTGGATTCCTTCTGTTGGGGTTCCTATCTCTTTCTAGAATGTCCTTCAGAACGTTTTGGAGTGCTGGTTTGGTGGTCATAAATTTTCTCAGATGTTCTTTGTCATGAAAGTATTTTATTTCTCCATCAATTTTGAAAGATAGTTTTGCAGGGTACATCAATCTGGGCTGAAAATTATTTTCCTTTAGAGCTTGCAATACATCATTCCAAGCTCTTCTTGAATTGAGGGTTTGTGCTGAAAAGTCAGCTGTGATTCTGATGGGTTTTCCTTCATAGGTGATTTGTCTCTTCTCCCTAACAGCTTTTAAGATTCTGCCCTTCTGTTGAATTTCTGGGATCTTGACTATAATATGTCTGGCTGAAGTTTTTTTTTGATCATGTCTAGTTGGTGTTCTAAAAGCTTCACTTATATGGGTGTCAAATTCCTTTTCTCTTCCAGGAAAGTTCTCCCTGATTATGTCTTTGAACAAGGTTTTAATGTCGTTGATGCTATCTCCTGCTTTTTCATTTATTCCAATTATTCTTAAGTTGTTTATCTTTGAGTCATCTAGCAGCTGCTGAATTGATTTTTCATGGTCCCTTGCCATTTTTAAGAATTTTTCCATTTCATGATCACTAATTGCAAGCCTGTCTTCTATATCTGAGATCCTGTCCTCGCATTGGCTTATTCTGCTACAAATACTTTCAATGGAATTTTTTATCTCTTGGATATCTGCTTGAATCTGCCTTATGGATTCCATTTCTTTCCTATGCTGAGCATTCATGGTTTCTATAGTTTTCTTAAGTTCATCTATTTTTTTGTCTGTATCAGCTATAGTGTCCTTAAGCATGGTCTTCATTGTAGACATTATCTCTGCAGTTATCTGTGAGATTATTTCTGTTTTAATTTTTTCCAGAACCTCATTCAGTTGCTTTGTTGTTACCACTTCAGATAGGCCAGGTGGGTGGCTTTCGGATTGTCCCACCTCGTTGCTCCCTAGGTTTGCCTTTGGTGAATTGGATGTGTGTGGTTGCATCTTGTTTAAGTGTCGTCTCATTTTTTCTTTCTTTAATTCCTGGGGTGATGTTTGCAAATTACCTATAGTAGGTTACTTTATTGCTAGTGTTTAAGATCTTTAGAAGATGACTACTTCTCTGCAGTATCTTCCAAGTGGAGCTTGCTTTTAGGTTTTGAGCTTTCTGCCAGATCCTACCTCTTCAATTCGTTGGGTATGCGAAGTTGCTACCTGTTTGGCCCAGTCCTTGATTCTTTGGTACTGTGCCACTGTATTTTCTGTGTCCCTTAGTCAATCTCAATCATGAAATATCAGGAAGGAAAGATGTTTAGAACAATTATTTCACATTTGGCTATAATGTTAACTAAAGCATCAAACAGAGCCTAGAAAATGACAGACTGAGCTAACCAGTTATTTACCACTTTTAGCTGTATAGAGTTGCGGTTATATAACAAAATCTAAAACACACCAGAAAAATTATATGCAGTATACAAGTCCTATGTATGTCAATTTTTCCCTGAGGAGTTTAAATTTAAAATGAGTTAAGGAGGAAATAGAGTATTGGGAGAAGAGGAAGGAATTAGATGTAAGGTTAGAGGACCAAGAGGGATCCCACTAAAATTGGGACACTAGTGCAGAGGACAGGTGGTAAAAAGAGAAGGAAGGGATAAAAGGAAGAACAGATCACAACCACAATCACAAAGAAGTTAGAGGCGCTGTTTACACTCATATAAAAAACCAGAGAGAATAATGAAGGAAAGAGCAAATACACATACAGAAACAAAAACGAAGATAAAAACAATAAAACAGACAGATCAAAAATAAAACCCCACCAAAAAACAAAACAAAACAAAACAAAAACAAAAAAACCCTTCACCAGAACAAAAAACAAATCAATGAGTAAAAAAAAAAAAATAAAATAAAAAATGAAAAAAAAAAAATAAAAAGAATCAGTTCCAGGTGTTGACTCTGTTGTAGGCAGGTACCTTGCGGTGACAGAGTCCTGTTCTGTGCAGGTCCGTCCCAGTAAGCCAGGAGCGCCCTCTGGCGGGCGGTGAGCAGAGGCGCGTACTTTCAGGCAGAGACCAGTCTAGCTCGCCTCCGCTCTCAGCGCCCTTTCACGATCCCTGGGCCTGAGAGGCTCAGCGCGCTGTCCGGAGCGGGGGTTCCCTGCACTGGTTTCCCGCCGCTCTGGTTTTTCGCCACGCCCCCCACAATGGCGCCGGGCCAGTCGCTCTCTGGCGCGGGACAGGTGTGGCTGAGAGTCCAGTCTCGTTCGCCTGCTGACCTCAGCACACTTTCGTGGGCCTGAGAGGCCCCGTGCTGCCCTGTCCGGAGCACAAGTTCCCAGAGCAGTTTTCCAGCCGCTCTGAGTTTCGCCACACCCCCCACAATGGCGCCCAGCCGGTCGCTCTCTGGCGCGGGGCAGCTGTGGCTGAGAGACACTCACCGCCGGTCAGCGCCGTTCTCCGCCGCTCCCCTGCCCCGCCGCTGTCTCAGGATCCTCCGTGGGGGCTCCCTGGGCGCCAGCTGCCACCGTGTGTCCGTAGAATTGAGCCTCCGCGGCGCTGCAACTCCCGGGATAGTAGAAGGTGCGCGCGTGCGGTCTGCTCCTTCTTTCCTTCTTCTTTGTTGGAAGTCACCTGTCACTGGTGCCGGGGGTCCCAGATTGCGCTTCAGAACTTTTCTGGGTTTCGGGGAGGCATCTCCCCCCCTCCTGCACTTTCTGGGTCGCTATATTCCCGTGTTCCAATGGTAACTTTTAGAGAGAGTTTCGCTGCCTGCTTCTTACTCCTCCGCCATCTTGACGTTCCCTGGCCCAGAACTTTGAATCTACTAGAAAGAAATGTAAGAGAAACACTTCAGGATATTGGCCTGGGCAAAGATATGACCATAAAACACAGGCAACAAAAGCAAAAATTGACACATGGGATTACATCAAACTAAAAAGGCTCTGACAGCAAAGGAAACAACAGAGTGATAATATTCTCAGACTATTCATCTGATGAAGGATTAATTTCCAGAATATATAAGGAACTCAAAACAACTCAAAACCAAAAACCAAACCAAAACAAAAATATCAACTAAAGATGAGTAAGTCTGAATAGACATTTTTCAAAAGAAGACATACAATGGACAAGTATATAAAAATAACATCACTAATCATCAGAGAAATGCAAATCAAAATCACAGTGAGATATCATGTTAACCCTAGTTAAAATGGCTATTACCAAAAAGACTAAAAATAAATGCAAGAATTCAGAGAAAAGGGAAACTCTCATATACTGTTGATGGGAATGTAAATTAGTATAGTCATTATGGAAAACAGTATGGAGGTTCCTCAAAATACTAGAAATAAAATTTCTGTATGATCCAGCATTCCCACAACTGGGTATATATCCAAAGGACATGAAACCATTATGTCAAAGAGACATCTACACTTATATGTTTATGGCTATTCACAATAGCTAAGATATGGAATCAACCTAAGTATCCACTGAGAGAGGAATGGATAAAGAAAATGTATGTATACACAGTGGAATATTATGCAGCCATAAAAATAAAATTCTATCATTTGCTGGAACATGGATAGAACTAGAAGACATTATGTTAAGGGAAGTAAGTCAGACACAGACAAATATAGTACCATGTATTTTCATTTATGTGTAGAAGCTTAAGTTGATCTCAAAGAGGTACAGATAGAATAGTTTTTGTCAGAGCCTGGGAAGGTGTGGAGGAGTGAGAGATAGAAGATAGTTAATGGGGACAGAGGTATAGTTGGACAGAAGGAAAATCTTGTGTTTTTAGCATAGTAGCATAACTGTGGTTGACAACAATTAATAGAATATTTCAAAATAGCTAATAGGATTTTGAATGTTAACACAAAGAAATGCTATATGTCTGATCTGATACACCAAATACCCTGATTTGATCATTATGCATCACATATTGAAATGTCATGCTGCACCTTATAAATGTGTACAATTACTATGTGTCAGTTAAATATATATATTTAAAGTGAGTTTGACCCCTTGACCCCATCTTTCTTGCTTGCTTTTTGCTTTTTCATATTCTCTTGCCCTTTTGCCATGTGGTGACACAGCATAAAGGCCTTTATCAGTTGGTATCATCTTGATATTGGACTTCCCAACCTGCAGAACTATGAAAAGTAAATTTCATTATAAATTAACCTGTCTCAAGTTTTCTGTTATAGCAACATAAACAGACTATGACACCCATTAAGTAATTACTTCCCACTTTTCTCTGAATACTTGTCAATAACTACTTTGCTTTCTCTCTGAATTTACCTGCTCTGTATAGTTCATATGAAAAGAATCATACAACATGAGACTTTTTGTTTCTGGGTTTCTTTACTTAGCATAATGTTTTCAAGGTTCATCCACATTGATGCATTATTTGTACATTATTCCTTTTTAATTGTCAAATAAGATTCCATCGTATAGATATCCATTCATCCATTGACAGGCACAGGTTTTTTTTTTAATATGTATTTTGGCTTGTATATGGAGCACTAGGAACATTTTTACACAAGTATTGTTTGAACAGCATGTTTTCAATTCTTTTAATAATGCACATAGGGGTAGAATTGCTAGATTGTACTGTAATTCTATGTTTAACTTTTTGAGAAACCACCAAACTCTTTTTTACCCACTTTACCATTTTATCCTATTATTTTAACAAATGAGGACCAATCACTCTTCTTGCAGTTAGTTTGTCACTTTCAGAGCTCAGGCAATTCCTTTGGTTATGAATTCTTTACTGTCTATCTACAGTGTCTATCTTCTATCATCTAACATTTCTAACTCATTTAAGGGTCAATTCTAACCCTCTTCAGTGGTAGTAAGAATCTGTACTGCTTCTACAGTCCTACATTTCCTTCTATCTCTTTTATGCCATTTACTTTTTATATGTATCTTCTCTAGCTTTTAAAATTGCATATACAATTTCTCTTTTTTTCCCATGGTGTCAAAATTAGTTTTTGCATGGGCCGGTGAGATGGCTTAGTGGCATAAGCACCTGCCTGGCAAGCGCGAGGGCCCGAGTTCAACTCCCGGAACCCACATACGTAAAAAAGGGGCTGGTGATATTGCTCAGTGGCACGGGCGCCTGCTGGCATGCGAGGTCCTGAGGTTGACCCCCGGTACCCCCACAAAAAAATTAATTTTTGCAGATGTTTAATAAATTCTTACTGAATGAATAAATGAATGAATAGCTATAGATATATATTGGGGGAAGTATTTTTTGGCAGTGATATAAAGAATAAGAAGAAGATAATATATTTTAGCAATTTTGATTTCAGCCGGGTGTGATGGCGCATGCCTGTGATCCCAGCACTCATCTCTGGAGGAATGTCAAGAGTTTGAGGCCAGCCTGGACTACATAGTGAGACCTTGTCTCAAAAACAAACAAGCAAATCAAAAAATAACAGTGGAACCAATTCTGATTTCAAGAATGCTCACTGGGTGAAGTTTAGTGAATGTTAAGGCCAAGTGAAAAGCATTCTTTTTTTTTTTTTTTTTTTTTGTGGGTACCAGGGTCGACCTCAGGACCTCGCGCACCAGCAGGCGCCCGTGCCGCTGAGCGATATCACCGGCCCCTTTTTCGTATGTGGGTTCTGGGAGTCGAACTCGGGCCCTCGCACTTGCCGGGCAGGCGCTTAAGCCGCTGAGCCATCTCACCGGCCCGTGAAAAGCATTCTTTATTCTGGAAATAGTTAAGAAGACCAAGACTGATACCATTGGAGCAAAGATTGATAGCTAGTATTTCAAATCAGTACATTTTTAGACTTTAATTTTTTCCAATTGAAAATTATCTTCAAGCTCCTAGGAGAAAGAAAAAGGACCAGTCAGCAAGGCACATGAGTGAGGAGACCGTCTAGGGTTAGTGAGCCTTTCTGAACCTATTCTCAGCTCCTGACCATCTAAAGAGCACCTGGCATTGTAGCACAGTCACTCGGATCCAGCCCTGCCAGCACCATCAGTCAAGCTTCTCCAATGCTTTACTTAAATCAATAGCAAATAGCCCAGTATTTAGAATAAAATCCCAGACATTACAGAACAAAAACAAATAAAAGGACTTAGGTCTGACTGACTGTTTTTGCAAGTTGATTATAGCAAGAAAACTTATATATTATGTATTATGTCTTCGTGTACTTTGGAAGGGGAGGGTGAAAAGTATGCACGGGATCCAGGCAAGGAAATTATACCACAAAACGGGAAAGTAAGACAGTTCAGTTATCCCTTATATATTTTAAGAAACTAATAATTTTATTTTTTGTCCAATTTTTATTTTTTGTTAGTATGTTGTATCAGTCAGTACTCACTAGAGAAACTGATGCAAGATATATAAATATAAGGATTTACAAGGTAGTTTTACAATGGCTGCTCGCAGAGTCAGGTGTGGAAGAGTGCAAAAGGGCTGCCTGTGTGCTGGAGATATGAAGGACCCAGTTGAAGGTCAAAGGCCTGGAGCTCACTGTAGAGTCCTGTGCTAGTCTGGATTAGCAGGCTGAAGGGTCTGCGATGGAAGCCAGAAGATGAAGTCCAAGGCGAAGATGAAAACTGGAGCTCCTTCAAAGAAATAGAAACAAGACTTCCTTCGTTTCCCTTTCATTCCATTCAGGCACAAGCCTACCCTGGGTGGATGTCTGTCTTCAGTAAATCCCTTCAGCCACACCCAGAACTATGCTGATCCAATTTGGTTAGGCATTTCTTACTCAAGTTGACACAGTTAACTATCATGTACGTGTTTGAAGTATGTAATGATCACATTCCTCGTGGAGAGTTGATACTGTACGTAACACATCTGAATCCCTTTTCTTTCATCCCTTTCCCTACCCCCCATCTTTTGGTTCCTTTTGCTTTTGTAAAAAACTATCTCCCTACTTCCTATTATCTCTATTTGCTCTTTATTTGTATTTTGGATTTCTCATATAATAGAAACTACATGATATTTAAGCTTGTGTGACTAATTTACTTAACATTATGGTCTCAAAGTGCATTAGAAACTAAGAATTTTTAAAATTTTTATGTGAAAATAAAATTTCATAACAAAATAAGAGAATAAGAATAGTTAATACACTGTGTATCACCTTCAAAGTACTGGAGTACAATACTTAGAAATAAAAGATACTCTCTTACAAAAAAGAAACAGATAATAGCCAAAACTTTCTTTTTTGTGTTTAAATGCTTTTTAATATAAATTTTTAATTTCATTAAAAAATAAAACAAAATTTCATAATCAAATAATAAGAAAATAACAGTAGTTATTACATGGGGTATCATTATCTTCAGAGTAGTTACTCGGAGTACAAAACATAAACCAAAGAGATCCTTACAAAAAAGAAATAGATAACACAAAACTTTCTTTTCAGTGAACTAAGATAAACTAGTAGTATAAAGGAAATTAATTAGCATACATATTAAAATACTTTTGAAATAGCAAAGTAGGTAATTTAGAGAATTATTTGAACTCCTTATTTACTATTTATCTTCTGTTTTTTTTTTTTTTTTTGTGGGTACCGGGGGGTCGACCTCAGGACCTCGCGCGCCAGCAGGCGCCCGTGCCGCTGAGCGATATCACCGGCCCCTTTTTCGTATGTGGGATCCGGGAGTCAAACTCGGGCTCTCGCACTTGCCGGGCAGGCGCTTAAGCCGCTGAGCCATCTCACCGGCCCCTTATCTTCTGTTTTGCTCCCCTTCCATGTATATATGTAGATAGATTATCTCATATAAGAGAAACCATGTGATATTTAAGCTTGTGTGCCTGACTTATTTCACTTAACATTATGTTTTCACTTTGCATCCATTTACCTATGAATGCCTTAAGTTTATCTTTATGGCAGAGTAGCACTGCATTGTGTATATGTACATTTTCCTTATTCATCTGTTGATGGACATATACGCTGCAGGATAATAATTTTATATTAAAATCTCAAAGATAACACTTAAGAACATGTTAAGCACTGGAATCCAAGTGAGATTAGGAGACAAGATTAATATATATCTTAAAGGATGTGGTTCTTCTCTTAAGATCCTTAGCTAGGAGTACTACGTTAATTTTCCCCTTCAGATCTGCATAGATATAAATCAAATCTTCCCTTTATCCCAGTAGACAAATTTCTGGCTGTGAGAGAAAAGTGCCTGTTGTCTTTGTGTATACACATATGCCAGAAATTTCCTACACTTTTATTGTTTGTCAGTGAATATAGTAACAGAAGGAACTATTCTTTGCAGGGATTGTTTGAGACAGAAATAAAAATCAGGAAGTTATTTACAAACAGATGTGGTATTTTATAACTGCATCTGGATGTTAACCAATTGCTTTCTAAAGCAATTTTGTTGTCTGAAATTATACATAGAAATACTAATAAGCATAGTGCAGATTGCAATTCTGCTAATTCTACCAGTAGATTGGGATAAGAGTGCAAACTTTACGTTGTTCTAGAGTCTATAATGATGATTTTTTTGTTTTTGTTTTAGTTTTTTTGGTACCAGGAATGAAACTCACAACCTTGCTAGTTAACCTTGTTAACTTTTTTGAGATTTATGAACCTTTTTGAGAAGCTGTTGAAAGCTAAGGACCTTTCTTCCCCAATATGAATTCTATGCATGTAAACAATTTTGTGTCCCCATGGAACGTCTGTGGGAGACTACACCACCAATTGCAGTGACTGCCTGAAGATGAGGGAACTGGAGAGGAAGAATGAGAGGAAAGATTTGTTTTTTTTTGTTTGTTTTGGTACTGGGAATTGAACTCAGGACCTCACACTTTCCACGCAGGCACTGCACTGCTGAGCTAAATCCACAGCCCTGTTTTTCTTTTTCCATTTTTTTTTTTTGTGGGTACCGGGGGTCGACCTCAGGACCTTGTGCGCCAGCAGGCGCCCGTGCCACTGAGCGATATCATTGGCCCCTTTTTTTTCGTATGTGGGTTCCAGGAGTTGAACTCAGGACCTTGCGCTTGCCAGGCAGGCGCTTATGCCGCTGAGCTATCTCACTGGCCCGTTTTTCTTTATATAGTGTTTTTGACTGTATTTTAAGTTATTAACCAAGTATATAGCTTGCCTATATAGTATAAAAAAGTTCTTTTAGGGCCGGTGAGCTAGCTCAGTGGCATAAGCGCCTGCCTGGTAAGCGCGAGGTCCTGAGTTCGATTCCCGGTACCCGCATACAGGAGAAAAAGGGCCGGTGATATTGCTCGGTGGCACAAGCGCCTGCTGGCAAGTGTGACGTCCTGAGTTCGACTGTGGGTACCTACATTAAAAAAAAAGTTTTTTTAAGTCACAATGTTAAAAATGCATTTTTGGGTTCTGGGTTTCCTGTCCCCTGCAGGTTTTTTTGTTGTTGTTGTTTTTGTTTTTTTTTTGCGACAGGGTCTTGCTACATAGTTCAGGCTGGCCTTGAACTCACGAATATCCTCCTGCCTCAGCCTCCCAAGTGCTGGGATTACAGGGGTACACCACCATGCCTGGCTATCCCCTGCAGTTTTAAAAATTATATAGCTTTTAATTAGATACACATTAAGCTATTATGGCCTACAAAAGATAGAGATGTAGTCAATTGTTTCAGTGGCTTACTGGTGCTATTATATTTTATTTTATTTTATTATGTTTTTTATGGGTACCAGGAGTCGACCTCAGGACCTCGCACTTGCCGGGCAGGCACTTATGCCGCTGAGCTATCTCACAGGCCCTTTATATTTTAAAATATTGCCAATTCCTCAGTGGTCTGTTCAAGTCTTGTTAAATTTCATTTAGACTTTATTTGGTAGGCTTTTTTGTTTGTTTGGTTTTTTGTTCTGGGAATTGAACCCAGGACCAAACACAAGTTAGACAAGTGCTCTACTAGTGAGCTATATCCCCAGTCCTTTTATTTATTTACTTATATTTTGAAACAAGGTCTCATTAAATTGCCCAGGCTGGCTGCATACTTGTGATCCACCTGCCTCAGCCTCCTGAGTTGCTGGGATTTTGCCCAGTGGTAGGATTGGGGGGGATTTTTTTTCTTTTGGAGATAGGCTGTAAATATGTTTGTACCCAAGTAAGTTACTTATTGTGAAGGAATGAACTGCATTATATTTCAATTCATATAATATCTGCTTGATTCCTTTTGTGAAGTCTGTGTGAGTGTGTAGTGATAGTGGTGCTTTCCTATAAAGAAAATCGCCTGATGTAGAACTGACAAAATAAAGATCTTAGAATTTAGTGTTTCTCAATCCTGGAGATTCTAATTCAGTAGCCCATGAATCCATATTTCTGACAATTTAGAAGACTGATTTAGGAATCAGTGATTTTGTACATGCCATTATACTTTATTGATTATGAAAACTATTCACAGGGATTCATACTGTTGACTTTCTTAGTTGTATCTGTGAGTGTAAGCCATATTTTATTTGCCTTTTGGGAGGCTTAGAAAATAAGAAAGCACAAAAGCCAAAGGGATTACAAGGCCATCCTTCTGCACTTCTGATAGCTATTTCTGAATGTGCTGGTCCCTTGGAAGTCACAGATCACAGGCATTTGCTGCCAAAACTGGTTCAAAGTCTTAAAGCTTATGGAAAAGTCACAAGTGTGAATATGGGGTGATTTACAAATGGGGTTCTACTCAAATCTGGGGAGAATAGAACCCAGGATTAGGTTAAATAGTACTTGTTGAAGCTATGGATTAGTAATTAATAATAATTAAAAATGTTTTGGGAGGATTTCATTCTTTAGCATTTAAGTTTGGCTGTTTAAATAAAACATGTTTTTACTGAAAAATAAAGAGGGAAGGATGTTTAGAATCACATAGTTGAAAAAGATACAGGTCATCTAAGCAATCACCTTTCCCAGTCGCCTGCCTTAGAGAAACCTGGTCGTTTGGCTCATGAGGCAAAACAAACTCCCACTGCCTCTTTTGTGACCACATATATGACAGGCAGAGGACCTGGGAGAAAATAAATGTCTCGTGAATATTAGAGCTGCGAACCTTAAAGTCTTCCTAGAAAACCTCAACCTCTTTCCTTCAAAGAAAACAAAGAAACAATCCGAACAACACAACTACGAAAATGCAAAGGCAAAATTCAGGAACCAGAAAACCCAAACGACTCACCATGCTTAAGTGCAGGATTTAAAATAGCAAAAGGAAGTAAAGCCCATCTCTGTGATGTCAAGTTCTATTTTTGTGTGTGATAAAATAGTTGGATTTTAAGTTCCTCAAAGTTAAAACATTAAACAGACCCTTAGCTAGAAGATGTGTTGCCAGGCATCTGTATGGAATATAACCATGTAATCAGGGTGCATTGTATTGCTCTATGCAAAGAGAATGAAAGCTACTTCTTCTAAAGATTAGGAAACTTTCATTAGACTGACGGAAAACAGTATAGAGGAAATGGCTTGGGGGTGAAGGAGGCGTATGAGAGAGGATGAAAGGAACAGTATTCATGCTATCCAAATTAGAGTCAGGATGTTTATGCTCAAATCTTATCTCGGCTCTGTGTTGAGGGTACTGAATAATGGGGACATGGGAAAGTATCTCTGAAGTCCCTAAATTAGGCACTGAATATACCAAATTCCTCCTACAAGTGCTTTATATTTTCAGCAGTCTCTGTGCATTTCTCAATCTATATTGTGATTAAAGTCCATGGCTAGCTAATGCTAATTTCTGCTTTTTTGTTGCTAGTGTCCTTTCTATAGCTATTATTCATTCTGTTGTTTACAAGTCACATGCCTCTACAGGACTGCAACCTAATGGGGCATGTTTTTATTTGTCTTCCTAACTGCATTCTTTTGTTTTGTTTTTGAGATGGGGTCTCCCTGTGTTGCCCAGATTGGGCTGGAAATGGGGCTCGAGTGATCCTCCTGCCTTAGCCTCCTGAGAAGCTAGGATTACAAGCATGTGCCGCTGTGCCCAGATTTATCTATCTTTCATTTGCTCGGACAGCATATGTGTGTTGTGCACTTATTTCATGTTGGGCACTGTGTTAGGCAAGTAGGATGTAGTAGCAAGATAGACCTGGCTCCTGTGAGTTTACCATCTTCCTTAACATCTTATATGTAATTGGCCTTGTTTGCCAAATGATATAAACATTAGGTTAATGCAGATTAATACCATTTAAAATAACATTAAAGTATTTCAGATGCCAGTGTCTCTAATAAATATCTGGCCAATATTAGCAGTAAATAATGCTCACATAAGCGGAGCTTACACTCAAGACTATATTTAGATTGTATTTGCAAAACTTAAGGGATGTTGATTTTCTTTCTGAAAGAGCAGATCTAATAAAGGTTTTTCTCAGGAATTAAAAAAGGCTCCACGTGTAATTTCCAAATGGAATTGGGAAACAAAAAGAACTATTTATTCACTATGGTACTCTTACATTGCTTCAGCATACATACAGAAGAGGCAGAGGCAGAGGCAGCAGCAGCAGCAGCAGCAGCCAGAGACGAAAATAATTACTGTCTCGGGTCTGGATAGAAGAAAATCTTGATGGCTTCTGTTGAATTGGTTTTCTTTACAGATGTTACTCCCAAGAAAAACAGGACTTTAATAGGAACTTTCAGAGCCTCCTTTTAGGGCTGGAGGTGTAGGTAAGTGGCAGAATTTATGCTTCCGGCCTCTGTTCAATCCCTAGCACCACTGGGAAAAAATTTCCTTAAAGAGCTTAGGGAGCTGCAGGTAGAATTGGCCTCAAGTATGGTTTTCTGTGGATTGCTTTCACGTTTATGAGTTCTTTCTTTCTGTGATGGGGCAGATGGGAGATTGAAGAAGAATGGAGAGATAAGTCCATTCTGGTCTCTGGAGAGGTTCACATATGTCAGCAGTGAACTAGAGTAGAAACTCACGTTAGAATGTGAGTTTGGAGTAAAACTTGTACTGACTTGCCTAGTTTCAAGTTGTCCCATGTATTTTCTAATGTGACTTTAAGAACAGCTGAAATCTTGGATCTTCCTAATGTAGAACCATTTCAACAGGAATTGATTTATTTTTCACAATTGTGTCACACTGCATATAAGACCGAATATATCCTCTCACATCAATATTTTGGAAACAAAGAGTTAATACTAGTAATTCATGCATAATGTCAATGTTTGGCAAAGAAACAATAGACTTTATCAGTTTGGCTCTTGCCACTATTTGTGTATGATCATGAACAAGTTAAATTATTTCCAGGATGAATCTTAAATTCATTATTTTCAATGCTTGCCCTGCAGCTGAGTAAATACCTCTTTAGGGTATGTGACAATTGAATTGGCTTGGGTTTTGAAATCTGTCTTGGCTTGAGAGCCTGCTTATGTTCAACCATACACATTGAGTAAAACTGTAAATTTGAAATTCTAAATTTTGGAAGTTAATTTTCATTGCTGCTTACCAGATTTGTGCATTTCAACATCAAGGTCTATTTGTAGTGATTTATCGGAGGAGAAACTGGCTTCCATGGCTTCCTAACATCCCACCAAGTATGTATGGGTTTGGATTTTAAGTGATTTACATTATTCTTTTCCAAGTGAATGTCATACTGGGTTAACAATTTCCTTCAGAATTCCACTAAGTCAGATTCTCACTGCTAGTATTTCATTATTTTATTATGAAATGACATCCTTTCCTAGTTTTTTGGTTTTGCAAGCCTCTGGAATTCTTTTTTTTTTTTTTTTTTCTTTATATTCTCAGAATATCCTCAGAGTTTTCAGTTCAGACCGTGATTCTTGGAACCCAACTGCTTTCTGAGTTTTGCTACTGCTGTAATACCCAAGTAGCTTCTTTTAATGCGTTTGGGTTTTGAGGGCTCCCTCAGGCAGAAAGCTGGGAGAACGGAAAGAGCTCATCGGTTTGTTTGAAGACAGGCGGCTGTACAGGCAGCTTTTCCCAGACTCTCCCAGCTCCGGCTTTTCATGCATACCAGCAAAGCCGCTTTTTTCCTCCAGTGATTGAAACCATCTGGACTGCAGGGGGGTCACGTGTGTATGAGAAAATGACATAAAGTTTCAGACCCCCTTGTGCTTTGCTCCAGACCCAGACAATTCCTGGTCGGATGGTGCCAAGGTGAGAGCCGTCCAACTGGGGGACTAACTTCCCATCCTGGTCTCCCCCGCCCCCACTCTGCCCACCTTGTCCCCCACCTCCCTCGTACCCTCCCGGCTGCGCGACTTCCCCGCCCCCCCCAGCTCCGAGCACACCTCTCCGTCAGGCTCCAGCAGCCCACCCTCTCTGTCTTGGGTGGAGGCACACATCCTCCACGCCCCCGCCCCTCTTCCCTGCAGCCGGGCCGCAGCACGGGGCGCGGATGCCTGCCCGCCGCCCGCCCTCTGAGGGAGCGGCTCCTCCTCCGGGCTTTGCGGCGCCCCGGGAGCAGAGCGGTTGACGAGAGTAGGCAGCGCAGAAGTGAGCGCCTCCGGCCGCCACCGAGAGGTCGTCCCGCTGGCCCTGGGGTCCTCTGCCGCGCCGCGCCCCGCCCCGCCCCTGCACTTCTAGCCCTTTTCCCGCTACTCCGCTTCTCCTGCCTGGCGGTGTTCTAGCTCCGTGAGTATTTGCTTGCGGGCCGCGGAAGGCGCGGTGGAGTGCCAGGAGGCTTCTGGGCTGCCGGGGACTTGCTGGGGACTACCATGGACTGCCCTTCGGGAGGTCGCCGTGGAGGCCAACCCTGCCTTCCGCCGGGCTGCAGCAGCTCAGTGGGGGTGGGGAGCTCGAGGCGGGGGTCTGGGGCAGTGAGGAGCTGGGGTGAGCGGAACTGGAGCGGGGTCCCGGCCGCCGGAGACCGTCTAAGCGTCTAAGCCACTTCTATCCGGGGCTGTTGTAGCTTGTGTGCAGGCTCCCTAAACACACACACACACACACACACACACACACACACACACACACACTCAAACAAAGGGAAATTAACTTGCACTCTATCACTTCAGTCAGTTAACTGTCTTTCTGGATGTAACCTTTCATTCTTTTGCCCTTGTTCTAGTGTGTACTAAGTATTAAAGTTTTTTTTAAGTGACCCAAGACTGAAGGAACACACTTCAGCCAACGTTTATTCTCCTTTGTCCAATAATCTAGTAAATGAGTAAGATTCAGAAGGATGTGTGTTTTCCAGTGTTTTTAAAGAGAGATTATTGCATTTTCCTGGGAGTTTTGTATGAATGTAGTTTATAATCACTGGAACTGGAATAAAACCACTTCTTCATCGCATGAGAGAATTTACTGTAATGCTCCCGTAGACCAACTCTTGCATTTATTTCCATCCAGGTGTTTCTGCTGTTTGGACAGCAAGATTTTGGGAATGGTGAAGAGGTCACTAACCCATCTCCAAGACTGGTTTCTTGGTTTTTTGTTTGTTTTTGCTACTGGGGATTGAACCCAGGGTCTTTGCACTGAGCAACATTCCCAGCCCTTTTTATTATTTTGAGACAGGCTTTCACTAAGTTGTTCAGTTGCCAAGGCTGGATTCGAACTTGTGATCTCCTGCCTAGCTTCTCAGTGTACTAGGTATATAGGCCTGCACTACCACAGCCAGAGTCCCAAGATGTTTTTTTTTTTTTTTTTTTTTTTTTTGTGGGTACCAGGGTGTCGACCTCAGGACCTCGCGCGCCAGCAGGCGCCCGTGCCGCTGAGCCATCTCACCGGCCCCCCAAGATGGTTTTTAAGCTACCTCTTTCCTGCATACACCTCAGCTCCCCATCTTAGGGTAGGACCACAGGATACAATCCAAATGACTGCATTATTGCTTTGTTTTGTTTTCTAGAAGTGGTACTTTTCAGAAGATGAGTCTCTTCACTGATTTTTTTTTTTTTCTTTCCAGAAAGAGAGGTTTCTAAACGATCAGAAATAGTCTAGGTTTTAGAAAGCTAATCAAAGAGATAAATTTCCATAGTCTGTCTCCCATGCTGAATTAAGGGGAGACTAAGCAAGAACTCTAGAGCAGACTGAACCCATGAAGAAGCAAAAGCTTTTTGGATTCTGCTGGGCTGGCAGTTCCTAGGTGACTAACATAGATTTAACTTTTCCTTTTATTTGCTCAGTAAATATTACCTTGAAAAAACTCCCCCAGATATGGGAAGAGATTTATTCAAATATATATGGGTAGTATTATCCCCTAATTGGAGTATAAGGGTACTCATTTTGGGTAGATGACTCCAAACTAACTTTTTTTTTTTTTTTGTGGGTACCGGGGGGTCGACCTCAGGACCTCGTGCGCCAGCAGGCACCCGTGCCGCTGAGCGATATCACCGGCCCCTTTTTCGTATGTGGGTTCCGGGAGTCGAACTCGGGCCCTCGCGCTTGCCGGGCAGGTGCTTAAGCCGCTGAGCCATCTCACCGGCCCATCCAAACTAACTTTTATCTTCAAGTATTGTTTTATTGAACATTTAGATTGCAACTGGCTTAATAATTAGTAAAGTTCTTGCTCTTGAGTTTGTAGGCTTCTTGGGGGAAAGAGGAGTGATATATGTGTTTCTGATTGATAGACTATAAAACTTATAGAAACCCAAGGAAAAATGATTACAAGACAAGGCAGCTTCAAAGAAGAGAGATTTAAATTGGACCTGGAAGTGTGGTTGTGAAACTGTTGGAGAGTTGTTGGGGAGAATCTCAGGAGAACAGAGGGCTGGCCATTTGGATGGGAACTGGAGAGAAAAGTAGCGATTGAACATCAATTCTGTGCCATGCACCATTCTCTCTCTTTGGTCCTTTAGTGTGGTGAAGTGGGTATTGTTTTTCTTGTTTTAAAGACCAGGGTGTTCTTGTTTTAAGGAAAGAGGGCAGAAAGAGTAAGTGGCAGAGCTGGAATTCCAGTGCCTGGCTGTCTGGCTCTTGGGCTTTTCCACAGCTGCCTTCCACAGTGAGAGGTCCAGTGGGAGGTCCAGCTGAAGCCCACTGTGGTCAGCTTGGATTCTGGCACATGGGCTCGAATTTTATCTCATGGACATCCTCTAGCTTTCAGAGATTTTTGAGAAAAGAGTAAAGCAGTGTTTTTAGAAGATTAATGTGACATCTGTGTTACAGAAATGTTACATGCGCGTCACAAGTGGTAGTTTTTTTTTTTTTTGTGTGTGTGTGTGTGTGGGTACTGGGGGTCGACCTCAGGACCTCGCGCGCCAGCAGGTGCCCGTGCCGCTGAGCTATCTCACCAGCCTACAAGTGGTAGTTTTTAATTAGGAGGTTATAAAAGGGAATGTAGCCAAGATATCTGGGTATTTCAGTTTCTGCCGCATTTACAGCAGCTTGCAGTAAGTAGCTTGGTTCACTGGGCAGTGATCACAGGGCTGCTGGGGATCAGGAAAGAGCTGAATCTTAGCAGGCAAACATTGAAATGGAATGTATTTGTGAAGCAGCACGACTGGTGGCTTGTCCTTCATGTTTCCCTGCATGTTTCCCAATGGTTTGGGGAGAGTTTTTTTCTTTAACAACTACCTGAGAGGTAGATAAATGCTGTAATTTGTTTAAGAGGCTTTAATTGCCTAAATTTTGAGATGCCCCCCCATTCTCGCTTCTTAAAAATACTGTATTTTGAAAGTTGGTAATATTAAAAAATGAATTGAGATTACCCTTTTACATAATGAGACCAACTAAGATAAAATGTACATTTATTTCACTTTTTGTTACGGAGAAACAGTAGAGGGCCACTGGATAATTACTGTGTGGGAAGTAGAAAGGGATATGAATACCAGGATTTAAAGATGTGTGATTTTGTCCTAAATTTTTTACCAGTGAATTGTGTTGCTCATACGAACAGCTAGGGAGCTTACAGGGCCATTGAGTACCCAAATTTATAGCCAGGCCCTTTGATTCTCTGCTGATAATGGGCACAGGAAGGGCTGCAGTGGTTGAGCCATTGTACTAGAATTGTCTGCCACTTTGAATACAATCCAGATTTCTTGCTGTTCCTTGTGCGACCTCTAGTCCTTATTCTCTGAACTCAGTGCTCTAAAGGCTTGGTTCATAGGCCAGTGATATCAGGTAACAGGAGGTTGCACAGAAAAGGGCAGCTGACAGGCAGAAATGTAAAATTTGTCAACTAGAGAAGTTTTAACCAATGTGAAAGTCAAGTTTTTTTTTTTTTTGTAAAATAAATGCAAAACCAAAGTGTGATCTCAGTTCTCCACACTCATTTTTACCTTTAAGAGCCATTAGCCCTGGAGATCCATCCTGTTGAGTGGGAGGTTACTGGACTTTTGAGGAATGTGACTTTTCTTAGTATAGGGGATTGGAAGTGCAGAATATGACTTAAAGTTCCAGTTTTGCCACTTATTCAGAGGTTTCTAGAATTTTATATCTGAGGGATCTCCTAGCTCAGCTTTTCTTCTAGACCATGGTAATCCCTTATGACCAGACATTAGAAGTCATACCCGGATTAGTACTTGGGTTTCTTCTCCCATTTTGTATCTCTTGACCTCTGAAAGCCATTTTGTTTTGTCTGTAGCCTCTGTTTATAGATCAGAAAGGAAGACTGTCTAGGATTTCTTCCAGAGAGTGGCAGCGCATGTTGCTTGTTGGTACATTTTGGGTACGAGTTCTGGTGAGAATGCTTTCAAGCTTTGAAAGTTGGGGTCTCAAAAGGAATCTCTGGCAATGCTATTATTTAAATGTCGGAAATGTTTGATTGCATTCTTGATGTATTGCTTACACAGTTGTTAACGTTTATATATTTGTTAGGCATTTGTCATTTTTATAATTTATTAAAGAAGTGATTTAGGTTTTCTAAGATAACTAAAAAACAGAACTGGAATATCCTTTTGATACTCAGATGTAATGTCCTAGTATAGAACTTTGACTATTTTAAACTATTCAATTTTCCAGATATCCTTAAATCTTTCTCAAGGGATTCCATCTCACTCTCAAGAGATTTATCAACCTCCCTAAGGCAGTGGTTTCTAAGGTTTCCAGATTGATGGTCACAGATTATCTCCTTATACTGGTGGTAGTTAACCTGTGTTTCTTACTTTTACTGTTGCTCTATACTTCTTTTATGCACAGATGTTCAGAGTGAACGAATTATCTTTCTTGGACTCCAGGGCCGTCATCAAATGTACAGACTGTCCCATCTATAACCGTCATTTCCTCTCCCTTCTCTAGCTAAACAAGCTGAACTTTCTTTTTTTTTTTTTTTTTTTTCAATGTGGGTACTGGGAGTCAAACTCAGGACCTCGCACTTGCCAGGCAGGCGCTTATACCGCTGAGCTATCTCACCAGCCCACAAGCTGAACTTTCTATGTTTTTCTTGCAAATCTTGCTTTTTAGACTTATGATTATGTTGTATACTTGTTGCTTTGTGTTTTGCTTTGTACAGGAAGTCAATATTAGACATGTTGCCAATTAGAGCTTTCAGTTTGGAGGGAGTCTTTTGGAATAAAATGTGCTCTCTATCAGCATAACTAATTGTGGAGCATATGTAAGCTCTAGAGATGATCTTTAAAAAAATTACCATCAAAAGAATTTTGCCCAAGTCTTTTATGGACTTTAAAAGAATCTAGCCTTTGCCAGACAGTGCTAAAAGTAACAGACTAGCCCAATTAAGGCCTTTCTAGGAGGGTGGGAATCATTTACTTAAACTGAAAGTTAGGATTCTCCAAGCAAATATGATAGAAATAATCTCCTTAACCTTTTGCTAATAGCATAAGAATTAACCTTCCATTTTACAGGCCTTCTGTGATAAAGGACCATAGTGATTAGAATATGCTGAGGATGTGTTCCTATTTGTTAGTGTTTTGGAAAGTACTTTGAGTGGGCAAGGGTCAGTTTTGATGGCTTTTTGTCTTTGATGTGAAATTGGGATTTTTTTTGGGGGCATACTGGGGATTGAACCCAGCGCTTTGACACTAAGCTGCATCCTCATCCCTTTGTAGTTTTTGTTTTGAGCAGGGTCTGGTTAAGTTGTTTAAGCTGAGCTTAAATTTAGGATCCTCTTGCCTCAGCCTTCTGGAATGCCGGGATTACAGGTGTTCAACACCACTCTGGGCTGGGATCTTGACTATTAATTTAGCTGGGACAAATTTGAGTCTAGATATTTGTAAACTCCCCCACTACCAGTTCATCTTTTGCGGGGAGACTAACTGGAGTGGGGCAAAGAAAGCCTCTAATCAGGCAGTCATTGTCCTGAGAGGTTTCGTCAGACACTCTTCTCTGGGGACGTGCTCTGTTACTGTATTTGATACACTTTTCTTTTGGTGTGTGTGATGTGTATTGACTCTCTGCTAGGAAAAAGAACTGTGCTAGTGCTTATAAGCATCTGTTTATTCTCATTACTTTTCCTGAGTGAACATGCTTAATGTTAGAGGTTTGATGAATCAGTAAGGTGGTGCAGGGCAGAAGTTAAGAAATTAGATGGGAAATTACTTTTTGATGGATGCTGGGTACCTCCTGAAATGCTGCTGTTAGGAAATGTCTGTTTATACATCACTGCGGCCTCTGCCCCGGGTGCTGAGATGACCCCTGATATGGAGGCTCAACATGCGGGGATGAATTTTCTAGTGAGTAAAGAGTGTCTGGTCAGTTTTTTTCCCCCCATGAGTCATGTTAGATTACATTTAATGTTGCTGGGAATCCAGTTAGCATTATATCTCCTTGCATTAGATAGTGCCACACAATGGTTAGTGGTAAGGACTGCTTGGAGAAGCTTTTCATGAAAGTTTGTTCTTTTCTCTCTCTCCTTTTTTTTTTTTTTTTTGAGATAGGATCTCACTATGTAGTTCAGGCTGGCCTTGAGCTCATTATGTAGCCCAGGCTGGCCTCGAACTCACAGCAATCCTCCTGAGTGCTGGGATTACAGGCGTGCACCACTGCGCCCAGCTTGTTCTTTTCTCTTGAACCAGGGATGGATTCTATGTGCTTAAAGCCAAAGAGTTCCATACCCTGGGGCCAAGTCCAAGGGGAATAGAAGTTCTTTCAAAAATTGTATACTTGTATGGGAGGAGAATCAAAACTTCTTACTTCTCAGTGGACACTGCGATCTATAAATAGGGACCTAAAGATGAAGAAAACCCAACTTGCAAATGAGTAGTACTGTGGTGGTAGGGCTAGCGTGGGTCAGAGTGTTCATTTGAATCTTCAATCTCCCAATTAATCAAGTATATCAGTTATGAGGTTTCTGTTTTGCTGTTTTTCCCAAGCATGTATGCTTTGACAGGTCACTGCCTTGCATTAGAATAGTATTTAAGGCCATGGTGTTTGTATAGAAAGTGCTATAAGAGTCATGGGAGATGGGCAGAAGACGTTGTATATCTTGTTTAAAAACAACCCTGTAAGTACTCAGCGATCAGAATTAGAAACAGAATTAGCTGGTAAAATAATATCTTTGTTTATTCAAGGTGTAGATTTGTGCAAGAAAGTCAACTCTGTCCCATTCATATGCCCTGCTCTGTCCACCTGTGAATCACCTACATAGCTTCCATATGTTTGTCACTATTACAGTCCCTAGGGGGCCAGGAGTAGCTCTCAGAAAATGAGTGGAGCTCAGATTTGAAGCTACGTCAAGAGCTGATCCTGCTTGATCAGCTTTATTTATTACCAGAGCTAGGGGTTTGGGTGAGTGGGTAGGACGGGGAAGAAAAACAGGCAGTTCTGTGGTAAATAGACCCCTCCTCCTTTAATTTAGGTGCATCAGGTATTTTGACCCAGCAACAGAAAAACTCAGGTGTTTATAAAAAAAACTAATTTTTTTTCCCTGTGTATTGACTTGGACCTTTGTTCTGTGGGGAACTTTTATCACTTGAGGTCATTTTGTAAATTCTCATAGTAACTAGCCAAGCACTGTGGCTTTTGTACCTTGGTAGAGAGAGACATGTTTAGGTTATGCCCATTTTCTTCCCCGTTTTTGTTGCTGGTTTTTTCTGGGAAAGTTTTGACTTAAATGATTAGATCCTTTTAGGGCCATGGGGACTGGTGACATGTTACAGGTATGGGAGATTTTTATACCTAGACAAATTGCCAGGACAGAAGAGACAGAAAAGCTTAAACACACAGCACAAAGATTGGGAAGTTAGGTGGGAAAGTGGGGTGTTAGATGGTGTAACTGCTTTGGCCAGTGTGACTAACTCTGCCAAGATGGGACTGATTGGTGGGGTGATAGTGGGGATATAATTTATAGTTCAATCATTCATTGAAGAGGAGGATGGTTATTTTTTTTTCTTTAAAAGAATGTATGTTGCAATACATTGATTTCTTTGAAATTTATATGACGTTATTATTAATGTTTACAAACACCTGAGCTTTTCCGATGCTGGGTCAAAATACTTGACACTTCTATCTTAAAGGAGGAGAGGTTTATTTCTGTTCATAGTTTCAGAGGTTTTAGCACATAGTCAGCTGGCTCAAAGGTAGGAGCATCATGGTGGAAGGGTATGGCAGAGATAAGTTGCTCAACTCATAGTAGGGAAAAAGCTCCAGAGAAGATGAGCTAGAGTTCCTGAGGTTGTGCCCCCCATGAACTTAATGTCCTGCAACTCAGCCATACCTCCTAATAGCTGATTCAGGTATGAATTTATCAGTGGGGTAACCCATTGATGAGGTTAGAACTCTCATAACCCAGTCATCTCTCCAGGAGCCTCTTAATCCAGTTTAGTTGATGATCAAGCTTAATTGGCACATTATCTAAAGAATATAGAAAGTAACCAAGTTCTGAATTGTGAGTTACAAACAGGGACACTGACTGAGGGCAAATTATGAACAGCATGGAGGTGTTCGGTGGTGTCGAAGTGTCCCAGGGCTCAATCTTCAGCCCACTTTCTTCTCAGATGGTCTCATGGTTTTAAAGTGCTAGAATTCATGGCATGTTTATCCTGTGGCAGATTCTGTTGTAAGGGTTTTACGTTGCTTACTTCATCTTCCAGACAGCTTCCTAGTGCATCTTCACTGTCATCTTCACTTTGAAAGTGTAGTAAGCGAGGTGGAGAGCCATGATGTGAAGCTATACAGTGGCATCCTGGATGTCACTCTGAGCGGTTCTGTATAGTCTTCTTATTGCCTGTGGCTTCTCTATTCCTCCTGTCCCTTCACAGTCTCTTCTCCACGCGGCAACCAGAGCAATTTTAAACTCTTTTATGGAGTAATCACACTTAGAAATAGAATCCAGATTTGCTTCCAAATTCTTATGTGATGTAATCCTCAGCCCTCCATCTGCTCTTTGCCTTCCTCCTGTCTCTCCTGTCTCAAAGCCTTTGCCTTGCACCTGGGATGCTGTTCTCCTGAAAATATTGCTACTTTGTACCCTTAGTTGATTCAAGTATGGGCTTGAATGCACAACTTAAGGGAGGCCTACCCTGACCATCCAAGTAAAATTGCCTTGAGTCAGTCTTTGATCCCTGCTTCCTTTTTGTTCCTAAAATTATATATTTGTGTTGCTTTCCCAAATAAACCCCATGAGGTTGGGGACTTTGTCCATGTGCTTACTGGTGTCTTTACTTTTTAGTATAGTACATGGAAGTTTTAAAAAATATTTGTTAAATAAATGAATAAGTGGTGCATTGCCTTTGTTGTTAATGTTCAACATGACTTGGATAAAAACAGTGGAGAAGAAAGAGATATATAGCTAAGGGTTATAGAGCTGGGTCTTAATTGGCTTTATGTTTATTGTCAAGACTTTGCTGGGATATCTAAGAAAATGCTCAGAAAATCTTGGTTGAATGAATGCACTGTGTAATTTGTTCTGGATTCCAGACATGGGAGTTCAGAGTGGAGAGAATAGTGTGGGCTTACTTAAGAGAAAATTCTTGGAGGACTTGCAGATTTTGAAGGAGAGATTGAATATAGTCAGGCATGTAGGAATTAGGGTCTTTTTCTTTTTTTTTAAGCTAGAAGGACCACTAGGTTATCTACTTAAGTCTTCCTGTTTATAAAAGGGGAAGTTGAGCCAAGAGAGGGAAAGGATTTATCCAAAGGCACACAGCTAGCTTGTGCCAGAACCATGTCTGGAATCTGGGTATTTCAGTCCCTTTCCTCCATAGAGTGCTGCCTTCAGAGTGCAGGGGGTCATCTTGGGGCATACTAGGTGACAGAGTACAGCATGAGCAAAGGCCCAGAGGCAGAAAAGATGTTGGCTAGGGTGAGATGGAAATTGGATCATCCTCATTGAATCTGCACATATATGAAGGACCCCTGAGAGGTAAAATAGGCTGTATAAGGTGAATCAGATGCTAGAGGGTCTTGAACATCACCCTGAAGACTTTAAATTTGGAGGGAGGGAGGGAGGGGGGGAGAGAGAGAGAGAGAGAGAGAGAGAGAGAGAGAGATGTGAAAACGTTCTTTCTTTCAGTGAAGGTGACATAAAATAGATTGGAATAATCCAAATATTACCATAGTTATGAGCCTAATGGCATTCCAGTTTGGTTTTTTCCCCTGTATTTGGAAATTTATGGTGGTTTTTAGAGATGATAACATGTAATTCCCAGGTAAGATGTATGAATTCGGCTTTCTGAGAGAGTTTGAGAATAAGAAGCAGGTATTTATACTTAATTCTGTATATGGCTATAAATGACATTTTAGCATCCAGATGATAATTCCTCTAAGTAACTTGGGCTATTATAGGACGTGGGATGGAGGGTTTCATTACACTGGTGTGAAAATAGTGAGGGAGGGTTTGGGGAGGGATGAAAGGAGCAGATGGAAAATGAATGCGAGCAGCTTTCAAGAGGGCTCGGACCTCTGTGTTGGAGGAGCTGCACTGTGGCTGGGGAGCAGGCATCCAGGGACCTCAGTCTCGAACTGTTTTTAGGACACAGGAGGCTGGTGGAAGTATGACTTGCCCCCTGGGCCCACAAATGCTTTGGGCAGATGGGTTATGCTAAAGCCTAGGCCACATAAGTTTTCAACCGGAGCAGATGAAAATAGATTGATACAGCTCTTACCAGGCCAGTGAATTGGCACAGGATATGATACTTAAGCTTTTTCCATCCTCAGGAATCCTTTTCCATCTCTATGGAAAAACTTTGAAAGTCAGCATGAAAGTGAGAACACAGACCTTTAGGTAATATGTCATACTGGATCTGAAAGTTGGGGCTGCAGAAAAAATTCTGGAGCATTCAACCTTCAACAGATATTTACTGAGCAGCACCTACTAAATACCATATATTGTGCTGAGTACTGAAGCATCAATCATTTGATCATATTGAACCATATGTTATTGATAGAATATTAATATTTGATTCTATTTCATGGGAAGAGTTTTAGCCCCAAGGGTTATATAGTTTGGTACAGTAAGTTCCGACTTAGGAACCAGTTCCATTCTGGGAGAACATTAGTAAGTTGGATTTATTCATAAGTCTGTCCAAAAAAAAAAAAAAAACCAAAAACCCCAAACAAACCACATCACCACTGCGTTTCCTATTGCTTCTTTTCCTATTGCTTCCTGTTGCCCTGGGCTCTGACTGAGCACTGCACTACTGTACACTCTCCACTGTACGGTAAACGCACAGCAGCACAACTGTGACGGTGTTCAGCAAACACGTGAGCTCCTTCCTCGATTTGTTGCCCTCTACCTAATGCAAGGTCCGTTCCTATCTGTGATGGTTCACAACTGGAATGTTTGTAAGTCGGGAACTTACTCTGTCTCTATGTCTATCTCTACATCTATTTGTTTGTAGTACTGGGGATTGAACCTAGAGCCTTCACACTGAGCTACATCCTCAGGGCTTTTTTAAAAAATTGAGAAGACTCTCACTAAGTTGCTAAATTACCCGGGCTGGACTCAAACTTGCAGTCCTCCTGTCTAAGCCTTCCAGAGTAGAGTGCTGGGATTGCATGAGTGTGGTACTACTCCCAGTTATGGCTTAGTCTGCAAATCCACAGTTATTTCGGAATGTTCATTTGTGTTTGTATTTACTTGTTGAATGTTTATTGGGTAAGAGGCAGTATTCTGGGTACTGAGGTAATTTGGAAGGTGAACAAGAATTAATGAGAGTCCTCAACTGGTTGGCTAGATTTACCTCGAAGATCTGGCAGCCCTGCAGTTTACTGGGGTTCCTAGCTGGAAGGAGAGTGTAGTGAGTAGTAATGTACCCCCTTTATCTTGTTTTGTCCACTCTGGGCCACCCCTCCCCCTCTTATCACTGCTTCCTGACCCCAACCTTAAAATTTAAGAGCCGTGATGGCTAGGGATGTAGCTCAGTGGCATATGTGGGGCCCTGGGTTTGATCCCCAACAAAAAAATAAGAGATATGAAAATTAGCTCCTAAGCATTAAGTTTGGAAAGCACCATTAGGGCAGTACTTCCCTAATGAAATCTTGAAGTTAGAAATCTTTCCAGGAGAACCTCTGCTGCCTCAGTGATCCTAAAGAAGAGCATGTGATCTTTTCTTAATCCTGTGCAGGTTGCTTTTATTTATCCTGAGGACGCAGGGCATGCAGTGCTTGGTATTTCTCATGTTCCTCTTCACTGCTGTCTGCTTCACTGGCTCCCTTTGGAGGTGCTGGCAGGGGCATGGTGTCTTGTTTTCTTGGAATGAATGACACAAACAAGGAGATTTTCCCATCATTTGGAAGGGCATCTGCTCAGAACAAAGAGAGGGAAGAGAAGATGAATGCAGAAGAGGAGTGGGGTTTTCTTCTTTTTGCCTTTGGATTGCCAACTGGAGTGAGATCGCTGATTGTTTTTCCCTCCTTTACTTAGCATTTGGAGTCAGCTTGTACACTCTCTGAGGTTGCCTCTTTTACTCGCTTTGTGTCTATGAGCTCCTTTTAGAAAACTACAAAATAGAAAATAGTCTTTGTCTTCAACTTTAAGTTGGTTCTTTAAAAAAATGTGCATTGTAATACATTCTAAAAAAAAAGCTTTACTTTCCCAATAGCCAGAGATCACCACTGTTTTTAATATTTTAGTGCATTTCCTTATAGGTCTTTCTCTAGAGGTAGGCAAATATATATGTTTGTATTATTTTTCTAACAGTGTAAGATTATACTTTACAGACTATTTTTCATTCTGTATTATTTTTCAATTATCTCTACTTTTCCAATTTAGTATATTTTTATTTTGATTAATGCTCAGATAATACTTAGGTTTACCCATGTCTTCATTCAAATTGCTATAACAAAATACCTTAGACCAAGTAATTTAAAAATAACGAAGTCACTACTCACAGTCCTGGAGGCTGGGAAGTCCAAGATCAAGGGTCCGGCAGATTTGATGTCTGTTCTTTGTAGATGTCCCCTAGCCGTGTTCTTACATGTCACAAGGGACAAACAGGCTCCCTCCAGCCTCTACAAGGGTACTAATCCCATCTTCCCAAAGTCCCTACCTCTTAATACTTTAATGTTAGGGATTAGATTTTTAACATACGCATTTTGGAGAGATGCGATCATTGAGACCATAAGACCTGTTGCCCCTCAAAAGTTCTTATCATTGTTTTCCATATCACTACCAAACCTGTAATCATATACTGTATCTGGTTGTTATGTCACTAAATTTTAAATCAAATCCAGTCCTTTTTTGTATGAGACTATATTGTTGAAGAATTATCCTTAATGGGTACCTTTAATTGACTGAGGGAGTTTATAAAAGTCATCTAATTTTTGCTATAATTCCGAGAAGCATGTTTTCTTCCTTATTTTTGTTTATTCTTCCTTCAGTATCTCAGCTATTCCCAGGGCTTCAGCAGTTACCTTTATGTGAGAAATATGTCATCTCCATCTTAGTGGTCACCTTAAGAATAGAGACTTGAGGGCTGGTGAGATAGCTCAGCAGCGTAAGCGCCTGCCTGGCAAGCTCGAGGGCCCGAGTTCGACTCCCGGAACCCACATACGAAAAAAGGGCCAGTGATATCGCTCAGCAGCACTGGCTCCTGCTGGCGTGCGAAGTCCTGAGGTCGACCCCCCGGTACCCACAAAAAAAAAAAAAAAAAAAGGAATAGAGACTTGAGCCAGGTGGCTTGGGTTCAAATTCCTTCTGCACCACTTCCTGTACATGTTCCTAGACACGTCCTTAACCTTTCTGTGCCTCAGTTTCCTAATCTGAAATATGACATAATAATAGTACCTACCTCATAAGGTTGTTGTGAAATTAAACAAATTGCGACTATGCTTAAAAGATGATGTGGCATGTAGCTAGTGTTACTGGCAACCTAGATAGATAACCCACAGGCACCTCAGACTTCTCACAGCCAATATTTATCTCTGTAAAGCCACTCTTCCTCCTGTATTCATCCACTTCTTTAGTGATATCAGAGTCACCTCTGACTTCTCCTCTCAGCAATCCTGTTCGAAGTCTTACCAGTTCTGCTTCCCGAACGTGTCATGGGTGAGATTACTCCTTACTGTCTTGCTGCCTCCAACCCTAGACCATCTTTTGTTGGAATTCGGCTTTTATGTCTCAGAATGCCTACCTCTGGGTGTTGTTCAGTCTTCCAGGCTGCTCTATGAGTGAGCTTTCTAAATTACAACTTAATAATGATACTTCTTTGCTGAAAGGCCTTTCCTTTTTAAATTGAGGGATAACATAAAGTGTACAGTAATAAGCATATTGTCTAGTAGATTTCACCATTGATATGCATCCAAGTCACTACCAGTCAGATGAAGTACAGAACATTTCTAGCACCCTAGAAGGTTGCTTCATGCCTCTTTCCCAGATAACACCTGCATTCCCACCCCTAACCACTCTTCAGTTATCATTTGTTTTGCCTTTTCTTGATCTTGGTGTAAATGAATCACAAAAGCTCTTTATTGATTTTTCTTTCACAGGATAACGCCATCCTTTCGCGTAACATTCAAAAGTCTTTGTCGTTTAGCTTTTACTTCAGGTCCTCCATGCATGCCCAACCCTTCTGGCCATGCCTGAATCACATGTAGCTTACCAGCATAACAGGCTCATTTTTTTCCTTCCATGTGTTTGTAATTCATATTTTCTTGCCCTTCTGAATTCCTTCCCTGGCAAATTCATCCTTCAAAGCTCAGCTCCTGAATCGAGCCCATCTCTGCATTTTGGAGGCAGGATTGTTATAGTTAGTTGCTCGTTTATACATCTTTCTCCTTTACTCTTTGCTTTCATGAGTCAGTGGATGATAGGGCATTTCTCCTTTAATTGGTTAGTTGAATTTTACACATGTAGTTCACGTTCATTCTGGAAATTAGGAAGTTAAAGCAAAAAAAAAAAAAAAACCCCGCCAACAATCATTATACAGAGATAATCATTGTTTACATATAAACCAAATTATATACCAACACTTTTTTTTTTTTTTTTTTTTTTTGAGACAAGGTCTTTCTGTGTAGTTCAAACTGGCCTTGAGTTTACTATGTAGCCCAGGCTGGCCTCAAACTCTCAGTGATCCTCTTGCCTCAGCCTCCCAAGTTCTGAAATTACAGTTGTGTGCCACTACGCCCAGATTTATATGGACAGTTTAAAAAATATACATTCACAAAATGCTAAATCTTTATACTTTAATCTCTGTTATTTATGTTTAGGTCTCTCCCCAATTTTTAAACTACCATGGAAGTACTGTGGAGAAGTGCTTCCCTGGAATCGCTGTCATAAACATCTTTATGCCTGTATTTTAATGTAGTTCCCCCATCATTTTATAAGCACATGTTTCTAGAAGTAAAATGGTAAAAGAAATGAACATTTTTATTGTTCTTGATGTGCTTAGCCAATTGCCCTCTGGAAGGTCTTTCTTCTGTGTCCTTTTGGCCAGGGTAAGTGAGAGTGCTCATTTTTCACCATCTTTGTCAAACTGAAAGTAATAATACTTGCAAATCCGATAAGACAAAAATGGTATTATATTGCTGTTTTACTTTGTATTTCTTTGATTACTACTGAGGTTGAGTATTTTCTCCTGTGTTTAATGGCCAGTTAATTTCCATAGTATGTCTTTTGAGATTTACATGTTCATGTATTTATTTTTTAATTGAGAAATTAAAATTGCATATATTTATGATATACAATGTGATGCTTTGATTGGTACACATCATGGGATGGCTGAATCAAGCTAACATATGTATTACCTCACATACTTAAGTTTTTTTTCTGCTGTACTGGGGATTGAACCCAGAGCCTTGTACAGGGTGGGCAAGTACTCTACTACTAAGCTACATCCTCAGCTCTTTAAGATTTTTTATGTTGAGACAAGGTCTTGCTAAGTTGCCCAGGCTGGCTTTCAAGTTTCCATCCTGCTGCTTCAGCCTCCCAAGTAGCTGGAGTTACAGGTGTGTGCCACCTGTACCTGGCCATACTTATGATAATTTTGTGATGAGAACATTTAAAACTACTCTTTTAGCAGCAGTTGTCGAACAGCTGCAAGCTTGAACTTTCCACTACTCAAATAGCAAAGTTTGAAAAAAATCTGCTCTGTGTTTATAACTTTGCTTAATAGTCGAACCAGAAATCTGACTTGAAAAACCTAAGTGGAGGGTGTATCATGTGTCACCTCTTGCTGTGGGCAGAAAGGGGTGATGCTTCAGCCTAAGTGCTGCTCTCGCCCAGACAACATTCAGTATTTGTGTTAGGGTGTTAGAACATTCATCGTTTTGCTTTTCTTTTTCTTTTTTTCTCTTTATTTGGCTAAATTATCACAACCATAGCTCCAAAGAAAGTTAGTGATGCCAGCAGTAAAGCTAAGAGGAAAACTGTGAGAACCATGATAGAGTTAAAGAAAGAAATCAGTGTGAAATTTTTAAAGTCCTGGAAAAATGAATTTATAAGTGTAATTTTTGGGCTGCAGAACCAATTATTTAGTTTCACATTATTTCTTATTAGAAAAATACGTTCAGTTCTTAAACTTTTTAGTGTTTGAACACGAATTTGGAATGAATTGACTTTGACAAACGAGGTATCACTGTATATGATTTATTGTTATTAATCATAGTCACCATGATGTCCAGTAGATCTGTTGAACTTACCCCTCCTAACTGAAATTCTGTATCTCTTGACCAATATATCCCCAAATCCCCCAACCTTCATGTCTAGTAACTACCACCTTATTTTACTCTGTGTTCCTGGGAGTTCAGCTTTTTGTAGATGCTCCATAATCGAGATCATAAGGTGGTTTGCTTTCTATGTTTGGCTTGTCTCAACATATGGTCCTCCAGTTTCATCTATATTATAGGAAATGACACCATTTCTTTTTATTTTTTATTTATTTTTTTGAGACAGGGTCTCACTCTGTAATTCAGGCCAGCCTTGAACTCACTATGTAGCCTAGGCTGGCCTTGAATCAAGGCAATCCTCCTGCCTCAGCCTCCCAACTCTGCCTCCCGAGTGCTGGGATTATAGGCATGCGCCACCATGCCGGGTGCCAGCATTTCTTTCTAAAGGCAGAATAGCATTGCACTGTATTTCTATGCCACATTTTCTTTATTCATCTGTTGATGGACACTTAGGCTGAGTCCATATTTTGGCACCTGTGACTAATGCTGCAGTGAACATGACAGTGCTGGTATCTCTTTAAGCTACTGATTTTATATTCTTTAGATATATTCCCAGAAGTGGGAAATATGTTAGTTCCATTTTTAATTTTTTGAGAAACCTCCATTTTGTCTCCATAATACCTGTATAATTTACATTCCCACCAGCAGTGAATAGTACAGCATTCCCTATTCACCATATCCTTGCCAACACTTGTCTTTGGTCTTTTTGATAATAATTATTCATGCGGGCCAGTGATATAGCTCAGTGGCATAAGTGCCTGCCTGGCAAGCACAAGGTCCTGAGTTCGACTCCCGGTACCCGCATATTAAAAAAAAATATTATTCATGCACCTGTTGGCCATTTGTGTGTCTTCTTTTGAGAACTGTCTATTCAGGCCCTTTGTCCATTTTTAAGTCAGGTTATTGTTTTCTCACTATCAAGTTGTTCGAGTTCCTTAGATAGTTTTGATACTAACCCCTTATCAGGGTATATATTCATATGTTTTTATATTTTATTTTACCAACTATTTTAATGTTAAGGATATTAGTTGGTATCATATGTACTACAGGGATTTTTCCAGCCATTTGTCTTTTAACTTTATTGTTAAAATAAATATTTTGAATAATTTCTGTAGTGAAATTCATCAGTCTTTTTTTTTTATTTTAAAGAGAAAAAACAATAAAATCTGATACAAAATTTCCAAACAAAATAGTAGAAGAGTAACAGTGGTTAGTACATTGGTTATTGTTATCTTCAAAGTAGTTACTCAGATTACAAGGTATGGGCATGAAAAATTGATCAAACAATATAAGCACAAACCTTTCTTTTCAATGAACTAATAGAACTTAGTAGTATAGCTATCTTAACTAACATATATATATATTTTTTTTCCTTTTCCCTTCCTTCTTTTCTCCTTTCTCCCATCCCAATTTCTCTTTCCTTTTCAACAGTTTCTTCCCATTTCCTAATATCTATTGTGCGTTTTGGATCTTATTTACTCTTTCAGCTTCTTACACTAGGGAGACAATATGATGTTTACACATGCGAGACTGATTTATTTCACTTATGAGTATGGTCTCAAGTTGCATCTGTTTACCTATAAAAGCCTCAAGTTTATCCTTCTTTATGGCTGAGTAGTACTCCATTGTATAAAAATACCACATCTTTTTTGTCCATTCCTCTGTTGATGGGCATTTGGGTTGTTTCCAAGATTTAGCTATTACAAATTGTGCTGCTGTAAACATGGGTGCACATATATCGCTGTGGTATGATGTTTTAAATTCTCCTGGGAAGATACCCAGAAGGGGAATAGCTGCGTGGAATGGGACCTCTAATCCTAGTTTTTTGCGGAATCTCCACACTGATTGCCACAGTGGTTGCACCAGTCTACATTCCCACCAACAGTGGAGAAGGGTTCCTTTTCCCCCACAGTCCCACCAGCATTTGTTATTGGCTGATTTCTTGATGATAGCCCTTCTTTTTGGGGTGAGATGGAATCTCAGTGTTGTTTTAATTTGCATTTCTTTTTTTTTTTTTGTGGATAACGGGGGTCGAACTCAGGACCTCGCGCGCCAGCAGGCACCCGTGCCGCTGAGCATCACTTTTTCCGTATGTGGGTTCTGGGAGTTGAACTCGGGCTCTCGCACTTGCCAGGCAGGCACTTACGCCGCTGAGCCATCTCACCAGCCCTAATTTGCATTTCTTGAATGACCAGTGATGTTGAACATTTTTTCATATATTTATTTGCCATTTGTATTTATTCATCTGAGAATTGTGTATTCATCTCAGATGCCTATCTTTGCACTGGGTTTTTGAATTTGGGGGGGGTCTGATTTTTTTTTCAATTCTTTATATGTTCTAGATATAAGTCCTTTGTCTGAGGGACTGTTGGCTAAAATTTTTTCCCACTCTGTGGGTTGTCTTTTCACTCTGTTGGTGATTTCTTTTGATGTGCAAAAGCTTTTTAATAAGATGAGATCCCAGTTGTTGATTGGAGTATTTCCTGTGCAGTTTGGGTTTTGTTCATGAAGTCTCTGCCTACACCTATGTCTTCAAGATTTCTACCTACTTTCTCTTCCAGTAGGTTCAGTGTTTCTGTTTTTTTGTTTTTTTTTAATGTGGGTACCGGGAGTCGATCTCAGGACCTCGCGCTTGCCAGCAAGTGCTTGTGCCGTTGAGTGATATCACCAGCCATTTTTTTCCTTTATGTGGGTTCTGGGAGTCGAACTCAGGACCTCGTGTTTGCCAGGCAGGCACTTATGCCGCTGAGCTATCTCACTGGCCCCAGTGTTTCTGTTTTAATGTTTATATTTTTGATCTATTTTGACTTTAGTTTAGTGCAGGGTGATAGGCATGAGTCTAGTTTTAGTCTTCGGCATGTAGACAGCCAGTTTTTCCAGCCCCATTTATTAAAGAGGCTATCTTTCTTCTAGTGGACATGTTTGGACCCTTTGTCAAAGATAAGGTGGCTGAGTGTGTTTGTAGTTGTGTCTGCATCTTGTAATCTGTTCCACTGATCCTCAGGTCTGTTTTTTTTGCCAGTACCATGCTCAATTTATCACAGTAGCTTTGTAGTATAATTTCAAGTCAGGGATTGTGACACCTCCTGCCTTGCCTTTGCTGCCCAGAATTGCTTTTGCTATTCTAGGTCTCTTCTGTTTCCAAATGAATTTTAGGAATATTTTCTCTTGGTTCAGCTTTGGTAGTTCATATGTATCTAGGAATTTACCCATTTCTTCTGAATTTTCCATTTTATTAGAGTACAGGTTGTCAAAGTCGTTACTGATGATCTTACGGATTTCAGTAGAATCTGTTGATTTTACCTTTTTCATTTTTAATTGCATAGATGTGGGTCTTTTCTTATTTTGGTAAGATTAGTTGAGTTTTTATATTTTGGTTATTCTTTTTTTTTTTTTTTTTTTGTGGGTACCGGGGGGACGACCTCAGGACCTCACGTGCCAACAGGCACCCGTGCCGCTGAGCGATATCACCGGCCCCTTTTTCGTATGTGGGTTCCGGGAGTCGAACTCGGGCCTTCGCGCTTGCAAGGCAGGCGCTTAAGCCTCTGAGCCGTCTCATCGGCCCTTTTTTTTTTTTTTTTTGTGGGTACCGGGGGTCGACCTCAGGATCTCGCACGCCAGCAGGCGCCTGTGCTGCTGAGTGATATCACTGGCCCCTTTTTTGTATGTGGGATCCGGGAGTCGAACTCGGGCCCTCGCGCTTGCCAGGCAGGCACGTAAGCCGCTGAGCCATCTCACCGGCCCCTATTTTGGTTATTCTTTCAAAAAAACCAATTCATTGATTCTTTGCATAGCATTTTTAGTCTCAGTATCATTAATTTCTGCTCTGATCTTTATAATTTCCTTCCTTGTACTATCTTTGGGTTTAGATTTTTCTTGCTTTTCTAGGACTTTGAGGTACATCATTAGGTTATTTGAGCTTGCTCTGTTTTTCTGATGTGGGAATTTATTACTATAAGTTCCCTCTTGGGACTGCTTTCATTGAGTCCCATAGGTTCTGGTATATTGTAGTGTATTATCATTTGATTATAGAAACTGTTTAATTTCTTCTTTAATTTCATCTATTACCTGGTGATTATTCAAGAGGGTATTGTGTAATTGCATGTGTTTGCATAGTTTCTGTGGTTTCTTTTGCCGTTGATTGCTAGTTTCAGTGCACTATGATCTGATAATATGCATGGGATAATTTTGATCCTTTGGATTTACTTAAGAATGCTTTATGAGCTAGTATATGGTTTGTTTTGGAGAAAGTCTCATGTGCTACGGAGAAGAATGTGTGTTCTACTGTTGTTGGATAGAACACTGTAGATATCCATTAAATCCATTTGTTTGAAGTTTTGTTGGCTTTTTGTCTGGTTGATCCATCCATTTGTGACAGTGAGGTATTGAGGTACCTCATTACAGTTGTATTGAAGTTTATCTGATTTTTCATGTCCATCAGTGTTTGTTTTATGAAGTTGGGTATGCAAGTATTTGGTGCATGTGTGTTTATAATTGTTACCTCTTCCTGTTGAATTGTTCCCTTAACCAATTCACAATTCTTGAGACAATTCTTGGTCTCTTCTGATTAGTCTTGGCTTGAAATTCACTTTTTCTGAAATTAGGATAGCTACTCCTGCTTTTTTTCTTAGTTCCTGTTGCAAGGAATAATGTTTTCCATGTTTTGATTTTTAATCTGTGAGTTTCTTTATGAATTAAATGTTTCTTATGTATTGCATATTGTTGGGTTTTGTTTGTTGATCCATTCTGCCAACCCGTGTCTTTTGTTTGGGGAATTGAGGCCTTTTACATTGAGAGTTATTACTGAGAGATTACTAACTTATTCCTGCCATTGCATTGTTTTTCTATTGCTGATTTCCTTATTTGTTTTTTCTTTTGTTTAGCTGCTCATTCGGCCAGATGTAGTCATTCTTTTTGACTTATTGGCAGTGTTGGCTCCTTTTTCTTTCTTTCTTTCTTTCTTTCTTTCTTTCTTTCTTTCTTTCTTTCTTTCTTTCTTTCTTTCTTTCTTTCTTGATATCCTTCAGAATTTTTTGTAATGCTGGGTTGGTGGTCATGACTTTCTTGAGGTGCTCCTTGTCATGAAAGTACCTTATTTTTCTTTCAATTTTGAAGGAAAGTTTTCCAGGATACATAAGTCTGGGTTCAAAGTTGTTATCTTTTAGGGCTTGAAACACTTCAGTCTAAGCCCTCCTGACTTTTAAGGTTTGTGTAGATAAGTCTATTGTGATTCTAATGGGTTTACTTTTATATGTCATTTTTTGCTTTTAAGATTTTTGTCCTTATGATGGACTTCTGATACTTTGAGTATGATGTGCAGAGAGGTTCTCTTTTGGTTGTGGCTATTTGGGCTTCTATATGTCTTGCTTATCTGTATGTTTATTTCTTTCCCTTTGGTTTGGGAAGTTTTTGCCATTATTTCTGTAAACAGGTTTTATTATGCCATTTGTGTTATCTTCTGATTTTTCACTTACTCCAATTACTTTTAGTTTAGTCTTCTTTTATTCATCTAGCAACTGTTGGATCAGTTTTTCAGGTTCTCTTCTTGCTTTTAGGATGCCTTTTGAGTAGTTGGTCTTTGAAGGCATCATTGTCTTCTAGTTCTGAAATTCTGTCCTCACATTGGTTGCTTCTGCTGCCCATACTTCCAATATATTTCTTAATCTCCTGTATTTCTGGTTGAAACCCTTTCGTGGACTCTTAATTCTTTGCTAAACTAATCATTCATGTTTCGTATCATTTTGTTTAGCTCATTTAGCTTTTTATTGGTGTCTTCTGAAAGCTCCTGGATCATTTTGGCTATTATTTCCATGATTTGTTTGATTATATTTTCTGTGATCTTGCTGAGTACTTCTTTGATCTGTTTTTTAACCTCCTCTGCTATCCTTTCAAGTAATTCAGGTATGTGGCTTATACTATTCTGTCCCTCATTGATCCCTGGATTAGCTTCAGGGAGAGTTGGGGATTTGGAGAGGCATTTTGTTGACTTGTCTTTCCCATGCTTCTATTGTTTGTTTGTATGGTTTTGACTTGAGGTTTGTGCACACTTATAGTGTAAAGACTTTGTTATTAGTATAAAGATCTCTTTAGTTGCTTTTCAGTGATGTACTTTGGGTGAGGCTAACTATAGTCCTTTGCCTCAGCCCTAAGATCTGACCACTTTGGTTAATTTGGGAGGGGAAGATGCAGTGTAATTAGAACAAAAGCCATGTTCTCTGGGGATGTACTCTAGTATTGTTGATGCCACAAAGGTAATCTGAGTGTTGGTTTACTACCATAAGAATCAATTGTGTACCTCCTTAACTCTAGAGAAGAAATCCACAATTATGGTGTGAACATTAAGACAACCCAGGCGTTGACTTACAGCTAATATGTACTAAATGCAAGAGCTATATTTCTGTTAATGCTAGAAAAGAATTCAATAGTAATTTTACAGGATTAACTATCAAAAGATTAACAAAGCTTTATAGTTATACTATTAATGATACAGGTTTGGGAGCAGGGGAATGCAAGAGGAAAAATTTAAAACCTTAGACTATATGATATGAGGAGGAGGAGAGAGAAATGGTACAAAGGATCCAAAGGGAGGAGAAAGATGCTTCTAGAATTTGGTAAAGGTAAGAGAAAAAACTGATGAGAAGTAGAAAATAAAAGAAAATGAGTGAGAAACAACAAGAAATTATAGATGGAATAAAAATAGGAGAGAAAAAAAGGTAAAAAATTAAAAGGAGGAAGAGGAAAAATAAAAAAAGGAGTAAGAAAAAGAGATAAAAAGCAAGGAAGAAGGACAAAGGAAAATTCCTCAAGTCCCTATAAACTGGTGAAGAAGAAAGAGGGAAAGGAAAAAAAAAAAAGAAAGAAAGAAAACAAAAGCAAAACAAAACAGAAAACTAAAAGCAGCACACATATTCACAAAAAACAAAAACAGAAAACAAACAGAAAGAACACCAAAACCAAAAAGGCCAAAAGGCAAACCAAAAAAAAAGAGAAAAAAGAAAGAAGTTTCTATGTAATTTTGAATGTGTGGTTTTCTTCCAGGATCTACAATTTTGGAGCAGTGTCCAAGTCAAGACGTGTCGCTGTTCATGCTGGCAGATAAAACAGATCTGTGTCAGGTATGGTTACTATCAGACAGTAGGATTAGGGCAAGGGCACCAATGCTGCAATTTTCAACTCCAGAACAATTCAGGTCGAACCTGGCCTCTGTCTATGGAGGTGGGGCCCATGAAACCCCTTGGGAGGAGTCTCTTTTCAGCCTGACTCCAGCTCCCTGACCGTGGCTGTGTCTCCCCCAGTCACAGTGGGAATGTAACACTGGGAACCCTGAGTTGAAGCCATCCTATGGTTGCTCTGAGTCTTGGGTTCAAACAGTCAGCCCTACCCTGGAATGGCATCCAACCAAGCATTTCCTCTAGGAGATATGGTGGGTGCTTGGACTACAGCCACCAGCTGTTGGCTGTCGAAGGACTCACATGGGAGCAGAATTCTCTAGTTGCATCATCATGTTCCTTTCTGAAGCCTCTGGGGTTCCTCAGCTTTAACTTTGTCTTTGTGGATTCGGTCTCCTTTTCCCATAAGCCACAAGCTGGCAGCTGGGGAGAGAGTGCACGCTGTCCCTTTCCTTCTCTGTGTTGTGTTCTGTCTCTTCAATTTCTCGGCAGGTTTTAATTTTCCTGTCAGATCCTTCCTGGTTCCTCAGGATCTGCTTCTCTCTTTTTACTTCCCCAAGTTGTTTTCCTGTGTCTGGATTCCAGATCTCGGACAGGCTGAGTTGTTGTTGCTTACCACTCTGCTATTTCTCCTTCTATCATTTCTTGACAGTTTGCTCCTATTAAACTTTTAATTATAGATTTTAGGCCATTTGTTGTAAGACTTCTATTGTTTGTAGGTGGTTCTCTGAGCTGCATTCCTTTTCTTTGTTGTCATCTTGTGTACCTTTTAATCTATTTTCTTTCATTTAATAGTATATTTCTGAGCCAGGCATGGTAGCACACATCTGTACTCCCAGCACTAGGGACATTGAGGCAGGAGGATTGCCACAGGTTCAAGGGCAGCCTGGTCTACATAGTGAGTTCAAGGCCAGCCTGAAATACTTGGTAAGAGCCTGTCTCAAAAAGTATATTTCTGTATTTTATAACTTGTTCTATACCATCACTTCTATTTTTATTACACTCATCTACTCATTGATTTTATCTGGCCTAGTGTTTCTACTGTCTCTTTTTCATTGTGATAGTCTGTTTCATCTCTTTGAGAATCAATATCAGCAATTCTGTAAATTGGATAACAAATGTTGAGTGTTTGCTCTGAGAAGGGCATTCTATTACAGGCATTAGCTTTGCTCTTCTTTTCTACCTTAACGTGTTCCCACTGGCTTGAACTGCCAGTGGTGTATGCAGGACCGTTCCGTCATGTAGCTTGTACTGGTGGTGGTAGAAGTGGTACAAAATGCATGGGACAGTCATGCATGTACTCTGGTGGTTCAGGCTGCCTGGCAGTGAGAATTATAGCCCCCTTATGAGCGTGTTAAGCTTTTTATTCCCCTTTAACTGCTTATACCTTTTTGGTATTTATTTATTCTTCTGATTTTACTGTTTGATCTTCCTTTCATAGTTTCAGACTGTTTTGTTTGTACTGTATTTACTGAGATTTGTGAGAAATCCTTTTTAATATATCAAGATCTCATTTCTAGCTCACTATAAAGGATTAAGGAATGGAGACACTTTTTATTTTGTGATGTGATTTTAACCACTGATCACCTACAATAAAGAGCTAAAAATTAATACCAAAATATAAGTGGATTCACAGGCAAATCAGAAGCCATGTGGCATGTGTGGGATTAAAAATAGAATGGCAAGAGTTTAGATGTAGAAGAACTACGAGCAGAAGCGTTTGAGGAGGCTGCATGGAGAACAAAGTGCATAATCTTAGATTTTGGCGGCCAAGATTTGGAGGGTTGGCAGAATTTGACTTAATGTGGAGGAAGGGACAATGACTACTTGGGAAGAATATCCTGAAGTACAAAGGTGGGAAATGTTTTATAAGACCAGATTCATTTGTTCCTATCTGTAGGCTCTGCTTCTACCAATGGTGTTCGCTGTGTGCTTCTCAGAGTGGTGCTCTGCCCAGTGGTCCCACGAGTCTGGTGTTGTTTTTGGCTGTAATGACACTGCCCTCTGTTTGCCTTCTTCTGGGGATGGAGTGATGTCCTCCCAGCCAGCAACTTCTTGAGTACTGAACCAACTTCTTGAGTACTGAACCAACTTCTTGAGTACGGAATTGCCTCGTAATATGTTTGGGCTGCTTCTAGGTCCTTCCTGTTTGCTGTCTCAGCTTGGAAATCCCCACCCTTCTCTAGTCCTTGTATTCCAGGTTGCTTTTCCATAAATGTTCATAGTAATCCAAGCACTACCCTCATCGTCCTCATGTCCTCTGAAACCTCTTGTCTTTGTTGTTGTGTGGCCATAGTCTCCTGTACTGGAGCCTAGAAGCCATCACATGCAGTGAGGAATGAGGTATGTGGGATTGTGTAGAAGGGTTAGTAGGAGCCAAAGCTGGCCATATAGGTATGGGCTGTGTTTTTCGGGGGACTCAATTCATTCCATAGTGTGTTTTTTGATTTTGAGTGCTCCATAATTTATTTAATCAGACCTGTCTTGATGCACACTTAAATTTTCAGTTTCTTTGAAATTGAACATAATTATCCACAAATAAACCTAATTAATTATTAAGTTTTAATTTTGATAATGCTGCCAATTTGATGGGAGATACACATAGAGCAGTGCTTTTCAGACTGGAGAAATTTTCTACATCTTTGACTTCCTATGTCCACTTTCCAAAAGTTCATCTGTCTGACAATACACTTGTACCAAAGTGTTTCCTTTCCTGGTTACTTTTCTTCCACTTTACAAAATGAAGACATAGTCATTAACTCATCTTGAGTCTTGCTATTTGCCTAGTATATGAAAACCTTCAGCTTAACAAACAAAGGCATAATTAGAAATATTTTAAAAGTGAATGGGTAAACTCCTTCTCCAGGTCAGATGGTTTGCAATTCTTTTTTTTTTTTTTTTTTTTTTAATTTTATGTGGGTACCGGGAGTCAAACTAGGACCTTGCACTTGCCAGCAGGCACTTGTGCTGCTGAGCGATGTCACCGGCCCTTTTTATCCTTTATGTGGGTACCAGGAGTTGAACTCAGGACCTTGTGCTTGCCAGGCAGGCGCTTATGCCACTGAGCTATCTCACCAGCCCCTTCAATTCTTGCTTTTAACAAAATTTTCAGAATTGTCAATGGGTAAATGTTTAAAAATACTTTTCAATGAGAAATAACTATATGATTTGTACATATAACTCTGAAAGAGCTCAAAGATTGACTGATACAGCTATAGCACAATTTATTTCATTTCCATCTAGTTATTTCTGTGAACAAAGTTTCTTGAGGCTTGCAACTATAAAAATAAAAAATTTATGCATATTAATGAAATTTCACATGTAATCTTTGATAGTATCAACTTATAATGTAGTTATGTATTTTCTTTTTTATTAATGCATGTTTGTATTAGGGAATTGGTGCATGCATATAACATATTTTGAGTTTTTTCAATCCCTTTCTTCCCTCCCCCTTCCCCTGACTCCCTTCCCTATCTCCAAGAGTCTGCCTTCTAGTTTCCTATCATCTCACCTTTATTTTATTTATTGATTTATTTATATTTTAGGTTTCTTACATAAGAGAAAACTGATATTTAACTTTCTGAATTTGACTTACTTCACTTAGCATGATGGTCTCAAGTTCCATCCACTTTCCTGCAAATAACGTGATTTCATTCTTTTTTATGGTGGAAAAATACTCCATACTCTTTGGAATAATATTCTTTGTATGTATACTGCATTTTCCTTGTCCATTCATCTGCTAATGGGTGTCTACGCTGTTTCCAGAGCTTAGCTGTTGTGAATTGAGCTGCTATAAACATGAGCATGCATATATCATTGCAGTACAAGGTCTTTAATTTTTTTCCAAAATATACCCAGGATAGATATAGTTGGGTCAGGTGGTGTTTCTACTTTCAGTCTTTTGAGAAATCTCCATACTGATTTCCACAGTGGTTTTACTAGTTCATATTGTCACCAACAATGTAGAAGTGTTCCCCTACCCCCACCCTCACCTGCATTCATTGTTTTTTGTATTCTTTTTTTTTGTGGGTACTGGGGGTCGAACTCAGGACCTCACTCGCCAGCAGACGCCCGTGCCGCTAAGCGATATCAACGGTGCTTTTTTCGTATGTGGGTACCGGGAGTCAAACTCAGGACTTCGCGCTTGCCAGGCAAGTGCTTATGCCGCTGAGCCATCTCACCGGCCCCTGTTGATTCTTGATGTTATTTCCTCTGCTATTGGAGTTCTATTCAGGAAATCTTTGCCTTTACCTATGGCTTTTAGTATTTCCCCTGTGTTCTCTTCCAGTAGTTTCAAAGTTTCTGTTTTTATATCTGGGTATTTGATTCATTTTGACTTGATTTTAGAGCAGGTTGAGAGCTAGAGATCTAGTTTCAATTTTCTGCAAGTGGATCTTCAGTTTTCCAGCACCATTTGTTAGAGGCTGTCTTTATCAGTACACAAGGGGTGATCAAAATATATGGCGAATGTTTAAATTTAAAAATATTTATTAAAGTAAAAGACATAGTGCCATTAACACATTCCCGCTGGCTTGAACCACCAGTAATACATGTATGACTGTACCATTGGGTGGCTTGTACCACTGGTGGTGCAAGTGGAGCTAATCACTTTTATTAGTCTTTTTATTAATAAAATTAATAAAAAGCAGCCTGATGGGACAGTCATGGATGTACTACTGGTGGTTCAAGACACACGAATTATGGGCCTGTTGTGAATGTGTTAACCCCCTAAAACACTACCACTAACTTTAAAAACACTTATCCCATTGTTCTTGCCACTGTCTGAAGCAGTTCTGGATGTCCTCTTTCATGGCTTTCATGGCTTTATGAGGTGTGGTTAAAAAAAATGGTGAATGTTGCAACTGAGTGCCATCCAATGGAAAGCCAAGCTTATAAAAACATTAAGGGGGCCAAGGATATAGCTCAGTGGCACAGCACCTGTCTGGCAAGTGCAAGATCCTGAGTTCGATTCCTGGTACAAAAAAAAAAAAAAAAAAAAACAAAGAACATTAAGGTGTCCTCATCTACCTTATTCACTGCACCTGGAACCATGTGATTTCTGGCTCTTCCACAATGCCAAAATGACCATGAAAGATAAATGTTTCGAATTGATTTAGGACATTAAAGTAGCCATGGCAGTACAACAAAAGACACTTGTGAAAGAGTACTTCCAGAACTGCTTCAGAAAGTGGCAAGAATGATGGGATAAGTGCGTTTAAAATGTGGGATAGGGAGTTAATGGCAATGTATCTTTTACTATGATAAGATTTTTAAAAGGTTTTAACATTCACCATAGTTTTTGATCGCATTATGTATGTTTTTGGCCTCTTTGTCAAAAATCAGATGGCTGGCATGGGGTTGTTTCTGTCTCTGTTCTATTCCATTGGTCTGTGTGTCTGTTTTTTTATCACTATCATGTTTTTGTTACTAGAGCTTTGTAGTATAACTTCAGATCTAGTTTTGTGATGCCTCTAGCCTTGCTGTTTTTGCTCAGGATTGCTTAGGCTATTCTGGGTCTTCTCTGATTTCATAAGAGTTTTAGGGTTCTTTTTTCTAGTTCTGAGAAGAATGTTGTTGGTATTTTAATCAGGATTGTATTAAATCTATAGATTGCTTTTAGTGATACTGCCATTCTTCTGATTCAAGAACAAGGATATCTTTCTATTGTTAAATGTTCTCTTTAATTTCTTTCTTCAGAATTCTGTAATTTTTATTATAGAGGTCTTTTGACTCCTTGGTTAGGTCGATTCTTAGGCATTTAATTTTCTTGAAGCTACTGTGAAAAGAATTATTTTCCTGATTTATTTTTCATTGGGTTCATTGCTAGTGTATAGGAATGCAACTTGTGTTTATTTACATTATGATTTGATCAATTGCATGATAATAATAAAAGAATGAAAATGTAGTCCTGAAGAAGAATCATATTTTTTAAGATTTAGAATTTGTAGGAGAATTAAAAATTTTTGGCATGTGTATTTATGTATATAGATATATTGCAGAGAAGTTTCATAGGTTGAACAATAGATTTTTTTTTTTTATGGGGGTACTGGGAGTCGAACTCAGGACCTTGCGCTTGCCAGCAGACGCTTGTGCCACTGAGTAGTATCACCGGCCCTTTTTTCCTTTTGTGTGGGTACCAGGAGTTGCACTCAGGACTTTGCGCTTGCCAGGCAGGCACTTTTGCTGCTGAGCTGTCTCACCAGCCCTGAACAATAGATTTTGAAGCATAAATACCAGAGTAAAATTCTGAAGGAGGAAGTATGGAGGAATTAAAATTTCAAGGAGAAAATGGACTAGCATAAAATTTATGTTTTTAAATGAATGATGATAGATTTTTTTTTTTTTAATGTGAGTACCGGGAGTCAAACACAGGACCTCGCACTTGCCAGCAGGAGCTTGTGCCACTGAGCGATATCACCGGCCCTTTTTTCCTTTATGTGGGTACCAGGAGTCGAACTCAGGACCTCATGCTTGCCAGGCAGGCGCTTATGCCGCTGAGCCATATCACCGGCCCCTGATGATAGATTTTTAAATCACTATGACATTTAGATTCTATTTGATCATTTGGATTCATTTGAGAGTGCAATGTAGTTTGAATGTAAATATTTATAAAATGCCAGTATTGTTTGCCTTTCCATTTCCTTTCTTTTCTCTTTCCTTTTTCTTTTCTTCCTTTTCCTTTCCTGCTGGGGATTGAACCCAGAGCCTTGTGCATGCTAAGCATGTGCACTGACAAAGACACATCCCCAGTCCAAAATGCCAACATTTATATTATGTCAGAAGCTATATCTCTACTGCTGTTTATGATGCAAAAATTTAAACATAAACTTATGTATATGGAGGGTAATACATTTCAAAAAAATGTTTTTAGGGCACATATAATAAACATTTACAGTGGAGTATACCAGTGCTTGACCGGAGGAAAGCCAAGGATGTTAAGGAAAAGGTGCAAGGGAAGTCCCAGGATCAGGCAAAGCCACCGGAAGAGGAGCTTAGGGAGCTGAATCTTGAGGGATTGTTGGAGCTGGCTAAAGCAAAACAGGGGTAGAAAGACATTCCTGAAAGAGAGAACAGTATCTATAAAAAGCCTGGAGGTATAAAGAAGAACACAGAAATTTTGGGGAAAATGGCAGGAATGGCATGAGCAGGATGGCAAGTTCCAGCTGGCCTGGCAATGTCTTTTCATGGCCTGGAAAAGGGAGGCCCTGGAGGTCTGTGGACAGAGCTCTTGCCAAGAACTGAGCGTGAGAAAGTGACAGCAATCCATTAAGGGTACTTCCTTCTCAGTGGCTGTTTTCCATATTAATAATCATCTAGACATTCTAACAAATGTAGAGATTCTTATTTACTTTCAGCTAAGAGAGGAAAATGAGGCCCTGTGGGAATCTGTTCCTTTACCAATACACCGACTGAGATTAGTCCTACAGGAAAACGCTCGATTTGTCATTTTTGACTACAGTTTTGGAGTTGAAGTTGAGATCCTTGGACCAATAAAGGATTTTTGTCCCAATTTGTGAATTTGTTGCATGAGAAGCTTTTACAAGTTCTAAACATTAAATCAAACTTAACATGTGCATTTACAAAATCATCTTTATTGTAAAGAATCCTGCTGTATAAGCTTTCTGTATTCCAGAAGAGGTAGTGCATACGGTTATTCTTCTGGCTTGTCGGGTATGTGTGAATTCTCTTGCTTTCATGGAGCGGGTACTATGAAGTAAGACTGGGTAGAGTCCTGAAAAAATTGATGACATTTTGTTTTGCCCATTTGGAACATTTGTTCAGCACAACGATGGAGACCTGATGCAGTGTTTGTGTAGAGTAGATTGAACAGAGTCCAAAAAGAAACCATCAAAGGGTTGATTCTGTACCACACAGAAACACGAGGCGGTTGGATGAGTGCTTTTTCCACATTTTCATATTTTCCGGGATGACACTGAAAGCCTTGCCGTTAGAGAACCCTGAACCACCTAATAATTCATTATTCCAGGCTCTTGAGTGGGAGAAATTCATGCCATTAAATAGATACTCTAGCTCTTTCTTATGAGAGCCAAGAAACAAATTGGGGGCAACCATGGGAATGTGACCAGCAAGGCAAGGTAAGGAATGCTTGCACCACTTTGATTTCTTGGGGGAAAATTTGTATTTGGTGTCATTATTTCCAGCTCTCTTTAAAAATAAAATAAAATAAAATAAAAGTCTTCAAAAAGCCTAGCTTTTGGAGAAGGATAAGAGAAAATCCTGTCAAGGAAGAACTGAGTCAGCACAGGGGACCTACTATGTGCCGCTCAAGACTTGATACTTAACTTTCATAACTCTCATAAATAGTCTCAGACAGGAGGAAATCATGCCTCCAAGAGATCCAATACTTACCCAAGATCTGAAATCGAACGGTTCATTTGACTTCCAAACCTTTCCCACTACTTTGTGATGCTCCCTTGTACTAAAATCATGGAAGAGGATAGTCTGGATCGAATTAGGGAACTCATGGTACTGTATCCAGCTAACTGTTCTGAAAAATAGTGCCTTTTATCTGGAGCCACCAGGGAGAGGAAGAATGCTGGCTAAATAGAGGAACAGAGGGGGAAGATACCAGGAGTTCTTCACACTGTCTCCATTTCAGGCAAGGGAATTTTGTGCCATGCATCTAGGTCTTGGTGGTGGTTTGGGAGAAGTACACCCTGAATCCACTGACTACTAGTTATCCTGGGCAAGAAAAACAGGTGAAGCGCACAGTAGGGGTATGGGGGTTTCAGAAAACATAATTTTGTTTGTTTCTTAATTTGAGACCAACATTAGATTCCTAGCTTTTTAATTTTTCTGAGGGAAAAGGACTAAAACAAACAAATAATAACCCCAAGCCTATTATCATCTTTACAATCATCAAAGACAGCTAAGGACCTTATATTCATCTATTATAAAATTAGGTAAGATTTAAAATATTTTGAATCAAGTAAAATTGCAGCATAAGTTTCTTGATTGTGTTTGTCAGTTTGGGAGTTTTTATTTCATATTGCAATATCAGGAGAAGCTTGACGATCCAGCTATGTTTTCTGATTTATTTTTTATCAGTTACTGTTGAGTCTATTTGGACAGGTATGCTAATGAAGAATTTCAGCTGGTATATTCCATGAATGGCAAGAAAGGGAGTAAGAACAGTTTTTAGGCTTTTAGCTCTGTGTTCAGCCAGGAAGAAAGCAAGAGCAACAGTCCTGGCTTCTAAGTGGTGCAGGTACCAGGAAGGGGCTGCAGGCACCGGTGTCCCTTGTTTCATATAGGGGTTGGGGACAAGGACCCTAACTGCTTAATATGGAACAGGTGGGAATTTATTTGAGAGGGATGCTGTGAGTGGTAAAAACTTTCAATGTGGCCTGGACCATATTTAGGCGAATTGCTCTTGTAAAGGAATTATCCTGTTGGGTTCTCCAAGGTAATCCACAGAAATCACAGACAAAGGCCCATTGTTTTCTCCAGGCAGCTGTTTATTGCATTGGGGCTAAGGCGGGGTGTGGGGAGACTGCAGGATGCTGGCCTAGGTGCTCAGATGTAGGGATGGTCCTGTTCTGCCTAGTTATTTTGTTCTGAGTCTATGTTGTGAGGATCTTTTACATACTGCATTTTCCTCTAGGCAGCAAGATCTTAGCTCCACCTACCACTTGGACTCTGCTGTGGAGCTTTGGTGGAAGTTGTGAGTGTTTGGGAACAGAAAAAGAGCCCAAGAGCATCTTGGGGATTCTTCAGCTGTCCTAGCCCACCTCTTTTGTCCAAGGGAGCCCCTACCTTCTGCGTTTCCAGGGAGTGTGCTAGGGGAAGTGTGTGTTTTGGCCTCTCTGCAGAAGGGTACTTTAGCTTCCCTGTCCTATTTACATTTGTTTGGTCCCTCTGCCCTTGATTAGAAATGAGGCCTTTGGTGGGGAATTTCCCTGCTCCCGTGGAAGTCACTCCTTCCTTTTGTCCACTTTCCCAGTTTTTCCAGCTGGGAGAGATGTGCCTTAAAACAACAACAACCACCACCAAATCAAAACAAAAACAAAACAAAAAACTTCAAAACTTTCTCTAACTTAACCCCTTGTCATTTAGACTTTGCCCTGTGAGTGGATCCCTGTGATCAGGAGCGGTTGTCTGCTTCCTAAAATCCCTGTGGCTGGGCCGGTGAGATGGCTCAGCGGCATAAGCGCCTGCCTGGCAAGTGTGAGGGCCCGAGTTCGACTCCCGGAACCCACATACGAAAAAAGGGCCGGTGATATCGCTCAGCGGCACGGGCGCCTCCTGGCGCGAGGTCCTGAGATCGACCCCTGGTAACAAAAAAAAAAAAAAAAAAAAAAAAAAAAAAAAAAATCCCTGTGGCTGGGTGCAGTGACTGTTAGAGTCTTTCTCAGATGCCTATCACTGCTGCAGTGGTCAGCACTGTTCCCTAAGAAAAGGAATGATCTTCCCAGCCTGAGTCCAGACTGCTTGTTGAGATGTTGTCTATGCAATGTCCCTAGTTCTCTGGAATATGTGTCCTGGCCCTCATGTAGAATGCAAACCCTTGGATAGTAAGACCTCCAAGTTATTTACTTTTCTTTCTCTTAGGCTGTAGTTATGGCCCTTGGGGAGGGTGACCATCCCTGGAGTCACCCAGGGTTAGCTGGCTCACCTAGAGCACGGGCATTGCCATCTCTCTGAAGCTGACTTCATTATGTACTTCCTAGGGCCATGACTCACAGCATGGGCTGGGGGACATACTTTGCTCCTAGGAGCAGTGAGAGAAGGCCTGTCTCAGACCTCTTTGTTCTTTTGTTAGCCTCTGACGCACAGTTCTGATACTAGTCTCTGATACAAACGAAGTATCTTGTTTGCTCTTTGAGGGCTCTACCCCTCCATGTTGGGGATTGAACCCAAGACTTTTGCACTGAGCTGTATCCCCAGCACTTTAAAAAAATTCTTTTTTTCTTTTTTTAAATTTTGAAATAGGGTTTTGCTAAGTTGCCCAGGCTGGGCTCAAACTTGTGATCATCTTGCCTCAGCTTCCCAGAGTGCTGGGATTATAGGCATGTGCCACCATGCCAGGCTAGGCCTTTTTATTCTTTAAGGTCACTAGAAAGCTAAAGTGAATTTTACTTGTTGGTTAAAACTTTTCTTCTCTCTTCACAACTTTTACACCCTTTGGGGAGGTTCTCTCTTGGATAATTCATGCACAATACAGCTTTTTTTTTTTTTAACCCATATAGTGATTTCATTTGCCCTAATTTTCTTCCAGGCTGACTGATCTCGGTGCCTTTTCTTCTTTCAGAAGTTCCTTGCTTGGGTCCCTTGAGTTCTCCTCTAGTCTTACTATGGTTCTCCACAGTAACGGTTTTCTGCCTGTAGCCTGTTTACTCTCTCCTTGATTTCCTAGGCTCCCATCTCAAGCACATGCAGATTCCTGTCTACTTTGTCATGTCATAAGCTTTCTTCCAGCTTCTGTTTGGCCAAAATAGAATTCATTCGCGTTCTCACTCCATTCCTCCTTTCTTTATTAGAAAGTTAAGGGCTGGTGAGATGGCTCAGCGGCATAAGCGCCTGCCTGGCAAGCGCGAGGTCCTGAGTTCGACTCCCGGAACCCACACACAAAAAAAGAAAGTTAAGCTTTGGCCTTTGGGCTTTATTTCTAAGCTGGGTTTCGGTTCAGACCTTGGTATTAATGGCAGTCTTTGTTTCCTACTTACATTGCTTCAAATGTGATCTCTGTCTTAGGCCTGAAAAACGTTATTACTTCCATGCAGCCCTGAAATTTGAATTCTACACATTTTTAATCAATTTTTCCCCTTGGTTAGCTTTTTTTGGTGTGTGTTCTCCTTAAGAATTCTTTGTCTACCCAAAGGTTATGATGATAGCCCTCCTAAGTTCTCTTCTAAGCATTTTATCTGTTTATTCACATTCACATTTAGATCTAGAATCCTATTTTTAAATCTCAGCTACCTTTTTAAAACTCTGACTTCTCTGCCCCAGCTTGTTCTCAGTTTAAGATCGCCTTTTTCCTTTTTTATCACCTATCTGCTGGCTTGTGCAGTGGCCTTCTCTTCCCTTTCCCTGTGTGCTTTGCCTACCCTTCTCCCACAGTCTTCCCTTCTGGCAGGGGTCACAGAGGAACTATTTAGTTACTCTCTGCCAAATATTCTGGCTGTGTTGTTTTGCTTAAAAAGACATGCAGATAAACTGTTTTGCTTCTTGGTCTTGGTGCTTTAGGGCAGATGTTTCTCCAATAACAGAGGTATTGTGGTCAGCTGGGGAGAGTACTGGACTAGAGTTCGGAGAATTGGATTCTAATCCCTGCTGTGCTACTAATTTGTGGTGGGATCTTGTGCAACACACATTTTTATGTCTCAATTTCCTTTTCATGATAAAGAAGACAAGACTTTATGGGTGTGAGATGGGAAGCCAAAGAGCAACCCCAGGGATCAAAGAGAGAATATAGTCAAGAGTCAGAATTACCAGGGTATGGTTCTTCCTTAGCAGAACCAGAAAGGAACTCAAATGGCCCTTTTTTCTGTGTAAAAATAAAATAAATAGATGTAGTCACTTTGAAAAAGTATAAAATGTGATAAAATGATGTTCTCTGACAAGGATCACTTCAGAAGACAACTGCCTTGCCCACCCCTGGATTTGCTGTGGGTCCACACCTGTTTGCTGTCACTGCTGGGACGTGGGAGGCTTGTCATTCTGCAGGTTCAGTTCCAGAATTCTTCCTCCCACCTTTTACCTCCTTCACAAACCCAGGAATATTTGAAACTTGGCCCAGATCTTCACCTGGCTTTGATTTTTCCCACCATGTGGGGAGGATGGCCCTTGGAAGTTGTAGTTTCCAGAAACTTTAAATGTTTTCTAACATGTCCAACTTCTGCATGTCTTGATAGCGTCTTCTGTTCTTGGGCGTGTTCCAATTCTTTTGCCCTGGAGAAAGTGTGATTTGGTTTCAGCAAAGCAAGGGAGATTATTTGGGGGATCATATCACTAAAACCTAGGAAATAAAAGTAGAAAAAGAATAGAGAGATGCCTCTCAAGAACTCTGAGGAGTCTTTGAAGAAGAAACAAATGTTTAAAACTCCTGGTTAAAGCACAGCCTTCCTTCACAGCCTACACTATTCAGATAGGAGAGCTGTGGTTCTTCTCCCTGTCCTTCTGAATTGACTCTGGGATTTAATCAGCTCTTGCCTAGTGTTATGGTTTGGTTATAAGATGTCCCCTCAAAGGCTCCTGTGTTCAGAGATATGGGACTTTGGGTACCGATTGGATCATGAGGGGTCTAACTTTATCATTGGGTTAATCCATTGATGGGTTTATAATTTGGTGGCATTATTGAGAAATGTTGAAGGTTTAGAAGGTGGGGGGCCAGCTGAAGGGAGTGGGTCATGAGGGAAAGACCTTGAGGTCGATATCTTGTCCCCAGTCCCTCCTCTCTGGCTGTCATTCACTGTCTGCTTCCTGGTTGCCATGAGGTGAACGGCTTTGCTCCCTCAAGCCCTTCCACCATGATGTTTCTGCCTCACCAGACCCTAAAAGTTATGGAGTCTGCTAACCATGGCCCAAAACCTCTGGAACTATGAGCCAAAATAAGCCTTTCCTCCTTGAAGTTGTTTTTATCAAGTATTTTGTCACAACTATGGAAAGCTGACCAACACACCTAGTTTATACTTTTTTTTCTTTCCAGTTAAAGGTTAGCATTGTTTTCCTCTAGTGCGGAATGAGGTGGACAAAGATGGTCTCCAAAGTCTTCTGCTACACTGTGTTCTTTGTAAGGCACAATCAGTAGAAATTGTCCAGAAAGGAAGCAGGGTGATACCTGTCTATAGGGTTAGTGATTAGGGCATGTGATCCATGTGATCACCATTGCTATGCTTATCCTTGGAAGGTTCTCAGGCTGCTAAAACTTGCTGGAGAAAGCCAGGAAACATGGTAGAATAGTTCTGGGGAGAAGAGCTATTTAGTTGACTTTGTATACTTTCAAGTAGGCCCTTTGTGCTATTCTGCAATTTTTTATTTTTTTAAGTCCCTGTGATAGTCATCTTATCCCATATTTTTGTATTCTATAAGCCCTGACACCATCCTTATCCTATATCACCAGTGAGGAGGCCTTCTACTTTATTGGGACCTTTAGGACTGGGTGCCGTAGAACTCTGGGATAGTTAATTTACTTTAGACAGGCACTGCCATCCAGCCAGCCCCAAGAAAACAGGCACTAAGCATGGCCTGTGGCCTCTGTAGACATGTTTATTGTGAATGCAAACAACATTTGGTTGAAATGGTGGTTTGATGTGGGGCTGGGTAAGAGTTGTGATCTTGTGTCTGGCCTTTGGTACTTTTCCCATCCCATTTGCTCTTAATCCAAGTTGTTCTATTCAGATGACCCAACTAGCAACTGTCACATAATGTCCAGTGTGTCCTCCTGCTACTTTTGTTCTTGGTACTCATGTATCTGCTGGCTTCTACATCTCTCACAAAGATAAGTAATTCAGGTAGGTATTTTTTTTTTTTTTTTTTTTTTTTTTTTTTTTGTGGGTACCGGGGGGACGACCTCAGGACCTCGCGCACCAACAGGCACCCGTGCCGCTGAGCGATATCACCGGCCCCTTTTTCGTATGTGGGTTCCGGGAGTCGAACTCGGGCCTTCGCGCTTGCAAGGCAGGCGCTTAAGCCGCTGAGCCGTCTCACCGGCCCATCAGGTAGGTATTTTTAAAATCCTACTTACATCCTCTTTAACTCTCATCTTCCCTTTCCTTTCTCTCCTACCTGTTTTGCTTAGTTACTTCAGGAAACACCCTCCTTTTCACCATTCCTGTTTGCTTCGGGATCAAAAAGCTAGCCCTAATCATAGCTGATAAGCATGACACCAAGAATACTTCTGAAAGTCAGACATTAGGGAATGAAATTAGATGGTGTGAAGAATTGGTGCCATCAGCGTGGCCCCTGAGAATACCTTTAAAAAATCCCTACAAATATCCATCTTTTAATTAACCTGTCCTTCTTCTAGGACTATAATTTGAGATATGTAAATATCATTTAATTTTAATCCTTTTATGTTTTATTTTATTGCTAGTATTTGCAGGGGATATTGTTTTATATCTTTATTATCCATAAACCATATTTCAGCCATGTTATTCAGTAATGAACTTATCAGGGCATTCAGCCACCATGTCTAATATTGTCTTTGGGAAATTGTCTTCATTTTGTAAAAGTGACTGACCAGTAAGGAGTGTTCAGTGAAAGCCTGTTCACCTTCAGACCCCCTACTGGTGAAAGGGCTCAGTCTGTTCCAGTTGGACAGAGAGGAAGAAACGTGCTCCTGAAGGATGTCCAGAGTTAGGAAAGCTTGGTCCTTCCTGTGAGCCTGACTTTCTAGGCTGGAAGTGCCATGCTTGACTTTCTTAAGCTCTTTTCTTTTTCTCATTGTGTCACTTCAGGAAATACTTCGGTTTAAAGCCTGATGAGGTTTCCTCTGCTTTGAAAATCATTATCTAATTATGACAGGATCACGTTCTTTAAGCATGTTGGTTAGCAGAGTAAATAGAATTATTGTCTCCCATTTTGACTAGGAAATAAAAGTTTTTTTTGATATTGTATCAGACACTACATGGAAAGCTCCTACTTTGAATCTGTGTACATTTGCTGTGGGATACATGTGCTGCTAATGTATGCAAACTGAAGGTGACACAGTGCCCTGTATGTAAACTGCAGCGTCTCCTTGCGGAATGAACACTTCACGAAAATGGGATGACTTTTTGAATAAAATTCCAAACTATACTAGGTTCCTGGTGACTGAAAATTTCCAGGGTGAGAAAGTTTATCCAGATGTTCCTGCCTGGGAATGAGTGTGTGTCATATTGTTCCAAAGAAGCACAGCCATAACTGATTTTATCTTTGTCTTTCATTCTGTGGTGTCCGTGATGCTCTTTTTGAGTTCACAATGGGTCTTTGGAAAAAGCAGCATGCATTTAGAGCCAGGTTTGGGACTAAAATCTGTGGCTATGGTTGTTACGAGTAACAAACCTTTCACCTTTGCTTCATTGGCACCAGGTTGTAAGAAACTGAAGTAACCAGGTGCAGACCCTTATTGTGTAATTTTGAGGTGAGGATAGATGAAATCCCAGGGCCTGGGAGACAGATATGTGGCTACCAGAGAGATGACATCAGCTAGTTTACTGGTGCTGTGGAGAAGGGAAGACTCCAGGTGCTTAGCCTTCTTCCTGCATGTGCGGGTGTCTGAAGCCACCCACAGTCCTATCAGCAGCCGAGGCCTCTGCCTGGGAAAACCCTTGTCTAATTTTGTGCCTCCTGTTGTCCCCGTAGGGACCTGAACTTAGAAGGGGTCTTGCAACCTTAGCTGTGGGAACAAAGCTGTGAGGAATGGACAGACATGTGTGTATATATTTTGTGTTAGTGCTAATATTTGACTAAGGCTTGTGAATGGGGGGTGGGGGTTGGACATGAAGTGAGAAGGGGACACATTGTCTGGGTTTTAGGGAATTTGTATTAGGAATTGCCCTTTTCTTAAAAAGGAAAGGCATCCATGATTTCAGTCTTTTTTCTTTTGTTAGTACTGAGGATTGAACCTTGTGCATGCCAGGCAAGCAGTCTACCACTGAGCTATACTTCCAGCTCTTTTTTTGTGTATTTTATTTTGAGAGAGGGTCTTGCTAAATTGCCTAGGCTGCCCTCAAACTTGTGATCCTTCTGCCTCAGTCTCCTGAGTAGCTGGGATTACAGGCAGGTGCCAGTACTCCTGGCTAAATTACTTCAAAATTAAGATTATTTTATTATTTTCATTTGATGGCTTGATGCAGAAACTATATTAAGAGGAAGGCATTTCTCATCACTTCTTTTCTGTGTTCTGCTCCTTTTTTCCCCTATTCTTATCCCAGAAGAGAGCCTCACAAGGCAACACTTTGGGTGACAAATTGGATAAATGACAGCCCTAGGGAAGATCTTTTCTGTGCTCGGCCTTGACTGTGGAGGCTTCTAGGAACTGTGGTGGGGCTTCTTGGGAAGCCGACAGTAGGACAGGAAAAAGCTTTATGACCTCTGAAGCTCGGTAGAGAGACTAGAGCAGGGCAATGTTGGAGTCAGCAAAGCCCATCTGCTCACCAGCTTTCTTTCCTGTCAGATGTTGGGCTCCCCCCTGGTTCCGCCCGCCTCCTCCAAGGCATGTTGGAAAATGAAGCCTGTTGCATGGAAAGCAGGTGAGGCCAAAGCTTATACCAAGAGGACCAGATATCCCTATCCCCAGCCCTGCTTGGGCTTCTCTGTGACGGGACAGCTTAGGGTCTTCTAAGATCCTTGCTCACATTCAAGTTTGGCCACTGTGTGCTCGAAAGTGTTGGGGGCCAGCTCAGGCCTGTTCTGCCTGGGCATCTCCCTCCCTTGTGTTTTTCTTTTTCTTTGGCCTTTTATCTATGAAAACTTTGACGGCCTCTGAGTTACCAAAGTGCTTGTTCTGAGAGCCCAGTGCCTCCTGTTTTGGGCCCAGGAAGCTGTGGGTAAGCTCTTGGTTTCCTTCTCAGCAGGGCACTTCTGGGAAGCTGTCTGCATTCCTTTCTGTCCAACTTTCTGCCTTGGGGGTTGTGTGTGTGTGGTTGCTTCATGGCTCCGTGACGTAAAATGCTAAACTAGTTCCATGGAGACAAGCCACTGGAGGTGACCAAAAGTTTGAAGGTGGAGGCTTTTCTTGCCATTCTGGAGCCAGGAGCTAGCATTTCACCGAGTGCGGCATATTGATTCTTTTGAAAACTTTTGCAGCTTCCCTCCCTGACTCACTGTCCCTTTGAAGGGAGGGTGTGCAGGGAAAGATCAGTGCTCAGTTTCCTGTGATCTTCCTTTGGCACTGGAGATGGCTGCAGCAGATGCCTTTTATTAGGAAGGAGCTTAGAGGCAGAGTGAGGCTCTGTCTCCTGGCTGGAGTCTCCCCAGTCTGGCTGTGTTGGCACGCAGAATAGTTTTTGCAGGCATCCCCTTGCTCTGAAGGCAGGGACTATCTTTACTTGTCTTAAAATCTTTCAGAGGGCAGCAACATCAGCTCCTGTAAAGCAGAAAGGGCCCAAGAGAGTATTAAAAGCACAGACTCACTGGGAAGAAGATGATCCTGGGTGGGGGAGGGTCCTGAGCAGGGTGTGTTTGTATGTGCGCACTTGGTGCGTGTGTGTTTAGATGTGGAGAGTGGGGTGAACCCTTCTAATAAACAGGAAAGGGTAGTAAATCTGGAGATGGAATGGAAGAGGCTGGCTGCGGAGAGTGGGAAAGCTGGGGATTTTCACAGAGATGTACCAGAGTGGCTAGAGTGAAGAAACCGTGGGGAGGTGGGTTTGGGCATGCTTGGTGATGCCTGCACTGTGTACCTTGGGTGTGATGGCCAAGGATACCTTCTGGGAATAAGACTGGTCCCCCTCCTGCTCTTCCCACCCTGTACCTATAATATACCTAAGTCGTTCTCGCCTGTCAGGGAGGTCTGTCAGGGTGTTCTGGGTGAGAGGTGCTGGGTCTGAGAGAGTTGGCCAGCCAGAATCCCACCACTGATTTCTGCCTCAAGAGTGAGAAGCTTCTTTGCAGCTGCCAGTCTTCACTTGGCCTGTAAAAGCGTCTGTGTCCTGGCAGAGTACAGAGCCCATTTTACGGGTGCCTTGCCTCTTTGGGGCTTAAGGACAGATGGATCTTAATTTGAAGCAGAACTACCTCTAGGACCCAGATCTGAAATGCATGTTGGAAGATTACTACTAGTCTTGGCTCTTCTTCAGTCCTGTCTCTGCTTCCCTTTATCTTCCCATCACCATCAGGCATTGTAAGCAGCCACTGCTATCTCAGGGGCTGATCAGGACATTAAGAATGGAGCTAAATATAACTGTCTGCATGCTGCTTGATGTGCTCAGCTGCATCTGTAGAGGAGAGGTTTACATTTTTGAGCCTGGGATGGGCTTCTTTCTACCCCAAACAGAATGGATGAAAACAGAGAGGAAAGGGTGGGAAAGTACTTCAAAGGTTGGTAGGGTATTGAGTCTACCCCTCCCCTCTTCCCTCCCAACACTCCCAACATTGTCAAGGGCTGCAGGAAAACCAAGATCTTGCTTTCCAGCCACCAGGCAGTTAACAAGCACTTGCTGTGTTTTTTCAACTTAATGAACGTTGTGAAACAAATATTATTCCCTCTGGCTTGAGGGAATTTATAATCTACTGGGATAGACAACATTTGTTAACTACTGTAATTAGCGAATATGGAAGATCTTAACAGTGTTGATTACTAACCATGAATATATTTATAGTTAATAAACAAGAATTTTATGTCTTAAAACTATAGGAAAACTTCTTGGAAGAGGTAGGATCTTTTTCTGGTCTTTAAAACTTGGGTTGAGCCAGGCATTGTGGTGCATGCCTGTAATCCCAGCACTCTGAAGACTGAGGCAGGAGAGTCCCCACGAGTTCAAGGCCAGCCAAGGCTACATAGTGAGTTCAGGGTCAGGCTGAAATACTTAAGAGTCTCAAAAAACAAACAAACAAAAAGAAAAAGAAGGTAATTTTGGGTTGACTTCTTTAGCAAAATAGGGGTGGGATGTGTTCTGAACGTGGGGAGCAATAGTACCTGGAGAGAATGTGGCACCTAGGGTCACTGTGATGAGCTGCTTTGAGATAGTAGGTCTGGCAGAACAGAGCCAGAAATTTGAACTGTATAAGTTCTGTCTCAATGCATAGGAAATGGGAAGCGATACAGTGAAATGTGGAATTTTGCAGAACTCTCTTGTAGAAGGAAGAAGGGTGATTTTGGAGAGGACAGAACCTCCTGAAGGGCATGGGAGATTGGCAACTGGAATGCAGAAGAAGGGGGTGAATCCTGGAGAATATTTCAAGGTGGACTAGGCAGGACCTAGGCATGGGATAGTAAGGATGAAGTCGGGGAGAAAGAGAGTGTGTTAAAATTTCTGACCTGTGAGAATTGACCAATACTGATAGGATATGTTTAAGAAGTGCTTTGCACTTTTCAAAGTACTTTTTAATTCAGTATCTCGAGTAGTCTGGGCTCTTAAGGTTCATCTACTCTGGCTCATTTTACAGGTGGGGAGATTGGAGACAAAGGGTAAGGAACCATTCCCAACTCACACAGCTCTTCAGTCGTGGATCTGAACCTTCAGTCCTGGCTCTCCCTCTCCCAGGGCAGTTTTAAGACAAGAGTAGCTTGGAGGAGAATGTGGGGTAAGAACAAAGTTTGTCTAGTTGGGAGACACAAGGTAACTCCCAGTATCTCCAAGCAAAACTTACTCAGAAGTATTCGGATCATATCGGTGATTCTGCTACAGGAATTGTTTTTGAGAATCACAGACCGGGGAGATGGACTCATTGGGTCCTTCTAGTTCTGAGATTCTTAAGTGCACAAAAATTATATATATGAAAAGAACTGAGTCAAGCTTTTTGAAGTCTGTGGCTCAGCTTTAGTTGGTGCTTTTCTAAGGGCATTTTTTTTTTTCTTCAGTACTGGAGATTGAACCCAGCCAGGGCCATCTTCGGCCCCTTTTAATGTTTTTTTTTTTTTTTTTTTTAATTTTGAGGCAGGGTCTTGCTAAGTTGCTCAGGCTGTGATCCTTCTGCCTCAGCCTTCCAGAGTGCCTAGGATGACAGGCATGCACCACCACACAGAGCTTTCAAGGACATTTCCAGAGTAATTTGACTTCACATGATTTTCACCCAGTGGGCTGGCGACAGAACCTGCCTGCTGAGGACACAACACTGCAGTGGTAGGTTATGGACAGTGGTAGCTGCAGGATCCAGTATCTCAGCTATGGCTCAGTTTCTTTTATCAACTGCATGTGTGTGCATACATGCACATGCGCGCATGATGCTTTTTTCCTTTCCCCTCTATCTCGCTCCTTCCTTTCCTCTCTCCCTCTTTTTCTTTTTCTCCTCCCTCTCCCTCCACAGTACCAGGGATTGAACCCAGGGCCTTTTTTTTTTTTTTTTATGTTTTGAGACAGGGTCTCACTAAATTGCTAAGTTGCCTAGGTTGGGCTCAAACTTGCAGGCCTCCTGCCTCAGCCTCCCAGAGTGCTGGGGCATAATAGGGATGTACTGCCATTTCTGACTTTTTTATTCTTTTCTCCTCTGTTATTTTTCTTGTCTCATTTCCTGCCTTCCATCTCTCTCCCCTTCACTCTTGTTTGTCTTGTTGTCTAAACAACTTCCTGTGTTGAAGAAACTTCCCCTCTTGTTTAGAGAGGACTGTAGCAGAGCACCTCGAAATACTCCGTTGTCTGTGTTTCCAGATGTGCTGACTGGCACTTAGTGATGGAAGCCAGAATCTGGGAGTTGTTCTGGACCCTTCTTCACCTCCACAGCCAGTCATCCTCCAAGTTCATGTCTTCTACTAAAAGAACTCTTAGCTTCCCTCCTTGTTTCTGTTTTCATGGGGCCATGAAGCGAGAGAGAGAGAGAGAGGAGGTATCCTAGATGAAGAAGGAGAAAATAGAGAAAGAGGGTCACCCTCTGTGTCCTCGAAAGCATTTTGAGTATTGTACAGTCCCGCCTTGGGGTCTGTGTCCTGACCCTCGGCTTCCTCACAGCTGCAGCTGCACTGCAGCCCCTGAAGACAAATCAGAGAAGTGCTGTATCCTGGGAACAGGAAATGTGTGCTCTGCCTGGCCTGGGCTCCAAGACGAGTCTCAGCTATATAGCTTCTAGGAGAGGAAGCAAAAGGTGCCAGGTTCACTGTCCTCCTTATAGGTTCTCAGTGTCAGTCTGGCTCAGCAATGTTGGTAGGAGCAGCACCCTTGCTAAAGCTTCTCAAAAGAATAACAAACTGCTGGGTGTGGTGTACAGGCCTATAATCCCAGCTCTATAGGAGGTTGAGGCAGGAGGATTGTCCAGCTTGGACAACTTAGAGAGGCCTTGTCTGAAGATAAAAAAAGCAAAAAAAGAGTTGGGATGTAGCATGTAGTCCAGTGAAAAGGCCCTGGGATTAATCCATAGTCCCACAAAAACAAAACAAACAAACAAACAAAAAACTTCCCTCTGTCCTTATTTTAGTCTGAACTACCCTGGCCTGGGTATCTACCCCAAGTTCCATATCCAGCTACTGGGGGCCATTTCGTGCTTTTTCCTTTCTCTCCTCAAGATAACATTGCTGTGGTCCATCCCATTCCTCCCTTCTTTGCTCCTAGCCTGGTACAATATGGATTTAAGGGGGGCGGGTAGACTACATGGTAGTAGAGGAAGGGAGTTGGTGGGCTTGTAGATTGTTATCTTGTCTGGAAACTGCCTTCTCTCCGGCTTTGGAGCAGCAGGTGAAGTCAGATGAGCTGTCTCTCCTCTCAGACTCCTTGGTGAAACAGAAATGGGTGGCTCAGTCTTCAGCAGCTTGCAGAGACACAGTCTCGTTTATTAAAACAACAAAGCAGAAGCCTCTTTGAACCTCTCAGTCCCAACCACAGGTCTCCAGCTTTGCCTTTCACGCCTCTCGCAGCTCTCTCTGGGTCTCTGACCCTCTGGTTGCTGGTGGTTGTGCTTCTTTCGGCTGTGTGTAGAGAAGTCTGGAGTCTAAAAGGAAGCAGCGAATGTAATTAAAGCACAGGTAACTGGGTAACTCTTGGGAGTACACAGTCAAGTCTCACCTTGCCAAATTCTCCCTGAATACGCTTCATATCCTCAGCTCTGGTGGCCTTTTCCTGGGAAGAGGTGTGTCGGGCATGACTGGGCAGATGTTATCTGCATTGACGACGAGTGGCTACAGTCTCTCAGCACCTTCAGTGCTGAAATGGTTGATGCCCTGTCAGCTGTGATTTGAGGTGAGCAATTGTCTTCCAGTTATAGCCTCTGGAGTCCCACAGTATTGGGACAGAGAAGTCTTCTGCTTGCATTTGCTGTTCTAGGGACAGCAGTCTTTAACCTTTTGTTTTTTTCACTCCATTTTCCTCCTCTCAGTGATTAGCAGCGTTAGCCAACCATTTACCTGGCATGTGGGCAATCGTGTAACTGAGGGTGAGGAAGCTGAAGGAGCAAAGGGCTTTCTAAATTCTTTCCTTTCTTCAGAAGGCTAAGTGGTACTTAAGTATGTTCTTTGACATCCCTGGGAGTAATGCTCAGGAATTCCCCCAAGTTTGCTATTCTCAGACTTCCAAACAAGCCTCCTCCTGTTTCTCCCCTTCAGGATTTTAAATTCCCCTTTCCTTTCTCTCCGTATTCCTCTTGTTTTTCCTCTCATTATCTCACCCGTCTTCCTTTCCTTAATCCTGGGAGGCTCGTTTTTTCCCTTTTTCTGTTGATCTCTAAGTGAACAAGCATTTACAAGTACCTCTTTTTATAAAAGTGGCAAACTAACTATATTCTGTGTAAATAAGATATACCCAGTACATGCAATGTTAAGAAAGAAGCTAATCATTGTATAGATTAGAAAGTTCTACGTTCCTAACCTTGGGTAAAACCAGAAAAAAATTTAAATTGCATCTTCTACTATAGGATGTTGAAGTTTATACTACTCATCTGTAACTCAGGGCCATCTTCCATGTTCCTAGGCTAAGAACTGCCTTTTGAGGGGCCACTGTTCTTTCTTCCTAAACCCATAGAAGAAGTAGTGAGTTTCCCATTATGGGAGGTAAGCTGATTTGTACACATCCCTGTAGTGCCTGAGGAAGCTGCAAGGCCGCATTCCTGCCCTCTGATGTTTCAGACACAGCATTCAAACTGAGTCCTTACTCACAACAGCTATCGAATGACAGCTTAGTATAGAAGGTTAAAGAGCCACAAGAATTCACTCTGATAGTTAAAAATATCACTTTGTGATTCTGATCATGGGGAACCATGGTTGGGGGAGATGGTGGATAAGAATTGTTTGGATTCCTGAGCTGCTCAATGTCCTTGCTAAAGCTCTGGAGGTCAGGAGCCCAACTGGGAGGTTTTGATGTTAGTAGCAGGAGGTACAAGGGCAGATCAGGCAGGGCTCAGCTGTCCCTTCTTCTCACCTAGCCAAAAGCTGCCCCAGCGATGACTGTGTGGGGACAACCACAGTGGTGGTTTTCTTCTTCTGCAGGAAGACTTTTAGCCTCATGAACCAGATATGTAATCTTATTTCTCAGTTTCCACAGACCTGATTTTCTTTCAGTATACTTGCCTGAAATGTTAGTCAAGACTCCATTTACTCCTGGGTCTGCAAATAGACTGTGTGTCTCCTAGAAACACTTTTGTCTAACCAAAACATGGATCTCGTTTGATCTGGGCTCTGTATTTCAAACATTTAAACTCTGAATCACATTGGTTCACCAGTTGATGCAGATTGAACTTTCTTCCTTTTCACTTATCCCATCTTCCTCTTGTTGTTATGGGTTTTTTCCTAATCTTAAATATGAAATTCATTATACTTTGCCCTTTAAATTTATTATGTTTTTGCTAGGTATAGAGAGACCCTGTCTCAAAAAAAAAAAAAAAAAACAAAACCATCTTTTATATTTAACTTATGGTTCCTGTTTATGAGGGCTTTTTCCCCCTGATTATCTCTAATATGTTAATTGTCTCTCCCACTCAATTTGCTACATGCACATTTGATAGGTGTAGCTTATATAAGTCACTGATAAAAAGGATGACCATAATGGGATCTAGAACAAATGGAAAAAGAAAAAAGACTATTGTAGGCCAATATCCCTGGTGAACATAGATGCAAAAATCCTCAACAAAGTACTAGTAAGTCGAATACAACAGCATATGCAGGGATCATGCAGCACAACAAAGTAGGATTTATCCCTGACGTGCAAGCGTTGTCCAATATATGCAAATCAATAAATGTGACAAAACAGATGGAAAGTGTCCACATTTCTAGGATTTTCAGGACTCCTTCTCTGGTTAATAGCAATCAATTTTGTGGCACTGTTTGGGTTCAGCTTTCCTGAGTTACCAATCTAGCAGTTACCTGTGTGTCTGTTTCATCTACAAGATTAAGATTCTTCTAGAGTTGGGTGTATGGCTCAGAGGTAGAGAACTTGTCTAGGATGCGTGAGGCCCTGGGTTTGATCCCCAGCACCACAGGAGAGAGAGAGTGAAAGAGATTGACTGAGAGATTGAGAGACTTCTCTGAACTCCAGACAAATTACGCCTCTGGCATACTTTGATCTGTGGATATATTTTTATGTATGATATATGTTCTATATCATATAAGTAAATACATACCATTTAAAATATGTATGCGTATCATTTAAAAATCACTAAACTACTATTTCTGGATCACTATCTATTCCTGAGTGTTTTACATACAATGTCGTCTTTGTTCTCTATAAAAATTCTGTAATAAATAATTTAAAGAAGAGTAATGATGTTTTATGATATGACTTCTACTTCATCTCCAGTGATCAGTGCTTCCTTCTCTGGACCCTTGCTGCTCCTTGTAGACACTGTGCTGGAATTTTGCCTGTGATACCACTTAGTTAATAAATAAATATTGAATACTTATTATGTGCAAGCAAGCACTGAGTTATAGCCTGTTAGAAATTCAAAGATGAATAAGAGTTGGCCCCTTTCAGAAGAGCTTATATGTAATTAAAAATATGAAAGAAACAACAGTTGCTTAGTGGGGGGAGGATGGACAGCAAAGAAACTCCAAAGGAGGGTCCTGCTGAAACTAGCCCAGCCACCAAGTTCTGAATGGAAGCCTATAGAAGCCACTGTGGTAGTACAGTCCTTGTGTGAATCTCTTCACAGGGATGGAAGATAAGCAGTTGATTGACAGTTTAAATCCTCTTCCTGCCCCTGTTGGAGTGTCTTCCTGAGTTTGAGGTCAAGGAGGCAGGTTGCCAGAGATATCACTTTGAAACTAGGACTCAGAGTTAAGGCAGGGTTCTTGCTCTAAAGAATATCACTAGTTGACAGGAGACTGAATTCAAATAAGCCTTGGTACACTAAAACACAGGGCAGGGAAGTGCAGTTGACACTGGAGTGGCAGACTTCTGGTGCCAGTAGTGCTGGGTAGGGTAGAGAACTCACTGCAGCCAGGAATCTCAGGGAGATGGGATAGAGGAGGTGACAGAGTCTGGTTTTGCCCTTCCACAGCCTTGCCCAGATCTTACTCTGAGGGGTACTTCTTTCTTAGGCTCAAGGCATTTTCTTGATTAGATCATGAGAAAACAGTTGAAGTCCACATTCGTCTTATCCCCTCACCTCTGCCCCTGCCTCCCAGTTTGTACCCCAATTCACCCTAAAGCTCAGTCATGACAAGTTAGGATCTTGGTTGAGCTTAGAGTTCTAAGCCAAGTGAGCCTGAAAAGCCCATTTGGGAAGGGTAAAATGGTTCTGGTATGGGGGGTCTGGGATATTACCTCTGTGGTCCAGTCTTTCCTGGCTCCAAGCCTGTGTTTATATGGCCTGGTGTTAAGATGCTTGGACTTTATAAGGGTCAGTGGTCAGGAGCCTGTGGATTTGGGAACTTGCAGGAAATTAGCTCACGTATGAACATTATGACAAATACTCCATGAGACTGGATGAAGCCACTGAGCACCTTTTGCCCTGGAGATCTGAACCCTGAATTTCATATTGAGGTTTGCAAGCTGAGAGGAGGCAAGTGGGGACTAGAAGGCTGGAAGACTGAAGGAGTGTGGGCTTATCCCCACACAAAGATATCCATACCTGCTTCCCCAAAGGCTGGGGGACCTTGAGTAATTAGAGCCTGAATTCCACACTTAGATGGTTCAGAGCCTGCAGGTGGGGTGAAGTGGGTTGGCTGGGTCGGTAGCAGGAGGATTAGGGCAGGAGCAAGGACCTGCGAGAATTTCCTATCGTAAAACATGAAGCCTTGAGCATAGAGTGGGATATTTGTTAGGAAGTCTGTGTAAGCGAAGTGTGTAGCAAGTGGTACTCATATTCCTGAGTACGTATAGCAGGCACAGCTCCCAGACAGAGGAATGCTGGAATTGCCATCTGGAAGGAGTCGTTTATTTTGTTGACCTGAAGGTGCTAGTAGAGCCCATGTAAAGACTGCTTGATTTGCAGTAGACAGCCGGTCTTCCAGGTTAGATATTGCCAATTCTTCTGGTCTCTTCAGGCAACTTTGTCTGAGGCTGTTGGCTTGGGAGAGTCTCAGCACAGCCTCAGTCCTCTTCCAGGCAAATCTCAGGCCTTTTCCTCATCTGTGTTAAGCACTTTTCTTCTTTTTCCAGCCTGAGACTTACATCTTTTCCCGCAGGAAAGGTTGCCGTTTGTTGACGATGGTCTTCTATCTGATCCCAGGCTGATGACTCCAGAGCCCCAGCCCAGAGACTCTGCCAAAAGGGTTGGATATAGATTCTGAAAGTCTTTCTGCTGCTTGGACTTACTCAGAAAGCGGTAGGACAGGTGACTGCAATGGCAGATCAAAGCTAGAAGGACCCTTGGTGAATAGCGGGGCCAACCCTCTAATTATGTGGATGGAAAAGCAGAGGCCTCAGGGAGACAGGGTCTATTTCAGGATCTCACCACCTCAGAAAGCTGGAAGCGAGGACTAGGCTCCAATCTATGGTTTCTCTAATAATGGATTTTTCTCTCCTTACCACATTGCCCCTTGCAGGTAGAAAAGGAAAAGTGTAAAGCCCTTTAGGGTTTTTCTGTAAATGGTAGCCAGGGCCCAGTGTGGGATAATTGGTGCAGGGAGCAGGGGAGGGAAGCCAGATGGCACACTAGAGCTGGCTGTCTTCAGCTGGCTGGACCCTGAATTTGTGGGTATTGGAATCTAGGCTCTGCAGAGGCACCTGAAGTCAGACCACTTAGATCTCTTTTGATGCAACTAGCAATATAAAAACTACAGTTCCTTTGATACCAAAGTAAGGAGTGACTTTGAAAGATTTACTTTGCTCCTATGTTTTCATGTTCAAAATTTCAGTTGTCTTTAAAAAGCCCAGAAAATATCATCATCCCATCTAATGATTTAATCTAAACTTCTGTTACCTTACACACACGCACACACACATACACATTCTCTTTGTACTATGTAAGCCCATTCAATAACATTCCCTTGTCCTGTGAAAATAACAGCTGTTTGTTTGGGGAGTCTTTTCAGTGATTTATTCATCCCACATATATTGATTGTCCAAAATGAGGGAAATACTAAGCTCTATAAACCTTAGAGGGGCTTGGATTTGTGGGGGGACAGATATGCAAGTAACAGTGATAAAATGCTACATACATCACAGTAAATGTATCTTTGAACTGCTGTGGGATAGCAGAAGAAAGAAACAGCATCTGCTAGGAAATCGAGACATATTTCACAGGTAGTAACTGATCAGGCCTTGGAGACAGTAAGATTGTGTTAGTGGGGGAAGGAGAGGCACCAGATAGAGATAAGAGCACGAGCAACAGAGGGAGGAAGAAGATGCAGGCAGTTTTCCGAGCACTGGTGGTGCGCTACGGTTGTGCCTGTGACGAGGTAGCAGTGGCAGGGGAGATGTAGGCAGGAGATGAAGGCTTAAAGGATTTCAGAATTTGGAGGTTATACAGCTTCATGAGATGAATTGGACTTAGTATTCACTCTTGCTATTATTTAGGGCTTCATTATTTTTCTTCTGTACAGGAGTTTTCAGCAGTTTTTTTTTTTTTTTTTTTTTTTTTAGTTATGGAAACCTTTTTCCCCCAAACTCATTTTATATCCATCTCCAGATTATAAAACATGAGGGTATTGTTGTAAAAATGTAATTTTTGTCAGCTCAGTAACCTGCACAGTGTAGATGAAAGACAGTATTTTGGCCCTGAGTGGAGCTGATCCCGGAGAACCCTGCCATTGTGGGAGCCGGGCCATTCTTGCTGCTCCTCGGTTTGGCAGTGACACAGTGGCAGTGGAGGGCCTGTGAGTAGGCACTCCAGTAACGGGAGTGACTGTAAAACCCTGGAGTGTGTCCCCAGGAGAGTGACCTTATGAAGAAAGTTCTGGGAAACAAACCACAGGGAGAATTTACAGGAATTTCTGGTTGAGCCCACAGGCAAGGCGTATGGAGAAAAGAGAAGTAATTATAGTTTTTAAGTCTCTAAACAGATACAACGAGTGACATGAAATAGCCGTTCTCAGTTTCCCCTTCCTGTAGGACAGGAAGAAATGGGTTTTTGTGCACTCATTTGGAAGGTATTTACTGAGAACCTGCTGTGATCAGGACCCGTACTAAGTGTGGGACTATAGTGATTAACAAAACGGTAAAGATTCCCATTCCCAAGGAACTCTAGGGGAAGACTGACATTAAGCAAATAATCGTGCAAATATATAATTACAAATCACTGTGAGTACTTTGAAGGATAGATACAAGGAATCTCATTTAGAGTGGAGGATCCCACATGGGTATTGAAGTGAGACAGTCAGGTTTAGGAAAAACGACCAAGAGTTATCCAAACAAAGACCGTGGGGTTGAGGAGTATCCCAGGCAGGTGAAACCTGGAAAAAAATCTGGCACTTTTAGGGAACTTTTTAAAGGAAGTTCTGTGTGGCTACTGCACAGGGGGAGAAGGGCAAAAAGTGTGCTGCAAGAAGGCAAGAGAACAATCATGGCAGGCCTTGTAGGTCTGGTAAGAATTTAGATTTTACCCTAAGTATAGTGGAAGGCATTGAAGTGTGTTAAGCAGGAAATGACATGATCCCTTGTAAAAAGGTGATTCAGACAGCTCTGTGAATAATGGATTTGTGAGAGAGTGATATTATGAAATACATATTTTGTCTTTCTCCTGTTCCCTAGTATGTAACTCCTAAAATCCTTGTAATCTCCAATGTGATAAGTGTCTTTTTTTGTATCTTGTTGAGTTGACTGATGGTTGGGAGCTCCTGGATTTCCTCAGAATAGGGGCTGGTTGCCAGGGGTTAGAACTTTGAGCCCCACGCTCCTCAACTTCTAGGGAAGAGAAAGGGGCTGAAGGTTAATTTGATGTCAGTGGTCAGTGTTGTGATCAGTCATGCCTATGTAATGAAACATCCATGAAACGCTAGAAGGACTGGATTCAGAGAGCTTGGAGATAGCCGGATGTGTGGATACCCCTCCCACCACCTCTTGCCCTGTCGGTGTCATCCTTTGGGATTATGTGTCCTTTCTAATAACCTTTATTATAGTAAACCAGTAGATGTGTTTCCTTGAGTTTTGTGAACCACTTCAACAGATGAATTGAACCTAGGTTGGGGTTGTGGAAAATCCAGGTAGTTGGTCAGAAGCACAAATAAACAACCCAGGTCTTGCAATTGGCATCTGAAGTGGGGTGGGGGAGGCAGTGTTGGAAATTGAGTCTTCGCCTTCTGGGTTCTGATCTGTTTCTATTTAGACAATCTATTTCTAGGTAGACAGTATTAGAATTAAATTAGAGGACACCCCGTTGGTGTTCACTACAAAATTGATGACTTGCTTGGTATATGGAGAGAAAACCTCACACAGGTGGTCACAGAAGTCTTCTGTGTTGATTGCTGAGTGGGAATATGGAGGAAACTGAGTTTGGTTTTTTGGAGAGTGGAAGCTGGGCCAAGTAGGAGTGTTTTGCAGTTATTAAAGTGAGAAATAGATAGCAATGGCGTTATGGGAAAATGAACAGACAGTACAAGTATTTTGAAAGTAGAATTATTTGGTGTTGGTGGATGGGTTGGATATGGGAAGAAAGAGGTAGGGAGATTGGAGGATGTCTTCCAGGTTTCTGCCTGAAGTAAACATGTTGACCTCTTAGATAGTAGGATAAGCCTGTAAAATCCTTCTTTCAGAAAAGATCAAACAGCATCGATCTGAATCCAGCCTCGCAGGAGCAGCAGAAGGTGTCAGCTATCCTCTGGCTCTGCCAGTGCAAGGAGCTCATACACAGCATCACCCAAGCAAGGATTCTAGTTCTCCCACTAACGAGGCCCTTACTTTGTCCTTTCTCTCTAGGAAAACTTTAAGGAATCTCTAACTCCAGCAAGCCACTAGGGGGAGCATGGCCTGCGTTCTGTGTCTCCTCTTGAGGGCTTTTTAAATTTCAATTAGTTCAGTGACTGACTTGTATCAGCTTTAGTACCCATACAAGTAGCCCTGACCTCTGACCCCTTGAACTGCTTGAAAGAATGCCTGACATGTGGTAGGTACGCATAAATGTTAGTTGGTTTAACTATTAGACTGTGAATTTTGTTTTACTGTACCAATGGGAGAGATCACCTTTTGTTACTCAGCATAGAGCCTGGACAAGAGGAATGTGCATTTTCTGGATCAGGAGAAGACCAGGGGGTGATTCTTGGGTATGGGAGGAGGGAGAAGTTTAGGGATTAATGGTGTTACATTGGCCCTTCCTTCTGGTCTTCCTTTGTAGACTTGAGATTCTAGGGCCTGTGAAGGATTCCTAAACTGCGGCTTGGTGAGACTGGGTATTTATAGTGGGTGATAGAGTATGTCCCCTTTGAAGCTTGAATTGCCTCACTAAAGCAATAGCGTAGCTGTTAGTTGTATCTGCCAGTCTGTCATTTCCTACTGGATTTCGTTATACTCCTACCTTAGCTTATGGCATATATTTACATTTTAAACTCAAATCAATCAAAATCTTGTTTTGAGAATTTCGCAGTATACTGGAGATTAATAAAAATCACAAGGATTCTGGAAGGAACTGTGGCATTAAAGATCCACTAGGACCTCTCTAGCAGTGTTCTGGGGAGCGTTGGAAAATGTGCTCCTTGAGCCTCCGTGTCCTCATCTAGGGGTTATGGGTCAGCTGCTCCAGTGAAGTTTGTTTGATTTTTGGTTTATTTTTTGTGAGGAGCTGCTGAGATGAGGGAAGTTCTTACCTCAGTTCCTGACTTAAGGATGGTGTTTTGACATACAGTATCTCCTCTCCTCTCCTTTCCTCTTCTGTCCTGTCCTCTCTTTTCCTCTCCCCTCCCCTCTCCCCTCCTCATTCCTCCCTTCCTCCCTCCCTCCCTCCCTCCCTTCCTTCCTTCCTTCCATCCATCCATCCTGGAGATTGAACCTACAGAGTGCTGAGCTATATCCCTAGCCCTTTTATTTTTTTTAATTTGAGACAGGCTCTCACTAAGTTGCACACACAGCCCTCAAACTTGTAATCTTCCTTCCTCTGCCTCCTGAGTTGACTGGGATTGCAGGCATGTGCCACCATGCCCAGTATAGAATCTCTTTTGATGCTTATCCCTGCCCTGTCGATTGCCGAAGTGATCCACTGTATAGGTGGAAGCTGGGAGATCAGTGTCATGCAGATGCCCAGTTAGTGTGGCAGAGTCAGGCGCTGCCGAGGTCTTCTAACCCTTGCTCTGCCTAGTCCTCTTGCAACTACAGTGGTACTTTGGTTCATGAACTCAATTCTCTCCATGATTCTGGTCACAAACTGAACTGGACGAGAACAGAATAAAATTTCCCCATAAAGTCAACGTTGAACCTAACAATTGAATTTGATCCTGTTCTTGTCCAACTTGGTTTGTGACCAGAATCGTGGAAAGAATCAAGTTTGTAAACCGAGGTACCACTGTACTCCACTGAATGTATACTAGAGAGTTAAAAGGCTTGCCCTTTTTAGACTTTCTTTTGTTTTTGTTTTTTTTTGTTCTATACCTGGGGCAAGTAATTTTAACCTTCATTTCAGATTTTAAAAAAGGTATTAGTATAATACCATTCCTAGCTTTCAGGCCTGCTGTGTTGAACAGATATAGATAAGCCAAGATTTGAGAGAGTATTTTAGGAAAGTATAAGGTGATATGTAGCGATAGGGTAGTATATTTTCCCAGCAATCTGTGCATCAGCATGTCCTACATCTCAGATGCTAGAAGGATGGTAGTCAGGCCTATCTTACCGGTATTCAGAAAGATTCTCTCTCTTCCCCTGGGAACCCAATTTTGTATCTTACAACTGTTTATCAGAAAACTAGCTAGTTTTCAAGATCAAGGGAGCACTGTACCTTAGTGGAAAGTGTACTGAGCTAGGGGGTATTTGATGAGTATTTACATTTAGTTCTTTGCCTAAATCCAGTAGCTGTATAACTGTGGATCAAGCATCTGATGAGTCTCAGTTTTTCTATCTATAAAATGGTTATAAACCTATCTGTCTGCCGTATTTCCAAAGAACAAACAAAATAATAGTTGTAAGAGAGCTACAGGCAGGAGTATACATGGGGACACAGCCTGCTGCGCTAGCTTTTGGACAGCCGCGCCCAGGAGGCCTGGAGGTATCTGCAGGTCCCCAGCAGGGTAGAGGAGTTTGTGTTTGTATCATGTTTGTTGCCCTGGGTGTGACTCTGAACTTGCCCAGGACTCCTACAGGCCCTGACCTAGTGTGTTTCCTCTCCATTGCAGGAAGATGAGAGACTGCTTAGGCTCCAGCAGTAGTACCATGAGTCCCTGTACTGGTTAAAGTCATCTCCACGACCTGGACAGGCAGCAAGGTAAGCAGAGAGGCCAGTCCAGGCGAGCTCCTGGGATGTGTGTGCATTTCCACTCTGACTGCTGCCGGAAAATCCCAAGCAACGCAAACAAGTCAAGGCAGTGCATCAGGGTTCCTCCTACCCCTGCTCCAGGACCCAGAGGAAGGGCTTGCTTCCCCTCCAACAGCTCCAGCTAACTCCCTCCCCGCCCGGCGGGGATTCTTCCAAGTTATAAAAAATGAGACACTGGAGGGGAGGAAAACAAGTCCGCTCACTGTCTTCTCCCTTCTCCCCTCTGAGCTGTTCAAGCAAGTTCCCGGGAGCAGCCCAGAGCCCCTGGTTGACTGGAAGGGAGGTAAGAGGCGTGGAATGCGCGCAAAAGCTGAGCTGATCAAAAGACAGTGCTGTTTCACAGAAGTCTCCCAGAACTGAGAGAGAGAGAAGGGGAGAGAGAGAAGGGGAGAGAGAGAGAAAGACAGAGAGAGAGAGAGAGAGAGAGAGAGAGAGAGAGAGAGAGAGAGAGAGAGAGAGGAGAGAGAGAGAGAGGAGAGAGAGGAGAGAGAGAGGGGGAGAGAGGGAGAGGGAGAGGGGAGAGGGAGCGCACTCCTTGTGGTGCAGTGTGAGCTTGCGCCCTGCGCGCTGCCGGGAGGACAGGGTCTCCATGACAACTGGCCTGGCCGGCCGCAGCGCTCCGCTCACTTGGCTGGAAGGAGCACCACGAAAGGTCAGAGGAAGGAGCTGTGGGAAGCTCGCAGCAGGTATCGGGGCTTAAGCCAGTACATTTGGGGGCCCTGGGCTCTCTGACCGGCTGTGGAGCGAGCCAGACTGCCGAGAATGGAGTGGGCAGGAAAGCACCGGGACTTTCAGGTAAGGGCAGCTCCACATGCGATTGCTCCTCTCCTTTCCTGGCCCTAGTTTTGGGCTGTTTTCTGGGTGGCAGGCGAGTGTCGGTACTCTCTGCTCAGGGTCTGGGGCTCTGGAATGATGTCATGTTCCAACAGTTGGATTCTATTAGCTCCAGGAAGAGGGAAACAGCCAATTTTCTTGACTTTGCAAATCTAGCCGATCTCTCTCTTGCTGAACCTGAAGTGGTTAGGCTTCACTCTAGAAGACATTACTTTACGTTTATTTAGTACAAAACCACAGGATATTTTTACAGGAAGTCTCATTTATGTAGGAAAAAAAGTCCTTAGCACTATTTGTAGTTCTTACATGGAAACTCCAGTGTCTTAAAGGGGCTTAGTTTCTTCTAGTGGACACTGTTTTGTCTTTTGGTGGTATGTCTGACCTGTAAAAAAAAAAAAAAAAATTAAAAAGCTAATTAAGCTCAGCGAGGAGCCTGTGATGAATTCCAAGTCCCTCTGGAGTGGTTATTAGGACCGAAGGACTGTCATAGGGATATCGGAGCTGGGGCCTCATGCTCTCTCCACCTGGTAGCTTGGTAAGAAGCAAGTTATCCTTCCTCATTAATAAGGTGGGTCTTGGGCTTTTCTGAGTCATGTGGGATGGAGGTGTCTTGGGGTTGGCAGGCCTGAACAGAAGGTATCTTATCCAGATGTTGCTGAGTGAGCTTGTAGCACTGCAGCTGCTAGGAGCTGGGGAAGGAGAGGCACTGTACTTGTGCCCAGTAGATTCCTTTGGTTAATATTTTAATCTAATCTCAGGGCACACAGAATCTACTCTGTGCACTCCTTTCACTTTGATTGTCCTAAATTTTGGTAAAACTTGTTCTCACTTAGAGGAATGATGTGTTGGAAGCTCAGCGGCCCAGGAAGGAAGAGCCTCCCAAAAACGGTGATGAGGTAGTTCGATCATTGGTGATATTATTAGGAGGGTGAATGCTACAGACAGTCCCTGTGGGAGAGAACCGGCAGATGTGCTTCCCCTTCGCCATGTTCTGTCTTAAACTTACTCCTTGGTCTCAGGAAGCTTTGTAGATGCTTTTGGTTTTTCTCGGTGGGATGAGGGAACAGCTGTTGTCCTGACTCTTGGGTTTTTCTTCTTGAACTTTCTGAACAGAATGTCTTTTGTATTCTGGCAAACAATGAGGGGGCCCTCTGATTAACTTCGGGTCAGCTTGCCAGTGCAAGCACTGGCCATGTCCTTGATTCTGGTTCCCCAAATGTGTACATGTATGCATCAGCGTTGTGGCCTGAGGGTCCACAAGGGTGAACTCAGTGGCCCTGAACCTCAGACAGGCCACTTCTAAAGTTAATTCCTCCTTTTGATACATTCCAGGAATCCTCTGTTTGGTTGAAACCTCCTCTTTACTGGAGGGATGTGGCATAGGACTGTTGTTTGGGATTAAATATGGGGATGTGAGGAAGAGGTCTCTGAGCCCATTGGTCCCCTGGGGGCAATGCAAGTCCAGAATTTCAAGTCTTCTTTACTCATGGGGATATGGTTAGGGCTTCTCCAGTTTGACCATTCCCGTACTTATGGTCCCCCCTTCCTCCTCCTTCTCCTTCTGCAGGGTCTCACTATGTAGTTCAGGCTGGCCTTGAACTCACTATGTTGACCAGACTGGCCTTGACATCATGGAAATCCTCTTGCCTAAACTTCCTGAGTCCTGGGAGTATAGGTATGCACCACCACACCCGGTCATGTTTCTTTTGATATAGAAGAAAGAATAATGAATTGGATATTTTTTCTTTCTTTCTTTCTTTTTTTTTTTTTTTTGGTACTGGGAATCGAACTCAGGACCTCACGCTTGCCAGGCAGGTGCTGCGCCACTGAGCTAAATCCACAGTCCATGAATTGAGATTGGAAGATGTGAATCCATTGCCGGGTTCTGCCACTTTCCAACTGAGTACCCAACTGATACAAGCTTTAGAATATTAGCTGTGTGATAGAGACAATGATAATAACTACTTCACGGTTGAGAGGAGCAAATGGGATAGTTTTTATGAAAGTATTTTCAAGTAAATCAAGTTCTTAATAATATAACAGATTATGAATTGAAACTCAAGCAATGGTCTAGCTGTCTTCTAGAAAGTCACTTTGCCTCTCTATTCTGGTTGCCCCATTTATAAAGTGCCATATACTTGTCTACATTTGTAAATCAAAATGAGGAAATCCTTAAATGTCTGTTGAGGTGTTTAAGGAAAGAAATAGGGCTTTCTTTGGGTCAGAGAGTTTCACTGTAGACTGAGTCTCACAAGTGATCCTTCAAGGATAAGTGGCTCTCCGTAGGTCGCTTAGCTCATGTCCAAGTACACCTGTAGTTACGGTGTCATGCATTTGCCTGGCTGGAAGAGAGGCTGCTGGATGCCAGGGCTGGCTCCCTTGTTCTGCTAGGTTCTCCTGGGGAAAATGTCTTGAGTGGGCAGAGGGGTCTGTTTGAAAGGTAGGGTTCTAATTGGTATAAAGTGTTCTTGCTCTGAAGGTCTTGTTAGAGGCTGGGTAGGTCTTTCAGGAACTTGTAAGTCAAGCTATAGCTTAGGGGGAAATAAAAAAGAAAAACAAGGAAGTGGGAATTCCAAGGGCAGATACTCAGCTGTGTCATGGGCCTGTGCCAAGGAAGGGAATAGCAAGGGCGGGGAATCTCCGGGCAAGGGCGCCCCAGATCTGTTCGCTGAACCTGTAGGACATGTGGTATACTAGGGACAACCTCCCTCCCCCCAGCAGTCTCAGCCTTTACTATAGGACAGAGGAAAGCCTGGCAACCGTACCCCAGACTGATGTCTGGAGAGAATCCTCACACAGACCTCAAGTAGGCAAGATTGTCTTTTTTGTTTTTGTTTTATTTTGCTTTGTTTTAAAAAAAAAATAGCAGTGTTCTCCTTCCAGGTGACTGACAAAACAATAGCTTCCAAGGCCTGAAAAAGTTGTCCACAGCTTAGGTTGGCCTGCAGCTGTTCCCCACTCCCCATCAGTCTGCTTCCCAGGGCTGAGTCACAAATTGGACCCCTCTCTGTTCCTTAAGGATTAAAAAGTAACATTCCTGTTCTCATTCCCCCTCTCCGCCTTCCTCTGCTCCCCTCCCTGCACACTCTCCTCCTGGGTTCCTTCTCTCTAAAATTAGAATAATCAGTCACCCAAGGAAGTTGAAACTTTGAAATACCTTGGAGAATAGGCCAAGGACATCCTCAACTCTGCTGGCTGGGCCTCTCCCCCTGGAATGAAGGGCTGGGTGAACCGCTTCAGGGGGGCACCCCAAACTCCTAAGTATCATGGCCTGGAACCCAGAGGCTGTGCGCCACTCCCAACTGCATCTGATTCTAAAAACTACTTTGGGGAGGTGGCCTGGTGCCGGAGGGAGGTGGGAGAGTCTGAGTCCCTGTGGGGGAGAGGGATTGAGGGAGTAAAGAGTGTGTCTCCTTTCCTTTTGATTCTCTTAGCTGTTAGCTGTCACGGCCCTGGTGACTCCTGATTTCCACTCTTGGGCCCAAAGAGCATGCTGAGGCAGCCAAGCAAAGGCAACGCGCATCTGAGCCCAGGGGAGGTCAGGCAGCAGCCCTCCCTCCCCAGCTCGGGCTTGGCCTCTCGTCAGTGCCTCTTCTACACTGGCTTGGGGGCTGAGGGTGGGGTAGGGGAATCTACAGGCTGATAATCGAGTTCTTTGAGTTAGAGGGACCATGGAAAGTGGAGAAGGGGCCAGGAGGGCATGAAAGGAGAAAAAAAAAAAAAAGACCATCTGGCAGAGTTGGCAGAGATTTCTCTTTAAAGCCGATGGGAAAACTTGCATTAGTGTGTGCGTTCTTCTGGGAGTAGAAAGGGCGTCTGTACATCCCTGATGCTAGAGGGCAGGTGCTGTGAGCCTGTCTCAGTAGGTGGGTGGGGGAAAAGATTGGGGGAATCTGCCTTAGGGAAATGTGCCATATAATACTGTGCTGATAGAAAAATCTGGGACCTACGGTCTCTTTCTAGCCATATGCCTTAGCAAACTGGAGATGTATGTGTGTGTCTGTGTATGCATGTGTGTGTGTGTGTGTCTGTGTCTGTGTATGTGTATTTTGAGGGGAGAGGAGTGTGTTAAATGAGTCCAGACTACCTCATTGAAGAATTTCTCCAAAGATCCATTCTCTCATTTTCTTTGGTTCTGATGTAATGAATATGCTGTTGTTTGGGACTGTGGAAACTATCATGATGCTCTTCTCATCTAAAATTGCCTGTATATTTGATTTCACTGTCCCTATAAAAGGGTGAACTATATGTATTTAGGGTATGAAACAGCCTTATTTCATAAGGGTTTGTCATGAAACCATCCAGTTTTTCAAAGACCAGACTCATCTGTGTGCTCTGTTGTCAGCGAAGGGGATTGTATGTGAGCCTGAGGTTGACTTACAGGAAGCCGCATAGTGGATGGAGGACTGTTTGAACCTGAAAACAGTGAGTTATACTGAGGGTTGAGGGGACAAGATCTGGAACAGGTAGAAATTACTAGAAGGACATAGGGGAAAGGACCCAGGCAAGGGGATTGGGGAGGGGAGGAGAAAGTAGTTCTCAGGAACAGCAGGTGGGGGGAGGTAGGTGGCCTTCACAACATAGAAGGCTGGCTTGCCCCGAGGGGGCCCAAGGAGACAGTGTTGTTGAGGTCCTAACAAGCACTGGGAGGGCAGGGTGGCTGGCATGGAGGTTGACACCCTTGTTCATTTGTTGTCTGGCTCAGAGGCTTCTCTGGTGCCACATATGCCCTCTTGGTTTGTTTGTCCATTAAATCAGTGAATACAGAGCATCTGGGCCAAGAGCTGGGGAGGATCCAAAACAAATATCAAGTGTGAGACATATTCTCATATATGTCGTATTAGATGTTATGTTGTCCTGATTTCCTCCCCACTGGTAACCTCTGTTAGTGTGATTAAGAGAAAAGAAACAGACCTGCTGAGGTTTGGGGTTTGGATGGGAGGGTTAATGACCATGGTTTTAGGCTGAGAAAAAGGAGGAAGGTTCCACTCTTAGACTCTGACTTAAAGCTCTGTTTGAGTGGTGGAAAAGAGCCAGCTAGAGTACTGGACTTTGAGGAGGGTGAGGGTTCTAGGCCTATGTTGCAGCTTCTCTGAGATCGTCAAAGGATGGGGTATGGGGGAGCATAAGAAAGGGGAAAATTGGGCAAAAAACCCTAGAAAGTGAGCTAGTTTTTAGAACTCTAGCATTGCTGAGGAGCTGAATTTTGGTGTTCTAACCCTATAGAGTTCTGATCATCGAGTTTTATAGTTTTTTAAGAGTCAACCTGTAGTGTGTTCATTCATCAGTCGGTGACTACAGTGACTGTTAGATGCCCAGGGAGTGCATGGTGTGCCTTAAAGCACCCGTGGAGAAACCATCTGCGCTTGTGCTGTATCTTACCTATGCAGCGTACCGTGCGGTGACTAGGAGCTGGCACTCGGGTGTCTCAGAGGCCTTGGTTTAGAACATAACCTAGTTGTATGACCTTGGGCAAGTTATTTAATCTCTGTACCTCAGTTTCTCTGAGACATCTGTAAAATGGATATAATGATAGTACTTAGCTTGTCAGAATTATGGTAAGGATTAAATGAAATGATACATGTAAAGTTGTAAAAATCTATCTCAGTGCCTAGAATATAGTAAATGCTGAATGCTTTCCACTATACAGTAATTATTAACTTAGAGCCGCATTTTGGAGGGGAAGGCTGGTGTCTCTCATGTGGGGGTTACTTCACCAGGAACAAACCCAGTTGTTCTTTTAGAAGTAGTTTTGTTTTTTTTTAATTAAAAATTTTTATTAGTATATGTTTGCAGTACGTACTGTTTACATTCATATTAGGGAGTAGGTACATATACTTAATATATCTTAATTATTTTTATTCTTATTTCTCTTCCCCTCCCCTCTGCCCCCTTCCCTCCATCTCTAGATTTCATTCCTGTTTGCAAATGATCTGTCCCCCCCTCCCGTTTCCTATTGTGTTCTATTCATCTACCAAGACTCCAGGAAGGTCTCTGTGGGAGTCCTTCTCAACCCAGCTTCACAGTTGTGTCTTCATCCTGCTTAGGATGCCTGCCCGCCACGGGCAGGGGAGATCTTCTAGAAATTCTTTTTGCCTGCCCCTTTGCTGCTGGCCATTCAACACAGGGGCCCTGAGTCCTGCTTGATCTGGGGCTGGAGGCCTTTCACACGATAGATTCAGTGCTCAGTGCTCTGGACACAGGCTTCCTCTGCTCTCCTTCCTCACACCTTATCCATGTATCCTTGAAGACCCAACTTAGAGCACAGACTTTGCAGCCAGCTCTGGGGGTTTGTAGTCTGGCTTTTCCTTTTACTGTCTGTGGAATTCTGGTGAATTACCCTCTGTAAACCTCCTTGTCTTCATCTGTAAATTGGGGGTAGTCACCTTACCCCCTCAAAGAGTTGTTGTAAGGGTTAAGTGACTTTTTTTTTTGTGGGTACGGGGGTCAAACTCAGGACCTCACGTGCCAGCAGGTGCCCATGCCGCTGAGCGATATCACCGGACCTTTTTTTTGTATGTGGGTACCAGGAGTTGAACTCAGGACCTCGCGCTTGCCAGGCAGGTGCTTATGCCGCTGAGACATCTTACCAGCCCTAAATGACTTTTATTATAAGTAAAGCACTCAGTTTAGTTTTGGACCCAATTATGCTCTCAGTAAATGTTAGCTGCTGTGTCTACATCCTAGGACTTTCTCCACCAATACATAGGAGAACACCCTGCCCAGGTAGTTAGCAGATCTGAGTTTTAGTTCTGGTTGTATTGTAGACTTGCTGCCTGACCTTGAGGGAAGTAATTTGTCTTCTCTAGGTTTCAGTTTCCTCTTCTAGGAAATAGAAGGTATGGATTGAATATCTCATTGATATTTTGACTTGACCTTTCAAATGTGTGGTGTATGTCCTGTCTTTCCAACTAGATTTCCAGAAGTTCTATGAAATTAAGTTTACTCTTGCATACTGTTTATTTCCTCAAATGACCAACATGCATAGTTTGTGCTTGAAAAGTATTTGAGTAACTTTTAACACCATCACCTGGATTCTAGGAAGCACTTTGAATTGGTTCCTATAATTTGGAAACTGGAAACTTCTCAGGTACAAAGGGCTTGGTTACAACTTCAAGGAGGCCCCAGCCCTTAGTATGCCAGAAAGTACCAGTTATTAAGAAAAATGTGTTTTACTTGACAACGCTTGGAAAATTTTGGTCATTAGATACTTCAGGTACTTATTTGTTCTGCTCTGTATACTTAGAATTAGTACTGCTCTGTAAAGTGTGAATAAATTCTGCCATTACTGTTTCCTTCTCTCAATGGAGAAAAATGACATTGTTCTCAGAGTGACCCTCTCTTCTTTGGAGTTGAGTGATCAGTTGCTACCCAAAGACAAATTTGTTAAGGGGAGAGCCATCCAACAAGAGTGATGTTTAGAGCCTGAACTCTGAGGTCAGACTGGGTTCAAATTCCGGCTCTGCCGCTTACTCGGTTCTCAGCTTTGTCCATGTTACTTCGCTTGTCCATGGCTTGGTTTCTCTTCTGTAAAATCAAGGCAGTAAAAGTACTGTCTCACAGGGTTGTAAGGAAACCTAAATGTAAAGTACTTACGTTAGTACCTCCTACATTGTTGTTGAATGAAGTATTAGCAGTTATTGTTGTCTTTACTCTTCCCTTGTGAACTGGACAGTGCTTCTTTGGGGCTAGTCTGTGGGGTTTGCTCTGTTGAGAAATGTGAGACTATGTGCCCTTTCTTTACATCTTGGGTAGATAATTAACATCAGCAGAACAGCGATAAGTGTCTTCTGATTGGCATATAGATCAGAGCCCTTGTACTTTGCTTTTGTAAAGAGATATGTAAACCAGAGGGAGAATCTGGCCAAACCAGAGGAGGATCTAGGCTGAGAAGACGCTCTCTGATGGGTACCATGTTTTGTGGCACTGGAGTGGGAACGTGGCAGAACCCTGTGTGGAAGAGCGGAATGGAAGGTAGAAGGGTTGGTAGGAGGCTGAGGCAGAGTGGAATCGCAGAGTCAGAGAGATCTAGGTACTAAAGAGTAGCAGGTGTCTCTGGGCAAATGGTTGTGACTAGGACAGTTTCATCAAGACATGCTCCGGGCATTGTATCTTTCCATGAGACATCTTGGGAAGCCCCAAGTGACACATGCCCAGCAGTAATCACTCTGACCACTCCCGCAGGAGAGGGGGATCTGAGGAGGTTGTAATCTGTTTCTGAAGAGAGCGAGTAGCTCCTTATCTACAAGCGTAATTATGAAGAGATTTCCTTTTCCAACTGCAAGAAACAGGAACTTTTGCTGCCAAATTTAGCAGTGTTTTAAGTCCTTCAAATCTCCTTCGAGTGGTACCAAAGCTCTCAGCTTTGTTGTTATCTCTTGTTGAAATATTGCCTGGAAAGGTTGTATCAACAGTGCCAATTTATGGGACTGCTGAACCCAGGCAAGCCCACGGCATAATAGGGAGTTCCTGGGATAGGTGCTTCACAGATTTTCTCTTTGAGTGAGGCCGTGTATAATTTAAGATTCTTTTTGCTTTAGAAGACCGAACTCTGTAGATTAAGGGCAAATATTCTACTGCTTCTGTGTTTTATTTTGGTAGGCTCCCTTAGGCAGGACTCGGATTCTATAGTAACTCCCCGTAAATCAGAAGAATCTCAGTTTTGATGAGACTTACAGCTATCAAAACCAGCCCCTTGCTCCTTATTGGAGGTAAGTTTCCTTGGCACAGAATCACACCAGAATCACACTCCTATTTCATTTACAAGCAATTTATGACCTACCGTATGTTCTGGTGGAATAATTAAAAGATGGTGAAGACTGTGGATGTATAGAAACCACAATGGGACTTTGTAGTCATTATCTTTAGACAAGAAGGTCAGACCCATGCATCTATATACTGTGTCACTTGCCAGAAAGGAATGAAAGTAGGAAAAGGAAATGAAAGAATGTGACTGACCCTAGCTACTATAAAGAACTATATATGGGTGTGACAGGGAAATACCTAGGACAGCGAGATGATCCTGACAATGGCAGTGACTTTGGTTTGGAGTCTTTGGCTTGACTGACTCAGCTGCTGTGTTCAGAGACTTGGGGCTTTGGATTCTAGAAAGTACCGAAGTTCCTTATATTCTTTGCCTCCCTCTCACCCCCATTCACTCACCCCTTTGCGTTTAGATTAGGGATGGGCTCTGGGTGTGAGTCATCCCTGCTATTCAGGGTTGAGGGGAGCCCAGCTGTGCTGGGAGAGCTGGCTGTGGGGATACTGGTGGGAAGAAGGGCTGTGGTTTTGTTAACTCTACTCTGAGTAAGTGTCCAAGGGAAAGTGGCAGGGATCAAGTTAAAAAGAAAACAACTGGAAATTTGTGTTTTATTGAAATCTCATTAAATGGATTTTTTTTTTTTTTTTTTTTTTTTTTTGGTGTTTTGAGACAGGGTCTTGTTAGTTCAGGTTGGCCTTGAGTTCAATATGTAGACCAGGCTAGGCGCGAATTTTTAGCAGACCTCCTGCCTCAGCCTCCCGTGCACCACCGTGCTTGGCAGATGGAAATTTTAAAAGCCCTTTTTTTCCCCCATCTCAGAACCCACAACTGTTTGATAAAAACAGTAGGTTTTGAAATCAGTGCTGTACAGACTTGTTTTCACATGCAGCATCTTAAGGTAGATGTACATCTGCATGGCCTCACTGGAAGAAGTATAAAGTGGAAAACCCTGAGGACTGCAACACCTGGCAGCCCCTGGAGCCCCTATAGCAGTTAATGTTTTGTTAGTAGATAGGGCTGGGTTGACTATTTGTTGGTGTTTCCTAAGGGTTTATCCTCAGCTTTTCCTGTAATTTACAATCTTTCCTTGGAATCTCATCCTCCACTGTCACTATCAGTTGACAAAAAACAAGGGAAATCCACTTCTGCTTCTCTTTCAGAAACTGAATTTATTCAGGAGGCCGAGGCAGGAGGACTGCCAGGAGTTTGAGGCCAGCCTGAAGTACATAGTGAGACCCCGTCTAAAAAACAAAACAAAAAGAAAAAGAAAAAAGAGAGAAACTGAATTTATCCATTCATAAATATATATTATGTGTCCATTCTGTTCTAGTTGCTGTTCTGTATGCTAAGGATGTCAGGAAGTTTAAAGTATAGTGGGGAAGTGGTTCAGTAAACAAGTAAACAAATAAATGAGAGAAAGATAGTGAAGAAGTGAAAGAAATAATGATGGTGTAAAAGAGAGAGAGGAACAGCAACCTGAGAGGTTAGAGAAAGTCTCTCTGAGAATGTGACATTTGAGCTATGAGCTCAAGGGTGAGAAGAAGCCACGAATGTGCAGATTCGGGGAAAGTATATTCCCGGAACAACTGTTCCTATTTTGTAAGTAATTGGATTCTACTTTGTTGTCTCTCCATCCTCATTTGTTTTTGTGGTTTTTCTAGCTTCCCCTGGATAGAAAGGAGCACCACACAGTAAATAACGTGACAGTTTTGGGTGGGGGGTGAGCTAGAATAGATTTTGGTATATCAATAAGAGTGCAGGTATAGAAGAAACACATGCTCTGGGATCTCACAGACTTAGTTTTAAATTTTTAAGCAAGTTAGCTATTCTGAGTTCCTCCAGACATCAGGACATCAACAAATTCACTCACAGATCGTTGTGGGGGTTTGTTAAAATGACACAAAAATGCCTAGTATAACATGACACCTAGAATAGAATTAGCATTCTACTAATGACATACCATAAACCTAAAATAGGCAGAAAATTGTAAAATACATAATCCCAAGAATTACGCAGAATATATCCACTCGAATTCTGTTAGCTGAGTAGCTGTGTGCCTACCCTTAAGATCGTTTACCCACACTTCTTCCTGATTCTTCTCAATCAGATTCAATGTTCCTCTTTGCTAGCCATATCTCCCACATTTCCATACTTTATTCCAAGTTGTGCCATAAACTGAGAATATCTACCTTCTATGCTGGTTCTCTAAGCCCCCAACAATGGCCAAAAGGCTCTATCTGAATAAGCCTCCACCAACATTTTACACCCTTCATCCACTTGCTTGCTATATCCTAACAATGATGATTTCTTTTATGTTCATTCAACATGTCAAGTTCTTTACTATGTCAGGGGTCTGCTCAGTGAATCAGTGTTAAAACTAATCTGAAAAACATCCTCTCAAGGCATCTTGCCCAACCACAGGTCTTTTCCTTCAGAAGCAAGGTGGTTAGAAGCTAGAATAGATTTTTTTTTTTTTTTTTGTGGGTACCAGGGGGACGACCTCAGGACCTCGCGCGCCAACAGGCACCCGTGCCACTGAGCGATATCACCGGCCCCTTTTTCGTATGTGGGTTCCGGGAGTCGAACTCGGGCCCTCGCGCTTGCAAGGCAGGCGCTTACGCCGCTGAGCCATCTCACCGGCCCGCTAGAATAGATTTTGAATGTTCATAGACTTGAATGAGTAATTTTCAACTTTCTCTGAAAGGAGTACCTGGCAAAATAGATTTTGCTGGTCCATATAAAACATAGTATAAGGAGTGTGGCAAAACTTTGAACAGATAACCTGCGTTTCTGCTCTCAATCTGGTTGGGAAGCATGATGGTCCTTCACATTAACACCCCATGAACAGTTAGATGTTTTAGATTATGTTTTCTCGTATTTTATGTAGTGAAAAGATGCCATTTTTGATAGTAAGAAGTTGGAATTTGTTTTTGGAGAAATTAAGTAATTTTTCAGTAAAAAGCCCCATTTCCTAGTTTTACAGATCTCTTCGAGAGTCTCAAGATTGTTGGGAATGTTTGAGGAAAGAAAATTTATCAGGCCACAATTTTGACTTCTTGGAAATTGAGTAGTGACTAGTTTCTATTTGTAGATAATTCTTTTTTTAAAGGGATTGTTCCTATTTGAATTCTATAAATCAAGGCCCAGGATTCCGAAATGAAAATGTGGAATATTTATAAACTCTCATTCCTTGGTGTTCCTAGTCAGCCTGTTGAGATGGAATAGTTTGCAAAGGCTACAGTGGGGTAAGACTGAATTTCAGATAAATTCCTGATGCAGAGGAATTTTGTAAGTAATTGGATTCTACTTTGTTGTCTCTCCATCCTCATTTGTTTTAGTAACCACCTTGCTTCTGAAGGAAAAGATCTGTGGTTGGGGAAGATGCCTTGAGAAGATGTTTTTCAGATTATTTTTAACACTGATTCACTGAGAAGACATTAAGCGGTCACCTACCATGAGCACGGATGCACAGATGAGTTAGAGGATGAGGCTGAAAAGATTGGCTGAGGTTGGATCTTAAAGGGCCTGAACCATCTAGGAACTGGGGAATCTCTGTTCTTCTGAAAATAGGAAAGAAACACGGTTGGGTTGGGATTGCAGAAAACAAACCTACGAGACCATGTAGAAGACACAACTGGAGTGGGAGAAATATTGCCTGTCTCATTGCGTGTCACTGGAGAGGTGATAATCCAGATCCTCAGAATTCATTTAGGGCAGTATATAAGGGAAGTGTAGGGCTAGGGGTCTGAACTCCATATGGCAGGGCTCTCTGGAGCTTTATTTACAACAGTGGTTTTCAGACTTGAACATGCACCAAACTCACCTGGAGACTTTCTTTCCAATTCACTTAAGTCTGAAACAGAGCCTGAGAATTTGTAGTTTTAACAAATTTGCAAGTGATGCTTGTGCTACTGATTTGGAACCCCGCTTTGAGAACCAGTGCTTAAGAGGCTTGGTAGCTGAGATGCAATAAGGATTTGAGGGCCAGATGTTTATTGGCTTGCTTTCTTCTACTAACTTAGAATTTCCTGTCTATAAGTGTACACTTTAGAAGTTCTTTGGTGACTTGCTTTATAGTATCAACGAAGTCTGCTGAAAGTCTGTGTTTTCACTCACAATGACTCTTCTCACGGTATCCATATCACTTCCGGTTGAGATTTCCAGGTGTGTGCTTATTTCTAAGCAGCTGCTTGTCGATTTTTTGGAAAATGTCCATCTTGGGCATTTGATTACATTAGAGTAGGTGACATTTAAGCCAGGAAAAGTTTCCCCCTGTCCTTGACACAGCTTCTGGTTGGCAGGCCTGTTTTAAGAACTGCAAGGAGGCTAGGCACTGAGTGTTCTGTTGATTAGCCAAGTTTACACTGGACATGCCTGGGAGATTATCTTTTTAGCGCAGGAGTTGAATTTCAAGGGCAAAGTCCACAGTTGGCAGTTGAAAGGCTGAAAACACCTGGAAGAGAGGATTTCATTTGGTTTTCACTTACCTAGGCTTCAGGGCCTCTTCCCACAGAGGTCAGGTTTTCTACTTGCTGTAGCCCAAGCAGGTGACCTTGGGATTCTCTTGAAGCAGCATGGCCGCAGGCACTGCCCCTTGCTGTCTACTTCAGCACCCATGGCTTCAGGTGAGTTAGTAAATCTAAATCACCCTGATTTGCTTGGCATGTTTGTTTCCGGAATTTTTTCCTGGACTAGCTTTTCCCTTTTGAGGAGAGGATCTTCATTCCCTACTTTGTGGTCAGTTGCTTTTGGGTTTTCCCCATGGCTCTTCTTTTCCTTAGCTTCCTGCATTGGTTTAGCATAAACACAGTTTCTGTTTCCATGTAGAGAGGGGTATTGAAGGTTACCTGACCCACTGCCGCACAATCTAATCATGTAAGACATGCGTAAGGAGGCAGCTACTGGTAGCCTGAGATAAGCAGCCTGGGGCTCCTGTGGCCTCAGTGCTGCCCCGTGGTTGGAGTCAGTGTCCACATAGCTGTGGCCCATTCCTGGTATGCCAAGAGCTGGGAGCTCAGGTCCAGCCCCAGGGGCCTGGAAATTCAGAGGTGAGAAAACTGAGTACCCATGGTGGCAGCTAGGACTGGGTCTCAGGTCTTTTAATTTCTGCTGATTTAGGACCTTATTTTGTACCTAACACAAGGACTGTGGTTTCAGATTAGCAAGCAAGCTTGAGGCTAATTTTTTTTCTAATGCATTTTTTAAAAAGAAATAACAAAAGCAACCTGTGTTCTAAAAACTTTTACAAAAATGGAGAATATAAAAGGAAGAATATGAGCCTCTGCTATAAACCCATGCTGTATGTCTTAGTGCTTACAAGAGCTTGCAGGGCTGGGGCAAGGCTCCTCAAAAGACTGCACATGCTCTGAATCAGATTTAACACAGGACACAGAAATTTACAAGACTGACCTCCATGGATGGAGTCAAATGTAGAAGAGTGCAAAAGATCTGCCTGAGCACTGGAGAACCAAAGGATTCAGCTGAAGGCCTGGAGCCCACGACAGTGACCCCCAGGACTCTGCATCAGGAGGTGAAGGATCTGCCAAGGATCTGCGCCGGACGTTGGAAGGATCAAGCTCAGGAAGCTAAAGCGTCTGCGCCGGTAGCCAAAAGGCGGGTGCTGGGAGCTGAAGAATCTGCACCCAAAGCCAGGAGAGGACGCCCAAGGCGAAGGCAGACCAGAGCTCCTGAGAAGAGAACAGCCGAATTTCCTCGAGGACAATCAGCCACAATGAATCTCAGCTGAAACCCTTTGCGCTCGTTCTCCTTTTTATACTGTTAGGACAACAGTCCTTCCTAAAGGGCGTGTTCCATGCCCAGAACCATGCTGGCTCAATTCAGCTGGGTGTTCCCACTCAAGTTGACAGTCAGTCAGTTAACCACCACACTCCAGAAACAGGATCATTGATTGTTATATTTTTAAATGATAGAGCCGGTGAGATGGCTCAGCGGTGTAAGTGCCTGCCTGGCAAGCACGAGGTCCTGAGTTCGACTCCCAGTACCCATATAAAAAAAAAGATATATTTGCGTATTAATTGTAACAAAAAAGATTATACTCAAACAAAAATTCGAAAACAAAATATGTTGGTGAGGATGTAGAGAAGTTAGAGCCTTCATACATTGCTGGTGGGGAAGTGAGTGGCATAGCTGCTGTGAAAAACAGTTCGGCTATTCCTCAGCCTAAAATTGCCACCTGACCCACCAGTTGCCCTCTGGGTGTGTACCTAGAAAAATTGAAAATAGGGACTCCGGTATTTGAATGCCAGTCTTCACTGCAGTGTTATTCATAGTAGCCCAAAGGTGGAAACAACCCAACTGGTCACTACCCGATGCAAAGTAAGTGCATATATAATGGAAGTTTTTTCCACCATAAAAAGGAATGAAATTCTGGTACATGTTACAACATAGATGAACCTTGAAAACATTGTGCTAACTGAAATAAAATATCTAGAAATGGACAGTTCATAGGCAGAAAGTAGATTTGAGGTTGCCTGGAGCATGGAGAAAGGGGGGAATGGGGAGTTACTGCTCATTGGTTGCAGAGTTACTGAGGTAATGAAAAAAGTTTTGGAAATAGTGGTGATGATCGCACAACTCTGTGAGTGTAATTTATGGCACTCAATTGTATGTGCACTTACTGATGAAAATGGCAAATTTTATATTATATATTTTCCCACAATAATGAAAAAGTACATAATACTTTGCTGAAATTTATAATTTACTCATAATTCACTGTATTTTTCCTTATTCTTACATCACTTTTTTTTTTTAATGTGGGTACTGGGAGTCGAACTCAGGACCTCGTGCTTGCCAGGCGCTAGTGCCGCTGAGCGATATCACTGGCTCTTTTTTTCGTATGTGGCTACCGGGAGTCGAACTCAGGACCTCACGCTTGCCAGGCAGGCGCCTACGCCACTGAGCCATCTCACTGGCCCCCTCTTACATCACTTTTAACAGGAACATTGTGTTTTTTCAGATAGATATATCATACTGGTAATTTATTTAATCAAGCCCCTAATGATGGACATTTGAGTTGTTTCCAATTTTTCCTATTATAAACAGTCCTGTAATAAATAGCAGCAAACAGCTGACCTTGCCCATATGTTCTAGTACTTACATTTCCTTAAGCTAAATTCCTGGAAGGGAAGATTTGCTGATCAAAGGATGTACTCATTTATGTTAATAAATATTGCCAAACTGCTTTCTAAAGAAGTTGCATCAACTTTTCATTCAACAGTATGTAAAGGTGCCTGATTCCACCACACCCTTGCCAACATGGGTATTATAAATTCTTCTAATCTTTGCTAATCTGGTAGGTAAAAAATGACTTCTTACTTTATTAAGATTTCTTTAATTATTAGTGAAATTGTGTATCTTTTTATGCTTACCAGCACTCGTTTTTATTCTATTGTGTTTTACTCTGCCAAAATATGTTCATTTTTTTTCTTTTTTCTTTCTTTTTTTTAATGTTGGTTCTGGGAGTCGACCTCAGGGCCTCGCACTTGCCAGCAAGCACTAGTGCCGCTGAGCGATATCACCAGCCCTTTTTTTTCCCTTTATGTGGGTTCCAGGAGTTGAACTCAGGACTTCGCCCTTGCCAGGCAGGTATCTGTGCTGTTGAGCTATCTCACCAGCCCTCATATTTTTTCTTGTAGATTTTTAAGAGCTTTTACATATATGTTACATTAGGACTCTTTGGTGTATGTGTTGCTGGTATTTTTCCCCAGGTTTTTCTTAATTTTTTACTTTGTTTATACTAGTTATTTGCATTTCACACTTTTTAAATTTTTATGTAGGCAAACATATAACATTTTCCTCATGTTTTTACCCCCTTCATGCCTTTTGAGTTTAATGTTGTGTTATACTTTGACAATTTTTCTTCATTCGTCAGAATTATAAAAATACTTAATGGTTTCTTATAGTATTTATGGTTCCAGTTTTTTTTTTTTTTTTTTTTTTTGTGGGTACCGGGGGGTCGACCTCAGGACCTCGTGCCGCTGAGCGATATCACCGGCCCCTTTTTCGTATGTGGGTTCCGGGAGTCGAACTCGGGCCCTCGCGCTTGCCAGGCAGGTGCTTAAGCCACTGAGCCATCTCACCGGCCCCTCCAGTTTTTATATTTTAACTAATTTTGCTTTTTGAGTGAAGTATGGAATTAAATTTTATTGATTAAAAACTAATAACCTTTTTCCTGTTAAATTCATTCTTTATGTAAAATTTGTAAACTTTTCACATCATTGTTTTTAGTGAATTGAGGCTATCTATATTCAAATTCTTTTAATATTTCCTATTTAGAATATATTTATAACCATTAAAAACATTTTAAGCAACATTTATAAAGGAACATATCTAATTCAATTTGCGAAGAAAAAAAGCTTTTAGTGAGAGAAGCAGATTGAAAATTGTACCCATTCTTCCTAATCTTAGATTCCCAATTCTGTTTTTTTGTTTGTTTGGGTGTTTTCTATATTATCTTGTACCTAGTACAGCCAGATTCTTTTTTTTTTTTTTTTTTTGTGGGTACCGGGAGTCAAACTCGGGACCTCACGCTTGCCAGCAGGCACTTGTGCCACTGAGCGATATCACCGGCCCTTTTTTTCCTTTATGTGGGTACCGGGAGTCGAACTCAGGACCTCACACTTGCCAGGCAGGCGCTTATGCCGCTGAGCCATCTCACCGGCCCCAGATTCTTTTTTAAAATTTTATTTATTTTATTGGTGTAGATTGTTTTTCTTAATGCCTGGGGACAGTTGCATCATTCCCTCTGGGAAAACTTTACAGTGAATCCTCTGTGCAATTGTATGAACACACTAGACCTACATATTCTGACACAAAAGCCTCTCCCTTAAATCATACCTGATTGAAGCCAGGCATTTTAGTCCATGTCTGTAATCCCATACATCGGAGGCTGAAGCAGGAGTATTGCAAGTTTGAGGCCAGCCTGGACTACATAGAGAGTTCAAGGCCACCCAGAATTAGTTAAAAAAAAAAAATCATACTTGGCTCATTCTGGCCAAGTTAGAAGCATATATGGGAACTGGTGTCAGTGACAGAGTGATGAAGTCAGTGAGCCAAAGTCCCAAGGAGTGTTAAGACCCAGAAAGGATGTGACTTTGGGAGGGGAGCAGCGGGAAGACGTGGGGAAATGTGGCTGCTTAGAAGACAGATTAAGGACAATTTCTGAAGTTAAAGACAGAAGAGGAATACAGTTTATTGAAGACCTACTTATATCCCAGACACTAAGTTAATCAGGTTCTACCTGAAAGTATTTTTAAAGGTAGCTTTTAGTTCTGGGTCAGTGCATTCAGAAAAGAAAGGCTTATTCAGTGGTCAGAGTGTAAATCTGGAACTGGCAGTGAAGGTTTGGGAGACTGAGGAGAAGAGGATTGAGCTGGCATCTTTTCTGCTCTGCCAGCCAGGAGCTCAGACAGAAATGTTAGTGGAAATAGGCTAAGTAAGGAAGCAGGAGGAGAAACGATTCAGATCAGCACTCATTAGCCCCCTGCAGTGCCAGCTGCATGCAGACATACAGTCCGCACTCTCCAGGATCTTCATAGTGTGGCGGACAAGGCGCATCGGAGGCCACTATGCTGCAGTGGGATCTGTGCCACTGCAGATGTGGCCCTGGGAGCAGAGGATTGGTTCAATGGCCAGTGGGAGCAGAGTGAGGACCACAAGGGCACAGTTTCACAAAGGAAGTGGTATTGGTGGGGAATTTGAAGGATGCATATTTTTTTAAGTGGACAAGACAGAAAGGGACATTCCAGGTGGAAAGATTAGCATGCATAGACCAGGGAGGAGGGCAGCAGTGAGTGCAGAGTATGCAGGGAAGTATGCCATGGTGCAGTTTGCTGTCCTTAGCTGGACGGAGTGAGCAGAGTCCAATGAGACCACAGATGCAGGTCTGAGGCAGATCTACGAGTGTCCCACCTACCAGCCCCCACCCCAGAACACAGTGGCTTAAAAACATCACATTTTTTTACTGTTGTCTCATGATTCTGGGTGTCTTGCTTGGGGTCTTCTCTTGTAGTTTTAGTTAGATAGGGCTGGAATCATCTGAAGGCTCACTCACCCCCTTGTGTGATAGGTGGGCTGGGAAAACTCAGCTGGAGGTCCTTGGTTTGCTTCCTTGCTCTTGAGTGCTCTCATTCTCGCCCTCTCTTTTTGCCCCATGTGATCCCTTGCATGGCTGCCTCAGGGTAGCTGGGGTTCTTACAAGGTGGTTCAGAACCTGAAGGTCAATGGGCCTAGAGAGACCTGCTGAGAGGTCACGTGACTGGCTGATGTTTCATGGCTTCTGTCTCCCCTAACACTGGAAGTTATGTGTCCTCACACAGGCCATGTCCTGCTCTTTGGGACAATGACAGGGGCCTTCCTGGTTTAAGGAGAGAGAAATATGATTTTCCAGACTTGTTTTGAAATCACCAGGACCACAAAGAGAAACCTGAATTTTAAACCATAGAGCAGTTTTTCCAAGGTTTAATTCACTGCTTACCATCTTCACAGTATTCATAGCCTCTTAGTAATGCCTGAACTGTTATATGTATAATGCTTAAATCACATCATTTTCTAGCTTTAATTTGTTTTGAAAGGAAACATTATCTCACTTTCTTAAAGTGAAAAATCGGTATTATTTGCCCTAATAGAAGGTGAGTTTTAAAGTAGATAGAATCAAAACAGAAAATAGTTCAAAAACTTTCAGTGAATGTGAAGTCCTCTCTTGTTAAGAGAGTGTTGGGGAAATAAATCAGCAAGTAGAGACTTTTTCCTTAATCTAAGGAGGTTTGGAAGAATCAAAAGTGATTGACTATCATACTGTAACTCCTGCCACATCACCATGCTGGAGTACAGTGTCACATGGCGAGTGCCATGCAGTTCCTCACATTTTGGGACGCACTACTCGGGCAGTGGAGCTGCTGTAAAAGTTTGAACACAGGAACGATGTGGTTAAATGCATTTAAGAGAGATGCAAAGAAAGAAAGTTAAAGGGTAGATTTTTAAAATTTTTATTAGTACATCTTTGCTGTATATAATGATTACATTCATCATGGAGAGGGTAGATTTGAAGAAAGGAAAATACTGGAACAGGGAGATAGTTTTTAGGAGGCTGCTGCTTAAGTCAAGCAATTGATGATCAGGTGTGAGGTAAAGAGTGGCAGAGGATGGAGAAGCTGAGTCTAAAACATTGAGGAGGCAGAATCTGCAGGACGTGGTGGTGAATTAGAGCTAGAAGGAGATGAGAGAACATCAGGAATAACTTGCAGAAACTTGGGTGACTGTGGAAAAACCAGAGAAGGGGGAGTGTTTTATTATGGGTGGAGTGGGCAATGATGAGTTTGGTTTTAGACATTGCTTTTTTAACGTGAATTCTTTTTTTTCACTTTATGGATTTGTCTGATTATTTCTTTGGATACTGTTCAGGTTGTTCCTCTTTTCCCTGTATTTCTATGAAGTATAAATTAGATATGGAGGCTTGATTAGATTTAGGTTAAACATTTTGAGGGGAAATGAAATCTTTTACAAATGCTGCAACAGATAAGTGGCATTTAATGCCTGGTTGTCCCACTATTATTGATGCTAAATGTGGCTACTGGTTAAAGTACTCCAGCCAAATTTCTTCATTGTAAAATTACAGTTTTTATTTTCTGACTATCAGGTAATCTATGGGTGACCTTTGGCATGGCTCCCATTAACTCTTTCATGTGAGTGGCTTTGTTTTTTAAACTTTTTATTAGGGAACACGTCAAACATACTCAAAATAGAGCAAATAGAAGACAAACACCCCTATACCTACCATTCAGCTTCAGCAATTATCAACATGCAGACTAGCTTGTTTTATTTCTGTCCTTGTCCATTCCCCCACCTTCTCCACTGGATTTTTTGGAAGTAAATTCCAGGCATTAAACCATTTTAATCCATAAATGCTTCAGAAGGTGTCTGTGAAAGATGGTCTGGCTATGCTTTAGACATGTTGATTTCTGATCATCAGTTTTTCTTTTTTTTTTTTTTTTTTTTTTTGTGGGTACCGGGGGGACGACCTCAGGACCTCGCGCGCCAGCAGGTGCCCGTGCCGCTGAGCGATATCACCGGCCCCTTTTTCGTATGTGGGTTCCGGGAGTCGAACTCGGGCCTTTGCGCTTGCAAGGCAGGCGCTTAAGCCGCTGAGCCGTCTCACCGGCCCTGATCATCAGTTTTTCTGATCAGGAACAAAAGAATGGAGAGGGCCGGTGAGATGGCTCAGCGGCGTAAGCACCTGCCTGGCAAGCGCGAGGGCCCGAGTTTGACTCCCAGTACCCACATACGAAAAAAGGGCCGGTGATATCGCTCAGCGGCACGGGCGCCTGCTGGCGCACGAGGTCCTGAGGTCGACCCCTCGTACCCACAAAAAAAAAAAAAAAAAAAGAATGGAGAATACCAGTGGTTGAATAAATTCAGAGTTAAGGCTTCATGAAGGAGGGAGCGAGGGGCTGTGGCTTTCAGTGTGATGAGTCATGGATTCTAGATTGAGTGGGCACAAAGGAAAGGATGGGTGATGTAAGCTAGGAAAAAGGGGAAGAGCTTAAGGGAACAGAGAGGTGGCCAAGGTCAAAGAGCAGTTGTTGGTTAGTAAGAAGGTAAAAAATGATAGGCAGGAAGGGAAATCCAGGTTAGATAGTAGGACTTTTGAGATGTATAGTCTCAAACGAGGATTGGGTTCTAGGTTTGTTCATAGATGTGGGTGACTAATGTGGAAGTGAAATTGAAGTTGGAGTCAGTTGTGAGATCAGGGTTTCACATGGTTGTAGGTATTGAAGTTGCCAAAGTGCCAAAGTGAGCTGTTAGAACCTGGTGTGTGTGAGTGCAGGAGGTGGTTTGTGGTTCTCTGGAGAGTTTGAAGGTGTCAGGGGACAATTTGAAGGCAGAGCTGGGACACAGCTGAAGGTTGGAAGTCTGGTTAGGGGTGGAAGGTAAGAAAAATACATAGCCACATTTTACACCGCTATTGAACTTTATTATATTCTATGATAATGCTGCCCACTGGATGGGGTCGGGGGAAACAAAAGGAGTTGGGGGTTAGTAATGAAAAGGAAAGGAAGCGTCTTGCGGGTTGGAGCAGGAGACCTTTAGAGGAGGCACCCTTGATCAGTTAAGCCATGCCAGTGTCAGGCAGATTGGCCGGGGAGCCTGTGCTCACTGCTTACCCCTGAGAGATGACTTTGTATGGTAGCTTTGGATGCATTTTTGTTGGGGTATGTTTTGCTGGCCAACCTTTATCAAGATTTGTGTTGTGTTCTTTATACTTCGCTTGTAGGATTTGCATGAGGACAGGTAGAGGGGGTGTCTGTCCCTCTGTTTCTTGCTGCTAGTGACCACTTGCCTGTTAAAGTTCTAGAAAACCACTCAAGCCCAGGACTGGAGAGGGAGTAACCTCTTCCAAATTTATCTTATTCTGAACTTTTTTTGGGGGGGGCGTACATATTGGGGATTGAACCCAGGGTCTTTGCACTGAGCTACATTCTCAGCTCTTTTATTTTTTTTAATTTTTTTGAGACAGGATCTCACTAAGTTACTAAGTTGCATAGGCAAGGCTCGAATTTGTGATTCTCCTGCCTCAGCCTCCCAGAGCGCTGGGATTAGAGATGTGTTGTCGTTATCCCCAGTGGTTATTCTGAACTTTGTCTCTAAAGTGCTAGGGAAGGCATATGTGTCTCCTAGGTACCAATCAAGTTCATTGTAAAGAAACACAGATTTCAGAGTTTTAGAGAACTTTGATATGAAGTCATGGATTTGTGTATAAGCCAAACATGAAAACTTGAAAGAATAAGTATTCCTGTCAAAGATTGTATCTCTTGAAAGAATGCTTTGAGGACAGTCATTGTTGAAGGAGAAGCATTAAAAAAGGAAAGGGGGGAAAAGAAGGCCGACTTGGGTGATAGCAGCATCTTCTTGATCGTGAAGCAAACAGGGGTCTGCGCCCCCGGGAATCCACAAGTGGGTTGATTTCTCACTGTCTTGTTGGACACCTCTGTGTGAGGGAGCGACAGACCCACACGCTTACATGGCTTTTTGAGTTTTAATGTTGAGAGAAAAGTATTTTGGTTATGCCATGATTTTAGAGTTTGTTTTTTGCAGACTTTGCCAGGGTGTGGGGGGTGTGCGTAGTGGTAATGTCAGCTTTGCCGAACGCATCTTCTCCTGCAGGACAGTGGTAGTTATTCACATATGAATACTCACAGAATATAGAACATTTTCACGTGCGTTACTTTTCTGTATTTGTATTGTCTTTTTAGAAGAAGAAATGAGGTGGCTAACTACCAAAATAATAAAAACAACACCCTCCCCCCATTTTTTCTATGGGACAGTAGAAGGAAAGGGAATTTTGAAATCAGACCTGATTTGGATTCTGGCTCCTACTTTTACTAGCTAGGCGACTTTGGGCTTTGGTTTTCTTTGGGCTTACTTAGTAAAATAAAATTGGTAATATTTACCTCATAGCATTGTTTTAGAGTATTAGATGAGTTAACATAATTAACACATGAGAACAATGCTTGGCACACGGTAGATGACTGGTATATGGAGGCCCTAATCCTGTTAATAACAGAGTAACAGATAATTGGCACCAAAAGAAAGAAGAGCATGCCAGGATCCTAATCCTGCTCATTACTGAGGTTGCTTCCACTCAGTTCCTGAGTGGTCTGCTTAGCAGTCTCTCAAAGTAGGTAGTTTTTTTTTTTCTCTTCAGTTTTATTCTGTAATGAAATTTACACAGATATATAAGGTGATATTGAATGATATATTAGACAGTGATTCTCTCTTATTACCCCCAGATTATTTTCTTTTCTTATTTTTCCAATCACAGCAAATTTCCTTATCATTTTTTTTTTTATGTGGGTACCAGGAGTCGAACTCAGGACCTCACACTTGCCAGCAGGTGCTTGTGCCGCTGAGCAATATCACTGGCCGGCCCTTTTTTTTCCTTTATGTGGGTACCGGGAGTCAAACTCAGGACCTCGCACTTGCCAGCAGGCACTTGTGACGCTGAGCGATATCACTGGCCTGTTTTTTCCTTTATGTGGGTACCGGGATTCAAACTCAGGATCTCGTGCTTGCCAGGCAGGCGCTTATGCTGCTGAGCTATCTCACCGGCCCTCCTTATCATTTTTACACCAAATTCCTGTGTGTGATTTCCTATAGCTCTCTTATAAAGACTGCTAATAAAATTAAAATGCATTACATAAAATTACAACTCGGTGAAAATCACTGTATAAGGAACTGAGTTAATGGCATCCAGGTTTCTGGTGACCTGAGAGACAAACGGAGCTTAAAATGCCCAGGGGCATGGACCTATATCACATCCCTTAGATGGTTTCCTTTGGAATTTTGTCATGAGTTAGACAATAATTCAAGGCCCTGAGGTCTATATTCTATACACTGTATTTCCAGCTGAAGACAGATCCATAGACTTTGGGAAAGAAATGAAAGAATTGACTCCAGCCAACAAGGTAGAGCCGTATACCTTGTGTTCTTGCTTGTATTAAAACATTACTTTGTTTAATCCTTATTGTAGTCCTGGGAGAGAAGGGGACTGACCTAACGTTTACTTCCCCCTTAGATACCAGGTATTGGGCTTTTCTTTCATTTACCAGCTAGAGGCTGACTCAGTGCTGAGGGATCACATGAACGAGCCCATCCCATTCTTCCCCTCGCTTCTCCTTTGTCTCTTGGACCATAAATTCTGGGCACAGGTTGTGCTCTGCTTCACCTGTGTGACTTTTTCGATCGGGACATGACTGTCATCACTCCTAGTTCACACTAGCCTTAGGCATTGGTGAACGAAGCTTACATCACAAATAAATCATTAGCTCATGGTGACCAGGGAGAGGTCCTAGTGGGGATGATATCTGGAACATCACCTTGTGTTTTTACAAGGCAGGCAGGTGACTACCTCTTGATGCACGTGGTGCTTCTTTGTCTGTGTCATCTTTATTTGATAGAATAAAGGGGATTTGAGCCACAGAAAAATTGGCATGTGTGACCTTTTACCTTCTGGCTTTTCCTCTTTTTAGCAGTGATCCTAGAAAACAGGAAAAGCTGCCATCATTTCAGGCTATTTTTTTTTTTATGTGGGTACCAGGAGTCGAACTCAGGATGTTGTGCTTGCCAGCAGGCGCTTGTGCCACTGAGCAATATCACTGGCCCTTTTTTTCCTTTGTGTGGGTACCGGGAGTCGAACTCAGGACCTCACGCTTGCCAGGCAGGCGCTTATGCCGCTGAGCTGTATCACCAGCCCAGGCTATTTTTAATGTGTAGAGAAGCTGGTGAGTTTTTCACTGTCATGGAGGCATACTCAGGCTTTGGGGCTTAGAGATGAAGCTCACTAGAAATGGAGGCAGCTGCTCCTTGGATGAGATCCACAGTCTGAAAGTAGGCAGGTGACTTAATTTCAGTGGACACTTGTGGCATCTCAGGTGGTATGGCTTCCTGTGGTTTCTAACAATTGCTCTACCCTCTGTGGGCTTGGGTGATAGAGGACCTCATACAGGCACATGAATGCCAGTAGAATGTCTATGCTGGTTCATAGACGCCAGGCAGCAGTAGTTCTTGATTAGGTACAAGTTTTAGATGTTTCATATTTGCCTAAATGCAAGACTGGCTTGTGATTACCACCTAGCTTACCAGCAGCCTTCTTTGCTCAAGGAATAGAGGTGAACCTAGATATAAACCTCTGAGCCTTGCTTTACTCTCCAGTTCTCATTTTGGTAGAACTTTTGTTACACTTCTGCTTATAGAATCTCCCTCTTTTGCAACTAATCTTTTTCATCATTCCAGGTAAAGCCCATGTGCTATTGGCAGACCAGCTTGCCTTTATTTCCTTTACTTTTTTTCTGTAAAATTAACTTTATTGATTTTTTAATAATAAAAGAAATGCATGCTCATTGAAGAATATATGTAAAATAAAAAATATTAGGAAGAAAGTAAAAGTCCCAGGGCCGGTAAGATAGCTCAGTGGCATAAGCGCCTGCCTGGCAAGTGCGAGGTCCTGAGTTCGACTCCCGGTACCCACATAAAGGAAAAAAAGGGCCGGTGATATTGCTCAGCGTCACAAGTGCCTGCTGGCAAGCGTGAGGTCCTAAGGTCGACTCCCGGTACCCACATTAAAAAAAAAAAAAAAGTAAAGGTCCCATATTATTTGTTAATTTTTTGTAGATCTTGTCCTTTTGGATCTTTTCATGTATGTTGTATGCAATGTGATCAATACATACAGTAAACGTTTAAATAAAAAAATTTATTGCAGTAAAAGACACATTGCCATCAGTCCCCCCTCAAAATATCCTTTTAAATATGCTTATTCCCATTGTTCTTGGCAGTGTGTTTTTTACTGTAATAAGTTTTTAAAAATTTAAATATTCACTTAATATTTTGATCACCCAGTGTATATGTGTTTTTCCAAAACATGGTATTATTTTGCACTAATGTTTTATAACCTACTTTTTTCTGCACTTCTGTAATCCCAGCACTCCAGGAGGCTGAGTCAGGTATAACCTACTTTTTCAACTAAAATTCTTCTCAAATATATTCCACAAACAGTAATATAAAACTACTTTGTAATGTTTAACACTTTGTAGAATTCCATTGTGTGGATGAATCATTATTTATATAACGATCTCCTGATGATAGACTTTTAGGTTGTTTTTGTTATTTCACTATTAAAAGCTATGAGGCAATAAATATCTATATATCTATATAACTGTGTATACATGTTTACCTTCACGATAGTTATTTCTAGAAGTTCCTCTGAAAATGAAAAAATATATATACACATATAAAATCGCCTAATGATACATTTTTCAAAATGTATCCCTGTCATTAAGCGATATGTGACTGTGTATATATATGTGTGTATTGTTAAATTGTCTTGTAGAAAAAATTGTACTTGTCGATAGCACATTCTGCATTGTATGAGAGAGCCCAGGTTGCCACACTCTGCCTGATTTTGGGAATAGTTTTCTTTATCATCTTCTCTAATACAATAGGCAAAAAGTGGTATTGCCCCTTGTTTTCTGCCTTTTCTTTGAACAGTTCTGCCTCTTAATTATGGCTGAGATCTGGCTTATCCCTGAAGCCAGCTGTGGTCTCACCACTGCGTGACCCTCTCAGTGAAGCCACTCCCCCGCCCCTGACACTCGCTGTGTGCGCCCTGACTTGGCTTCCAGGCCCTTCCTAGCAAGCAGCCTGTCCTGTGAGAAGTTAGTCCCTCCCTTCGTTTCCATCTCCTCTCCTCATTCTTGGTGCTGTTACCTGTCTTTTGGCTTCACATTAATTGCTTTCAGCCTTTTTCATATGTCCCCTTTCTGGCATTATTAGGAGTTGGGAATTCAATGCTCTGGCCTCACAGACCTTAATCTTTGTGACTCTAGGGACTTCATTTTCATTCCTCTTAAAGTGCCTGTAGCATGAACACGTCTTCATCCTCAGTCACTTGGAACAGTTCCCCTTTCAGGATCCTGAAATTCCCATTTCTGTGTGTGTACATCTCCTGTTCCTTCATTGCCCCCTCTCAACAGATTCTGCAGCCATTCCTTGGCTAGACAGTCTTTCTCTCTCTCTCTCTTTTTTTTTTTTTTTTTTTTTGAGACAGGGTCTTGCTGTGTAGTTCGGGCTGGCTTTGAGTTCACTGTGTAGCCTAGGCTGGCCTTGACCTCACAGTGATCCTCCTGCCTCAGCCTCCTGTGGACAGTCTTTTAGCTGCCTGGGGACTGCCTACTTATTATTCTGTTCAGCCTGAATCTCAAAGATAACAGTTCTTGTTATGTACTTGTTGATTACCTTACTTCTTTCCTTTTCCTTCCTGATCATGATCAGATTATTCTGCTGTAGCCACTAGATTTGAGTACTGCTTCATCTTTTAGAAGCATTGTCCCTGACCCATCATTTCTTTCTCAGAAAGTTTCTGATTTCCCAGAGAAAAACTAAGATGCTTAGATTAGCTCCTGCAGGCCTCTAAGATCTCCCATTTCTCTGTGTTTCCAGCTATCTTTCCTACCAGTCTACTTTCAGCACGCTTCCACCAGCACGAACATCTTGCTTTTAGTTGTGTTCTATTTTCCTGCCTCTAGCCTTTGCTCATGTAGTTCCGCGTAGTCCCAGGAACACTCCTTTATTTTATTACCATTTATTCTTCCGGGTCCAGTGTAAGGGTCAACCTCTCTGTGAGGGTCAACCTAACCCACAACATTTGGTCTCTCTAAGGGTATATCCCTAAGATATACTTAGTTCATCTCTGTAATGGCACTTAATATAGTCTTCTTGGTTTTTATTAGATGTATGTGTGTCTCTGCATCCATCTGACTCGACCATAAGATTCTGAGAATGGACCCACATCCAGTGCATTTTGGCACATGGCCAGCATTGAGGACGCTGGTGCACACTTTCTTGCTGTTCAGTATGTGTTATTGAATGCAGGTATGATTGTAAATATGAATGGAAGGAGGAAAGACTGTTGCCCTGGCTTATCAGGAACTGACAGTGTCCCCCTTTTCCTGTGCTAGTGAGTAAAGAACCAGAATCATAGCTTGGCCTGACCAGGGAGGGGGAATGGTCCAAACTCCAGGCCCGTACTGTAGCTGGGGGAGCCTGAAGCTTGTCCTACTGTGGCAGCAGGAGTCTTGAGTGCCAAGAGCTTCATCTGTATGTTTTTTGGGGCTTCGGGGTTTATGGATTTAGGCTGGCTACATTCTATGCACAGTGGGGGAGAGGATTTCAGAGTAGTGTAGTACAGAGAAAGGAAACACTGAGCATGCTCTTGGCGGAGGTCCACAGGGGCTGGAGAGCATGGTGACTCGGAGGTGAGGGTTTTATTTTCATCAAGTAAGGCCTGTTTCTTTCTCCTTGCCTCCAGGGGCTGCGGCTCAACTGGATATGGGAAAAACACTACAGGCATGATGTTTGCCATTTGTCCTGCCTTGGGACTTTGAGTTATAGTCTAACTTCATTTTAAACAGCCTTCTGTCTCCTCTTTTTCAACTCGTGTTTGTCCTTTAAGGCCTGGCTCACATTTTCTCTCCTGCTCTGAGCTGCTGCAGCCCCTTCGCCCTAACCGTTGTGCTTTAGAGTGTTGTGTCAGTGACCCTCACTTGGGTGCTATTGTGTCTTGTCTCCCTACTTTGGTCTGTGAGCTCCTTGAGTGCAAGAATTATCTCTGTTTTTTTTTCCTGTCTGCTGAAAGCAAAGTAGTGATCAACAGTTCCTGTTGATTTTATTGGCAGCCTAGTAATAGAACTTTGGAGATGATCAGTAGCAGAAAAACTGAAGATGGGAAAGGATATAAAAGTGAAACTTAGCTTCAGCTGCTTTCCAGTATGGGTCTAGGGAGGCAGTGCCCACTCATCTTTCAATGTCCAGGGGAGGAGACTGGGTTTCCTGAGTTCTGGCTCTTAAAGATCTGCCTTCCAGGAGTAGTTAAGGTCCAGGCTGGTGAGGCAATGCGGTGTCGGGGTGTGGCCTCCAAGGAAGAAGAGAGAGGTATGATGGCTCAGGCCCATGCAGCAGTGACTAACTGGGGGTGAGCTGGGATATGCCTCAGCCCCGCTGGGATGTAGGTGCTCTAGGCACACATAGTTGATGGGGGCAGGCAGGATCCCTCATTAGTCCCTTTGCTGAGCTGGAAGCAGGATGGGAAGCAGCAAGCCAGTTGGCAGACTCGCCTTTCTGCCTTAAAGTACTTTGTTTCTGTTGCTAACAACAGACATGGGTAGTGTAAATAAAACGCAGACACACAGGCACATCGGCACATCAACACACATGTGGAGACTGAAGAGTTTTGTTGTCAGGGGAAGGGGGAGGGGCTGAGGTGGACAGGGACTGAAAACGTGTAGCTGAGTGTCTGAACATGCGTAACATGCCCCTGGGCGATGGGCCTGCCAGTAGGACTGGCAGTGTGGGAGGACCCTGTGAGGGTCTGGATGCCACCGGATTTAGTGATAAGGTGCCTGTTATAGCTCAGGCACTCCTCTGAGGTAGATGCTGGTGATCTGAGGGCTAATGGCAGCTTCTGTTCTTTGTTGCGTTTTTTCCTTAAGCATTTCCTTATTGATCTCTGTTAGTGCTCACATGTGGTATACACGGATCAGCAGCAGCTATGGCCTTGTAGCTGAACTAAATGCATATAAAAGCCATGTAGGTCTGTACCCCAGGGATGTGTCTTAGGTTTTGGTAAGCGTCTTCTTTTTTTTTTTTTTTTATGTGGGTACCGGGAGTCGACCTCAGGACCGCGCGCTTGCCAGCAAGCGCTTGTGGGTAAGCTTCTGAAAGATGTGAACTTCCTTAGTGTGGACTGAGATGGATTCAGCCTCTCTGCAGTGGTGGTCTTAGTAGCAGAAGGCTGAACAGTTAGTGCTTATTCAGGGGCTTGAGATTCAGGTAGATTGTGATGAGAAAGGTAATGAGGAAGGCTGTAAGTCTCCATTGCTAGAAATCTAAGTAGGGATGGGTTAGATGTTCTTCCTTCCCTCTGCCCTGGGTCTAACAGGTATCTATGATTATGTAGATTGTGGTTTTGTGATTCTGGGGTGGGGGACTCAACTGGTATGAATTTAGGGCACTCCCTAATATGTATAGCTTTGAGTACTTGGTCTGCAGAACCCCTGACTCTTGGGATGATTATCTGAAGATGTAGGTATTTGAAGTAGCTCTTGATTGGGCTCTCTTTGCCATCTTGTGGTCTTCTTGGACCTTGTGTACTAGTCCTAAGGAATGTCCTACACATCAGTACCAAGTCAGTAATAGTTTCAGTCTTTGAGAAGCAGTGAGGCTCCACTCCAGCCCAGGGTGAAATGTGAAAATATATCGGACTTTTTCCTCCAGGCATTGAGGTGGCAGCATTTGTCTCCCCTGAGTAGGGAAAGATGGATTAGGATTGTCCTCTGCATTTAGGCTTACACATCTGCCTTAGGGTTTCATTTTATTTGGCTGTGCTCTTGGCTCTCTAAGGTGGGCAGTCATTGACAGCCACAGCTGCTGCTTCTATCCAGGGGCTCTAACTCACTGGTGGCTTGGGACTAGATATGCGGCGTATATCACCTGGCATTTATTACTACAGGACTTAAAGGACCAAGGTGCGTGTGAATGAGTTGCCTATTTTAATAATTTAGAAAGCGTGTAAGATTCTCTTACGCTTTCTTGAATAGGAGAGAGGAAGGTGAGGAGGAGAGAACTGCACCTTTCCTGCAGAGGCCTAAGGGAATTGTCTCTGGCCCGTGTGATATGACCCCCATCATCTTTGTAGTCACAGTGGTGTAAAAGTCCTGGAACTCCTGAAGACAAGATTGGTCGTTCTCTCTGTTCTCAGGCTTAGGGCAGAGGTGTGCGGCCCTAAACCTGGTCCTGTGGAGGGGAGATTGACTGGGACTGTTACTGAGTGAGGTTGACCCTCGCCAGCTTAAATTTTATCTAAAGCTGGAAAAGCTCCACAGCAGGGTCGATGCATGTTATGTCAGGGAGGATGGTGGTTCTTATTCTAAATCATTAGGACCAGGTGACTTCTTGGAAAGGCTGAAGAAGAGACAAAAAGACCTCATCCAACTGGATTTCATGCCCTCTCAACCCAGTCTTAATCTCCACAAATACCATAGCAAGCCTTTGAGTTCTGGTGGTTGACTTGCTATCCGCACAGTTAGGTAAGCAGGCAGGTTCGTGTTGAAGTCCCTCCCACCAGTTAGAGCAAGTAGAACTCTGTTGTTTTCCTTACTGTGTCCTCAGTGACTGGCCTAGTGCCTGGCACAGAGGAGTTGCTTGGTCATTGTGGATCAGATGTTTTTCCAGCTTGAGTTTAAGAGGGGGCCTTGGACTGAGTGCAGTTTGGATAAACAGAGAGGAAGGAGGAGAGCACTCTAATCCTGGCAGTGGTTTGGGCACAAAAACATGCAAGCAGAAATGAACGTGTTTGGAGCAGGAGGAGTCCTTCCTGGAGAGAGAAGTGGGAAGGAAATGGGGATGAGGTGGTGGGCTGCAGGACGGTCAAAGACAAAAGAAAAAAGAGAGAAGTGAGACTGGTTGAAACTGGAAGAAACTGGTTCCGCTGAGGGGCAATTAGGGACCCAAAATGTTAGAATGATACTGATGTTTCAGGATGTTTACTCTTTATGAGCAAAGAGGGCTGAGGATGGGAGAATAAAAGGGAAACAGCTGATAATACAGTAATACTTAACATGTATTTAGTTAATGTAGATTGTCTGGACTGTCACTCAAAGTGCATTCTGTATAACCAGGGACAGCTGCAGTAAACGAGGTCTGAAGCAATGAGCTGGAGAAAAATTGTGAAGATGACAACAACGTAGTTTGCTTCTTCATATTTGGCTATATTTGGCTTTTATTTGGTTAAATAAGTAGTGGCTCCAAGGACATCTTCTTGGGCTTTGCTTCCTAAAACTTGTCCTTGAAGCCGCTGGGGCTGTTATCTGGCTTGGTTGGGGCTGCTGAGCTCTTGCAAACTCCCTGCCAGGAACTAATGTCCTTGGGCCTCAGCTGGGGTGTGTCCCCAATCCAGCCATCTGGAAGGTCAGAGAAATTAGCCACTAGAATGTGCTCATTAGTGCTGGGAGGGGTTACAACCTGTCAGTGGAATCCTAAGCCTGGGAACCGCTTCTCTCACAGGGCTTTCCACAGTTGGAACAGGCTGTTGTAGCACTGAGCGCTCCCTTATTTGGATACTAAATTTTCTGGGTGAGATTGGACTTCTTTGTTTTGAGTGAATTTTTAAAGCAGCTGATACCCTTATGAGTGATTTTCGAGGAGATAACATGACACCAGAGCCATAACTATTTTCACCTGGTTCAGAATTTCCAAGCCTTTCACCCATCCACTTAACAAGATTCAGAAGAGGTTCTTAAACTTTCCATCCACCTTGGTCTCCTTAGGGAAGAAGTGGGTAGCACCTCAGCAGCCAAAGGCGGGGCAGCTGAGGCTCAAGAGTCTGTCTCCGGGGCTTGGGGGCAGCTTCATCCTTGGCCCTGGGGACTTCTCTCTTGGCTGTGAAGAACTCACTGTGTCCATTGATTGGTGGATTTTTAGGTTATCTGCCCAGTGTCATGTGGGGTCAGAGTGGGGCAGGGTATGGGCAAAGGTGGGGGCAGTGGAGGATGGTAGTGGTGCTACCAAGGGTGAAGAATCTTGTGTGGCAACTCTGAGGGCACGTATCTCCCCACCCCTGGGCCAGCTAATCCTACCACAAGCCCAGCTTTGTTGACCTTTGGTTCTGGTTGAATCCTGCAAACCTCAGGGAAATCATTCAGCTAATGGCAGTGACATTGGGGTCTAATAGAGGAAAGGAAAGCAGGAGGGAGAACATGTTTCTGTCAACAAAGGTGTGCTTTCACCAGTCAGAACTTGGCTGTGAGGCAGCCTTCATTCAGCCTTTCAGGTGACTGCTCTGGGCTTAGAGTCTTGCTGTGTGTGAAAGAGGCTGCAAGTCTTAAAGACAGGGAGGGCTGAGGAGTTGAAGTGAGGGCTTCCACCTGCAGTCGTCAAGAACCCAAAGTGGAAGCTGCCTCAATTGAGAACTGTTACTGCCCAGAAAGAAAGTAGATTTAGCAGTGGGCAGTCCTTTCCATACAGTATCTTATTTAATCCACTCAAAAACACTTTGCGGTTGGAACTGTCATCGCTATTTAACAGATGGGGAACTGAAGCTTAGAAAGATTAGGTGGTTCTTCCAAAGCTTTGTAGTTAGTGGAGGCAGTTTTTTTTACCCCGTATCTCATACTCAGAGTTTGTGCTTTTCCCACTGTTCCTTATACAGGAAACCATGACAAGCTCATATTTTTAATGAACTTTTTATTTTAGAAGAGTTTTAGATTTACAGAAAAGTTGCAAAGATAGTACAGAAAGTTCCCATAGACTCTGTAAGCCGTTAGGGTTTTCTCCCCACTTTTCTGGTCTGTTTTATGAGGGTTCATCAGGGGTGGGAAACAGATCTGGAATGAGGACATTTTTTCCAGCGTGGTGCTTTTTCAGCTAGGATTTGTTTGAGAGTCCCACATAGTATAGTATTTCTTCCCCAGTTCCACTGTCTCAGCTTTGCTGGACTGGGCTAGACCTGCCTTGCTGTGTAGCTTCAGAGTTGAATACCCTGCTTTCTGAATCTTCTCGTAAAGTCAGATAGTAGGTGGGTTTCGGAGAGTTAGGGCAAGCAGGTAGCTGTGGGAGGGTCTCGAGCAGCCTGGCTTCTGCGCGCTCTGCTGTCTGAGGGGGTCTCAGAGGGGACTACTTGCATTTTCAGCTGGTGTCCTGTGGCCTGGAGCCAGAGCCCTCCTGAGGGACAGAGAGAGCGTCTGCGTGGTGAGGCCTGTTTGCTTGATGCTCTCTTCAGCCTGTCCTGGTGTGGTGCCAGGGTGGTCTGAGGTGGTCACTGCTCTGGGCCCAGGCCTCAGTCTGCATGCAGGGTAATATCTGTGGGCAGCTGTTGCGCTTTGCTCTGGGTCTCAGGCACATTCTCCATTTAAGGGAAAGGGGTCTGCAGTCTTCTTGGCTCTGGGTGTGAATGGGCTGGCTTGAAGTTTGCTCATGGCCTTTGCTGGATGTGCATTTTCAATAAGATCATTCCAGAATTACATTCCTATGAAATTATATTTCACTCAAGACATGAAATTGGATTTGTGTAAAAGCACTGGCATAAAATGCAGGGCTCAGAGCGGGGCAGAAATGAGAATGGGGATAAACAGTTCTTTAGAAGGAGGGGGAAGACAGGAGAGAGAAAACAGTTGTTAAAGAGTTTTGCCTGAAGCTGGTACACTGCAGCATATCCAGGCAACCTGATTGCCACCCAGCTCATGGAAGACACACTTGATGTTTGTTGTCTGCTGCCTGCTACTGCCAGGCAGTATGGGTTTAGAAAGGGCCGGTGGAGGGGGAGGAGGACGCCCTTGAGGCTTCTGTGTCTCAGGTTGCTGGAAAGCTCAGGTGTCTCTTTTTCTTGGCATTTAAGGTCCATTCTGTCTTTCTAGCCTCATTTTGCCCACTTTCCCACATCCAACTTTTCTCTTTCTCTCATTCTTATTCATGCTACTTCTACTACTATGATCTATTTCTACTCATAACTCTCCTGACACCAAATATGTGAGATTTCCCCCCCCCACAACAGCCAGTTCTCCACGATATCGCAGTAACACACACACACACATGCACACACACACGCACACAGGCAACACGTGATTATCTTACTCTGTATGATGCTTTGTATCCCTCTATCTTAGTTCAGAATGTTTGGCTCTCCTTTTGTTTACAGAGAGAACTCCAGTTACTGTAAAATTCATTTCAGTATTGCCTTCTCGGAAATCTTTTATGCTGTCATCAGACAGTCATTTTCTGGTCTGTTTGTGTTTTCACTGCCCCTTTAGTTCCTGCACTTCTCATTTGGTATGTTTTACAGGACAAAGACTGTTTTCCCCAGTAACCTAGCTCAGGGCTACGTGCACAGTTAGCACCTATGAAATGGTTGTTTTAGGAAAAGCCGGGTATAAATGACTCACGTAGTGCAGGCTGAGATAGCCATGGAATGGTGGTTAACATAATGTAAGTAAGATCAGAGGCCAGGAGAATACAGGTAGAATTGCAGAAAAGATGGTGGGTGTGTATTTCTCCATCCACACAAGTATGGAGGTTTGTGGGGTGAGGAGATAGGGAGCCCAGTGAGTTCTGTGTTTGATAGACAAATCGTAGGGCTTGGGCCTGTACTCATCCACGGTTAGATGAAACTGTACCTGAGCAATCTTTGCAAAGATGCAGCAGAATGGAGGCAAAGAGCTCTAGATTTGGAATTGGGAATTCTGGCTGATGGGATTGATGATAGTGCTCTTAGAGATAATGTGATGACAACAGTGTAGTGCTACTGTGAAGCCGCCACCATTCCAAGCTCTTTACAAACACTAACTCATTGGACCTTACAAATAACCCTGTGAGGTAGCTACTATGAATTGTTGACAAATGGAGAAAATGATGTCACACTGCTGTCAAGCAGTTCTAGGCCTGGTTCTGCATTCATTGAGTGACCCTGGGGCAAGACACTTAGCCTCCCTGAGCCCCACCCTCCTTCTGTGTGAAAAGAGGAAAATACTTAGTGCATTTAACCTCATGGGCTTGTTGGTGGGCTCAAATGAGCTAAAATATGAGAGTGTATTTGAAAAGTTTGTAGCACTCTAAAGTATTTTGGGGCCCACACTGGGGAAGAAGGGAAAGTTGGAAAGTAATTGAAGTTAGGTGTTAGGCTCATACTTAATTTGAATGCTGCTTTTGAGGTGTGGGCTACAACTGTACTTTACAGCTGTGCTAGGCTGGCTAGTGGCACTATCTTTGGTCATATTTAGAATCAGGATTTGAGCTGCCATTAAAAAGTCAAGAGCCAGGTGTGGTGGCGCACACCTGTAATCCCAGCACTCAGGAGGCTGAGACAGGAGGATCACTGCAAGTTCAAGGCCATCTGGGCTACAAAGTGAACTCAAGGCCAGTGTGAACTACACAGTGAGACCCTGTCTCAAAAAAAAAAGTCAAGAGACCAGTTTTAATTGGAGCCAAATGTATATGGGACATATCTTTTGTGCTAAACTGGCCTTTCCCTCCAAGCCAGGGAAGTAGGGTAGTGGGCATTTGCATGGGGGTGGGAGTGGTCACTCCATTTCACCCTTGGAAATAGTGAAGCTACTACAACTGATAACAGAAAAACTGTTACAGTGGTGGCCTACGTCTGCTCCTATGGCCCAGCCACACACCGCAGGGAGCTGCCTTCAAGATTCTATGGGCTGTTGGGAGTGGCCCAGTTTTTCTCAGGTGAGAAACGTGAGGAGTTTTAGAAGTTCACATCACTTTACATTGCTGTTGCCTTGGTAATATAGACTGTGTCCAAGAAAGTGCTCACTGCTAGCAGTGACCACCCTTGGGCATGGGGGAGGGGAAGGGGTGAAGGGAACCAGGTGAGGAGTGCCTCTGGGAGGACCAAGGTGGGACAGTGTGGCGCTTAGCAGCACACTGCAAGCAGTATTCTCTGGACCTTCTTTGAGCTAAGTATGCTCCTCCATGAAGTCTGAGCTCATAGCGCCGCCAGGCCTGACAGTTGTCTGGATTGACCATGATGCCTGTGTGAATAATTATAGGTCACTGAACAGAACCACTAGTCAGCTACATCCCTCAAAAATGCCTAATTGTAGGCTACAAATATGAAAATATACAAGGGCTTAGATACATGTCATACCTCATTACAAAGAGCAGTGACATGAGTCAGCTGTGACTTGGGTGGCTTTTAGTATGTTGGGAACAGCTTGGTGAGCATGCTGGCCGGTCCAGAAAAGGATGTGGTGGTGCATACCTGTAATGCAGGCGCTCTGAGAGGCTGAGGCAGGAGGATCACAGGTTCAAGCCCAACCCAGGCAACTCAGAGACTTAGTGGGACCCAGTCACAAAATAAAACATTAAAAAAAAGGGGGCTGGGGATGTAGCTTAGTGCAAAGGCTTGGGTTCCATTCCCAGTACCACAAAACAAAACCAAGTGGGCAGGAAGCCCTGTATGCCAGGCTTCCCAGAGGAGACTGGGGACTTGGGGAAAGCATAGCTGTGACTGTAGCCTGTGGTTCACACGTGCACTTCCATGGCTGCGTGAATCTGGTTACCTGCAGGAAGGTGGGAATTGTCCAGAAGCAGCTTACAAACCACTTTAGAAGACACCACGTTTCTATGGACTCTTAGCAGTCATGAGTCTAACATTTTTTTTTTTTTTTTGTGGGTACCAGGGGTCGACCTCAGGACCTCGTGCGCCAGCAGGCGCCCGTGCCACTGAGCGATATCACCGGCCCATTTTTCGTATGTGGGTTTCGGGAGTCGAACTCAGGACCTTGCGCTTGAGTCTACCATTTTTTGATTTAATTATTTTACACACTCCAGGAGGCCCATGGCACATAGTAGTCTATAAATTGCTGACATCCAAGTTTGAAACATAGTGCCCAAGACTCAGGGAAGCTGCATTGCTGCAGCAAGTTAGCCCCTCTTAGTGCTGAGCATTGGCACATCTGCTGAACCGTACACTTCTGCTGGCAATTACCTGGACATTCGTGGGGAAGGTAAAATAGGTTAGGATAGGGACCTGTGGAGGAAATTAGGGAACTTGTGAACCCTCTAAAATGGCAGACCGCTGAGTGTGGTGGCATGCACCTGTAATCCCAACCCTGCTATAATCCCAGCATTCAGGAGGCTGAGGCAGGAGGATCTCTGTGCATAATTCAAGGCCAGCCTAAGGTACATAGTGAGTTCAAGGCCAGCCTGAACTACATAGTGAGACCTTGTCTCAAAAATACAATACAGTACAGTATAGTATAATACAATGGAAGACAGAAACTTATGTACATATAAATTTTCTGTGGAGGTGCTTGGAGTTTATTAGATACTTAAATGGCTCTGTGACCTCAGAGTGAATACTGTTACTATACCCAAAAGTGTGGAGATTTGGGATAGTTCAGTATATATCCCCTTTGATATCAAAGCATTGTAGAATACCTGGTGGATACTGCATATTCTGCCCTAAAATGGTATTCTCTCATTTGTTCCTCTTTTTGTCATTGGCTTTGAAGTAGTTAGCACCCCTGAAGGGTGCAGATTTTCCTTTAGGGAAAATTCAGATAATGTTCTAAAATCTGAGGGCAGTTTCCAAACAGAAATTTCAGAAATGTTTTGAGAATGTATTGGAATAAATGCACAGGCCTCTGAGGACCACTTTGAAGATGATAACCCTTGGTATATTTGTTAATAGTGTTTCATTATCTTCAGTTATATTCTCATGCCCTCAGTAGTTAGAACCAGTCCTATAGCCCTAGCACAACCTGGGTTGAAGATCTTGGAATGATTTCTTTGAAAATTGCTCTATAGCAATCAGGTCATCATTCATAATATGGCTCCTAGCAGGATGGGGAAATTTTACGTTCTTTTAAAAGTGAGGACTGCGGGGCTGGTGAGATGGCTCAGCGGCTTAAGCGCCTGCCCGGCAAGCGCGAGGGCCCGAGTTCGACTCCCGGATCCCACATATGAAAAAGGGGCCGGTGATATCGCTCAGCGGCACGGGCGCCTGCTGGCGCGCGAGGTCCTGAGGTCGACCCCCCGGTACCCACAAAAAAAAAAAAAAAAATTAAAAGTGAGGACTGCAATACCTTATATCACCTAACTGGGCCATACTTATTTATTGCTGGGTTGAAGGAGCCCAGGTTCCCACGATGCCTGTGTTGTCTTGCGGTGGAATAGAGGCCTTGACACATTCCCAGCCTGGTCTTCAGTGAGGCTTCTGCATGAGGTCTCTGGGAAGGAAGGCGTAACCTGATCCAGATCTTCAGGCTTGTGAGTGGTGGTGGTGGTGGGAGGGTTTGTCTAGAACTGTAAAAATCAAGGAATCTTTAATATTGAGTGGAATGTTAGGTATCACCCATACCAGTCTACAAAGAGAGGGATGCACCTTTTCTGCCTTTGTGTGTGTGTGTGTGTGTGTGTGTGTGTGCATGCACGGTACTGAAGATGAAATCCACCAGCCTGCTACCATGAGCTGCATCCCCAGCCCTTTTCACTTTTTGTGTTGAGACAAGGTCTCACTAAATTGCCCATACTGGCCTTGAACTTGCAGTCCTCCTGCCTCAGCCTCCAACTTGCTGAGATTACAGGCATGAGCCACCACACCTGGCTTATCTCCCTTTTTCTCTTTTGTATTGCAAGCATGTAACTGAATGGGTAGCATGAGGTAAGGGGTTCAAAAAGTACTTATAGCTTCTTCAGGCTATTGTCATTTGTTCATTTCTTTGACATATATAAATAAGCTCCTGTGATGTGCCACTTACTCTTAAGTTCTGGGATACTGTAATGAACAACAGTCCTTATCTTGAAAAGTGTAGCCTATAATTGAGACATAAGGAATTAAAAAGGAATTATCATCTGAAATTAGAATTCAAAAATAAAAAGTTCTTCCTCAGTTTGGCCTTTCTGGATCTTCTCATTGTCTGAAGTCCCTTTGGGGAACTATAGAAAACACATGGAATCCCTTTTTCACATGAGAGCCTTCCAGAATTCCCGAGGCAATTGTCACCCTCCCCCATGCGGGCTGTCTCTTCTCCAGGGTAAACATTCTCAGTTCCTTTAGTCATTTCTCCTGTGACATGCCTCCGAGTGCCCTCTCCATCCTGGTCACTATCCGAAGGGTGTAGTCTAAACTGACAAAGTCTTGTCCCGCTGCCAGTGAGGGGTCCGGAGCGCAACACAGGATCCCAAACATGCATTTCCAGGGAGTCTTCCAGCCTGGAGCTGTTCCTGGGTCTTCACTTTTTTCTACTTTCTCTGGGCCCCAGGAAAAGAAAAAAAGGCCTTGGATTTGGCTGGACCAAGAATATTTTGTATTTGGCCAATGCTGGAATTGAAAACTATCTTTTATCTCCTCTCTGTCCCTTTCCTGCCCACTTGGTATAGAGGAATCTATACACAGCCTTTCCTTTCCTGAGTCACTGCCCTTCATTATCAGGAAATTAGCACGAAAAAAGCAAATTCCAGTTCTATAACTGTATTCTATTCTTGTCTTTTGCCACTTTCTCCACCTAACCCCCAGCTAATGTCACAGAAGTTGTATCCTGTGACATCACAACAGTTGGCTGTTGTATCAATAGCTGTGATGTCACCAAGAGAGGAATATGACCTCAAGGAAAAATGGTGGGAGGGAGTATAGCTGGCAAGAAACCTTTTGGGGAACAAAGAGGGTATTATCATGCAAATTTTCACCTGAATTGTCCTTTCAGCTCTGGGTGTCAGTGAAAGCCCTCTCCTAGATTCCCATCGCTCCCGCCCTCTCTGTGGATTAGTGATTTGGCTTAGGGGCACTGCCCAAGTCTGAGCATATGTGGAAGTCTCCTGCTGGTCAGCTGGCTTCTGGGCTGGCTTTGGGTTTTATTCATGAGGTTGCTGCTGAGTAGAGCTTTTCGGGGGAAAGAGTTCAGAGGGGAGCCTGGGAGCCTAGGGCAGATGTGCATGGGCCCTTGGACCCAGAGGAAGCTGCTTTGCAGCCACTTCTCTTCAGGCCAAGAGGCTGTGCTGTTCCCCAGTGCTCTGCCCGTATTCCTGAGTGTTGCCGCCTGTTGGCTTTGGGGCAGGGTTGAGCCTGCTCTGGGAATTCCTTCCTGGCTCCTTACAGAGACTTAAAAACACCTGCTACAGAGGCTTCCACACTTTCTTAGTTTATGGACCTTAGTGTTTCAGTAAATTTTTTTTTTTTTTTAAGGATGCTCATAGACCCCCCCCAAATAGCTAAGTTTCACTTATTAAGTCGTAGGTTTAAACAATTTATTATTTTTGTATCCTTATCCTAATACACTAAGTAGCCATCTGAAAAAATTATACACAGAGGAAAATATTTTTATTTCATTTTCAAATAACCACAGGTTTTTACTCATGGGGAGGTACCGGGTGCTACACAGTGTCTCAATACCACCACCTCATTTCTGATTCCTGTTGGTTGTCACATGGTACTTGCTTTTTTTTCACAGCAACTGTTGAAAACCCAGCTTCACAAAAAAAATGATATCATCAAAAAGAATGTAATGCAACCTAATGCTGAAACTGTGAACTTGTAGGGTGTCTGACAAATGTTGTATATTGCTCTTTTTCCCTCAGAAATTTAAAGTATCTTGGCAATACTCCTATGAGTTGACCACAGTGCTCTTGGGCACTTCGGCATACAGTTTGAAAACCACAGACCTACAGTAGCACTTGTTCTGTCTTGAGGAGGAATATAAGGCAAATTTTGTCCCCATCATGGCCCTTAAAGGAGCTGGAAGCTGGATGGACTGACTCTCTTCATCTGGTTTCTCATCTCCAGGAAGACTGTGCTGTTAGGCCTTCTTTGATCAGGGTCTGTGTTTGTGAGCCCTTGTGTTCCTCGATGGGGAAATGATGAACATCTCCTATTTTGTCTTGATTCACCTGATTCACCTGAATTAGGTGGCTTAAAGGAAAATGGGGTTCAAGAAGTCAGGGGCCAGGCACGGGATCTTCTGCCAATATCCTTTTTTACTCTTTATCTGGATAGAGCTGGGCTGCAGGTGTACACTCGGGATGGAGGGTGGCTTCCTGCCAAAAGATATGACAGAGACCAAAGGACTAGTGTTCTCTCTCGGGCATCAGTTACAAAGTGCCAGCCTCTCTAGATCTGGGTTCTGCCACTTACTATGAAACTCTGGGTAAATTACTTAACGTCTTTGAGCCTCAGTTTCTTCATCCATAAAATAGAGATAATGACAGCTGTCTGATACAGTACAGTTATTACAGAGATTAAATGAGATAAACACACGCTTAGAACCAGCAGAGCATGGCCACACAGCTGTACGCTCTTCTACTGCCTTCTAAAATTGAGGAACCAAGGACTTTACCCCAAAAGGAAATTGAGCCGTGATGGTCTAAGACAGTGACAGCAAACCTTTTAGAGCTTTCAATGATACAAACAACCCCGCTGAGGCACGCGTGCCATAGGTTCTCCACCACTGGTCTAAGACTCGCAGTTTGAAAGTTACTCTCTACTACTTCTTGACAATCTTGTTCTGTGAATCTAATGTCCCTAAATCTGCTGTGCTCTGCATCCTGTGTTCTATGTTAAAACATTTTATTGGAGTGTCTGTGTCCAGCTTAACACATTTTTACAACTGAATCCGTGTAACCAACACCCAGACAAACAGTATTACCAGTATCTCAGAATCCTCTAATCTCTTCATAGGTAACCTGTGCCCTCCATGGTACCCACTATCCTGACTTGTAATAGCATAGATTTGTTTTACTGGTTTGTATTTTCTACAAATAGAATCATGCAGTATGTACCCTTGGTCTTTTTGCTCAGTACAATGTTTCAGAGATTTACATATGTGTGTAGCTGTATTCATTCTCATCGTTGTATAGTACTTCGTTATGTAAGTGTACAATAGTTTACTTTGCATTCTTTTGGTGATGGGCATTTGAGTGGTTTTCAGTTAGACCACTATTATGGATGCTATGTATATTCTTATACGTGGCTTGCATATGCATGTGTCTGCATTTCTGTTGGGTATATACCCAGGAGAGGAATTGCTGGGCCACAGGGTATGCATATGTTTAGCCTTCCTATATAGTACACAATGTTCTTCCAAAGTGGTAGTATTAATTTATACTTCCACTATCAGTGTTTGAGAATTCCAGTTGTTTTACATCCATGCTAACACTAGGCATTTGCTATATGTTTCATTTTATCCATTCTGGTGAGCATGTTAATGGAATCAAACTGTGGTTAAAATTTGTATTTCCTTGATGACTATTGAAGTTAGATACCTTTTCATGTATCTTTTGGCCATTTGGATATCCTCTCTGGTAGAGTATCAGTTCTAGTCATTTGCCGATTTTTTCTTATTGATTTATAGGAGTTCTTTATATATTCTAGATATGAATCCTTTGTTGGCTAGATCTACTTAGAATCTTCTCCCACTCTGTAAGTTTCCTTTTCATTCTCTAAATGGCATTTTAAAAATGATCAGATTTATTACCAGTGTTTAATTTATCAGTGTTTTCCATTATGTTATCACTTTTTGTGCCTATTAAAGAAATCTCTGCTTGCTCTAAAGTTTTGTTTATCATTTTTCTTGATTTATGTCTTTTCTTCCACTTACAATATTCTTCTCATGCCTTCTTTAATCTCCTATAAATCCTGTCACTTCCTGTCTCCTCTAGCAGCCCTCCTGCATGTCCATCCCGTCCACCCGATTAGGTATCTTTCTCCTTGCTCCAGAGCTCTGTGATTGCATAGCTATCACAGCTCGTGTTACATTGTACCAGAAGCTTTACTTGTCTATCTCAGGCAGAATGGCAAGCTATTCAAGGACAAGGACCAAAGCATAGCACAGTAGTGTGGGGGCCTGGTTAGGAAGATACTCTCAAAGGATTTGAGTAGGTAAGAAATGAAAGCCTTAAGAGCCCACAGCTGTTTGTCTTTATTTTTTCCTACAGTATTTCACAATCTTTCTTATGTGCCCCTTTATGGTGAGCATGAAGATTTTCTGCACCAAGAGGCTGTGCCCCAAATTGAGAGTCAATCACATCACAGTGCTTTAGTGGGGGCTGATCAGTAGTGTCCAGAACAGTAGGCATCAGTAAAGGAAGCCTAGAGAAAAGACCTTTGCATTTTAGAATAGGAAAGTCATTGCATTCTTTTCAGAGAGCACTTTTACTTGAGTCTTGGATTGAAGCCAGCTTTGCCTATAATCTTTGGAGCACTTAGAGGGTGTGGTTGCTGCAGGTGGATCAGACCCTTCCCTGGGAAGGCTAGTAGGGGTGGAAGATGGCACATGTGCTGGAGCCCAAAGCTGTCCACCCTGTCCAGTGAGTGCCATTCTGGGGTGGTGGCAAATGTATTGGAGGGCTTATTGTGTACCAGGGGCTGTTCCAGGCAGTGAGGGTGCAGTAGTGATCAAAGACAAAAACGTTTGGCCTCATGGAGCTTATATATGCATAAAAGTAGAAAAGTAGTGTGTTGCATGGTGATAAATGCTACAGAGAAAAATAGAAACAAGGGGCTAGAGTGCTGAGGAATTAGCAGAGTAGGAAAAGGTTTTAAGTATCTATAGTGTGGTCAGGAAAGGTCTCACTGTAAAGATGACATTGAACCAAAAACTCGAAGGAGGTATGGGAGCCAGCTCCCTGGAGGAATGTGTTCCAGTTCCAGTAGGTGTGAAGACAGCAATGTGCCCGGTGTGTTTAAGGACATAGTAAGGAGACACTGTGGCTGGAGTGGAGAGTAAGGGAAGGGTGTAGTTCAAATGAAGTCGGAGCCATAATAGGGACCCAGATGGTGAAGAGCTTTGTAAATTGTTGTAAAGATTTTGGCTTTTACTTTGAGTGAATGGTTCCTACATTTTCGAAAGTTTTGAGCAGAGGAGGGACAAGATCCACACTGATGCTGGCGGTGGGTCAGTGTGATGGTGTAGCTTGTTGAGGGTCTGTTCTGATTGTATTTTCTCAATCAAATTGGAAGCAAAGTCACCTAAAAATGAGGATGAGTGGGGATGTGTTAAAGTCGAGAGTCGGGAAAGCGAGACCCTTGGCTCAGAGACTTCTAGCGTTGCCTCTGGGTTCTGAGTATCCTTTGTTCTTTATATACGGCTTCTCATGCGTCTTTCTGTTCTCATTGTAGACAGGGCATTTCCTCTGTGCTACAGGTGGGAAAACAGAGGTATTGAGATGTGTCCAGTCCTTGTTATTTCCCAGTCCTCTTCCCAAGAAGGCGCAGCTCGTAGGTGGTATACTTTTCCAGAGTAGAGGAGGCCTCTTGCCATCCATCTGGGGAAACTGAACCAGACTAGAAAGCATGTGGAGCGTGCGAATGAGGTCAGGAGCAGAAAGGTGTCAGAAAGACATTGACATTTGCACTGGCTATTTAAGAAAGAATGAGGACAGAAAACATTCAAGATAGAAGGAACTGTTCAACGAAAGGTTAGAGCATAAACATTCCTGACATGTGCAGAAGTGGCTACTGCAGTAGTTTGATGGGACTGGCCAGAGGGAAGTCACCGACGTGAGACGGGACTGTGGCCCAGCATCATCACCATCGTGGTCATGTACCCATCATGCTGTTCTTGACCAAATGAGAGAAGGCAGTCGTTATCCCCAGGAGCACGGTTGTTTGAATGGAGGACAAGCCTCCATTCTGCTTTCTTTCTTTCTTTTTTTTTTTTTTTGAAGTGGTAACAAGTTATTGGGTGAAGTGGGCTCCGTCATCCCAGCAGAACTAGGTTTATCTGCTTGCGGAGAGGTGGAGTGTTCAGACTGGCAGAAACAGCTGTGTCCAGGTTTCTGAAACTATCTTGGAAGCAACCAGATTTCCTTTGACCTGGAGTTGTCTTAACAAGCTCTCACCCCAGGTCAGGTTTTCGGAAAGCATTGAAGCCCAGCTGAAAACCTCTGCAGAGGTTTCAACCTCCTGTGTTGAAGTGGAGAAGGACCATCTGGCAGGAAAAAGGGATCGAAAAGTAGTTGAGGTTGAAAACACAAATTGAAGGGGCTTTCTCTGAGGGAGAGGGCTGGGAAAAAGGGTGTGGGAGTGATAAGTGGACAGTGAAGGGATAGAGTTTTTAATTTTTTTCTGAACATTATTCAACAACAATAAATTTGTCTTTTCCTGTGGCTGGCTGAAGGAGATTTCAGCCTTATAAGTATCTTAAAAATGCCTAGCAGTCCCGACCTCCCAGTAAAACCAACCCTGGTTCCCCTCCACCTGACAGGCTTATTATCCTCTTGACATTTTTGCTTGAAGAGCTTCCTGGACATAGCATCACAGAACCTGGGGCTGAAATGACATGATCTAAGGTAGGAGGTATGAAGCAGTAGTGAAGGGAGAAAAGGGGTCTGGCATTTTTCAAGGAATGGTATAGACTTGAGAAAGCCTTCCTGGTGCCTTTTCTAAAGCATCTGATGCGTACCTAATCGTACCAGCGTACCCTTCAGTGTCCTTTCCATTGTAGTCTCTTAGGCACAGCAGAGCCAGAATTGTTCTAATGATGACCTTCCCTGGGTTGTGTGTCGGTGGGGTAAGGGGAAGTATAGCAGAAAGAAAATGAGGGAGGCAGTCCAGGGAGGCAGAAAGAGAAGGGCCATAGCTATTGTTCAAGTTCTGTGCTTAGTCTGTTCCTAGGAGCCTTCCTCCCTTTGAGAACCAGGCATGTGCTTGGCCAGGAGAAAAGGCAGGGAGGAGCTGTGCTTAGCTGCCTCTAGGGTGCAGGGGAGCTTTTCCACTGGGAATTTAGCAGAGACCTCTCCTGCTTCAGGAAGAACAGAAGACTTGAGAGCACGGAGGGTGATGCTGAAGTGCCGTGGAGAGAATGATCATCCTGATTTAGTTGTATTTGTTAAGCCCCTTGTGACATGAGTGCAGTGTTGGTTTCCGAGACTCTTGGAGGAAGAAATGAAAGACCAGGCCCTCCTCTGGGGAGGAGGAAAAGAAGGTAGGGCAGGGACAGAATGGAGGCGGCAGCCTTCCTCACGTGGATGAAGAAAGCTGCAGGAGGGAGTTAGTGGGTGCAGTGTCCTGGCTGTACCCAAGTTATCATAACACACACAAGAACGCAGTTCCCTTTGCCACCTTGTCTGTCCCCTTGGGTTGCTTCTTAAGCTGTAACTTCCGCAGGAGCGAATTGCTTAGGAAGAGTAATGCAGATGTCTGCAGAAATTCTGTCATGTACTTGAGAGGCTTTCTTCATAAGGTGTTGCGACTTCTTACCTGGACTAGTAAAGAAGAGTGCTCCGCAGTGTTTCTGTTCTGCTCAGTGGATCTTTAACCCCAGTGAGATGAGGCTTCCCTCCTCAACACTCTCGGGGCTCTACAAGGAATGCTGTCACAACTACAGTTACAGCTGCACAGGTGCCAAAGGGACGTTTACTTAAACAAGGGAAGACAGGTTTGTGTTTGTGTGTGTGTGTGCTTTAGAATTGGAAGGTGCATTCTTTTAGAGGCACCCCTGAAACTGACCCCCAGTGTGTCCTCTTGGGCATTTGGGAAAGCATCTGTGGATCAGATGATGGGGTTGGATTACATTGCCAGAGGGGGGCTGGCCTGAGCAAAAGCAGCGAGCTTTCCAAAGGGTCTTTCTTCTTGCAGCAGTGAGGGGATTGGATGGAGCTTTCCAGCAGCTGAGAAGCTGTGCCCTGCACTGCCACAGGCTCAGTCTGCAGAGTTGCAGCCTCACCCGCTCACTGAGAGAGTCAGGTCACCACCAAGTGAGACTGGCCAGGTGGAGTCCCTGGGCAGGCAGGGTCGGTGCTGAACTGCAGAGGGCTCACGTTGAAACGGACCGCCTGGCCAGCAGTTGCTGTACAAAAATGCAGACCATGATGGCAGATTTTCTAATTTTTCAAGAGAAGCTAGAATCTGAATTAATTTTTTAAATGTTTATAAACTAATTCAAATTATTATTATTTATTTGTTTTTGGCACTGGGAATCAAACTCATGACCTCGTGCTTACCAGGCAGGCGCTGTGCCACTGAGCTATATCCCAGGCCCTCAAATTATTTTTTTAAAAACGTTAAAACCAAATGGGACATATCTTTGCTCTTACGAACCATAGATTTATGGCTTCTGGTCTAAAACACCTTTTTCTAGGAGTTTGGAATTGAGGACAGAATGAAGAGATTGTTAGCTACCTGGGTGGGAGGAAAAGTTGTTTTGAGATACAAGAAACCTGAGCACCTCAAAGACTGATGGAACCCTTTAGATGAGATATGGATAATGCTTTCTCTGGATCTAGTGATGTACCTGCTCCTTTGTCATGGAGAGCCAGTAGTTCTGTGCAGGGCAGAGGAAGCTGAGGGGTGCGGAGGGGAGGAGAAGAGCCACGTGTCCACCTTTTCTTTGCTCACTGCTGGGCTACCTCTGGGGAACATGGTGAGTAGTGACCTTGCGTACCTTTCCAAGTCCTCAGCATGATGCAGGACCGAGGTTTGCATACTTACGGGCATATAAAACAAGCCTAAAATGCTTACTAGAAATGCAAGCAACTAGTCCCCAACCCACACATTCCCAATTAGGAGGTAAAAGTGGGGCTGGGGACTCTGTATTTTTAACAAATGTCCATTGATGTTAAAGGAAGTAAGTGAGAGCCACGCGTGGTGGTGCATGCCTGTAATCGCACACTCTGGGAGACCGAGGCAGGAGGATTGCAAGTTTGAGCCCAGTCTGAGCAACTTAAATGAAACCCTGCCTCAAAATAAAACATTAAAAAAGGGCTGGTTCTATTTATTTCAGTTGCTCATTTTTTATATTCTTGTCCATTAAAATGCAAATTAATTGTGTCTAGTGGAATATAATTGATTACTGCCTCATAGATGGGCTCGTTTTTCATCTATAGTATTTATAAATTCATTCCATCATTCCTCACTTGCCTTTGTAATGTGTGGTTCTTTGAATTTCCCTTTAGACCAACTGTGACATCTTACTGATTCCTTCATTAATTAATGAGTCAAATAAAATCTTTACACATGTTCATTTTTAAAAGGAGGGGCTGGGAATGTAGCTCAGTGTGAAGGCTGCAGATTTAACCCTCAGTCTAGGATGCCTGAATTCCTGAGGCTATGTCTGAGAAAGGCAGCTTCTTGCAGAAGTGTGACTTAGGAACCTGCCATGAGCATGGGAACAGTTTTGTTCTGCTGCTGTCTTGGTTCCATCTTCACAGGATTTTTCTTTTTTTCTTTTGTGGTGCAGGGGATTGAACCCAGGGCCTTGTGCATGCTCTGCAAGCCCTCTACCATTGCGATACATCCCCTTCCCTTTAAATTTTTTCATTTTGAGACAGGGTCTCCCTAAGTTGCCAAGGCCGGCTGCAAGCTTGCAATCTTGTCACCCTCTGAGTAGATGGGATAACAGGCATGTGCCACCATGCCCAACAAGCTTTTTTTTTTTTTTTTTTTTGAATGTGGGTACTGGGAGTCGACCTCAGGACCTCGCGCTTGCCAGCAAGCGCTTATGCTGCTGAGCGATATCACCAGCCCTTTTTTTCCTTTATGTGGGTTCTAGGAGTTGAACTCAGGACCTCATGCTTGCCGGGCAGGCGCTTATGCCGCTGAGCTATCTCACCAGCCCAAGCTTTTTCTTCTTATCCCACCAAATTTGGAGGTAGTCACATTTCTTCTTCTTACTGGTTGGCTCTGTGTTCTGATGGTTGTTTCCACTGTGTGGCAATTACGAATAATACTGTTAGGAACATTTGTGTACAAGTGTTTGGATGTGTGTGTGTGTGTGTGTGTGTGTGTGTATATATATATATTTCTTTTTCTTTCTTTTTTTTTTTTTTAAGAGTAGGAAAATTTATTGGAGAAAAGGAATGGGGAATAGGAATGGGGGAATAGATAATAACTCCTGGGAGACAGGAAGGGTCTCAAATGGGTTGCCTGGATATATGTTTTTATTTCTCTTGGATATTTTCCGTAGGAGTGGGTCCTGCTGGTTTATACAGTAATTCTATGTGTAACTGTTCAAGGAACTACCAAAACATTTTTCAAAGTGACTATACTTTTTTTTTAATATTCCTACCACAGTGAATGAGGATCCAAATTTCTCTGCAGTCTTACTAGCACTTGTTATTAATCTGTCTTTTTAAAGTTATTATAGTTATCCTAATGGATGTAAAGCAGTATGTCGTGGTAGTTTTGATTTATATTTCCCTAATAACGTATGACATTGAAGAGTGTTTCATGTGCTTCTTGGCCTATTTTATGTCTTTTGATACTATTCCAATTGTTCGTCTGATTTTTAATTGAGTTATTTGTCTTTTTTTTTGGTAGTACTGGGGATCGAACCCAAGGCCTCTGCATAGAGGTCCTCAGACCGCCTGTATTTTTTACTTTGAGACAGGGTCTCAAAGTTCAGACTGGACTTGAACTTGTGATTTTCCTGCTTCAGCCTCCCAGAGTGCTAGGATTACAAGAATGCTTTTAATATTCTGGAAAGAAGTTCAGTAGCAGATATATGACTTGCAAATAATCACTCTGTATTTTTTTTATTATCTCAGTGGTATTGCTTACAGCATAAAATATTTTTATTTTGATATGAACTATGTCTTTTTTTGTTGTTGTTGCTTACACTTTTGTTGTCATATCTAAGAAACCATGCTTAATCCAATGTCACAAAGATTTGTTTCTATGTTTTCTTCTAAGATTTTTTGGGTTATATTTTAGCACTTACATTCAGGTCAGTGATCTATTTTTACTTAATAATTACATGTGGTATATGATAGGGTTCTGCTTTATTCTTTTGTATCTGGATATCCAGCTTCCCCACTTATTGCAAAGATTCTTCTTGACCCCCTGACTGATCTTGTTGAATCCTTGTTGAAAATCAGTTGCCTATAAATGTGTTTCTTTTTAAATTTTGGTTCTATCCTATTCATCTCTATTTATATTGCTCATCAGTACCATTACAACTTGATTACTATAGCTTTGTAGTATGTTTTAAAATTAGCAAGTTTGAGTCTTCTGCCTTTGTTCTTTTTCAGGATTGTTTTGGCTGCTCTTGGTCCCTTACATTTTCATAAAATTTTAGGATCAGGTTGTCAATTTCTGTAGGAAAGCCTGCTGTGATTTTCATGGGTATTCTGTTGACTCCATAGATCAATCTGAGGAGTATTGCCATCCTAAAAATACTAAGTTTTCTGATCCATGAACATGTGATGTCTTTCCATTTTCTAAATGTCCCTAGTATCTTTCAATGATGTTTTATAGCTTGCAGTCCCCAGGACTCATTAAATTTATTTCTAAGTGCTTTATTTTTGCTGCTGTTGCTAATGGAATTTTTTTTTAACAGCATTTGTAGATTTTTTTGTTGCTAGTGCCTAGAAATAAAGTTGATTTTAACATTGATGTTGTATTCTGCAAACTATCCTGAACTCACTGTGTTAACCAACTTTGCATTTCTGTGACAAGATACCAGAGGTAATCAACTTAGAAGGAGGCAAGGTTTATTTTGGCCCTCAGTCCATGGTTGGTTGGCCCTGTTGCTTTGGGCCTGTGGTGGTGCTGGACATCATGATTCCCACTGCATGGCAGAGGTGGCCTACTCGCCTCATGGCGGCCAGGAAGCAAAGAGACAGGCAGCAAGGGGCTGGGTCCTGACATCCCCTCCAAGTGCAGGCACCTGTGACCATGTGGCCCTGCTCCTGAGGGTTCTACAAGTGCTTCCGGCAGGGCCATGGGCTAGGAACCAAACTGTCATATTTAGTGGACATTTGAGGAATGTACCACTCACTTACTAGTTTAGTAGTGTGTTTGTAGAATCCTTAGGATTTTCTCTCTCTCTCTCTGTCTTTGTAATTTGAGACAGGGTCTTGCTATGTAGTTCAGGCTGGCCTTGAACTCACTATGTAGTCCAGGCTGGCCATGAACTCATGGCAATCCTTCTGCCTCGGCCTCCTAAGTGCTGGAATTACAGGTGTGTGCCACCATGCCTGGCAGGATTTTCTACATATAAAATCATGCCATCTGCAAATAGAGATCATTTTACTTCTTTCTTTCCAGTTGGGATGTTCCCTTAAATTTTAGCCTTTTTCTTCCCATTATTTTTTTAATAAAAATACTGTTTCCAAGGCTGGGCATGGTGGTACATGCCTATAATCTCAGCACTCAGGAGGCTGAGGCAGGAGGATCACTGTGAGTACCTATACCCACAATGTACCACAAAAGAAAAAAAGAAAAATCCTATGAAGATGGAACCAAGACAGCAGCAGAACAAAACTGTTCCCGTGCTCATGGCAGGTTCCTAAGTCACACTTCTGCAAGAAGCTGCCTTTCTCAGACATAGCCTCAGGAATTCAGGCATCCTAGACTGAGGGTTAAATCTGCAGCCTTCACACTGAGCTACATTCCCAGCCCCTCCTTTTAAAAATGAACATGTATAAAGATTTTATTTGACTCATTAATTAATGAAGGAATCAGTAAGATGTCACAGTTGGTCTAAAGGGAAATTCAAAGAACCACACATTACAAAGGCAAGTGAGGAATGATGGAATGAATTTATAAATACTATAGATGAAAAACGAGCCCATCTATGAGGCAGTAATCAATTATATTCCACTAGACACAATTAATTTACATTTTAATGGACAAGAATATAAAAAATGAGCAACTGAAAAAACTGTTTCCAAAAGGATGGTGCTTATATTATAGGTAATACACTAGCTAACAGTATATGATACCTAAATGAATATTTTTTGCTTTATAGATATTTTAAAACTTCCATTTTCTTTTTTGTTGTTGTTTTTTTTGGTTGGTGCTGGGGTCGACCTCAGGACCTCGCGCGCCAGCAGGCGCCTGTGCCGCTGAGCGATATCACTAGCCCTTTTTTCGTATGTGGGTTCTAGGAGTCGAACTCGGGCCCTCGCACTTGCCAGGTAGGCGCTTACGCCGCTGAGCCATCTCATCGGCCCTCCATTTATATTAATGTATTCTAACGTGTATTAGAAAAAATATGATTGGTACTTCTAGCTGACAGTTTTATGATATCTGCTTAAATGCCTCTATCAGAATAGTCTTCCTTAAACATCCTGTTTATAATACTACATCCTCTTACTATTGAGAACATACAAAGAACTCAAAAAAATCAGACCTCCCAAATTTAAAGACCCACTCCAAAAATGGGCATCTGAGATGCATACACATTTCTCAGATGAAGAAATACAAATGGCAAATAAATATACAAAAAAAATGCAACATCACTAGTCATTCGAGAAATGCAAATTAAAACAACACTGAGATACCATCTCACCCCAGAAAGAATGGCTATTATCAAGAAATCAACTAATAACAAATGCTGGAGGGGCTGTGGGGAAAAAGGAACCCTTCTTCACTGTTGGTGGGAGTGTTGACTGGTACAGCCACTGTGGAAGTCAGTGTGGAGATTCCTCAGAAAACTAGGGTTGGAGGTCCCATTTGACCCAGCTACTTCCCTTCTGGGTATCTTCCCAGAAGAACTAAAAACATCGTACCATAGCGATATATGTGCACCCATGTTTATAGCAGCACAATTTGTAATAGCCAGATCTTGGAAACAACCCAAATGCCCATCAACTGAGGAATGGATAAAAAAGATGTGGTATTTGTATACAATGGAGTACTATTCAGCCATAAAGAAGTATTAAATGGAGACTTTTATAGGTAAATGGATGCAACTCGAGAACATACTCATAAGTGAAATAAACCGGATGCATATGTGTAAGCATCGTATTGTCTCCCTGGTATGAGAAACTGAAAGAGTAAATAAGATCCAAAATGTACAATAGATACGATGAATCAAAAAGAAACCGGTCAAAAGGAAAGAGAGACTGGGATGGGGGAATGGGGAAAAGAAAGAAGGGAAAAGAAAAAAATTGTATTTATATATAAGATGGTTAAGATAGATACACTACTAATTTTACTTAGTTCATTGAAGAGTAAGGTTTGTGCCAGTAATGTTTGGACAATTGCATGCTGATATCTGGTACCCTGAATAACTAACTTAAAGATAACAATACATAATGTATTAACCATTGTTACCCTCCTATTATGTTGTTTTGAAATTTTGTTCTTTTTTGTTTTGTTTTGTTTTTTCTTCTCTTTAAAATAAAAAAAAATAATACTACATCCTCTTCACTCTTTCCCTCTCCCTTGACTTATTTTTTTCTTCATACTACTTTTTGTGTTGGTTTTTCTGAGACAGGGTCTTGCTATGTAGCCCTGGCTGGCCTCAAATTTTTGATCTTCCTGCCTCAGCCTCCTGAGTGCTGGGATTACAGGCCTGGGCCACCCTTCGTGCCACTTATCACTGCCTAGTATATTATGTCCAGACACTTTAAGTGTCGCAGACGTGGGCACATGCATGCTTATTGTCTCCCTACTAAGATGTGAGGTCCATGAGGACAGAGACTTTGTGTTATTTTTTGCTAGAATGCATTTGCCTTGAATATAGTTACTCAGTAAGCAATTCACTGACGAATGGATGGCTTATTATTTAGAACAAGATTAAATTTTTTTAAAGAAAGGAAGTCAGTTTCAAGTTTATTCATACAAAAAATACTGAATATTTAGTAGTTTCTGAGGTATACAAATGTAGGACAAATCATAAGTGCTGTATGGAAGTTTTAGAAACTCTTATGAAATGAGGAGAGGAGAAATTGAGATGGATTTTTTTCTTCTTCTCTTTCCTTTCCTTTCTTTCTTTTTTCTTTGTGGTGCTGGGATCAAACCCAGGTCATTGTATATTCTAGGCAAGCACTCTGCCACTGAGCAACATCTCCAGCCCCGAGAAAAGAACTTTAAAAAAAAATCGTTTTCTGTGAATTGATAAATTATCTCTTAGCTTAGACTTCTCCCTATCCCAGGCTAGGGGTCTCTTGAGGCTCCTAAGCTGTAACACGTGGAGTTGAGCGTATGTGGGAAAGTGGTTTCTGTCACCTGCCGCAGAAAGCCTCTTGGCAGTTTTGGAGGTCATCTGGAAGATATTGAGGTGCTTCTGACTGCCTGTGGAAACTTGGCTTACAAGCTTGTCTTCTTTGCAGGGCTCTGGATTTGCAGAGAGCCGAAATGACCATGACTGCCAACAAGAATTCCAGCATCACTCATGGAGCCGGAGGCACTAAGGCCCCTCGGGAGACTCTGAGCAGGTGGGTCGGGAGAACTGCCAGGGGATGGCATTAAGGGACAGCCAAACGGCCTGGGTTCTGGATAGGATTCTTGCCAAAATGTTACTAGTGCTCATGATGACTCTGACAACCATCCAGGTCATGGGTCCGTGCCCAACTTCTGACTGTTAGGCAGATCTAGAAGTCTTCATAAAACATAGCAAATGGTAACCTGAAAACGAGCTTTGCTTCATGCTGTGGGAGGACCCTAGCATTCCAGGGATGGGGCCAGCAAGCTTGCTGATGCTCTTCTGACAGTAACCTTTTCCCAAGGTGGACAGCTTGGGCCCGGGCCTGAGCTAGGTTGTGCTGTTAGGGGATGGCTGGGTCAGCAGTTAGTAGATTCGCACAGAGTCTAAGCAGAAGTCTAGATCCTGTAAGAATTTAGGCTGGGCTAAAACAAAAACAGCTTGGGGAATTTTAGTCAATGTAAGCTGCAATTTACTTTCCTGTTTTTCTCTTCTTTTTAAAAATGAGAATGCAGGACTGCAGAAAGACCATAGATTTTGGAATCCTATAAAATTGGGTTCAAATCCAAGTCCTACTTACCAAATAGTGAGATCTCATCTTTAAAATTATAATGATAATAGTACTTATCTCACAAAGTTGCTGTGAGGATTAAGTGAGGTAATATGTGTCAGTGCTTAGCATAGTAGCTGGCATGAAGCCACTCATTAAATACTAGCTTCCTCCCTATGGGATAAAAACTTCCAGAACCAGCATTTAGATGTAAGTGCTGTGACTAGGGCTTCTCAAACCTTGTCCAAGCTGCACCTGTGATGTCCTAGAAGAACCTCCAGGCTGTTTTATTAAAGCCACACACTTTTTACAGCCCCTTCTACTGAATCACCAGTTGGACAGAGTTGTCTTTTGGGCACTCAGCCAGTAGGATGAACAACTATATGAATGCTTAGCTGGGGTTGGGATAGGGCTGGCTCCTTCTTAGATATCTGGGTTGTGAGTGCTAGGCTGAGCCCATGTGGCACACAGTTCTGGTAGAGGTGGTGGTAGACATTTGTTCATTCAGAGCTGGCATCCAGATGGGGCACAGGATGTAGCTGGTAGGGATGTAGCCCCTGTCATACATGCAGGGCTTGGTCCTGGTAGAAACAGTCTGATGGGCCAAACATGGTACATATCTGTAATCCCAGCTACTCAGGAGGCTGAGGCAGGAGGATTGCAAGTTCAAGGCCTAAGTGGGCCACTTAGCAGGACCCTATCTCAGAATAAAATGAAAAGAGCTGGAGATGTATCTAGTGGTAGAATTCTTGCCTGGCATACATAAGGCCCTGGGTTCAGTCCCCAGGGAGACACACACACACACACACACACACACACACACACACAGCACACAGCACACAAAACAGTCTGTCAGCCACACAGGGTTTGGTAGGCTCTATCTTGCTAGCTATGTAAGAGCTTGGGACTTAGCCAAACAAGTTGAGTATCCACAGCAAGATCAGTAAGAACTGGTGTCTGAACTGAACTCTTCCAGAGCATTTGTTGGCCAAGACATAAACAGGCCTAGATATACCAGAGTCTTTGCCTCCTCTTGCCAGCTTCTGGGAGCCACTTTGCTCTGCTCTCACCAGCCTGGTAGCATGTCTTACTCCTCATTCTTACCATGACCAATGTGACAGGCAGAGACTGGCAATTATGGTTCCCATTTTTTAAAATGTCAGACTACTGTGGGGGTAAAACATACGCGGTTGTATGGTGCTTTTCTTAATTTTAAAGAAATAGTTTATTTAATAGTAAATTTAGAACTTGGAGATTACCATACCCAGCAGTCCTCAACTACTCTAAGTATTCATTTTTTTATCTCATTTCTACTCTGTGGAGGTGTGGGGTGGAGGGCTGGGAGGGAGTGTGCAGCATTTACATGAAGTTGCAAAGCATAATCAAGTCTGCTGACAGGTTCCCAGTTTCTATTTGGAATAAACGCCTACATGTTTCTAAACGTTTTCAAAAATTGCTCTTCCCGACATGCTTGCCATCAAAACATGCCATCAAAACAATCTGAACTTTGGATGTGCCTTTAAAAGTATCTCTCCAGCCTCCCTTCTAAGTATTTGCTTCCTTCCTGCCACATTTCCATTTTTCTCTTTCTTTATCTCCTTCCTCCCTTCTTTTCTGGAAATTTGGCTTTGGCCTGGAACCTGTGTCTAGCTATACCCTTCTCTGAGAGATTACCTCTGGGCTGTAGGTGTTAGCTGGACCTTGCAGTCTAGTGGTTTCTCTGGTTCTCTTCACCCTCAGTCATGATCTGGGTGTATTCTTTGGGCTGGGTTGGGGGGAAATCACTGATTCATTTAGAAAGTCATTCTCTGAGTTCCGAGAGTTCTCCTTGGCACCAGGCTCTGTGCTGGACACTGGGGAACGAAGATGACTCACTCATTCTCCAAATCATCTACAACTTGGATTGATAATCTTGGTGTCGAATTTCTTAGTCTGACCTTTCAGTAGATGTTTGGCAGTGACTGGAAGTTCTCTTATCATTGCCAGCCCAGAAGTCTGAGGAGGAGTAGACACCTTGGTGTGGACCTCCCCATCATCCACACCATCCCAGGGGTACTAAAAGTCATTTGTATCCAGCTTTGAGGAAAGGAGGAGGTCTGGGGCACGGGAAACTGGTGGGGATGGGCAGGTGGGATGTGGAACTTTCTAAAGTATTTGTAGGGCTTTATCTTTAATTTGTGTAAGAATACACCTGGTGCTACCACAAAGCCAGTTTGGGTTAAAGATCCTAGGTTTTTACAGGTGTTTTATTAATTTCTTCCCTTTGTTTTCCTTTGTAGTCCAGTCTTAATTAGGCAGGGACCTATAGGAAGAGAAAATCTGAGCCTTCTCATTTGACCACCTAAGTTTTGTTCTTTGCTGTGTCTTGTTCTCTTGGAACAGGCTTCTTTTCCTCTTTGCCGGTGAGGCTGAATGGACACACTGCTTAACCTTTACCTGCCACACAGGCTGTTTTCACTCCAGCTCACCTGACTTGGCACCAGCTCCGGGAGTGGGGGATGGGGTGGGATTCTGAATTTCAGCCTTACTGTGTTGGTGCTGATCACCTGGGGCGGGACTAGAAGCAGTTTGAGATTTGCGGACAAGAAAGTATTATGTTGAGAGCTAATTTGAGTGCTTCCATGGGGGTGAACTTGGCCACTTGTTGGTTTCGAGAGATTTCACTCGTGCAGTCAGACGTGGCAGGCAGCAGGGGAGGAGCTCCCCTCAGAAGACTTGCCTCATCTGCCTGCACGTTTCCTCAACAGTGTCTTCACCTATAGCACCTGGGTCACTGCAACTTAGAACTCTCAGTCTCGTGTTTGGGAACCTTGCTTCTAGTTGTAGTTTCAGGAAACCTAAGTATCTGTAAGAATGTAGACTTCCTCAGGGCCAGAACTTTGGCTTCTTTCTGTTTCTGGAGTCTGGAACAATGAATGCGTGGCATCTAGAAAGCATTAGCAGTTCCTGATGGTTTGACTAGGTGGCTGGGAGAACCACCTTTCATGGAACATAGTCTCCTGCTCAAGTCCTTGTAGTACCTTCCTTTTAAAGGAAGTATATCCAAGCTGATGTACTTCCTTTAAACACTTAATAGGGATGCCTGTAATCCCAGCTACTCAGGAGGGTAGCTGGTCAATTTCTAATGGGTTCTTTGCCATGGCATCTCTTTCCATCTAGTCCATAGGTTCTTAGAAACGTGAGCTGAAAAGATGCATTAGAGTTCATTCAATCTAATGAACTTGATTTAAGCATTAGGAAACTGAGGTGCTGGAGGAGGGAGTACTCACCAAGGGTAAAGTTGATGTCTTTCTTGATCCTTGTGTTGTTGTATTGTATCACCACATTCATGTCTCCACAAGCATCTCCCTTCTCAAAAATTATTGCCATCCACAATAAGGGCAAACTTAGCTGTGTTTGCAAGGCTTCTCATGATCTGGCCCTGGCCTTTCTCTGCAGTCTTACTTTTCATTGCTCTCTAATGCAAACCTCACCTTTCTCCAGTCCGGATGCAAATGCTACTTCTTTTCCAGTGCTTTTTTTCACCACTTGGCTAGGAAGGAGTCCCCTCGCCTCTGCACTCACTCTTAGAACTCTTGATTTGGAGCCTCCAAATGGCACTGACCATAAAGTACCAAGGGAAGGGAAAATAGTCCTACCACCTGTTGAAAGTAGTACTGACATCTCACTGTAAGAAGGATATGTGGGATGGGAGTGCGTTGTGATTGCTATCTTTGGAAAACACAGTCTGCCATGGTCTGCCCTCGGGTCACAATTCACATCCTTCCCAGCTGCAGAAGGCACTCAGTCTCCCTAAAGATCCAGGTCTCATAATGTTAAGTGAAACAAATCAGACACATGAGCTTAAATATCACATGGTTTCTCTTGTATGAGAAACCCAAAGTATAAATAAATTAAAGAGCAAAATAAAAGATAGATAATAGGAAACAAGGAGACAGATCTTTTGCAAGTGGGAAGGGGACCAAAGGTGGAAGGAGAGGGGAGGGAGGGTAGGGGAAAGAATTATGTACTTGTACCCACTCCCCACGATGAATATAATCATTATGTACTGTAAGCATATGCTAATAAAAATAAAAATAAATCTAGGTCTTGTCCTCTTAATGGCATCAAAGTCTAGGATCTTGCCATCAAAATCAAGTCTGAGTATACACGACACTTTGGGGGTACAGTTCTTTTCATTGTGTGTGTAGTTCCTTGAGTACTGTTCTTACTGTAAAATTGTGTGTGTTCCCAAAATACCCTGGTGGGATGCCTCGGATAACCACTGTAGATGCTTCTTTTCAAAAAGAGGGAAACAAGAGGCACCCAGCAGTCACTGGTCCATTGTAATTCTTTTTTTTTTTTTTTTTTGTGGGTACCGGGGGTCGGCCTCAGGACCTTGCGCGCCAGCAGGCACCCGTGCCACTGGGGGATATCACCGGCCCCTTTTTCGTGTGTGGGTTCCGGGAGTCGAACTCGGGCCCTCGCGCTTGCCAGGCAGGCGCTTATGCCACTGAGCCATCTCACCGGCCCCTGTAATTCTTATATTAAGTGAGACATATGTCACAAATTCCTCAATTAGGTCTTATTTTGCTGCCTGGGAGTCATTTACTTTGTCTCAGTCTTCACTCTTTAGTCTTTTGGTTCTGCCCTCTGAGTTATTCTTACATTTCCATAAAAAGTAACTCATTCTTACACGCGAATGATTTTTCTCCAGGTATTTCATGCCTCTAACATGTCAAGGGTCCAAAGTCTCCTTCCATTTTTTTACTGTCTGTTCTTTTTAGTCCAAGCTGACATACTTCCTTTAAGAACTTCATGGATATGCCAGACATGGTAGTATATGCCTGTAATCCAGCTACTTGGGAGGCTGAGGCAAGAGGATTGCCAGTTCAAGGCTAACCTGATCAATTTAGTGAGACAATGTCAAAAAATTTTTTAAGGGCTTAGGATGTATTTCAGTGGTAGAGCACTTGTCCAGCATGCCAGGCCTGGGACCAATGCTGAGCACCACAAGACAAAAACTTCATGAGTTTCTTACAAATCAGCTTATAACTCATTATAATAGACAAAAGACACACACACAAGCCACTTACAGATAAAGCCCCTCTCTATGCTGGGCCTCCTGTGAGAGGGTTGTGGAGCAGCAGCCCTTTGATTTTCAGAAGCCTTCTTGTCTGCAGAGAGGGTCTACAAGGTCAGCTCTTAAGATATGGAGAAGCCTTTTCGCCTGTCTGTGAAGTCCCACGAGGCAGTGCTTTCAGTCATTTCTAGGGTCTTAACAGGGATTTTTCAGTCCCACCTTAAGTTTTCTACAGATTTATTGAAGGAGAAAGTATAATAACCTATAATATAAAGTGTACAGTTGAGTACAGATGAGTTTTCTCACATACGTGCAGTACACACATACTCAGTAAAACCATCACTGCAATCTGAAAGCCATTTTTTCTTGTCTTGCTTTTCTTTTCTCTGTGTGTGTGCGCTCACGTACATGTTGGAGGGGTGCCTGGGGCCTTTGTACCTAGCTATACATCCCAAGCCCTTTCTTATTTTGAGACAGAGTCATAAATTGCTAAATTGGCCAGGCTGGGTTCAAACTTATGATCATCCTGCCTCAGTGTCCCAGAGAGCTGGGATTATAAGCATGTGCTATCATGCCCATCTTGAAGCTGTTTCTTAATTTGAGAACTTTTTCCTGTCTAGAGAGATTAGAAATGAAAAATGAGTTTATTTTCTGACCCAACAAGACCTTTCTCATTTATGTATCCTTTACATTTTGCTTGAAAATTGAATAGTGCCTTTTGTAGTTCATCTCTGTTTTACTGTTGGCAGCTAGAAGTCAGAGAGCACCTTCAGCACTTTTGCCTGTGTATTTCCATAACTAGTTCATCAAATTTGTTAGCTGTATTTCCTATTTTCTATGTTATCACAGGTGACAGAGTCCCCTAACTTTTCAACACAATGAGTTCCGTTTCTTCTAGCTTCTAATAACATTTTCCTTACTTACCTTTAAGTCCCTACTGACAGTGCAAAAGTCAGTATTTCAGGATTTTAGTTCAATAGATAGCACCCCACTTATGCATACCAAAGTCTGTTATCTGTTGCCAAATAATCCTCCGAGCTTCACTAGTGTAATACGGCCATTTTATTATGTTCCCAGATTCTATTTATTAGGAGTTCAGACAGAGCTCTGCAGGGATGGCATGTCCCTGTTCCATGATGTCTGGGACCTGGCCAAAAGGACTTCAAGGTTTAGGGTGATCCAGTGGCCAGGAACCCATGTCTCCTGGCTGTGTCTTAACTCACGTGTCGAGAGGTTGACCCTGGCTGTTGCTGGGACTTTTCACCTGAATGCTTACATGTGCCCTCTCCATGTGGCCTGGCCTTGCTCATAGCATGTGATACAGGAGTTAGAAGCTGCTAGTTTCTTGATGTCTGGGCCTGAAAGGTGGCACATTGTCATTTCTACTGCATACTATCGGTCAAGCAGTTACAGAGCCTGGATTCAAGAGGACATTTTGACAGAAGAGATGTTGAGGAATGTGGGGACCGTGTTCTAAAACCACAAATGCCCTTGATATGGTTTCTTAGAAGTGGATTTGTGTCCCTCTTGGCTTTGCATAATGCCTAGCTCTGCTTATACTGTACAGTAGCCCAGTTTGTACCGGTCCAGGGGTTTCCCTGTCAGGCCTTCGCCCTGTTGGTGAGGGCTTCTGCACCATAAATGCACTCTGTATGCACTGCTGCTACTTCTGAGAGCAGTTCTGGATTCCTACCCAGAGAAGAGCTCACCAGTCCTCTCTGTGCTTCCTTAGAAATCAGCTGGGGGACAGACAGGATGGCTTTGGTAGATTCTTAGAGGTACTTTCTGGAGTTGAAAAAGCCACTCAATATATTCTTTGACCCCAGCTACCATTCTGCTCATCCTGGCAAGTTGTGATTGACCTTGCATGTCTCTGTGGACGGTGGCCTGAATGTAGCCCCACTCAGAGGCTGAGGCTGCCATGGACCCTGTTGGGAACTCCTAGCCACTTGAAACGAGATTGCTTTGGGAAGAGGAAGGCCAAGTAGTATCACCCAGTGCTCTAGCTTTTTATCGGAACTGTTCTAGAGTGGGATGTCAGCAGGAGTTCCCAGGCAAGCCCCTTCTCTGTGCTGGGGAACAAACTCCTAGTCTTGCTGATAGGACTCAGGCTGCCTTGCTTCTGTTTCTCCTCCTCTGTGCTCAGATTGTGGACGTAGGGTAGCACAGTGAGAATACCGTCCCCACAGATGGGGCAGTCACCCAGTGGTGGGAGGACACTGATGCCTGCCGAGCCAACAGGCTCCCCCTTGGTCGAGCAGCCCTAGAATGGTGAATGGCCACTCTGAGGCAGTTTTATTTGAAGCAGGCTGGATACCTGTTAGTATGGATGACAGTGTACTAGAAGCTGGGCCCCAGCAGACGTATTCTCCTGGCTTCAGGGGTTATTGCCTAGACTCCGAGGACTTTTCCTCAAATGATTCCAACTTGCTCTCTTCCTGATACTAATATTTCCAGTAATCCTGTGACCAGGAAAAAAAAAAGGCAACTTTAAGCATGCCAGGTTCAGAACTGCCTTGTTGTCAAGGGCTGCGGAAAACCTTTCTTCCAAAAAATCCTTTGGTGCACTTGACATATTTGGGGCACCCTTTAGCACAAAAGCTTCATACAGTGTTACTTTCCTGGGCCCACACTAACCCAGGGGTTGGTCATATTCATAGGAAACAACTGGAGCGTGTACTTTGTACTTTAAGTTTCTGACTGTGCATGTTCAAGCAGGCACACACATCGCTTTCTCTTTACATTGGTTTGCTCTGTGTGTTTGTGGTCCTCTGTTTCTTTTAAATTTCCTGTGTACCCTCCCCTTTCATCTGTTTATCTTACTCCCTGCCCCCTGAAAATGTTGGTTTTGGCAAGCTGTGTGCCATGGAGTTGGCATTAGTGCCTGTGCCCAGCAGCCGAACTGGCTGCCACTGACAAGCTGTGGCACACCAGGCACCCAGTTCCATGGTGGCTGCGTCCCCTGGTCACGCTGCGGGATTATGGAGCAGAGCGAGATGGCAAGAGCAGAGTCTTGACTGTTTACTTTGTATTTTCTTTTATATTATTTTACCATTATGGAATTATTTATTGTGTTTACTTTTACAAATTGACATCATTTTAATCACACAACTAGAATCAAAGGATACCCAGGACCGGGGATGTAGCTCAGTGGTATAGTGCCTGCCTGGAAAGTGTGAGGCCCTCCCTGAGTTCAATTCCTGGTACCAAAAAAAAAAAAAAAGGATTCTCAGAGTAAGTGTTTCCCTCATTTTATAAAGAACTGGAGGCTCAGAATTTAGGTGACTTGCCCATGAGCACACCTAAGAAATGATCGAACCAGGACCCAGGTCTCTAAACTTTTGGTCTGGTATACAGTTTTTGCATTATGGGAGAGGACTTTGGGGGCTCATAGCCATATAGGGCTTGCTGTGTTGTTCTTCAGATATTATTGCACAGCGAGGGAGGCAGAGAAGTCTGTAGACATTGCCCTGGGTAGGCATAAAGGTAACTTAAGTTTCCACTGTTTTTTTTTCTTTCAATTCTTAATTCAACACAAATATGTTAGTTGTTACTACTCAATTTTAGGTGCAGTCCAAGTGCAGGGGATATCAAGATTAACAAAATATTGTCACTGCCTTCAAGTAGGTCCGCTCATGGTCTAGTTAAGAAGACAGATTAGGAAACAATGTGACGCAGTAACATGTTACACATGTCATAATAGACCTTCTTCCAGGCACAGTGGGGGCATCTAGAACTGGCCATCTGCACCTGGGTGAAATGGGTAGGGAGGGGAAAAGTTGGAGTTTGATGTGCCTAAGGGTGGGATACAGGATTGATATGAGGGGACAGTGTGAGGTATTGAAGGGAAAGATAGGGACCAGATCAAGGGGTCTTTGTCAGACACGCCAGTGAACTTGCAGTTTATTCTGCAAATAGAGGGGAGTTTCGAACACAATCAGTTTTGCATTTTAGGAAGATGTTGGAACATGAGAGGATGGACCAGAACAGGATTAAGACTGAAGGCAAAGAGAAATGAAGCAACTGTTTTAATAATCCTGGTCAAAGATAAGATCTGAACAAAGGAAGTAGCAGTAGCAGTGAGGAGGGGAAAGAGTTAAGAGATGTTAGAAAGCAGAATTGATAGGACTTAGTCATCAACTAGGCCAGAGTGCTGGGGGAAGGGCTAGATCCAGATGCTTGAAGGAGAAGGGGAAACTCAGACCTTTTCTCCCCTCTGGAATGAGTTCAGAATACATGCAGCGGTAAAGCCAGGGGAAAAAGCATAAAGTAGCATAGGGATGAGATCATGTGACAAGATACTTGACTCAGGTGGATGGCAAAGGTAGGGTTCTGCCATCTAAGGCCAGTCCTTTTAGATGGGCACTGGCTTCTCACTTCCCTCCATGCCTGCTCAAGGCCATTGCTCCTGTGCTTGTGCCTTCTGTGTCTTCCATTGGCAACTTTTCTGAATCATGCAGATCATTCCAATTATCATTCAAGCATGCTGTAATACCTTCCAGCCCAAATTATCAGCAAAATGCTGCTGTTTGCCCACATTCCCCTCCAAATACCACCACATTTTCCTGTTCCTTTTCTGAATTGCCCGAACCATCCTCTACTTCTACTCCTGCTCTCATTTTCTTGAATTCCTTCCAGTTAGGATTCCCATTCTACCCCGGAGAACTTCTCAAAGTCAGTGGCCTCCATATTGCCAGACCTTATGGTCCTTTCTCAGTCTTTCTCTTGCTCAGTTGTTGGCAGATTTGACTCAGTTGATCACCCCCTATTTCTTCAGGGTCTCAGGATGTTACTATTCATGGTTTTTTTCTTTCTTCACCAAATGCCCCTCTTAACCTCCTTAGCTAGTTCCTGTTACTCATCCTGATCTCAAAACACTGAAAATCCCAGGATTCAGTGTTGGACTTCTCTGCCTGTGTATACCCTTGATGATCTTGTGTAGTTCACATAGTTTAAAGTAATATCTATATACTACTAATGACTCCCAAGTTGAAATGCACAGTCTGAACTCTGTTCCACCAAGTGCTCAGGCCAAAAATCTTCATGTCATCTTTGGCTTCTCCTTGGTCTCTTGTACCCTTCGTCCAGATTGTCAGCAAATCCTATTGGCCCAACTCTCAAAATAGCTCCATCTCTACTGCTACCATTACAACCATAATCTCTTTCTGGATTGTTATGGTGGCCTCCTAAATAGCTGCAGTGCTACTTTTCTTGCACCCATACACTTCATTCTCTGGTGGTCAGATCAAGTCACTCTTCTCTCACTCCCTTTCTGGAGCTCTTTCTCTTGCAGTATGCAAGCCCAAGTCTTACCAGTAGCCCATGGGCTCCTCCATGATATGGCCTTGGTGCCTTCCTGACTAAGCTTGAGCCTACTCCTCCTTTTCTCCATTCTGGCCACACTGCCCTCCTTGTTGCCCCTGGCTACCATTGTTTCGAGCCTTTGCCCTACTGATTTTGTGCCCTGAACATTCTTCCCCTGGATGAACAAACTGCTCACTTCCTTTAGGTTATGCTTCCCTGGCAGAAAGGCCTTCCCTGAGCTCTGTATATAAAATGGTTACTCACCCTCACTGTTAATATTTTACCCTTTTACTATTCTGTATTCTGTACTGGCCCCATAACTGTCTCACAGAGTTGGTTTGTTTCTTATCTACTCTAAACAAATAAAGCAACACTGTGTTCCTCCGCTAGACTGCAAACTATGGAAAAAGACTGTTTTTAGTCTGCTGATCCTTAAGGCCTAGAATGATGTTGTATTTGGAATATACTTGGTGCTCAATATATATTGGTTGAATGGTTGAGGAGTCAAGGTGTGTCTCAAGCTTGATGGGGCTGACACACTGTGGTCTGGGTGATAGGTGACTTCCTTTGTTCCTTGGTTCAGGTTCAGAGATTAGCAAGGAGCTGTCCTGGGAACCCCCAAGAAGTGAAGCTAGACTGTCAGTAGCAGAATGAAAGACCAGACACAAAAAAAGGGTTTGCTCAAGTGGTTGGCTTCCCAAGACCGTCTGGATCCAGTCCTTGCCATTCTCTTGGCCATCAGGGAGAGAGAGTTTCCTTTTGCCCAACAGGAAGAAAATCATTTTACTCTCACTCTCAGTCTCAGTTTGAGGACTAAGAAACAATTGGAGTGAAACTGAAGCTGAGGAGTGAGCATTCTCTCTCATCCATGCCAGCAGATGCTACCTGTATATAAACTCTTTGTCACAAAGAATCACACATGGTGACACCTGGCCCCCATTTTGGCCCTGCTTAAGCCTTTCTGCTGTAGGTGACAGATTTTACTGATCCCTGCCTTAACCTGAGAATAGAGGCTGATAGAAGCACCTTCTCTCACCTCCATTTGAGAAAAACTAAAATATAGTCCTTTGTGGATCCAAGCACTTATTTGCTTAGGGTCTGGACTGATGACCTTTTGTATCTATGGTTCTGTAAAATAAATCAGAGAGACCCAAGTCCTCTGCTGATCATGAATAAATTAGGATCTCCCCAGGCTTGAGCCTGGTGCGGTGCCCTGTCACTGCCTACTCCAGGGAGGGCTGAGGCTTATTCTGTTCACACTTCCTCACTGAGCAATGTCTTTGGTCATGGCTTGGCTGGGCACTGAATTTCTCTCATCTATGCCCATGTACATGTGGGACGGTTCTTATTTGATTTGCCCTTTTAAAAACAACTTAAGCATGTTGAGGTTTCCTGTTGATCGGGGCAGCCAGAGGCTATGACCCAAGAGGGAATTGTTGGCCAATCCCTGACTCACCAGAGTGCCAGTTTTATGTGTGTGAGGAGGCAGTGACAGCAGTCTGGCTTAGGGGCAGCTGGCTGCCATCCTGTGTGTGGCATGGCACTCTGGGGCCTGTGAGGCTGGACAGTCCGGTGTTGAGGGCTATGCCTTTGCAGGATGCAGTATTGGCAAAATCCTGCTGCTGTCTTTAAAATTGTTTGGACAGAATTCTTTTTTTTTTTGGTTTTTTTTTTTGTGTGTGTGGGTGTGGGTACCAGGGGTCGAACTCAGGACCTCATGTGCCAGCAGGCGCCTGTGCCGCTGAGCGTTATCACCAGCCCTTTCTTCGTATGTGGGTTCCGGGAGTTGAACTCAGGACCTCGCGCTTGCCAGGCAGGCGCTTACGCCGCTGAGCCATCTCACCGGCCCTGGACAGAATTCTTAAAGTTGGTAATGAGCGCCATAGTAGACAACCAGAAAAGCATGCTGAAGAGGAAGTTTGTTCATGGTTCATGGTTCTCAAGGTAAGTGGTAAGCTCACTTACCTTTACTTTTTCCTTTCTTTTTTATTCATTATTCACTGAGCACCTTCCAGATACTATCCACGTGCGCCTTGACCTAGAAGAAATCGTCTGGCAGGGAAGATGGGGAGATTCCCTGATACCATGTTCTGGACTGGGGGGTGGCTGGCGCCATGGGGTATCTGTTCAGCTATATTTGGGGTCCTGAGGGTTCACAGAGATGGCAGATATTGCTGCTTACTTGTTATAGAGGCAGCACTGTGTAGTGTAAGTTCATGTACTGGCTTCACCACTTAGCAGCTGAATGACCTTGGATGAACTATTTAATCTTTCTGTGCTTTAGCGTCTTTCATTTGTAAGATAAAGGTAACAATACCTGATAATCTCACAGAATTTATAGGAAGATTAGGTGGGTTAATATAAGTAAAACCATTTATTTAGAACTGTTCTTGGTATTTGCTGAGATCTATATATGGCAAAATCCTGCTGCAGGATTTGGAGCTGGGGAATGGCTGAGGCTCGTTGGATATGATGTTACTACTGCACTGTGGAGTTGCCTAAGGAGTTGGTGTCCCGGCGCTACTGGCCTCCTGATGGACAGAGTGGAAAGGACTCCTTCTTGGGGAGCCCCCTTAACCTTTTTAAGACCCTTATAGATCCTAATTCTGGTCAGTACCCAAGCTGAGGGAGTGGGTTTTATGTCCAGTAACACTGTCTTAGGAGAGAGAGGGAATGGTTAAGGGGAAAGATCAAAGAAATGGCGTGTATGTATTTGAGGCCACTTCAGGAAGCTCATAAAAGTTGATCATTAACATCTCTTCTTAAGTTCTATTTTCAGTGATATCACATTGCTTTCTCAGGCATAGTAGAAATGGGCAAATGGGCAATGCTACCAATCTCTGCTTTTTGCTCCAGAGAGCCAGTTGTTAGCCATTTCTTCGTACTGTTCTTTTGTTGGCAGATATATAAGAAGTAATAAAAAAACACAGTGAATGTTTAAATATCTTTTTAAAAATTATTAAGAGTAAAAGACACATTGCCATTAATCCCTCTCAAAATACTCCCCACCCCAAACACACTTACCCACTATTCTTGTTAATTTCTCTTTTTTTTTAATGTGGGTACCAGGAGTCGACCTCAGGACCTCGCGCTTGCCAGCAAGCACTTGTGCTGCTGAGCGATATCACTGGCCCTTTTTTCCTTTATGTGGGTTCCAGGAGTCAAACTCAGGACCTCGTGCTTGCCAGGCAGGTGCTTGTGCCACTGAGCTATCTCACCAACCCCTATTGTTAATTTCTGAAGCAGTTCTGGAAATTCTCTTTTGTGAGCATCTATAGGGGTATGATAAAAAAAAAATACAGTGAATACTGCTGCTGAGTGCCATCCAAAAGAAAGACAGACTTGTAAAAACATTACACTGTCCTCATCCACTTTATTCACCAGATCTGGCACTGTGCAACTTCTGGCTCTTCCCCAAATTCCCATTGACCATGAAAGGTAAAAGTTTTGAATCAATTCAGTATATTAAGGCAGACATGACTGCTCAACTGAAGACACTCATGAGAAAGGTCTTCTAAAACTACATCAGAAAGTGACGAGAATGATGGGGTAATTGTGTTCAAAGGTTGGGGGGGGGGTTAATGCCAATGTATCTTTTACTGTAATAATTTTTTAAAAAATTTAAACATGTGCACCATATTTTTTTTATCACACCTCTTAGACTATTAAGATACTGTATCCCGTCACAGAAGAGGCTTCTGCCCCAAACATTACTCATGGTCTCTGGGGATGAGCTGAGCAGAGAGGCCCACTGAGTTTGGGCTGCTGTGGCTAACGAGCTATTTGTGCCCTTGAACCCTGCCTCGAAGGTACATAACATAAGCAGAGGACTTTTAACTTTGAGAATACTTCAGGAAAGAGACATTGAGTTTCCTGAGAATAAAGCATGATGCTTCTGGTTGTTAGACCACTCACTGCCATTTCATTTTCCTTCTTTTCTCTTTTACTCCTAGGTCTCAGTCAGTCTCTCCACCTCCAGTTCTGTCCCCCCCGAGGAGTCCCATCTACCCCCTCAGTGATAGTGAAGCCTCGGCCTGCAGGTATCCCAGCCACTCCAGCTCTCGAGTGCTCCTCAAGGACTGGCGTCCCCGTGATCTTTCACCCCAGAATCCTCAAGATCCCTCCCCAGATACTTCACCACCCATCTGTTCCCTCAAGGCCACCAGCTTTGGTTATTTGGACAGAAGCCCTTCAGTGTGCAAGAGAGAGGACCAGAAGGAGAATGTCCAGGGTGCAGCTCAGGATGTAGATGGAGTAGCTGCTTGCCTCCCCCTTGCCCAGAGCACTCCATTCCTAGGGCCAGTGGCTGGCCTGCGGAGTGTTTTGTTGACCTGCTCTGGCACCCGTGCCCACAGCCTGGGCATCCGAGAGAAGATTTCAGCATGGGAAGGTCGCCGAGAGACTTTGCCCAAGATGAGCCTGTGCGGAGAGAAGCGGGAGGGCTCTGGGGTCGAGCACGCAGTCAGTGAGGGCTGCCCTAGTGTGGGCTGCTCCAGTTTGGTGCCATCCCCCTGCAGCTCAGACAAGACCTTTGATTTCAAGGGCCTCCGGAGGATGAGCAGGACCTTCTCTGAGTGTTCCTACCCTGAGACCGAGGAGGAGGGAGAGGCGCTTCCTGTCCGGGACTCTTTCTACCGGCTGGAGAAGCGGCCAGGCCGGAGTGAGCCCAGTGCCTTCCTGAGGGGGCATGGCAGCAGGAAAGAGAGCTCAGCAGTGCTGAGCCGGATCCAGAAAATTGAACAGGCCCTGAAGGAGCAGCCAGGTGGGGGCCTCCCCCAGCTACCCAGTAGCTGCTACAGTGTAGACCATGGGAGAAGGAAGACTGGAGTCTTGGGCACTTTGGAGGAGCCAGCAGGGAGTGTGGGTGTGAGTGCTAGCAGCCCGACAGTAGGAGTTGCTGGACGTGGAGGGGAGGCAGGCCTGCCCCTGGAGAGGGAAGGCAGTAGTTCCACGAAGCCAGGGCTCCCCGGAAACAGTTCTAGCTCCCAGCTACTGCCATCAAAGGGCTCCCCTGATCCCGCTGTGAATCCTGTCCCCAAACCCAAGCGCACCTTTGAATACGAGGCTGACAAGAACCCCAAGAGTAAGCCAAGCAATGGTCTACCTCCTTCGCCCACACCTGCTGCTCCACCCCCCTTGCCCTCCACCCCAGCCCCGCCAGTCACCCGGAGACTCAAGAAGGACATACGTGGTCACCGCAAGTCCCAGAGCAGGTAATGCATGCCCTCCCGTGCAGTGGGGTACAGCGCCTTTCTTCTAAAGAAGGCTGCAAAAACAGATTGCAGTGCGGGTCACAGGAGTGCTTAATCCTTCCGAAGCACCAAACAATCACTAACTTGGTAGTCGTAGTGAAAAGTAAGATTGTTCTTTTGTTCTTACAGGACACTTGAACAGGCGTGAGAAGGTGAAAACTCTTCCCACTGCTGTGTTCTGAGCACAGTGGCTGGGTTTGGCCTTTAGGTGAAGCTGGGCTGCGTCTCAGGCCCTGTTGGCGCTTCCTTCATCCTTCCTGGGATGATCAGAGCCACCTTACTTTTAGGTTGAGCAGGTAGTTTTTGAGTTTTTGAGCACTAGTAGGATCTTAGCCTCACTACTACCTGAAGTACCGGCACTAGAAGTTAATTTCTTCAAGGGGAGTGTAATCAGAATGTTGCATTTTATCATTAACACCATAGTGCCGGCAGATTTAGTATGATCTTGCTCTTCTGAGGGCCTCTTGGACATAAAGGAACCCGGGGGCTCCTTTTAAGGAGGGGATTCTTGAACTAAAAGGAGAGACTGACAGAAATAGGAATAGAAGAATATTTTTACCTGTCCAAGAACTACTTGTTCTGAGGCTCCCTTTGGTTTCCTCTAGGTCAGTCTCAGCATTTCTGATCCTGGACTACCAGGGCCATCTCCCCAGAGTAATTTAGTAGCTAGAGTCTCTGGAGTTGATGAAAATTGACAGGCATCTGTTCTCTGAATTGGGGTAGGCTGGAAGCCAGCTTACTTTGCAAGACCTATTCTTTTGTCTTTCTCATTTAACGCAAGGTTGTATGAGCATTCACGTTTGTTTCACTTCTGGAGATTCTTCAGTCTTTTCCATACTTCAAGCTTCACCCAACTTATCCCATCCCATATGTAAACTTCCCTTTGCCATATGCAAAGAGCACCAATCAAAAATTCAGACCCCTCAGCCAGAACAGTCCATGGCTAAGCGTAATCCCATTTTAAGCACCCTAGAATACTTATTGGCTTTTAAATTCTTTACCAGCCTACAAAGAGTGTTTGTCCTTATTCATCCATTTCTATAAATACCCATCCAGAACCTGCTATGCACCAAGCCTTATGCTGGTTAAAGAGACCCAGAGGTGAATAAGACATGGTTCTTCCATTCAAGGACTTCATGGTCTGGTGCACAGATAAACCAGAGTTGTAATACATGCCATGATCTATGTCAGTGTGGATGCTGCAGAGACCTGGAGGAGTGGCATCTAAATTAGGCTGGTGGGGGGTGTTGGAGGAGGCCCTTTATGGAGGGAATGGCTAAGCTAAATTTAGAGGAGCAAAAAACAGTCAGCTAGGTAACAAGAAGGAGTGGTGGGGAGGAGTTCCTCACCAGAAGTGTTTCCTCGTGTCCCCACGTCACGTCTGCACGTAGTGTACACACATATAGACCTTGCGTGGTGCAGTCACTTCAGGTAGGAACTTCACCAACTCCAGTCTGTGCTATCTGAGAAAAGAAAAACGGTTCAGAAAGTGAGCTGCTCTTTCCACATGGCAAGCATGTCCCCTGAAGGGGGTAAGGGGGTAAGTCTATATCTTGTTATGCCAGGTGTCATTCTGATATATATATATATATTTTTTTTTTTTTAATGCAATCCAGTTATTTCTTCTGGTTTTCCATCAAAGAAAAAGAAATCTGTTGGAAAATGTGGGGGAAGCTAGGTATGGTGGTACGTGTCTGAAATCCTAGCACTCAGGGAGACTGAGACAGGAGGATCACAGATGAGCCCAGCATGGCAACTGAGCAAGATCCTGTCACAAAATAAAAATAAAAAAGGTGCTGGGTATGTAGCACAGTGCAAAGGCCTGGGTTCAGTTCTAGCACCCTCCTCCAAAAAGGTGGAAAAACTGACAGTATTAGCCTTCAAGAGAGGCAGTATGTTGGCTTACTCAATATTGTCCCTTCTTGGGGGATTTTCAAGGATAATTTGGCTAAACATGATGTGCCTCATTTGTGGACGTGAAAACTACCTGCATAAGATGTTGACTGTGCTGTACGTGCCAGTGAAATTTGGTCTCACGCCGCCATTTGGGAACCACCACACTCAGCCATTGCACTCTTCCTTAACTAGCTGAGAAACCTGGGCCAACGTCAAATTTGGGAGTCATCAAGGTATAAGTGGTAGGTATGGTGATGGCCCACAGGTATTTGGCTCCTAGAAAGTACAGAGAGCATGATGGGGCATTCAGGACATTTTCAATCTGTGACTTGCATGCCAGGACTGTCAGGAGGAGTTGTTTAGTAAACGAGGGAAAGGACATCACTGGAAGAGGGAAGCGTTCATGATGAGAGGAGGGACTCTGTCGGTGCTCCTTCTTGTCCTCCCAGGAGCCATGGAGGAGGGGATGCAGCTGGGACTCGACTCAGATGAGGGGAGCAGAATAGCAGTGCTGCAGGCTTGGTAAATGGGAGCCAGGCCTCAGGACTCAACCACCTGTGGGTGAAATTGTGCAGTGGAGGAAAGGTTATCTGGGGATGGGAAGGAGCAGGCAGCCAGCCGGAGAAGAGCCTCTGCATATCGTCCTCCTTCCTATTTCAACAAAACGCCCTGCACCGGCTGCTTCCCGGGCCCTTGTAATGGCCCTGGGCATGACCTTCCAGCGTGGAGCCCTCACTGCCTGACCAGTGCGGTAGCAGAGTCCTTGCTAGGAGGCAGGCAGGCATCCTGTCGGAATGGCTGACTCCTCTCAAGGAGGGTATTTTCCAGGGTTGTGAGGCCAGTGTTGTAGTTTAAAGCTCAGGCTGTGGAGGCAGGCAACCTGGGCAAGTCCTGGCTCTGTCAGTTCAGTCTCTTCATTTGTAAAATGGCACAGTGCTTGCTAACACTATTGTGAAGGTTAAGGAGATGATACACGTAAAGGTGCATTGGACACAGCACCTGACACATAGCATGCTTTGTGGTAGTTATAATAATGGCAGTGGTAGTAATAATAATGATATTATTAGGTATAAGACTCATTGCAGGGGCCCAGGCTGGGGCCTTTCTGGCCATCTGTCTCCTTGTTTGGGTGGTAAGTTTGGATCCGCTGTGATGTTCTTCTCAGTAGCTGGTTTTATGAAGGCCTTTGGTCTTCGCTGTTGCTTGCCACGCTGTTCTGCATCAAAACAGCAGGCAGAATGACTCATGCTCTTGTTATCCACAGAAAATCCTTTGAGTTCGAGGATGCGTCTAGTCTCCAGTCCCTGTACCCCTCTTCTCCCACTGAGAATGGTACTGAGAGCCAACCTAAGTTTGGATCCAGAAGCACTTTAGAAGAGAATGCCTATGAAGATATTGTGGGTGAGCAGTGGTGGAGGTGGCGGGTTGGTCTATCTCAGGGCTGCCGGGCAGGAACCCAAGGAGGTGCTCATGGGTTCGCCTTGTTCATTTGGGCACTGGGGTCCCATGTGGGGGACTTCTGCTGGACATGGGCCTCACGAAGTACTTTAGGAAGACAGAGCAGCTGAGCGAATGAAGCCCAGCCCTTGGGTGAGCTGAAATCCAAAGGGGCTTGAGAGCACATGAAGGGGAGAACTGCATCACTCCTTTCTTCTACTTTCAGAAGACGCGAGAGCCCCACAGGCTCTCTTTGTTACTTGTGTGTGTGTCCATGTGTCCTTAGGCAAATCACTTAATATTATGGGAGCTCTGGTTTGTTTTTTTTTCCTTATACAATGATGATGGTGATGTGATAACAGGAACAACACCCTTAACAGTAATAATACTTCCACGGTTATCGTTAGGATTGAGCTAAGAATAAGACACTGGCAGGTTCATTGTCTGGTCAGGAGGGCCCGTTTCCTGAGTCAGAGACATCCGTCGTCTCCCAGTGTCCTCATATGGCTGAAGAGGCAAGGGAATTCTCTGGGGTCCCTTTTATAACACAATAATCTCATTCACGAGGCCTCTGCCCTCCTGCCCTCTTGACCTAGTCACCTCCTAAAAGCCCCACCTACCAGTGCTAACACACTGGGGATTAGGTTCTACCATATGATTTTTATTTTTATTTTTATTTTTTTGCTGTGCTGCGGATGGAACCCAGGGCCTTGTATGTGCTATGCAAGTGCTCTACCACTGAGCTACATCCCCAGTCCTCACCATATGCATTTTGAGGGGACAGAATTCAGTCATAGTGCAAACCAACAAGTTCCATAGCCCCAGTTTCATTGATGCTGGCAGAAGAGATGAGACTCCGCTTTGTGTCATGTTCCCACCAGCTCCTCTTGTTCACAGGTCTCAGGGGGCCACGTGGCCCCAGGTGGAAGATGTATACATTGGGTTCGTGCCCCAGCTAAGGAGCCCAAGCTTAGGAAACCCCAGTCTTTTCAGAGGCTGCTAGCAAACCTGTCCCACCTTTGTCCTACAAGGAGACATTCTCTTTATCATTTCCTAGTCGGGAAACAAATCTGCCTCTGCCCAGGAGGGAGACACTATCTCTGTCTTCCTTTTGCTATATAAACATCCTTGGAAATATAGTCCGGAACTCTCTATTCCTCTTGGCTCAGAAGAAAGGCAACAATGCAATTACTTCATAGAGAATTGTCTTCCACAAGCAGGGCAACAATGGTGACAAACTCGATTTTAAGGTTCAACAAAAAATGGATGGTCTAGCGTGGGTTGGGTTTATTTTGGACATTCATTTTAATTCTACTGTCATCCTCTTAGTGGGGGGCTTTGATTCTGCTCAAATAAAGGGTGTGTCTCAGGGCTGGTCAGTGAAGGAGAGAAAAGCAGTGTGCAGTGTGCTCACTTGCTCTTGTTCCTGGTAGCTGTCTTCCTCTGTCTCTGTCTTAGGTCTGGAGCTGGAGGACATTAGAGAAGAGGCCCCCGTAGAGAGAAGCCTCCAGGTTCTCAGAATGTGGGAGTCTTATGAAGAGAGGGCCCCCTGGTCCCTCATTTGACCTGAGCGATCACTTTCATAGTTGTCTCCTTGCAACTTGCTGAGCTGGCATTTCTGGGGGGACAGCATCCATGTTCAGACCCGCAGAGGCACTGCCTTCCTAGGAATGGGGCATTTAGTATATAGCCATGCAAACTGATCCCAGCAGGAGGACTAGGAGTGGGAGCCCTCGAAGAGCAAAACAGTTTGGAGGGGGAGACCTTATTCCTTACCATTGGGGAAATGATGGCTTTATAACCCATGATCAACCAGAGCTGAAGCAGAGCTGGGGGAAGGGGGAATCAGAGCCAAAGATCCAGAAATGAGGTGAGCAGTTAAGGAAGATGCCCCAGCCCCAACTTTACCTAGACAGCTCCTATCCCTTTCTCTATCTAGCTCATCCATCCAAGAAGCGTCCAAGCTGCTCCTGTGTTTCCTTGCCTCTTCATGCAGCACCCCAAAGTGGAATAAGTCTCTCTAAGGAGTGAGGAGCCGGCTGTTGTCCTGTCCCCGTCCCATCCTCCTCACCCTCTGCTGCAGATGCATTCCATTTTTCTCTAGTTTGGTAAAGATTGCCACGTATCGTTTCTGCCCTCAGCTTTTGGGAAGTACGGCACGATGGCTGCAGTGGGCAGAGAGGGATGTGGTTTCCGCCACACTCCAGCACAGCAGGCACCGGCAGTACTGTGGTCCTCACTGTTTTCTGCTCTCTGACAGGGCCTGGACAGCCCTTCTGTGCGGCCCAAGGATTTCAGGTTCGGCTGTGATCTCTCAGCGACTGAGCTGAGATGAGCAAAGGGGATAGATGGTGTCAGCTGTTCTCCCTATCCAGAGTTAATGATTCCGGGTTCTGTTTAAGGGTAGGGTCTAGGGAGAAGCATTTTGGAGGCATTGTCCTGAGCAGCAGAGCTGCTTCCTGGACCAACTTAGGTCAGGTTAGAGAGAAGGGGAAAGGGAGGCAAGCGTGTCTGGATCTCTGCTGCTTACTTTGTGACAGAATTTCTTCCACTTTTGGAGGTTACAGGAGAAGGCAAGAAAACACAGGAGAGCTTGGTTGCTTCTTGGATGAATGGATGAGGTCTAGTTGGGGTTGGGGCTGTACAGAGTAAAGTTGGGGTTAAGGCCTCTTTAATGGCTCATCAAGCTTCTGGATTATTGGAGGGCTCTGTGTAGAAAGGAGGGGAAATATCAAAGGGGGAAGGTGTAGGAAAGAGCAGGGGAGTGACCTAGGCACCTGTTTTGTGTATTTGGTTTTGCAGGGTGGGGTGGAAGAGGGTTTGAGTGTCTATGGTTAGAGCCAGATACAGTGGCACAGGCCTATAATCCCAGCTACTCAGAAGGCTGAAGCAGGAGGATTCCAAGTTTAAATCTAGCCTGGGCAACTTAGTGAGACCCTCTCAAAAGAAAATTTAAGAAATGGCTGGAGGTGTAACTCAGTGGGATAGCACTTGCAGAGCATGTGCAAGGCCTTGGGTTCCATTCCTAGGGGAGAGAGAGAGACAGAGATAATCAGCACCAAGGCATATTTTCCCTCCTTTGTATCCACCCCACAGGACCTGACCACCAAAGATAGAGGGAAATAACAAGGCTGACCATTGGCTCAGGCCTCTGGGAGCCCTCTTAGATCTTGCCCAGCCTGTGCTCTGTGGGTTTAAGATTGTTTCTGACTCTGGCTGGATTAGCCAGTTCTTGTGCTGCCTCCCATCTACAGGACAAATGGAGCTTTGTTTCAGGCATGTGATGAAGCTGTGAGGGAGGTAGAGAGCACCCAGGCTAAATCTCCATCTTGGTTACCACTGACTGGACTGGAGCTTTGTTCTGTTAGAGGTTGATGGCAGGTTGGGCCAGAGATTAAGTCTTTTTTTTTGTGGGTACTGGGGGTCGAACTCAGGACCTCGTGCGCCAGCAGGTGCCTGTGCTGCTGAGTGATATCGCCGGCCCTTTTTTTCATATGTGGGTATCGGGAGTCGAACTCAGGACCTCACGCTTGCCAGGCAGGCGCTTATGCCGCTGAGCTATCTCACCAGCCCGAGATTAAGTCTTTTGTATGAGCAGTGGACTTGAATGAGGGACCCCAGGGGACTTCACTGGCCTCCTGCCTACACCAGGCGTGACTCCTGGGGAAGTGGGGTGGGAGACTGGACAGGCTGAAGTTTTGCCTGCTAGTTTAAATAGAATGGTTCAAAAAGAAAGTTTCTGCCTTGCTGCTTCCTGGGGCTGTTAATTCTCACTTGTCTAATTTGCCATCTGCCCTTGGAAGATGCTGCTATTCTACAAAGCCTTATAATTGTTTGCATTCTGAGCCTGACACTGAAAAATGTACCCAAGGAAGCAGCTTGTTAAGGAGTTATGTGGAGTGGCCTCGGCGCCTGACCAAGGAGCCCGGGCTGCATTCCTGCTGAGATTCCCACTCCCATCAGCTAGCTGGGGCTGAGGGAGAGCTTCCAGGAACTTCAGTGGGATGCGAGCTGGGGACAGGACCAGCCGGCCTGTAGAGCAGAGCCTTTTGAGCCTCCACTCTCTCTGCCTTCTTGTCTCATTCACGCCCAGGCTGGGCAACAGTAAGGAACAGAGGGTACCTACCAGGATGGAGGTGGCAGCAAGAAGCAAAGCAGCCAAGAAATGCAGCCCAGGGAAAGGTGCCGGGACTGTTGGGAATTGGTGCCCAGGCGTGGAGGGTGGGTAACAGCTGGCTCAAGGGGAGTTGGGCCCCTAAGCTGGCCCTTTCTCTGCTGCGTGAAGGAGAGAAAAATGCCAGGAGAAACAGCTAGTTGGTACCAGAGAAGGGTGGGGGTGGGCACTGTATCAGTGGTTAAAGTCCCAAGGAGCTGGCAGGGAGACAGGGCCTGGTGGGGCTGTGTTCTTCTTTCAAGAGGCTCAGTGTGATAAGTTTGGGTTGTGACAGGCTCCTTTTAGAAGAGTGCAAAGCAGAAATTCTTGGAGATGCCCGTGTCCTTATCTCATCAACAAAGCTGGGAAAGGTTGAGACTTCTGTCTTCCCCAGCTGAGCTTGATGAGCCGGCGCTGCTCAGGGACAGACTTCCCGATAAGGGGGCCTACCACTTTGTCCCTCTCCCAGTGCAGTGTGGACTGTCCTGAGCAAGGCGTGTGGCAGGAATGCAGGCAACAGTCTCGCACTTGGCCATGCTTCCTGTCTCCCATCCATGCCTGCTGAATCGTCGCCGTGTTTCTCCACTCAGCTCTAGCGTCTCCAGCTGTCCTCCAGCACTATTGCCATGCAGGATGTTGGGGCCTTTGCTTTGCTTGTAGCAAATTCAGTTTAGTGGCTGTAGGACTCAGAGTCTGCTTGGTCTTCGTGCATCCCTGTCCCCTAGGAACCCATCCCACCTAGAGAGATGGACTGGGAGGATGCGTGGCTCCAGAAGGGTAACCAGGAATGATCTGTGAAGTTGGAGATGGCTTGTGGGCTAGGGGTGTGAATATGGAACAAGCTGAGGCTGGGGAGGCAGGGCTTGGGTGGGGGCCAGCAGTCATTTCCTAAAGTGATGGGTGGATTGGTTATATCAAAGGAGAAGGAGGCTGGCGTTGGGGCTGGGCAGACATGGTTTGAGGCCTTCCTGCAGTCTAGTTTGCAGAGTTGGTACAATACTAGTACAGACAGCCTGGTGTTTCCAACCCTCTTTCCCCGAGTTGTCAGTGATACATGTCGACACTGTACCAATCTGTTCTTTGGGCCTTAATATCCTATGTCTTTTTCATGGAACTTTAGATTTTCTATCAGTATTTGAAACTGATTCTGAAAGGAGAAGGAAGGAAAGAAGAGAGGAGGGGAAGAATGGAGGAAAAGAGGGTTAAACTCAGAATTCATTGTATAGCACTCAGAAGCTGTTACAGCCAGGTGTGCTGGCACAGGCCTTTAATCCCAGCACTCTGGGAGTGAGGCAGGCAGGAGGATTGCAAGTTTGAGCCCAGCGTTGACAATTTAGCAATTTAGCAAGACCATGTCTCAAAAAAAAAAAAGGGCCAAGGAAGGCCCTGGGTTCATTTCCCAGTAACACACACATATACATGCATACACGCACACATGCAGAATATTTTAGGAAGTTTAGAAATACATATCAAAAGCAATGGTTCCTACTTGGCACGCTGGTGCAAACCTGTAATCCCAGCACTCAGGAGGCTGAGGCAGGAGGATCCCTGGGAGTTTGAAGCCAGCCCGGGATACATAGTGAGTTCAAGGCCAGCCTGAACTACAGAGTGAGATCCTGACTCAAAAAAAAAACAGTGGTTCTCAATGAGGGGGTCAATTCATCCTTCTCCCCTCCCTCACTTCCATTCAGCCATTTATCCATCTGTGGGGGTGGGGTGGTATTGGCAGTTTCCGGGGACATTTTTGGTTGTTACAACTGAGGGATACTAATGTCAGCTGGTGGGTAGAGGCCATGGTTTGCTGCTAAACGTGCCACGAATACACAGGTCAGCCCAACAATCTGGAATGTCAGTAGCTTCCTATAGATTGGGGATAATTTGTTGTAATTGGCCATCCAGCCCAAGACAGTTTGGTCTCGACTAGCTTGGAATAAATGTTCTCTCTGCCCAGATCTGGGCAGTGATGCTCTGGCCCTGTTTTACAGGATCAGGAACGTGTCCTGCCACTCTTCCGCTCTTCATCTTCTTCAGCACCTCATCCCTGCAGTATATATGTTTTCGGGGGAGCTGGAGAAAACAAGCAGGGTTCAATATTTGGCTTCTTGAGGCAGGACTGCTGGGCTGGTTCTGCTTAGTCAGGGTCCTGGAATGGAGACAAGTCATTTTAGTAGCATGACTGTATTACAGGAAAAGGTCTGCTCCATTGCTGGGGGCTCTGCTTGGTGTTGAGAATCACTTAATCCAGCCCCAAATCTTTTCTTGACCCAACCCTGACTCATACGTTTACAGAGATTTGTATTGCTCCCACTGCAGTCTATGTAGCTGAGACTGAAATCCTCCCTTCACCCCACCCCACATCTGTAAAGGCATTTCCTAAATTCATTGTGGTTTTCGTGATAGTGGTAAGTGGATGCTACAATTTGAGGGACCCTCAGCCTTTTGAGGAATCTATAAGCACATAGGAATAGCTTCCTACCACCACACTTTATCTAGACAAGCTTGCAGTCCCAGCAGTTTCCAGCCCTGTAGTGTTGCTCTCTGCTCCTGGGGATGGGGTTGAGCTGCTCTGGGGCATAAATAGCACATCTAGGCATGTGTAGGTCAGACGTAGGGCTCCATGGTCATCCAAGCTCAATCCTGCTCCTCAGCCTCATTCTTTTTTTTTTTTTTTTTTTTTTAATTTTAAAGAAGAAAAAACAAAACAAATCAAAAAAAGAACAAATTTTCAAAACAACATAATATGAGGGTAACAATGGTCAATGCATTACGTATTTTATCTTTAAGTTAGTTATTCAGGATACCAGACATTAGCATTCAATTGTCCAAACATTATTGGCTCAAACCTTACTCTTCAATGAACTAAGTAAAATTGGTAGTGTATCTATCTTAACCATCTTATATATATATACAATTTTTTTCCCTTTCCCTTCTTTCTTTTCCCTATTCCAGTCCCTCTTTCCTATTGACCAGTTTATTTTTGATTCACCGTGTCTATTGTACATTTTGTATCTTATTTAATCTTTCAGTTTCTCATACTAGTGAGACAATACGCTGCTTACACATGTGCGTCTGGTTTATTTCACTTATGAGTATTTTCTCGAGTTGCATCCATTTACCTATAAAAGTCTCCAGTTTATCCTTCTTTATGGCTGAATAGTACTCCATTGTATAAAAATACCACATCTTTCTTATCCATTCCTCAGTTGATGGGCATTTGGGTTGTTTCCAAGATCTGGCTATTACAAATTGTGCTGCTATAAACATGGGTGCACATATATCACTGTGGTACGATGTTTTTAATTCTTCTGGGAAGATGCCCAGAAGGGGAATAGCTGGGTCAAATGGGACCTTTAACCCTAGTTTTTTGAGGAATCTCCACACTGACTTCCACAGTGGCTGTACCAGTCGACACTCCCACCAACAGTGAAGAAGGGTTCCTTTTTCCCCACAGCCCCTCCAGCATTTGTTATTAGTTGATTTCTTTATAGTAGCCATTCTTTCTGGAGTGAGATGGTATCTCAGTGTTGTTTTAATTTGCATCTCTCGAATGACTAGTGATGTTGCACATTTTTTTGTATATTTATTTGCCATTAGTATTTCTTCATCTGAGAAATGTGTATTCATCTCAGATGCCCATTTTTGGAGTGGGTCTTTAAATTTGGGAGGTCTGATTTTTTTGAGTTCTTTATATGTTCTCGATAGTAATCCTTTGTCTGAGGAACAGCTGGCAAACATTTTTTCCCACGTTGTGGGTTGTCTTTTCACTCTGTTGGTGGTTTCTCTTGCTGTGCAAAAGCTTTTTAATAAGATGAGATCCCAGTTATTGATTCTTTGGGATAGTTCCCGTGCGGTTGAGTTTTTATTCATAAAGTCTTTGCCTACACCAGTGTCTTCAAGGGATTTACCTATCCTACCTTCCAGCAGATTTAATGTTTCTGTTTTACTATTTAGATCTCTGATCCATTTTGAATTTAGTTTAGTGCATGGTGAAAGATATGGGTCTAGTTTTAATCTTCGGCATGTGTAGAGCCAGTTTTTCCAGCACCATTTATTAAAGAGGCTATCTTTCTTCCACTGAATGTGTTTGGCACCTTTGTCAAAGATAAGGTGATCAGCCTCATTCTTGACACCATTCTTGACACCTAGGTCCCAAGTTCTGGACAGTAGTATTGGAACTGAGGGGGGGTGGTGAGAGGAGGAATGAAACAGAAAGACAAGCAAAGGGAGTGATGGTTATATTTTCTCCAAGTCCCCATGGACCTTGTCACCACCATGATTCTACTACTGGGATTAAACCAGGACCAATGTGACTCATGGTGTTGTTTATTGCATTTTAGAAAAGTCTAGTTTTGTACTGGGGAGTAGGAGCAGGAGAGTATAACTTGTGAGAAAGGGTACCTCTCAAAATCTTTTGGTCTTCAGGGCAAGCAATGTATTTCGGACTTTTCTGAGATATTTCTGCTAGTACCAATACAGTGCCCATTGCCGGGGATTTTAGAAACTGGTCCTGAGAAGCAAGAACTCCTCCACCCCCATTCCTTGGCCCAGACTCCTTCCAAGCTTTCACACCCCCCTGTGTCACAGCAGGAGAGTTTTCCAAAGGGGGAGTGATGGTTCTTGTTGAGATCAGCGGTAGAGGAAATAAACCAACACTATGCTAAGAGACATCCATTGAGCAAATAATTACAGAGCACTTACTACTTGCTAATCACTCTTCAGGATTTGGGGTTGCCTCAAACAATATTCCTGACCTAAAAGACTCGCTGAATAGTGTAACAGGTGAGACAGAGGCCTGCCAAAGCTCTGCTCTCTAGAGTTCCTTGAGTTCTTCTATGCCCACCCCCGAAACAGGGTCCCTGGGAGACCCACTGTGAGTTGCACATAGGGACAGGTGTGTGACCTCTGAAAGCCTTTCTTGCCTAGAAGTGCGTATCTCTGGGGGGCTGTTCTAGTAGAGGGACTGGAGCCAAGGACAGAGTCCTGGGGTTGGCTCTGTCCTCTGACTGGGCACAGGCAGTGGTAGCTTAGCCAGTGTTGTGCAATCCCTGAATTTATAAAGCAGAAGCCAGACAAGGCTGAGTTGAGTTGAACTGGAGGTGGAGGGTGGGGGTGCAGGGGTGGGGGTGACGCTCAGCTTCTGCACTTGGAGCCAGGATCTGTTTGTAGCCTCCCCACTGCAGACAGGCAGCTGCATGACTCATGAGCGGAAGGGGCCAAGCAAGAGCCATTCTCTGGTTCACAGGAATTCTGCTTGTTTGTGTGTGTGTGTGTGTGTGTGTGTGTGTGTGTGTGTGTTTCCTTCTTTCCTTCTCACCCTTCTCTAACTTTTCTTTCTCTTCAGGAGAGCTGCCCAAGGAGAATCCATATGAGGATGTGGACTTAAAGAGCCGAAGAGCTGGATGTAAACCTCAGCAGCTGTCTGAGAACTCCTTGGATTCTCTGCACAGGATGTGGAGTCCTCAGGACAGGAAGTACAACAACCCGCCCATACAGGTAATGCAGCCCCAGCATGATGGGCCACAGTGGGGGCCTGTCCTCTCAAGGGGAGGGCCCAGCTTTCACTCAGGCTTTCAGCCTCACTAGTTCTTGGCAGAGGACGTTGCAGAGACTCATGCCATGTTGAAATCCCTGTGGTCTATTGAGATGCGCTCTTAGGGGTACCTGTCCTACTTTCTTTCACTCACTGCCAGCACTCTGTGCTGTAAAACTGAGCCAGGAGCCCTTGCTGTCTGCTGTCTTACTTTCCTCCTCCCTTCCTGTAGGAAACAGGAAGACACAGCCCTGGTGGCAGTCGTGGTATTCTGCAACTCTGAAAAGATATGGATCCCCAAACCTGATTTGGAGAACAGATTATATACCTGGACCTGCTCTTAGTGGAGGAAGTCAGAACGAATCTTTGAGGAATGGACTAGAGAAGTCAGAATGAAAGGAAAGGCAAAAAGCCAAAGGAAGATGTTAGATATAACCACATTCTGATTTTGTCAGGGTGACAGGAAGCAGGAGAATCAGGAAGTGATATAGGGGAAAGAAACTCCCAACCTGCTATATGTCCAGTACGAGTTCGTGTTCTTTAAAATCGAAGAATGAATTTTAGGAACAACCGAGGTTAAGAGCAGAATATATTTACTGGGGAAAGAAAGCTTCTGTCTGAGAGAGACAGGAGGGGTCCTGAGTATGTTGCCAAGGGCAACCTGCCTTTTCAAGGGATTTTTATAGAGCAAAACCATAAGGTGTGGCGGGTCCTAGGTGGGGGAAAATGGGAAATCGCAAGGTGGGCATGAGGTGGGACAAAGCTATGGTCAACCAGTAAGATTACAAGCATAATTGCTCAGGTAATACTGATCAAATGGGCATCAAATGGGGAAGCAAGTCACACAGCAAATGGGCAGGAAACAGAACAGGGGCTTTTCCTGGGGGGGGTGTCAATGGCTCTTCCTGGCTTTCCCAGGGTGATTGATACCTATTTAGAATATCAATCACTGCTGTTTATCCTTAGGGGAAGTATGTGGGTGCATTTGTTTCATCTTTTGTCTTGATGTCTGGCCCTCAGTTACAATGTATCCCACGTTCTGCCCTCCCTTTGAGGGCCTACTCCTGTCTGAGTGCCTATAATATTTCTACCTAACTTAGCTGTCTATAACAATTGGATGGGGAGAGGAAATTGGGGGCTGTGGAGAGAAAGGAAGGTGTGCTGAAGAATGAGGAGAGACAATTCCAGATTGAGAGTGTGTGCAGGGCTTCTCAGGGGTGCCTGCCTTCTAGCAGTATGCAGGTCCCACTGTCAGAATGGTGCCCTATACTGAAAGGCCTCAGCGTAGATGAAGGGAAGCAGAAAAATAGATCAGGGCTGGAGAGAGGGACAGCTCAGGACATTATGGGGAGTGAGCCAATTGAGTTCGAGCCTGGCCTTGCCTAACATTGGTAGCCAGAGCCCAGAGCCCTTGTGCTATCCCTAGCAGAAGGGAGCTGCCAGGATCACCCAGCAGAGCAGGCTGGATGTAGGTGATGGCCTCAGTTGGCAGAAGCCTTTTAGGACTGGCCCACTGGGGAGGTAGGGAAGAAAGGCTCCATCGTCAAGGCTCAGTAATCCTTGTCCCAAAGCTCAGATAGTGCCTGGAGAATTCCTGCTTTGCCTTCTCTTTCTGCTCAGATGAGAGTACAGGATCCTTAGCCTCTTCTTTTTTATATTTTTCTGGTAGAAGTAGTGTATCTTCTTTCGGGAAGTAAGTTTTTTGTTTTTTGTTTTTTGGTACCAGGAATCGAACTCACGACCTCGCACTTGCCAGGCAGGCGCTGTGCCACTGAGCTATATCCCCGGCCGGGAAGTAAGTATTTATCCAGCCCTAACTTCACCAATTAGGAGGTAAGGTCTTACAAGCAGCAGCCCTGGTGGATGAAAACTGCAGGATAGATTGAGGGGAGCCGGGGATGTCAGCTCATGGCTTCTTTGCCCAAGTCCCACCAAATGGGTACAGGCCAGGGCATTTGTGGTGAGCCCCTCTCCCATGTCCTGTCCCCCATGCCAGCTTTCCCTGAAACCCAGCAGCCAGACCCTACGCAGTGGGAACTGGTCAGAAAGGAAGAGCCACCAGCTACCACGTTTGCCCAAGAGGCACAGCCATGACGACATGCTGCTGCTGGCTCAGCTGAGCCTGCCGTCTTCACCCTCCAGCCTCAACGAGGACAGCCTCAGCACCGCGAGTGAGCTGCTGTCCAGCCGCCGGGCCCGCCGCGTTCCCAAGGTATCCTCCCCATGCAGAGCCTGTGGGCTGGCCAGGTGGGCAGACAGGCAGCCAGCCAGCTCTTCTCTGCCTGCCTTCCTTCCCTAATCTGGGCTGCTTCCTCAGTTCCCTTTCAATAAATTCTGGGTTTGCACACTGGCCTCTTTTTTATCTGGTTAGTTCCCTGTTCTTACCTATATGAATGCATGAGCTATTTTTTGGTGCTCAGATGTTACAGGAGGAGAAGTCTAGTTGTGACTCCCTATTACTGAGTATGATGTGTAAATGTTGGGGTCTCTTGGTACACATAAACATTTCTAGACTTTCAGGGCCTTAGGCTTCTAACATCAGCCTTTCTTTCTATAACCCTTGAAATGGAAGAATTTTCAGCAATGATTCCCACACATGGTAGTCAGGCCCAAGTCCCCAACTGAAAGCAGCAGGATTTAGCCAAATGGTATTTTTAGCCTGCAAACAATGCTTGGGTATATTGGAAATTTAGCTTCTTCCTGTCAGGGCCCCAGGTTATGGCCCAGAGGGGAAAGGCTAGAATCCTTGTTCCTGTTTTTGCATCTGAGAAGCTCTTTGTCTCAGTTGGTTCAATGACTCTTGGGACCCAGGAGCTCCCATCCTGTCTAGTTTGATCACAGTTCCTTCCTCTGGGGATCTAAGTTTAGTGTCCTTGTCTTGGGGCAGGGGACCACTCCTAGGGGACGGGGTAGATGGCTGGTAAGACTCCACTTGGAGTCACTTCAGAAGGGAGACCAGGTTGGGCCCAGTGGTGGAGTGCAGAAAGCTTGCACCAGTAAGGGCTCCTAATCTTGGAAGTAGGGGCAGCTGGTGTTAGGGTTACCTCACCCTCCCTGCTTTTCTCGCCCAGCTTGTCCAAAGAATTAACTCCATCTACAATGCCAAGAGGGGAAAGAAGAGATTAAAAAAGCTGTCTATGTCCAGCCTCGAGACAGCATCACTGAGAGGTAAGCCTTGATGCCTGAGGTGGGTCAGCTGTCTGTGGTCCTTGTGCATTAGAAGTGGGGAGAAGCAGGGACTGGCCTCAGTTTACCTTTCTGTCAGCCTTCTAGGCAAATAGAATCCTGCCAGAAAATAGCCATGTAAGAGGGAGGGTGGGGGGAGTCAACCCTGGAATGGGTTCCCTCAGGCTTTGGGGTGTGAGGCCCTAAGTAGGGAGGTGGATGTGGAAATCTGCTTCTGGCAAAAGGAAAGGCCAGAGTTACTGAGTACTATGGTCTGTTTTCCATTGCGGTCTTGGCCAGCTGGAGGCAGAGCCCTTAAGTTCCAGGCCTGTAGGCCTCTCTGCTCACTCAGCTGCCAACTTGGGCCCTTATCAAATCAGGCTATGATAGGGGTTTGTGTAGATTGGCATCCACAGGCTGAGCTCTGAGGGACCCTGGACCCAGGCCCCTTAGCTTCTTCCTATAGGTGCCTGCCCTTGGGCCTGTTAACAGCAGCCAGGATCAAGTACTGATGCTCTAGCTGAGAAAAGTTGGGAGGGGTGCCCCAGGCTAATTGCTGTGGGGAGACTCATTCCTGCTGTTACTTTTCCAGATGAGAACAGTGAGAGTGAGAGCGACTCTGATGACAGGTTCAAAGGTGAGACACGGTGCCCCTTCCCTGCCCTAGCTGCCTGGAATCAGCCTTCCCTTCCTCTGCATGTGTGGTTCCAGTGTCCCAAACTGGCCTGGCGTGGAGAGGCAAGAGGCAGGCCAGCTACCAGGCCATCATGGTGGGAAGCTGTAAGGAAGTCCATTCTTACAGCTCAGTCCTGCACTGTTTAATCAACAGTGGTCTCCCTGGGCCAAATTTAAGGCTGGAGACCCTACTTGTACTGTACTTTCCCAAACCATTGTTCATAGGGATTGGGCTTCTAGATTTGCCTGGTAAATGTCAATCTGGAGGGTCAAAGATAGGTTCAGATTACAAGTACTTCTGGTTGCAAGAGTTGTGCCATAGACTGTGGAAACTGATCCTCTGGAGGCTATGAGGCCACCCATCTCTCCATCTCTAGAGAGGAGGAGTCTGCTACCTCCCCGAAAAGTTCTGGAACCTTCACATTTCAGGGGCCTTGGACAAATCTCCGTGCTTACTAGGAAACGCTGCCTAGACCTTCCTAGATATTCAAAGTGTGTGGGAGCTTGTTTCCTCCTCCCTTCCTCCACTGGTCCTCCAGGCAAGTCAGCTTATGGACTTTGGGCTTAAGGGACAGGGACAGAAGGCCCGAATACGAGGATGAGGCTTTTGTAGATGTTCATATGTCCTGGTTCATACCTTCCGGTTCCTCCCAATAGAGGTGGGTGCCAACGCTATGTCCTTGGGCCTGCTTGCCCTCTGCTGCCCTGTTGGTCCAGTTCAGCCTCCAGAGGCTCCAGGAGGACCAGGCCAGTAGCTCCCATGGTAGGGAAGAGTCTGTGCAGGTATAGACATCTTGTTGCTGCCACTTCTGCCCTGAACCTTGCTGGGGGAGAGTGTCAGACAAGGCTTATGCATTTCAGGTGATACATAGAGGCAGAGCCCTGAGTTGGGAGGAGTGGGCTGATGGGAGGTCTGTGAGGGGCCAGCCTGCTTATGCCCTGATGTGTGACCCACTCTGCCTGCAGCTCACACGCAGCGCCTGGTCCACATCCAATCCATGCTGAAGCGCGCACCCAGCTACCGGACGCTGGAGCTGGAGCTGCTTGAGTGGCAGGAACGGGAGCTCTTTGAGTACTTTGTGGTGGTGTCCCTCAAGAAGAAGCCGTCGCGCAACACCTACCTCCCTGAAGTCTCCTACCAGTTCCCCAAGGTGAGCCCCTCCCGGCCCCCACCGCCCACTCCCACCTCGGCCCTTTCCGTCTGCGAGGCCTGCCTGGGGAGGAGAGATCATGTTTCTGTCGTGGCTTCCCAGCAGCTGCCACCGCCCTCAGCCCACCTCCTCACAGCCAGGAGGGAAGATGGGTGGGCTTGGGCCAGGCTCACTTGGAGGACGAGGGCTGAGAGCACCTCTCAGTGTTTAGACTAAAATCCAGCCTGTTCACCGGGGTCACGGGGTCTTGAGAAATGCTCCTGGCCACTCCTCTTGCCTGCCCCCACTTTTTAGCTACTTTATCAAGACCTAGTTCACCCATTTAAATTTTAAAATCCAGTGCACTTTAGTATAGTCACAGAGCCGTACAAATCATCACCACAGTGAATTTTAGAACATGTATCATCCCCAAAAGAAACCCTGAGCCCACCAGCAGTCACTCCCCACCTCCCTCATCTCCCTTATCTCTTACTGTTCCTCTGCTCATCGCCAGCCAGCTTGGCTTTCCTTGTCATCCTTTAATATTTAAGCCCCTTCTCTCTGCCATTGCCTCTGCCTGGAATGTTCTATCTTCAGCTCTCTCCAAGGCTGCTGGCTCTTTCTCATTTTTCAGTCTGCTCAAGTGACACCCCTTCCCAAGGTCTTTCAAGAGGCCCTGACGTAGCCCCTCCTCCTGGCCAGTCCTCTCTCGCGTCACCGTGCTTGTTTCCTTTGGGCATACTCTGAAATGCCATTGACTTTCTCACTCTCCTGATCAGAGTGTGCAGGACCAGGGACCTTGTCCACTTCGTTTCCATCCACAGCCCCAACACACTGTCAGATGCCACATGTAAGGTGCTTGGTTGGCATTTATTGAAGGAATGAGTGAACGATGTTTCTGCTCACACTTTTGACTCTGCAAGAGTTAGGCATGAGACAGAGGTTGCTGAGAAGCATGAGGGTTGGAAGGGTGGCACCTAAGTCTCTCAGGGGAGGAGATGCTTCTCAGCCACCCTGACCCTTGTCACCAGGTTCCTTGTCATCTGGTAACCTCTCTCCACATTTCTCTTCTGACAGCTGGACCGACCCACCAAGCAGATGCGCGAGGCAGAGGAAAGGCTCAAAGCCATTCCCCAGTTTTGCTTTCCAGATGCCAAGGATTGGCTCCCTGTGTCAGACTATAGCAGGTAAGGCCTGGGCTGGCTGGAGGGAGGAAGGAGGCATAGCTCCCCCATAGCAGTGGGCGGCTGAGTGGGGCTGGCCCTAGTCCTACCTATTCTATAGCAACCTGACCCTTCTTCCCACCCCAGATAACAGTCCTCATTCTTAGAGGCTGTTTCTCAGGTCCTCTGGTAACTTCCCTGACGACAGACCTCTCTCCCTCTCACCTGTTCCAGTGAGACCTTTTCTTTTATGCTGACGGGGGAAGATGGCAGCAGACGCTTTGGCTACTGCCGGCGCCTCCTGGTGAGTAGGACCACTCAGTCCTTAGGGGATGGGCCGGGGTGTTTGTATTTGTCTGTGTGCCCTTCTGTACCTTTAGCTTGTATGAAATTCTATGGTCTTCTCCCCAAATACTCCCCCAACACACACACTTTCACAGATGAGGCACTCCTGTGATAGCATGGCTCAGAGTAGCCCCCTGGTTGGACCCCCAGGATGTCGGGTTATCTACAATAAGGGGAGGAAGTGGGCCCCCTCTACTGAGCCGTCATATCTTTTTATCATTGCTATACTTTTTCTTTTCATTCATTTTCCTTGGGATTATGGGCTGTGGTTGCTGATCTCTGGTTGCAGTCCTGTCACCTCAGCAGGATGTGCGTGTATATCAGAAAGGGTGGAAGACAACCTTCCTCATCCCCACACCCGGCCAGCCTGATGTGGGGGGGCAGTCCTGTCTATGGTCTGGTAAGACAGAGTCTGAACAGGGATGGAGAAGTACCTTCTCTAGAATTTTGGGACAGATACCTTAAACTTAGGAGAAAGACCTTGGGTTTTGAAAACATAAGTCATTTTTTAAAAAGAAAAACTCTTCCCCCTCACCCTTCCCATCAGTCCTGGGAAAGAGCCTGAGACAGAAGCAGAGAGCCAGAGGAAGGGCAAGGCCAAGGCCTGGCCCCTATTACACTATCCCTGGAGGTCACTGTGTTATTGACAGGGTTCTGGGGTTTCCAGACCCCAGTGAAAGAAGGCCTCACCAGATACCAGTCTAGGTAGGAATAGATGAAGGAGACTTAGCAGGGTCATATGTAGCAGGAATCCTGAAAGAAGGATTCCGGGCATCCATCCATCCATTCATTCATAAGTACCGATCATGTACCTGTGTAGGGTCAGGCTAGGTGCCTTAAGCACAAAGAGATGAGTTTCTCATGGACCCTACCCTCAAGGAACTTTAGCTGGTGTAGTATGAAGGGACCAAGGGAATAAACTTTTGCTTAGGGCCTATCATGTTCCAAACTAGGTGTTTTAAATATCTAGTTTTGTTTTCTTTTAAAATCCTCATAGTACTATCATCCCTGATCTATAGAGGAAGAAATTGAGATTCTGAAGTGGAATGCCTTACCCAGGGTCACACAGCCAGTGAAGGACAGCGCCAGAATTGACTCTAAGCCGTTATCACCAGTCTGGCCCCCGTGGATTCCCCCAAAATGATAGTCTGGGGGAAGGGGTATTTGAATATTGGATGCCCTCTGAGTGGGCCTAAGGGAATATGGAGCAGTCCAAATGCCAGGTGGAGAGCCCGGAAGAGGTCAGCATGCCCCGGTCCCCTGGGCCCAGAGAGGCGTACTGCAAATGCTGACTTTGAGGGAGCTTCGATGGAGTAGAGCTGCTGCTGTGCAGTGGGCCTGCTGCCCCCAGGGAAGAGCATGTTTGTCCTGGCGCATTCAGAGAGGGCCTGGCTGGGACCCTGCCAAGGGGGCTGGCACTAACTCGGCATTCCTGCAGATTGGACACAATGATTCTAACCCAAATCCCACATACTTGATTTAATCACTTGGGGCTTTAGGGGAGGCGGGAGAGAGGGAAAGAGAGAGGAGTGAGTTTCAGGCCTAATATGGACAAAAACAGATTCTGCCTTCTCTTTAGATCGGTGACGTGTGGCCAGCAGGTTTGGAGACTGAAATAGCCCCATCTGCATTTGCTTAGCAGCCTGCACGAGGGGCCAGCACCTGCTGCTCTGCTTCCTCCCCGCTGGGCCTTGCCAGGCGCTCCAGGCCTCTGAGCCCAGAGGCGGCCACAGAGTCCTGCCAGCCCCTTGCTGGAGGACGGATGCCAGGGACTCTGCCTATGTGTGGGGCCTCCAGGCTCACAGTGCGTGCCCCTTCTCCAGATGCCTACCTTTTACATCTCTTTTTCTCTATTCTTCTTCACTTTGAAGCATACCTCTATCCTGTGTCTTTGTGTCCCTTTCCCTTCCTTCCTATCAGAAAGCAGCATGCTGTAGAGGTAAGAAAGCAAAACTGGAAGCCGAAACAGACTCTTGGGTCCACAGCCTCTAGATACATGACCTTAGGCATGACTTAATGCTTTGAACTCAGTTGTCTCATCTGTAAAGTGGGGATAATAGTGTTTTTTTGTATAGTACAAAGCCTAGCATGTAGATACAGTAAACATTTAATAAATAGTAGTTCCTTTCTTGTCTTCTGTCGGTTTGGGGGTTGGATCAAGGAAGGAGAAAAGCGATTATTTGCAGAAAGTCCCCATGTGAGGGCATAAGGCTACGTGGCTTACTGTTAAGAATGCACACACGTTCTCATTGCCATCACATCCACTGGGGCCCAGCCTTAGAGATGTAAATCCACAAATTGCCCTGCAGACCCATACTGCTTTGTTCTTTGCCATCCACTGTCACAGTGTCCTCCTGGGAGGAAGGGTGGAAACTGTTTAGGGCCTGGCATCTTGGGCTAGAAGACCCAACAGGGGCCAGATTCTGCCTCCAAAGAATGGTGGGCTTACTTTTGGGGACCTGGCTGAACTTAGGTGTGGAGTCTTCCTCCACTAGAGGGGCAGTCCTCAGTTCCCCAGGAAAAGGAGCCAGACTGTGGTATTCATGTACTCTGTGTGTCTGTCTCTCTCCTCCTCCTCCTCATCCTGGTCCAGCCAAGTGGGAAAGGGCCTCGGTTGCCAGAGGTGTACTGTGTCATCAGCCGCCTTGGCTGCTTCGGCTTGTTTTCCAAGGTAAGAGCTCTGGCTTGCTTCCCCACCCCCAGCTGACAGCTCCCACAGGAGAATCTGCAGCCAGTTTAGATGAGAAAACCACCAGTGAGAGAGAGGGAACGCAAGTGAGCTCTCGGACTCCCTCCTATTCCCAAGCTGCACTCCCTGTCATTTCCCTGCTCTTTTCGCAGCCCACCCTAGGCCGAGGGCAAAGCCAGAGCCCTTGTGGGAGCCAGGCTTGCCCAGAGAGCCGACTCTCCAGTGCTACTTTCTTTGCCTGGCTCCTCTGCTTTTGGGGAATGAAACAAGGCCAGTTAAGAGAACGGAGCAGCCACTGAGGACCAAGGAAAGTGGGAGCAGTAGTGTCTTAGTCACTTTCTTGTCTCTGGGACACAATACCTGACACCCACAACTTGAAGGAAGAGGGGTTTATTTTGGTTCACATTTTCAGTCCGTGGTCCGTGGCTCCAAGGGTGAATGGCATGGCAGAGGGGCATAGTGCAGGAAAGCTGCTAACATAGCGGCCAGGAAACAGAGAGAAGGGAGGACCTGGAGAGGGAAACACATCCATCAGGCCACGCCCCCAGTGACCCACGGCTTCTAGCCAGGCCCCACTGCCTAACAGCATATTTAGCTTTAATGCCTCCATGATCCAGTCACCTTCCAAACACATGAAGCTTTTAAGGGACATTTCAGATCAAACCATAACAGGTAGGGTGTGAAGATCCTGGCGGTGCAGTCTTCCCATCTCTCAGCTTTGAGCCCAGCGTGATCAGATGCCAGGCTGGGGTCTTCTCTGCCCAGAAGATGGGGAAGGGCCGCTCCTGACACTCTTTCTTGGGGGGCTGCTGGTGATGGCACAGGTCCTAGACGAGGTGGAGCGCCGGCGTGGGATCTCTGCTGCACTGGTCTATCCCTTCATGAGGAGTCTCATGGAGTCACCCTTCCCGGCCCCGGGGAAGACCATCAAAGTGAAGACGTTCTTGCCAGGTGCTGGCAATGAGGTAGGGATTTCTGCTGCTCTTCTCTCTGGCACGGGCTGGGGCTGGAGTAGGACCTGGGCAGGCAAGGTTGCCGTCTCTGGGTGGGGCAGAGCACAGCCCCTTCCTTTCCTCCCATGCAGTAGCAACTGAAAAAGTGAACCATGGAACTGTAAATGTCGCTCAACTCTCAGCTCCGTTCAGGGGCCTTCCCTGACCTATTAGGACTAAACCACACTCCATCTGCCTCTTTTCATCCACTTATCAAAAATATACTGATATATGCTCTCTCACAGTCAGGGATTGTGCCAGACCTTGGGGCAGAGTCATAAAGTTAAAGAGGAAATAGCTCTTTTTTCCAGGAGTTTCTAGTCTAGGAGGAGACCCTGGGATTATTTACATAAATATTTCTGCATGTAAGTAGATAACTCCTAAATGTGTTAAGAGCCAAGTGAAAACACAGGACCCTGTGAGAGTATGTAACAAAGGGTCTGCTTTGGACTGGGGGCCAGGGAAGGAAGCGACATTTCGCCAGGGAACTAAGCAATGAGCAGGAGGCACCTAGATGAAGTAGGAGGTAGGAGACTGCAGGAGGAAGGCGTGGGTGGGAGAAGACTGCTCTGGGGAGCGGGAACAGCATATGCAAAGGCAGGAGTTGGGAAACTGCCTGTGCTGGTCAAGAAACTGAAAATTGGCTGAGGTGGTTGAAAGGGAGAGTGAGCAGGGGTGGTGGGCAGGTAAGGAAGGACCAAGTCGTGGCATTCCTGTTAGGCCAAGTGAAGGGTTTTGCATTTTGTCTGAAAGAAGACTATGATTAGATCAGGTAGGCTTGATTAGAAGTAGGGAATAAGTGTCCCGGAGAGTTTTAAAGATGACTCCCAGTCTTCCAGCCTGAGCAGCAGGGCAGGCGATGGAGCCGTATCCTGAGGTGGGAGTGAATGTCTGAAGCAGGAGCGGGTGATGAGGAGGAAGTGGTCGGGTTCAGCTTCGTACATGTTACGTTTGAGATACCCATGAGATGATATTTAACAGCAAAGAGTGGAGAGAGAGAAGAAAAGATAGTCCAGGCCTGGGTCCCCCTCTGTCCCGAGGGACCCTAACAAGCAGAGACCCTACAGTAGAGGAGTAGCAGCCTGGAGATGGCAGAGACTGGAAGACGAGAGGGCTGTGGCTGGGGAGCCAAGGAGAGGGAGCGCCTGAAAGAGTGCGGGGTGATCAGGGCAGTGCCGCACCCCAGGTCAGGATGAGAACTTCAGAGGGGCGCTCAGCAGTCTGGGTGGAGTGAGCTGAGTGAGCAGGGGTGGGGACACCCTATGATGACTTTCCAGGGGGCTTGGCTTTGGGGGCAAATAGGGAAGGGGACAGGAGGGCAAAGGAGATGTGGAGCCAGGGACAGTTATTAAGGATGGCTGTTTGGATATTTGTGGGAATGGCCTCAGAGGATGCAGGACAGGGTGGAGACAGTGAACCTGTCGCTGAGAAGGCTCAGATGGCAGGCTCCACAGGGGACTGGCTTTTGTTAGGAGAGGAGGGGAGGCCGTGGCTTCTCATCTGGTAGCATTGGTTTTCTCAAAGTAAGAAAAAAGGTCATCCTCTGAAAGTCAGAGGCGGAAGCCTGGCATGGTGGCGCACACCTGTAACCCCAGCACTTGGGAGGCTGAGGCGGGAGCATCACCAAGAGTCTGAGGCCAGGCTGGGCTACATAGTGAGAGCCTGTCTCCCAAAAACAAAACAGACAAACAAATGAAAGTCAGGGAGTTGTGGTGTAGGAGCGGGAAGAAGGAATGAATGGGTTTTTGCAGAGTGTGGGAGAGGGACTGACTTGAGAAACACAGAGGTTTGCTGTGTGGTGGTGAACACCTTCTGAGAGTCTTTCTCCCAGCACTTTCTCCCTGTCCCCCTGTGGAGACATGTCAGGCTCGATGGGTGGCCTAACGCGCTGGACAGCTGGCCCTGCCCTGACAGTGACATCTTGCCTGGCAGTCCTTCAGCTCTGGCCTGGCTGCCTCCTGGGCCTTGTTTCTCATCTTTCCAACTTGGATTAATGACTGATCCTTGAGCCCTTCTTACTTTTGCCCGGGACTCTTCCCCTGTTTTCTCTGCAGAATCCAAGTCAGACAGCTCGAAGATGCTTCCCTGGCTCTGTCCACCCTTCCTAGGTCCCGCCCGCCCCTGTGCAGAAGTTCATCCCTGCTTCCCGGGTCCTAACACCAGCCTCCAGGCTGTGATGTCCTTGAGGGAGCAATGAATGGAGAGAGGCTGAGGGCTCAGGAGCATCCTGTGGGATTTCCCGTCCCTGGGGGGCTGGACACTGGGCACGGGACGAGTGTGATGTTGGCTGCAGTGTGATGCTGAAAGCCTGTCAAGCTGCATGCTGGGATCTGAGGAAGGAAGGCCAGGGAACTTTGCCATGACTTCTGGAGTAGGGACGGGGACTGGAGAAGGTGTAAAGGCCCTTGGCATAACTGTGGTGTGGCATTCCTTGAGCCCACATTCATTGAGCACTTGGGGTGTCCCCAGCATCCCGCTCATGACTGGACTTTCTGGGAGTCCACCATTCAGTGGGATACTGTAAACAGATCATTGCACCCACTTGTGTCCATTTTGCTGCTGATTTGGGGTCTAGAGGGATGAATACTGAGCTAGGAGTTAGAATTCCTTCACTTGCTAAGACCCCAAGGAACAAATGAGATGATGTGAGGCGAAAGCCCCTTGAGAAGCATGAGCTCTGATGCCACAGGGCTGTGAGAGAGAATTCGCTTTGCACCCCAGTTCTCTGGAGGCCTGCGTGTACATCCTGCCGCCCACGGATGCTGAGGGACCAACCATGAGACGAGGCAGGCCCCAGCGACAGCTGCTTCGGCACGGCTGGAGGTTAACACTTCTTCCTGCTGTCACTGCTGGGTCATTTGCTGCCCTTCACCCCTGTGACTCTCCCCAGAGAAGCGGCTCCTAGAGCCACAGCGCTGACTGTGGGCCAGGCTTTGGAGGGAAGACAGCTAGGCCTGGCCATGATAGTCCTGCTTCCTGGCAAGGTTTCTGAACTGTCTGGCTCTTTCCATGTTCCTGGCATGGGACTTCAGGTGATAGAGATAAAGGCCAGGATGGCAGGACAAACATAACCTCTGGGAGGAAATTTTCCAGCAGGAAAGGGAGGGGATGTGGCAACAAGGACACCAGCATTGCATTCCCAGAGATGGCTGAGACCAGAGTCCTGGGATGCAGAGATGTTGCTCTCCTGTGGCCTGAAGAGCTGTGATGAGTTGTGGATTCTGGTCATTGTGAGGGCCAAGGTCTTTACCTGGGGAGACGGGCAAGAGGGTGGAGAGGGCTATGCAGATGAGGCTGTGTGGCTCTCTTGTTCTCCTTCTCCCTAAGAGCAGTCACCTCTGAGCCCCCAGTTTTGCCTACATGCTGGGTATTTTAGTGCTATAAGAGCTGTGGTCCAAGGAGGTGAGGAGAGTGGAACTTAGGGAGTTCCATAGTGTAGTAGGGAGGACTCGAGACCCTTGGAAGGAAAGGGTGGAAAAGGAAACCAGCCTGCAGGTGCTTTGGTGGGGCGTGGGACAGCCTGACCTGGCTGCTTCTGCCCAATTCCCCAACTCCCCACAGGTGTTAGAGCTGCGGCGACCCATGGACTCCCGGCTGGAGCATGTGAACTTTGAGTGCCTTTTTACCTGCCTCAGTGTGCGCCAGCTCATCCGAATCTTTGCCTCCCTGCTGCTGGAACGTCGGGTCATTTTTGTAGCAGATAAGCTCAGGTAGGGCCCAGTAGGGCAAGGAAGAAGAGGGGGTGGGCACACCCACTAATTAAGTCAGTAGGTATTGAGGAGCACTGTTGTGTGCCACATGCGGTATTGGTGTGGTGGGGTGTGTGTGTGTGTGTGTGTGTGTGTGTGTGTGTGTGTGAGAAAGGCTAACAAACCTTGGAGGAGAGAGTGTTGGGGGAGCAGGCTTGGGAGCACACAAGATGGCAGCATTGAGAATCCCAGTGCAGGACTTTGCCTGAGGAAGAGGGGTGCTTCTCCCTTTGCAGTGGCCATGCGTGTCCAGGTGCAGATATATTTATCAGGGAAAAGGTAAGAAATGAAGGAGATGCCTGACTGCTGGCTGCATTTCCTCTGGGGGAGGCAAGACCACCTTTGTGGGATGCTGGGCTGAGGAGGGAGATGAACTAGAGCAGTGGCAGCGAACTTATGGCATGCGTGCTGCAGCAGGCACGCGAGCCAAGTCACCCCAGCATCGCCCCAGTGGCTGAGCATCAGATAACAGCGCACATAGGGGCAGTGTTGGCACTTTACAATGAGTAAGTGGGTTTTGGGTTACAATTTGGGTACTCGTCTCTGAACTAGAGGAAGAATGGCAGTGAGGAGTGCTGAGCCATCCAGTCAGGGGTGGGTGAGGGCTGCCTGGAGAAGGCAGTAGATTGAAGGAACCCCAGGGCTAGATGCCCTGGGAGCTGTGGAGAGGGTGAGGAGAGGTGTTGAGGGTGTGGAGAGCAGGGTGATTACCGGAAGTTCAGCCAGTCCAACTGGAAAAAAGAAGATGTCCAGAACCAGAGGTGCCGGGAACTGGTATAGGAGGAATAAGAAGAGAGCTGGATGGATCATGAGACTGGGTCCAAAGAATTGGCATTCATGATTTTAGAGTAGAGATGTGTTTGTGACCATGGAGGGATGGCAGAAGTGATGGTCAATGGACATGAGTCATTCTAGGAAGAGAGAAGTGGAAGCTTTTCTCAGCAGCTGATATTTTTGTGGAAAAAAAAAGAATAGATGGGGGTAGGACAGGCAGGGAGAGAATGGGATGCTGGCTGTATATTGTCTGCTATTTTTGTCAAAGGCTGTATCACAAACAGTGGTTTCTGTAAGAGTGGTGGAGTTAATTCAGTCGTTTGGACATTAAGCTTCCTGGTGTGTGCACTACCATGTGTCAGGTGCTGAGATGAGGGCAGTAAGGAGAACTGCTTTTCCTGGCTTGTCCCCTAGTAAATCCCTGATTCCTGGGGTATTTCCTTCTGTATGTATGGGGGTGGTAATTGAGATGAGCAGGAAAACTGCGCTCATACGGGGACTGGATGGGCTGGATTTTCCAGAGATGGCCAGCGTTTAGAAATGAAGACTGCCATCATGTGTTCCCATCACAGCCTCAGTGCTCCTGGATCCCAGTGTAGGTGTTTGGTTGGCTCATTAGGCCTTTGTGAAGGGGCCCAGCCTGACAGCTGGAACTAGCTGGGCGCGGCAGCTCCAAAAGGCCCCTGCCTGCCGCCTTCTGCTGTGGCCCCTGAAGCCTGCAGCCGGATGGTGTTTCTCCTGAAGGTTTCATCCCCCAGTAGTCAAGGCTGAGCCTCCTCTTCGCTACCCCCACCACAGGCAGCTCCTGCAGAGCTGTTGAATACAGCTTTTGTTTCCTGTGGTTACAGCTGCCTCTGAGCACATTCCAGGACCATTCTGGGAGGAAAATACCGGAGGGTCCTATTCTCGGCCCATTCATCATTTAAGTTCTGCCAGTCTTGGGTCTAAAGGAAAGATGTCTTCCCCATCAGGGTCTGCCTCTGACCTGGGTTGGGGCGGCCCACGATGTTGCGGGGACCTGAACTGTGGTTGACCCAGCCGGCTCAGCTCACGCCGCTTGTGTCTTGTTGCTCATGCTGTAGGTTCTGGTGTGTGTGCGCAGGGTGGGGTGGGGTCTGCGTTGTGATTGACCCTGGGGGTTGTACATGGCCTTCTGCCTTCCAAGCCCCCAGCTCATTGTAGGAGATTGTAGAGAGCAAGGTGGATGCCCCTGACCCTAGACAACCCTCTTCCAGATGACTCTCCTGCTGTCCCCAGGGTCAGGACCCTGTCTCCAGGTCCAACAGTATCTCAGGTGCCCATAACATAGCAAAAGAGTCATCCAAGGTCCTGGCTGATGAGCATTTGTGAATATCCAGAGGTCTCTCTAGAAAAGGGGAGTTGGTCCTGTCATTGATGGGACCCAGGTGAAAGGGTGAGATTGTCACTGGGCTGCTCAGGGAGAGCCCTGGACTTTTTTTTTTTTTTTTTTTTTTTTTGTGGGTACCGGGGGGACGACCTCAGGACCTCGCGCGCCAACAGGCACCCGTGCCGCTGAGCGATATCACCGGCCCCTTTTTGGTATGTGGGATCCGGGAGTCGAACTCGGGCCTTCGCGCTTGCAAGGCAGGCGCTTACGCCGCTGAGCCATCTCACCGGCCCGAGCCCTGGACTTTTATGGCTGATAAGTGAATTCCATTGATGCAGAGGGAAAGTCAGGTTCGAAAATGAGCTGAGCTGTGTATCCCTGTCTGTAATACAGCCCCTGAGGGAGGGTCTTTTGTTTTGAGATGGGGGTCTCACTATTTTCTCAGGCTGATCTTGAATTCCTAGGCTCGAGTGACTTCAGCCTCCCGAATAGCTAGGATGACAGATGTGCGCCATGGCACATGGCTCTTCAGAGAGGGACTTTGGCTCTCGACCTGACAGATGGGGGTCCTTCACGCCAGGTGCCCACACTAGGCCTCAGCACTTGGGGGAGTGTGCACCGGCTTCTGTGCTGGCTGAGCATTCGAGCTGGCCCTCCAGGGATTGCCCTCCTGTCTCCAATAGGTCATCTAGCTTGGGCAGCCAGCCCTGTGGCATCCTGGGTCTAGAGTCCTGGAGCCCCTTCCAGGCCAAGAGGAAATAGGGGTGTGGGCAACTTCTGCTGATAAGAATGGTACAGGCCATTTCCATTTCTAATTTTTCTGCACTCCCTCCTTCATCAGATACTGTTGCTAGCTAAGGGGAATGGAGTGGGAAACGGGAGGGAAGAGCAGAAAATGTAGCACTCAGCTGGGAGACAGCAAAACTTGTTATGTCCCAGCTGTGCTACTTATGACCAAGGTGACCCTGGATATCGCTGACCCAGCTGTGAAATGCAGAACTGACACCAGGACCTCTCGACACCCTCCCAGCTCTTGCATTCTGTAGATTTGTTGTCAGCTTTTGTCCGTCATACCTTTTGTACTTCTCCGCATGAGATAACTATGCATCTGGGTGGCCTGTGTGTGTGTGTGACGTGAGAGTCCTCATGTATGCAAGTGTTAATTACATACCTTATGGCTGCTTCTTGACAGAGTCCCCAGTAGCACCAGTGTCCTTGAAGCCCTAAGTGGTAGGCAGGTGGGAACTTCACCACTCCGCAAGGTCTGACCCAGGCCTCTGAGACCCTTTAGCATTTTTGTTGCACCGGGAAGTTTAACATCAAAAGATGTCTTAAAAAAAAAAAAAAAGATGTCTTGAAGCTGGGCGTGGTGACACACACCTGTAATCCCAGCACTGGGAGGCTGAAGCAGGAAGATGGAAAGTTTGAGCCCCACCTGGGCAACTTTGTGACTTATTGAAACCTTGTCTCAAAATAAAAAAGGGGGTAGAAATGTAGTTCTTTGCGAAGGTCCTGGGTTCAATCATGTCCCGAGCCCAAGCAGACTCAACTACCTTTCCTGGAAGGTGCTGGGCCTGGCTCAGGTACTCCTCTCTCTCTGTCCACCAGTACTCTGTCCAGCTGTTCCCATGCAGTGGTGGCCTTGCTCTACCCCTTCTCCTGGCAGCACACCTTCATTCCTGTCCTCCCGGCCTCCATGATTGACATCGTGTGCTGTCCCACCCCTTTTCTGGTCGGCCTGCTCTCCAGCTCTCTCCCCAAACTGAAGGAGCTTCCTGTGGAGGAGGTGAGTCCCCTGGGCAGGGGTTGGGAGGGAAGAAACCAAAACCCCCGCTGTGGGAGGGAAGGAGGGCAGAGGGGAAGGGAGAGAGGCCGTTGGAATCTTCTTCCTGGCCTCTGGGTCTCTCTACCCAGCTCTTATTTCTTTCTCCCCGGGAGGTCTGTCCCTGGCTGGAGGTATTTCTGTCATCTGGCCCTGGGAACCTGGGGGGTCTGGAGGCCTGGCAGAGGGCACTGCAGAACTCATTTCCTGAGCCACTGCAGCTAATGACTCTTTCTCAGGCACTGATGGTGAACCTGGGATCTGACCGATTCATCCGACAGGTAAGAGCAGCACACTGTGGAACCACCGACTGCCCTAGGGCAGGCTCTTGTTAGACTCAGGCTCCCACAAATCTGTCAGACACTCAACCTTCACAGCCTGAGCTCTGGGTTCTGTACTCAGAGTAGACAGAGCTGAGGAGACGCCATCTGAGAACGCCTGGTCTCAGCAGGATATGCCTATCTGGTGACATCATTGGCTTCTGAGGTGCAAAGAACAGGGCACTGAAGTGCAAAGGCCTGACCTGGGTTCTGCCACCACAGAGCCACGTGGTCTTGGACAGGCCTCCGAACTTTTCGAAGACAGTGTTCTCGCCTGCAAAGTAGGGATGGTGATGATACCTTAAAATGTTGGCGGGGGCAACACAGATCACCAGAGTATGCTTTGTAATATGCAGGTTTGCAGTCATTGTTGTCAAGTGCAGTAAGCCCTTCTTCATCATGGAAATCCTCCTGGCTCTCTACAGAGGAGCATAACCCAGTGCATCCTTTCTGGGAATGGACAGTGTTACACACCGCTGACAGAGCCGAGGACACGGAACCAGAATGTAGAGACAGGAAAGGCTGGCCAGCCCCACACCTGAGACACAGGCTGGGCCACAGTCTCCCTGCCCTGAGCTCCCTGTCCTTCCCACCTGCAGCTGAAGATGAACTGGGGAGGAACTGGGGAGACTGCATCAGAGTGTTAGGGTGGGAACCCATGGCTGCTCATGGCCATTGCAGGCAGTGAGTGTGTAAACTCGGGCAAATTTCTAACCTTTCTGTGTTTCAGTTCTTCATCATAAAATGAGGTTGATAACAGCATCAGGATTATATGGGGAGTTAAATGAGATTATATCTTTAAGCTTTTGAAAAGGACTTAGAACACAGGAAGTGCTCATCAGTGTCAGCTGTGATTATTATCACTATGTCTTTTCCCCCTGCAGATGGATGATGAGGACACCTTGTTACCTAGGAAGTTACAAGCAGCTCTGGAGCAGGCTCTAGAGAGGAAGAATGAACTGATCTCCCAGGATTCTGACAGTGACTCCGATGATGGTGAGGAAGGGTTGCCTGGGCAGAACTGGCACCAGTCCCAGACTTTCTCTGCTCTGGTTCTGGGCCTTATGGAACTAGGACGCTGGTTGTGCGCACAGGATCCTTTCTGGCTGCTACAGCTCCGGATGTAGGATGTTGGTCTCAACTCTAGTGCCTTTTTGATTCCCGGAGGTTTGTGAAGGAAAACCCAAAGAGATGGCAACCACAGACTCTTCTTGCTCACAGGAAACTAATTAGTTCTCCCTCTTGGGCCTTGCTTCAAGCTACAGCAGGAAATGGGGGGAGGGGGATCTTCCTGGGAAGCCAGGAAAATCAATTAGGGTGAGGGGTGTGGGGAAAGTGGTGCTCTGGTCTTTGACTCTACTTTTGTTCATCCTGCACGTGCTGGCCAACTTCCATATTCAGAGCACAGTTTCTGACCTCCAGGAGTACAAGAGCCTCTTACGGACCTGTGAGGACAAAAGATAATTTCAAGAACAGATAAGGGGTGCTGGCTGAAGTTTTGTTGAGGAGCGGGAGACCACACCAGGGAGAGACTGGGGAAGGCCTTGCAGGCTCTTGACCTGAACCTTACAGATTTTCTTTTGCCTTCCAGAATGTAATACCCTCAATGGGCTAGTTTCGGAGGTGTTTATTCGGTTCTTTGTGGAGACTGTCGGGCACTACTCCCTGTTCCTGACCCAGAGTGAAAAAGGGGAGAGGGCCTTTCAGCGAGAGGCCTTCCGCAAGTCTGTGGCCTCCAAAAGCATCCGCCGTTTTCTTGAAGTTTTTATGGAGTCTCAGATGTTCGCTGGCTTTATCCAAGACAGGGAGCTAAGAAAGTGTCGGGCAAAGGGTAAGACCAAAGGAGCTTGAGGCAAGGGGGTTATGGGCTTTCTTATCAAATTTTTTTCCCTCTGGCTGAGCTGAATAACTAGGCCCTGTGGTGGAATCTCTTGGGGCTTAGCTAGGGCCAGGCCTCCTAACACCCCTTTTCTTTTGAGAGGAACTTCCAAGGGTGCTTTCTTCTCTTTCTGTCCCATAAGGCCATGCATAGGCGGGCATGTGGCTAGATGGGACTCATCTCCACCAAAGGGCAGTTCGCCATTGGCTGCCCATCTGCTCCTCAGATGTCCTTCTTATCATAGCAGAGGACCAGATTGAGCAATTTGGGGGCTTCTGAGGACCCAGAGGTTGGGAAGTCCCTTAGAGAGAATTGAGCTAGCTGTGTTAGGTTGCTGGCAGTTTCCTTTCAAGGCAGATGATTATCTTATCTCTAGTTTCTTTTAACGGCTTTTTCCAGGGCTTTCTCATCTCAAGATCTTTGTGTCTAACCTGGGCTTATTATTTCTTTTTTCCACTAATATTACACTTTCCCTTTTCCACTAATATTGGCAATAGTTTAACAAACCTTTTGGGAGCAACATGGTAGAGTGGTCAAAAAGAAGCTAGAGGTGCTGAATGTGTAGCACATGCCTGTAATTCCAGCACTCAGGAGGCTGAGGCAGGAGGATTGCTGTGAGTTAGAGGCCAGCTAAGCTATATAGTGAGTTCAAACCCAATCTGAGACCTGTCTCAGTAATCAAAACAGAAACCAAAAGCAGCAGCAGCAGCTGTAGGTGTCCACTCCAGGGCTGCTCTGAAATGCAGAACAGCCACCTTACTATTAGGCAGCTCAGGCCTGTGCTTTGGGAGGCAGGCGAAGGAGGGTCTTCTTGCTGTCAGTGGTGAGCACCTGTTACATGCCACTAAAACGTTTTCATGAGCCAGCCTGAATGATGTTCCTACAAATTGTAATCCCAGGTGTTTAGCGTCTGGGCACCGTGGTCCCTGTCATACAGACCTCGTGACTGTTCTCTTCCCTGTTCCTGTTACTCAGGCCTCTTTGAGCAGCGAGTGGAACAGTATTTAGAGGAGCTCCCTGACACTGAGCAGAGTGGAATGAATAAGTTTCTCCGAGGCTTAGGTAAGTAGCCTTGTTATTGATGAGACAGATGTTCAGCAAGGAGGGAGCACCTGGGGGATCTGTGCCCCAAGGCCTCTAAATCAGTGCTAACAGATTTATGTAGGGACTAGAGACAGAGCCAGAGGAAATCCCTTGGTGAAGGAAGATAAAGTTCCCAATGCTCCAAGGGCATTTAGCACAGGATTTACCAAATCGCAGGACAAAGAAAAACCTGAGTCCCACCTAAGTCAGGCTTTTGGGGATGCACTTCTTCCCGAGTGAATAAGGGCCAGTAGGACCAGTGGCTTTCCTCTAGGCCTTAAGTGTCTACAGAAGTAGCAGTGCAAGAGGGCCCTTCCTGCCACACTCTGCTCCCCCAAGGAGCTCGGTCTGTAGATCACAGAACCATAGCAAGTCTCAGTTTAAAGGGAAATCGAGGACAGTGAGGTTAAGCGGCTTAACCAAAGCCACATGGTGATTAATACCAGTGTCCTAATTATAGTGTTTTCACCACCTGATCAGAACTATCACAGCTACACTTGGGTCTTTCTAATCCTTTCTTTCCCACTGAGAAGGGTAGGGCTATAAGGAGAGGGAGTGGAGGCTGGAAGAGACATCATTAAAATAGTCTCACTCTTGCCCTCTCTGGTCCACAGGCAACAAAATGAAGTTCCTCCACAAGAAGAATTAAACCCCTTTTCTAGTAGCGGAGTCCAGTGCCTTGCAGAGCCTGGAGCCTGGGGAGAGGACCCAGCCTGGGACCCTCTTAACTGCTGTGGCCACTTGGTCCCTGCAGACCCCACCTCCAAGCCAGCCCACCTCTGCCTTCACCATATCCCAGGATACTGTTTGTAAATAATCTGCTGTAAGCTTTCTTAACTGTTTTTGTAACAAGCAGAAAGAATCTGGTAAATATTTGTATATTCCCCAGGGGCCGGGTGCTTTCCTGCCCTGCCTGAGCATGGATGGAGTTTTGCTGGGTGCTGGTGACTGGCCAATTATGTGCAGCTGACTGTCTCAGCCAAACCACTGATCTTCCCTGGAGGCTTTGGCCTGCCTGCCTATGGCCCCTGCTGCCAGTCTCGGGCCCTGGAGAGCAGGTGTTGTCTTGTTATGTACAGGAGGACTATTTTTTAAAAAAAATCTTAAGAGTTCTTTATTTTTTTTCCTAGTAGTCCCCAACCCCCACACCTCTGTTTTTGAAGGGCAGAGGCCTTACAATCTCCATTTGCAGCACGGATCCAGGCTCTTGGTCCTGGTCCTCCTTGTTCTCCCCACCCTCACAGATGGTCAGTGAGTCATGTGACGCCCACCCCCAGCTCTGCCTGTGCTCTCTGGGCCTGGCTCCCAGTCTGTGGTGGGGGCCACGATGCGGTACAGGGCATCCCCCCTTCTCACCGTCCACAGGTGTTTTCAATAAACAGTGTACAGTCACATGGGCCCAAGAGCCCCCGTGTTCGTTGCCTTCATTATCTCAAGTTCTCTCTCCTGGGAACGGGCTGAGACAGGTCAGTCAGGGGTGAAACGCCATCACTAAAGGAATTTGATAAAGGGGTCAGCTTCAGTGTGGGTCACTGCCCCCTCTGAAATTGAGTTCTCTGGCCTGAGTTGTGTGACATGTCTTAGAGTTAAAAAGATACGCACCTATCATTTTCATTCAGTTTTCCTCTCCAGTAGCCAACTGTCAGTGTTCCCAGTGGAGGAAAGAATGCTCTTTGTCCTCTGGCTCCATCATTAGGTGGATCTTAACATTTTTCTACTCAGTCTCGAGGTCTTAAGACATCACTGGGGTTCCTGGCATTGGTGGGCTGAAGCCCAGCTAATGCCAACCCTCAGCTTGGTCATACCCTTAACACTGTGACTCTTCCATATCACTCTGAAGTTTTTTCCATTGGAACTGTAGGTTTGCATTCAGACACACATGCATTCAATGAACGAACAAGGAAAGAGGCCACTTTTAGGCTTTCTGCTTACCAAAGCCTTGGTAGAGAAGAGATCTTGAAAACTACCAAGATGAGGATTTAAACTGGAATTCTCTTCATTAGTACTGGGGTTGTGTCTAGCAGGATGTGAACTGTTAAAGTTTCCTGTCCTTTTACCGTAGCTGATTTAAATAAGAGATGATTCCACCCTAAGTTTTCTTCCCTCCTTTACCCCATCTCCATTGAGGTGAAGCCTCCATAGGCCCCAGGCTGTCCGTGGCTAGAGGCTGCTGTCTGCCTCATCAAGCAAACAGAGATCGTCTTCAAGGAACACCAAGTCAGCATCTCTGAAAAAGCCTTCTACACAATTGGTATTGGAATAGCAGGGCAGGGATGAGTCTGGGTTTTCCGTTAGAGGTCAAGAGAAAAGACAAAGATTATAACCAGAAAATACAGCAACTATGACCAGAACTCATCACTGATTTTTAATTTTTTAAAAATCAGAACTGGGGGTTGAACCCAGGGCCTTCACACTGAGCTACATCCCCAGACATTTAAAAAAAATTTTTTTGAGACAAGGACTCACTAAATTGCTGAATTGTCCAAGCTAGGCTCAAACTTGCAATCCCCCTGCTTCACCCTCTCAGAGTGCTATGGTTTTTTTTTTTTTTTTTTTTTTTGTACTGGGGATGAAACCAAGCTATAGCTCCAGCCCTTTTTTAAAAATTTGAGACAGGGTTTTGCTAACTCACTGAGTTGCCCAGGCTGGGCCAAACTTGTGACCCTCCTGCCTCAGCCTCCTACTGTGCTGGGATTGTAGACATACACCACCATTCCTGAACATCCCCCCTTTTAAATGTGATCCAAAGAATCTTTAGACATGTGATCAGATCACAGAATACAGGTGTACATTTTTTTGGTAAATTGTTAAACTTTTATGTATCTTTAAAATTCAGTGCATCTTAACCCTGGGGTGAATCCCAGAGAGGCACATTTCCTTCCTCCTCCCTGTAGCTGCAGCTCTCATCTCAAGCCAGTACTGGCACGCAATGGCTTGGAATGGGATTCAAGGACACATTGTTGTCAAAACGAAGCTTTATGGGTGACCGGAGGGTATGGGTCCAGTGGGTCTAGTTTGGGGTTAACAAAAAGTGTTCAAGATTTCTTTCCAAGTTCTGCTTTCAAATGATCTCTGGACCCCTAAACCAAGGGTTCTCAACCTAATTCTTATTTTAATTAATTAATTAATTAATTAATTTGGTACCAGCAATCAAACTCAGGACCATGTGCTTGCCAGGCAGGCACTGTGCCACTGAGCTATATCCCTAGCCCCTCTTTTTTATTTTAAGTAACAAGTAATATAACTTTCCCCTTTACTATCCTGCAACAAAATTCATAGATAATATAACCTACTTCTTAATTATAATATAAAATAAAAATAAAAGAAAATATTTTGTTATAAAAGTGTTTAAATATATAAATGTTTTCCAGAACATTTCCAGGCACGTATGAGCATTTTTCTTTTCTAGTCCAAGGTGCCCTTGAACATAGTAAGTGCTCATCATCTTTTAGACAACAGAAAACAGTCTCAAAGGTTTGGAAATCCCATCATGACAGCGTACACAGTGTGCATGTTTACTAGAAGATACGACAATGTCACGTGCTTAAACCTGTACAGAACTACTGTGTGATATGATATATGCAGACAGATATCTACTTGTGTTAGCAACTCAGATCCTGAGTAGTTATCATTTGCTAAGGGAGTTTTCTGAAATTAGCAATTTTTATTAATGTTCTGAACAAAAAATATGAGATTCTCTTGACTAAACAGTAGTTGGAATCTTAGAAAACTCAGAAGTATATGAAAATCTTGGCAGGGGTGGGGGATACCTTTTAATCTGTAGAAGGAATTAGATTCTAACTTTGATTTTTGTTTGTTGTGTAGGACCAGTCCACACACGTGGCAGGACATTTAGCATCCCTGGTTTCTTCCCATCCATGATTTTAGAACAAAAGTTTCTTAGTGAATTCCTAAGACATCTTCCTAAAGACTGGTATTGCTGACATTCAGAACAAGAGTCCTCCAGCAGTGCCTTTCTGAAAACGGGCAGTTGCCCAAGGACAATACCATTCTGTCTCCTCTATCAGGGAAGTCCCATCCCAGTGCCTGTAGGGGTGTCAGCCTTTCTCTATCCTGAGGTTAAGAAAGGCCATGGGTTGTCTCCCAGTCATACAATTTTTGGTGCATAGCAGGCTGTCCCAATACACCATTTTAAATGCTCTTTAATTATGCTCGGGTAAATTGTAGCCTCAAAATCCTGTAGGGATCTGGGTTTTTAAAAGGCAGTGTTTTGTGACTGGTGATGTAGCTCAGTGGTACAGCCCTTGCCTAGCTGGGTTCAATCCTCAGCACTGTGTCCCCCCAAAAAGGCAATGTTCTGAAGCAGTATCCTTGCAAAAGAGTATTCAGACTGGTTCAGGTTGGACAGTCTGTGGAATCAGGGCTCCAAGAAAAGTCTATAATCATTGCTCTATTAAATGTGTTTAAAAAACGCTTTATTTCGGGCCGGTGAGATGGCTCAGCGGTGTAAGCACCTGCCTGGCAAACGTGAGATCCTGAGTTTGACTCCTGGAACCCACATAAAGGAAAAAAAGGGCTGGTGACATCGCTCGGCAGCACAAGCGCTTGCTGGCAAGTCCGAGGTCCTGAGGTCGACTCCCGGTACGCACATTAAAAAAAAAAAAAAAAAAAAAAAACCACCTTTATTTCACACGTATAAGTCTAATGACTTGGACACACCAACAGTATTTAAGACAATTTAATAGAAGTAATAACAATAAAAATTGGGACATATAATAGAGGCAGGGATTAGACAGACTCCTTAAACTATATCCTTCCTAGGAGCGAGACACAAAAATTTTTTAGAGCCAGATAACGTGGTGCATTACAAAACATCTTAGTTTTTCCGGTGGAGGTGGCATAATTTAAAGGTCATGAAAACTTTCAAACTAGATAAAATACTCCTTCTCTGTAAGTTTCCAGTAGCTTCTGAAAATTTCTTGTCCACTTACATTGCCTTTTAATATGAAATACGCATTTGATTTTTTAAAAAAAGTACCAAAACATCAACACCCTCACATCCCAAAGCACTGAAGAGCAAATCCCCTTGGTTTTGTTTTTTCCACATTTCCAGGCATATACAAGCATTTTCTTTTAGCTCAAAGTGCCCTTGAACATAGTAGGCGCTCATCACGCTTTAGACAGACAGAAGGCTCAAGGGTTTGGAAATCCCAGTGTACACAGGTGCCACACCTCCTGTTCTTTTTTTTGTGGGTACCGGGGTCGACCTCAGGGCCTCGCGCGCCACCAGGCGCCCGTGCCGTTGAGCGATATCACCGGCCCTTTTTTCCTTTACGTGGGTTACCGGGAGTCGAGCTCAGGACCTCGCGCTTGCCAGGCAGGCGCTTATGCCACTGAGCTATCTCACGGGCACCCCCACCTCCTGTTCTTAAGTGCTCGCAGTGCTTAGTTTGTCTCCGAAGGACTCAAACTTCCCGCCTCGCCAGGGAAAGAACTGCGCTTGCTCAACGCGGGCTGGTCCCGCCCTCCGCCGGAAGTGACCGAGTGAGACGGGAGTGGCGCCCGCAGTGCTTCCGGCCGAGGGTGTAAGACGTGGTGAGGGCTCCGGAACCAGAACTCCCCGCTGAACGGAAGTGGTTCTCCCAGCCCGAGGCGGGACATGAACCCTGGTGGGAGGTTCCAGCCCGCAGAGGCCTTGTAGCCTCCGCCTTGTAGCGCAGGCGGAGGCCATCCTTCTGCCGCTAGTAGAGCTCGCTTCCGGCTGGTTTTGGTCCCAGAGCCCCACTGGTCCTGGGCTGCACGCTCGCTAGGGATTAGAACGTTTACTTGAAAACTTAAGTCGGACCGGTTTAGCGGATTTTAACGGACCGCTTTTGTGAATTATTGGCAGACTTTTCCAATAGATACTACATTATACCGGAAGCTGATTTATATGAAAATCTACTTAAAACATACACAGGTCAAGAATTATATCCTTTACAAGTTTTAATTTTGAAAAACTGAGTCGACTTAAGTGCTTAGTACCATTTTCATAATTATTTTAAAAGGTTTATGTACAAATGCTCGAAGCCCATTTGATACAGCTCTCCTTCCCACATCTGGGAGGACCTCGCCTACCTTGTGAATTACGCACTGAATATAGTGGTAGTGTGAGCGTAAAAATGCCAGTGGATGTGGGTTCAGTTCATTGCACAGATCAAGTCTGGAGCACAGATCCTATTCTGTAACCCAAGCAGTGGCACCTGTCACTCTAAACTGGAATGTAACACGAAAACGTAAGGTTTGTCTACAGTCCCGTAGATACAGTTGCCCTCCCCAGGCCAGATGATAGGGTGGCATCTGGGTGCACTTCGTATTCACAGTATTAGTGACGTTTGTATTTAATACCTCTTTGTCTGGATTGCCTCCCCCAATCCTGTTTGCACTGCAGGTAGCTATGCAAGGAAGTGTGGATGTGCCTTCCCTTAACGCCCCGCACTTCCATGCCTAACCATTTTGTGGTCTGCTCCATACAAACTCAGTAACCAAGCCCTGTCCATTACACCTGAATCCTACTTTTCCCATCGTCATTCCCATTTTCTTGGTCCTGCCTCCACCCTACTAACCCAGTCTCTCAACTGCGGAGTAATCTCTCTGCAGGAACTGTAACGCCATTTGCCTAATTATTCCTAAGTATTCCCTTAAAACTCATTCATTTTGCTATTTCTTCTGCTTGGGTCACTTTCTGGAAGACAACAATAAGGGTTAACTAACTACATCTGCTACGTTAATAGTTTATTGCACAACTCAAACACGAAGGTAAGTGTATGCTTTCCATTTTATTTCAACTACACAATCCTCAAGCAGGCATTTTAAACTACAATTTCAAGGAATTGGCCTAGCCTTTAAGTCACATAACCTTTGGGTAAAAAAAAAAATTAGCATTATCAGTCTCAACTACTCCAGGGAGCTGGGTGTGCTGAGGCACACTGTATCCCAGCACCCTGGGAGTCTGAAGCAGGAAGGTCACAACTTTGAAGCCCAGCCTGGGTCATTTACTAAGACCAGGGGTTGAAGGTGCAGCAGTGTCAAGGAACTGGGTTCAACCCCTAATACTGTAGAACACATCTCAGTGGAGTGCCCATGTTTTTACCCTTCTTCATTAGACTGCTATAAAGATGCAAACCCAAACAGTCCAAATGAATAGTTCTCCTGATTCTAATAGCTCTCCATTCTTATCCACGTCAATTCAATTTTCTACCCGGTGCTTCTTTGTATTTGATCAATAATCCTTTTAAAGTTGTTACAAAAGGTTTGCTTCCACAAGTCAGGGTTCCAGCCCACCCTCCAACTGAAATCCATTATGTGACACCTTCATTATTTCTTTGCTCAGGATACCAGACTGCTAAGTTTCACTTTGGGTCAAAACAAGTTCAAAATTTCAGAAAGAGCTATAAAAACTGTATAAGTTTAAAATTCTCACTGTAAGGGCCTTTGTGTCAAGTTCTCAACTTGGCATATTCTGGTTGTAGCTTGGATGGTTCAGTCCAAGATGACTAAATCTTCCCTTTCCAGCCCCACAGAACAGTTATGGGTACATTCTCCTACGTGCTATTAAAACCCAGAACAATGCCAACAGGCCTTCCGACATGTACTTCAACCACCACCAGCAGTCACTCCCAACAAATGAGGTTTCACTGGTGCTATCTCTTTGATACACTTTAAGGGGAATCAGCAGAACAGCCCATGCCCCTAATATTCTTGGAACCTGTTAGATGGGTTCCCAACATAGAGGTAGAGATGAAGAGATGATAAAGAACCTATACTCAGACAAAAAATGAAAACCATTTGTTAGCATTTTAATGAGCCCTCTGTCCTGTGGCTTCAAGCCACCAGGACACAGGCCCCCCCAACACCCTTAATCTTCTCCTCAGCTCTTCTGCTGAAAAATTTGGCCTTCACGATGACAGGCTGCTTTGGGAGCTTTCCCTTCCCAAGAACTTTGTAGTAGCCCTAGAAGAGTAAAAAAAAAAAAGGACTTAAACATATTATATGTGTGGCAGGTTATCAACTCCTGGTGGGACTGAGGAGAGGCCTGTCAATCCAAACTTTCTAGGACCTAGACCGGCTGGGCACTAACGGCCTTCACCAGTGAATCAAAACCAGTAGATTCTCTGAGAACTCTAGCACACTAGGACAAATGTGGCATCAGGATGTAACTCAGCAAAGTACAGACCTCTCTCTCCTGGTCACTCACCACCCCGTAAGAAAGCACAATCACATTCCCAGCAATGCTTTAAGTCCTGACCACCAATATTGCTTAGAGGGCATTTAATAGGTCAGGACTGAGATTCAAAGCTACCCAAATAACTTCCTAGGGTTTAGGTCTCCTTTAAAGACTACTTCCATATTCATGGGAGATAAATATGACATAAGACCAGAATACTCAAAGTATAAAAAGTTTTTTGAGGAAATCTCTTCAGGTAATGCAGGGCCCCAAATAACATTGGAATTTTATTCTATAAGGACCATGAGCTTTGCCTCAAGACCAGAACCAGTTATAGCTCAAGCCAAGAAATGTAAACTTGTTAGAATCAGGGCAATGACATTAGGAACTGATTACCAGTTGGAAGGACACTAGGTGAAAATGTAGTGAAATAAATGGGAGTAGAAAACTATTCTCCAAAGGTTTTGCTAGAAATACAAACAAACCATTTGATGGATCTGTATACTCTGAATTTTCACTTGAGAGGGAAAATAGGAACAAGACAAGCAGGGGAGTGAGGAATAGTTCCATTTATGTCTAATTCACTTACCGATCGCACTACATCAATGATGGGAGCTACTCCAGTCTTATTTTTGGCAGCATTTACTCGTGTCTGCTCACTGACCAATGTCCACAATTTATCAAGGTTGACAGTTGGGCAGAAGCTCTGATTTCTCTTTAAGTGGTAATGCCTCATACCAACCTTCCCAAAGTAACCTGGGTGACTGGGAAGAGAAAGCAACCATCTTCATAACCTCATTCCAATTAAGAAGCTATGTTTGTAGTCTTTACAGTTATCTCCCTCCACTGCAGTGTAAATTGTTCACTGGTTGTAGAAGTGACCGGTACTTGCAGGAACTCGACACATTTGTTCAGTTACACGAATCTTTAGAAACCACCAAATGCTGTACGGAACCACTGTTAAGTTTCTATGCAAGTCACCTGACAGTATTCTATGTAAAATCTACACATTTTTGTTAAGATGTATAATTGATATATGTAAACAAATCTTAACAGTTGTGTAGGTCAATTCAAAACATGTTACTACCCTGGTGACTGACTGTGCCACGAAGCCCACAGCCAGTGAATAAGGTCAGCAGTTACTCTTCGAGGTCTCTAGCACACTGAGGCAATAGCCAATACCCAAGCGTGACTCTAGCCTCGATGACAGGTTCTCTCAGTTCACATCAAATGTTAACTTGGTAAAAGAAAGCAAAAGGCAAGGTTTTTAAGAAGCTTGTTTCCACAGAAATTCTAGGTTATCCTTGTCTGCCACTACTCCCAGGTTATCCTGTCAGTTAAAGTACAATCCAAAGGGCCGGGGATATAGCTCAGCGGCACAAGCACCTGCCTGGGAAGTGCGAGATCCTGAGTTCGATTCCCGGTAACAAATAAAATAAAAAATAAAAGTACAATCCAAGGAACACTCACTATTTGTCGAAGTTGATCCTGTGGTGATGCATGCCACCAGCATTACCCCGGCCTCCGGGGTGCTTCCGGTGCTTGCCTGCAGGGATATAAAACTACATGGCTAGCATAGCCCTCTCCAGCCCCTCAACAGTACCTTGAGCAAAAGCAGAGTACCTCCCCATGCTTCTGTGCCCTCGCTTATGGCCTACAATACCTCCCCTTTTCAGCATTACCATTCCCTCAAGATTCCAAGTTAAAGCACCTTTTCTGAATTCCACATCACAGCCCTCCTGTCTTCAACTAATACTGCGCTAATAATTTTTATCACCCTGACAAATTCTCTAAATTTGGAGTCCTCGAAGCTCCTCAAAGAGAAAAACAGCTGCCCAATTCAATCCAACTGGATGCAGAAGGTCTTAACTCGAGCTCATTTTTAAGCTACCTACCTCCCGACTAAACACTCGATACAGAGCCCAAAGCAGACCGGGAGAAGCTGGCACTTACCGATGCGGCCATGGCCGTGGCTCACATGGCCCCGAAGCTTCCGGGTCTTCCTTAGTCTGGATGGCTGTGTGGGAAAAATTGCTTAGCGATAGGGCCTAAGAAGGGCAGGGGCCAGTGCCTGCCAGTCAGATGGGCCCTCGGGCCTGCAGACTGACTTATGGCGCGTTTGGCAAGGCTGAGGCTAGCGACTGGCCCGAGGCCGCACGGTCTCATCAGGGCGGCGCGCGGTCTCAAAGACCCGAAAGCCGGGCCGAACACGCGGCCGCAGACTCCGCGCCCCGGGCCCACGCCGACCAGCCTACCCTGTGATCGGCCACATGCAGCCTGGAAGACCTGGCTAAAGTCGAATGTAGGTGGCCGAGACCCAAGGGGAGCAGGGCTCCGGACCACGACCACAAAGAAGCAGAAGCAAGTAAAAGACACCTACCATGTCTGCGGCCGAGACGAAAGAGAGAGGTTCTGCGAAGTCTCGCGAGGTATCGAACACAGGGGCGAGGCCAATGTGCCTCACTTCCGGCCAGGGGCGGGCCTCGGGCGGGGCCTCTTTGGTCTCGCGAGGATCTGGTGTACGCCGCTTGCTGCCCTTTGGTTCTGTGGTTTTCTACTTCACCGCGAAGTTGAGGTGGTCTTTTGCGACGGGTCTTCCGCTAGGCACTGCTTAGCCCCCAGTGTGCGCAAGTGTTGTCCGAAGCTCTTGGTCGCTTCTGCTATGTCTCTGCCACCTCCCGGTCCTGTCGCCCACCGTCCTGAGTGGTCGCTTTTTTCTTTTCTCCTTTGCCCTTGTGCCATCATCGCGGGCGTCCCCTCAAGTTTGAACAGCTGCTGCGCTTCAGGGACCTAGACCCTGTAAATACTTTATAAATGCCATATTCGCATTTTCTCTGGAACCCGGTTGGGACGCACCTGACTCCTCTCTGTCCTGTACCAGAGAGCCCCTGCCCAACCTGCACCCGAACCAGGCGTTTCCTCTGAAACTTCCTGACCCCTTCAGTCGCAGATGCTCACTTTTTCATCTGTGCCACCACGCAATCTAGTACATACCTCATATGATTAAGTTACATTTGCCTTCCCTATTAGACCAAGTTCTTTAAGGGCTCACGGAGTTTTCTGTTTACTACAGGCAATTCTAGTTCCTGGCATGTCGTACCTATTTTAAGAATTGAGTATTTCTTCAGTAGTAGAAAAGGCATCCTTCTGTTTAGTCGGTTCCACCAACCAGTGTTCAAGATCCCATCCCGTCAAATTACTCTCTCTGTGTGTGAGAGTATTTTTCTCTTACTCTTCAGTTAATGTATATTCTAGCTAAATATTCTAAATTCTCCCTGTCTGCTACTCTTGGTCTTTCCTGTACAGTCAGCTCCCCAAAAGAGTGGTCTACAAATCCTGCCCATTTGCTAGCTTTCTGTTCACTGTTAAATTCACTGCAATCTGTCATTAGGTCCCACTACTTCAGGGGTTATTCTTACTAAGGTCATCGGTGAGCCAATTGCCAAGTGGTGATTTTCCATTCTTTACCATTCTTCATACCACCTTGTTCTTTCTGTTGTACTTCTTTGACTTATTTTTCTAAAGGAATTCTTGCCTTCCTCCTACTTCTTTGGATGATTCTCAGTCTTTTCACGTTCTTCTAACTTTGTCCACAATTTAAATGTTGACGTTGCTCAACCTTCTATGCTTGCCTTTTTGGGTGACTTAATTCATATCTCTATTCCTGAGCACCACACCCATATATTCACTTAATTACTGGTTAGAATCCCCGGTGTTCTACAGATCAACACAGTCAAAGAGGTCTATCTTCTCCGCTCACTTCTTTATTCTGTATCTTGATGAGTGGCACCATTGTCCCTCCAGATAATGATATCAGAGAGACCTGAAATTGACCCCGTCTCTTCCTCTAATAAGATTATCATCATCCTTCTGTTACTGTATCTCTCAAATTCAGTTCCTCTTTTTAAGCCCTACTACCACTGTCTTCATTCAGGCCCTCATCCTGTCTTTTCTCTGGAGTTTTCAGACCCTCTTGTGATTACTCTGCCTACATTCTAGCCCTCCTCTAAACTCTATCCTTCACCTCTCCACCAAGTTAGTACTTCCCAAACATGATTTTCATTCTTTTATGTGATCAAAAAGTTCACCAGCTCTCAATTACCAACAGAATACAGCCTACCTACCTTACCTCAGCTTCTTTCCTTACCTTATCTCAGCTTCTTCACTACACAAACTTTCTAATGCAGCCATACTTGGTATAGTACCTCTCTTCTCCATTTTGCCTTTACTTGTGCCATTTCTCATGCCTGGAGTGCCCATCCTCTTTCTGAATACATATCCTCAATCTTCCTCAACTTGTAAGGTCATTTTATATCCTGCTTCTCAGAACTCTCAGTCCAAGTAGTCCCAACATTTTCAGAGAATTTGCAATTTACAAATGCAACTTCCTAAAAGTTCAATATTGGTAGCTTCATTTTATGCATAAAAAGATAGGCACAGAAGAACTGGGTGACTTGCCTGAGGCTGTATAGCAGAAAGGTACAGAGCCCGGCCTAATAGTCCTTTCTCCAGTTCCCCAGCTTTTACCTCCGTGGCCACTCCCTGTCTGACCTCACACACAGCATTATGGTCTTCATTACTCCCCCAGCCTTAATCCTATACTGCCTGAGACAGGCAGAAAGAGAGGTGGGAGGGGGAGGGTCTAAGAAGAGATCATCCTCTATTTGACATCAAAATAGGCCTATAAGTATACAAGGAACAAGCTAAGCTACTCAAAACGACCCTGGGGAAAGTGACCTGTCAATGGAGGTAAGCTAGGCAGTGCCTCGGGAATGTGCTGTAAGTGGGGCCTGGAGCAGGGATCAAGACTGTGAAACGGTGGATGTAGGGTTCTGGGTGCGAGGACTCTGCTTCTGAACAGTTTCCTCTGATTATAGAGGAGCGACATCTTGTCCTTCAGGCCACCTGGTTGAACAGAAGGCCACCCTGAGTGGGACCAGTACTCTGTGTTAGGTTCTGTGTTTGCCTCATATTTTCCTCATTTATGGGTTGATTTCCAGGGTAGGAGCGACCTGGACAGTTTGTCTGGCTGTGGTTTTCTAGCCAGCTCCTCTACTTCGTGAGACAACTATGTGACTTAAACATGTGGCTCCTGTGATGTGTATTCAGTGTGGATCAGTGTCTCTAGGTCAGTCTGCTCTGAGAGAACAGACAGAACCGAGCTTTCTATCTGCAAAGTTGGACAGCTGTCAGATATTAGGCATTAGGTGATCTGTCCCTCCCTACCAGGCACATGGGGCATGACCTTGGACATGACCCCAGAGAGGTGTGCTCTTTGACATCTTTTCTGAAGTAGAGTGTGGCCTTGTGACATCTCAGACACCTGAGATCCCTCAGAGAGTCAGGGTCTCACATTTCCCTGTGAAATGAGCTGAAGGGAATTGATGGCAGGCAGCAGCCTGGTGAGGCAGGTAAATGTGGTGCTGAACTTTTTCTACCTCGGACCCCTCTCCAGCTAACGTCTGGAACGCACTGCCACCCTGAGGTCCTGGTGGTCTCTCCCTTTCTCTCCTCTCTGGGCTTCCGATTTCATCATCAGTCCTTCAAACAGCAACAATAACGTGGTTGCTTCCTGTTTTCTTTCTCTCCAGCTTTAGATTTGGACATGAAGAAGTATTTGTTGCTTTTTTTTTTTTTTTTTTTAAGTAGATACTGTTAATTCAAGATGGGGAGAACCAGAGTTTCTGTTTTGCTTTTTTTTTCTAAGTGAGAATTAGAGAAAAACTCAGAAATCCAAATTTATTTTAGAAAGAATTTTAAAAATTATATATAATAAAAAAGTACAACATTAAAAAATTGTGAAAAAACATAAATATACACACTTCATACCAGGTTGGCTTGATGGTGAACACCTGTAATCCTAAAAGTTGGGAGGCTGAGGCAGGAGGATTGCCACAAGTTCGAGACCAGCTTGGGCTACATAGTGAGTTCAAGACCAACCTGAACTACATAGCAAGACCCTATCTCAAAATACCAAAAAACAAACAAACAAAAAAAACCCAAAAACCAAAACACAAAAAACCATCCTACAATAGTGTTTTCATTTCTGAATATCACTTTTCAGCTCTTGTTTACATGTTTACATGGAGATATAGCTGTATGCAAAGTTGGTGATCATAGTATATTCATCCTTTTGTAGTCTGATGTTCATTTCATTCCATGACATTTTTTCTGTATCACTACACAGAGTTCAGGATTATTTTTAACAGCTGAAGAGTAATTTATCTTCAGCATGTACTGTGATTTATTAAGCCATGCTCTTGTGAGCTTAAAAAATTTTGTTTTGTTTTTAATATATTCTCTGCTGTTAGACACAAGGAACATTTGTGTTTACAGTTTTCGTCTTCCTCTGTTGAATAACTTGTCTAAGATAAATTCCCAGGAGTGAGATTGCTGGATTATAGGGTAAGAACATTTTTATGATTCATTTTATGTTGCTATTTTTTCAAATGGATTGCACCAATTTACACACCAGCAGTGTATACAGTTTCCAATATCATTTCAACTTCCATAGATTCAGGGCTTGCTTTTTTCTGTAGTTTTCGACATGTGGCATTTAGGGAGAAATCCTAATCACTAGTGGTTTTTTCTCTAGCACAAAGTAAAAATAATAGAAATCTGAGGGTTAGGGATTTTTAGGAGGCTTTCTTTCCTATGTTAGATAGTTTCTTTTCTTTTTTCTTTTTTTAATTTATTGTACTATATGGCAGTTGTATTCCTAAAAACTTTGTTGAAAGCTGGGGTGGAAAACCCTGCTATTAAACTCAGAATAGCAAAGTGTGAGGAGGAATTCTAGTCAGTTATTTATTTATTTATTGTAGTATTGTGGATCAAACCTGGAGTGCTCCACCACTGAGTTACATTCCCAATCCTTTATTTTATTTTATGGTTTATTTTGAGACGGGGTCTTTCTAAGTTGCCCAGACAGGACTTGAACTTGTGATCCTTCTGTCTCAGCCTCCTGGGGCGCTGGGATTATAGGTGAACTGTAGTCCCTGAGAGAAGTTCATTCAGTAGCACACAAAAAAGAGGGGCTTAGTTTTAATTTTGTAGGAATAAATTAATGGAAAGTACACAGAAGCTTGGATTCGTTTCCTAGTTCTTTTTTTTACTAGCTGAATTATATTAAACAATGAGCATATTCTCTTTGAATCTCAATTTTCTTGTCTTATGATGAAACAATGACAGTCATTCTTTTGCTCATTCATTTTACAAATACATATTTTGAGTACATGTTATGTTCCGGCACTATATGTAATTGCCAGGCAGTGAGGGGCAGATACAGTGGTGAACCAGAAAGACAAATTCCTGCTCTAGCGTTGTGTCCCTAAAACTGTGTCCAAGACAAGATAGTAAACAAATAAACCAAAAAAGAACTATGTGCTACACAGTCAAACAAAGGGTATTCTCTCATTTTCTAGTCTTTTTCCCTCACTTTTTCTTCCTCAAATGAATACTAAATTTTGTCAATAATTTGTTCTTTTGTAACTAAGCAAATGATCTTTGAAATTCTTACTCCCAACATGAGGCACAGTGATTTGGTCCATCATTCCTTGGCAAAGTTAAAGAAATTCAGTAAATACTTTCGTTCCCTCAGATCCAGATGTGGTAAGATGTTAAAAGGAAGCAGTTTTATGGCAAGGCAGTGTTATAGGCAGGGTTCCCTTGCTTCCATATTTGGTGTTTCACTTAGTGCAGGTTTCTCTGGACTTAAAGCAGAGATCATAAGCTGGATGTTGCTGGTATATGTTTGTTTGATTCATGGTGTTTTCTTATATTTAAATTTTTATTTATTTTTATAGTGCTGCAGATTGAAGCCAGGGCCTTGTACATGGTAGGTGAGCACTGTACCACTTGAGTTATATCCCCAGAACCCCCCTTTCCCTTGAGACAAGATCTAGCTAAGTTGTGCAAAGTGGCCCTGAACTTGTGATCCTCCTGCATCAGCCTCCTCAGTAGCTTGAATTACAGACATGTATCACTGTGCCTAGGTCTTATATTTTTAAATTTAATTATTTGCTGCTATAGTTTGGACTTTAAATGTTCCCCCAAAAGTCCCTGTGGTACCGGCCTGATCCCCAGCTTTTGGGAGGTGATGCAACCTTTTAACACTTTGGATTTTGTGAAAGGTCTGCAGGTCATTAGAGCTGTGCACTGGAGGGGATTGTGGGACCTTGGTCCCTCCCTTGCCCTCTCTTTCCCTCCCTGGCCATGTGGCAAGCAGTTTTGCTCTGCCATGTACTCCCCGCCAATGCCATTTGGTACCCCCACTGGAGACCTAAAAGTGATGGGTCCACCTGGTCATGGGTGGGAACTTCTAAAGCCATGAGCCAAAATAAACTTTCTTCTTTATCAGGTGTTTATTTTAGTAACAGAAAGCTGACTAACATAGTTGTCAACATTTTAAATTCAAATAAAAACCCAGATTACTGGTGTTTTGAAAAATGAAGAAGATCTGGCAGCACTGGACCCAAAATCTTTTTTTTTTTTTTTTTTGATAGCACTAGGGATTGTAATGTGAGGCCTAATTCTAATGCACCAGTTCTCAGAATGTGGTCTGTGGATTTTTTTTTTTTTTTTTTTTTTTTTTTTGTGGGTACCGGGGGGACGACCTCAGGACCTCACGCGCCAACAGGCACCCGTGCCGCTGAGCGATATCACCGGCCCCTTTTTTTTTTTGTATGTGGGTTCCGGGAGTCGAACTCGGGCCTTCGCGCTTGCAAGGCAGGCGCTTAAGCCGCTGAGCCGTCTCACCGGCCCTGGTCTGTGGATTTTGTGGAGGTTCCTGAAACCATTTCAGGGTATCCACAAGATAAAAAAGTTTTCATAATAGTAGCAACATGTTAGTTGATCTTTTCACTGGGTTAACATTTGCACTGATGGGACCAAAGCAGTGGTGTAGAACTGCTGGTGCTCTGGGCATCCAACAGGTATAAGTGATTGTATCATCGCATCCTTTATTACTAGATACTTGCAATTAAAAAAAAAAAAAAGCTATTTTAAGCCCGGTGTGGGTCCAGCTACTCAGGAGGCTGATGCAGGAGAATCACTTGGGCCCAAAAGTTCAAGGCCAGCCAGGGCAACATAGTAGGACCTACAACCCCACCCCCCACTCCCCTGGTACCAGGGGTGGAATTCAGGCCCTTCTTAATGACCTACATCCTCAGCTCTTTTTTATTTTTTTATTTTTTATTTATTTATTTTTTTCTGTGGGTACCAGGGGTCAACCTCAGGACCCTGTGCGCCAAGAGGCACCCGTGCTGCTGAGCGATTATCACCGGCCCTTTTTTCATATGTGGGTTCTGGGAGTCGAACTCGGGCCCTCGCGCTTGCCAGGCAGGCGCTTACGCCGCTGAGCCATCTCACCGGCCCCTCTTTTTTATTTTTATGACAGGATCTCACTATATTACCCAGGCTGGGTTTAAATTTGTGACCCTCCTGCCTCAGCCTTAAAGAGTGCTGGGATTACAGGCACTACCACTCCCAGCTCTGACGCTTTAAAAACAAAAACAAAACAGAACAGAAGAACGACAACAACAACAAAACCAGTTTAACTAGAGAATGTCCATGATGAAGTAAAATTTTTTAAAAAATATCAATACTTGAATATACTTCTTTAAATATTCTGTTTGAAGAAATTCAAAGTGTGCAGTTCTTATACTATATATCTAAATGAGAAACTGCTCTCGTGCTGTTGACATATATTTTCTCAAAACTAAATAGTATTTGTTGCCAATGCTAAAATTTAAGAATTCTGGTATGTTTTTGTTGCTTCCATGAGTTTGACAGCTTCCCAAAACTTAAAGAATTTTCTGATGAAATTAGAAGTAATATTAAAGTGTAATGTGTCAATATTTGGAATATCATTGAATCAATTTTTTTCCCCAAATGACCAACGCTTGGTGTTATAAAATTATGCCTGGTTAAAAGAACAGGTAGGGCTGGTGAGATAGCTCAGCGGCATAAGTGCTTGCCTGGCAAGCACGAGGTCCTGAGTTCGACTTCTGGTACCCACACACACACAAAAAAGAACAGGTAAAAGTGCTGGTTTTCAACTCCAGTCCAGTTCAAAGTGCAAGACAGATCAGAGATTTTTTTAAAGATTGAACCCAGGGCTTTTGCACTGAGCTACTTCATACATACATACATGCATACATACATATATATATACATTTTATTTTGAGATGGGGTTTTGCTAAATTGCCCAGGCTGGGCTGGAACTTGTGATCCTCCTGCCTCAGCCTCCCAGACTGCTGGGATTACAGGGATGCTCTACCACACCTAGTTTAGATCACAGAATTTAATGTAGCAGTGAGAAAAGTTCATTGATGCTGTTTCAGTTTCCATTTAAGAAACTACTCTTTGTGAATTTCTGTATAGTATCAAGGATACCCACAATTATTTAATAAGTTTATTACAATACTCCTATTTTTTTTCAAATGTATATCTGTACAGAGCTGGATTTTCTTCCTATGCTGTAAACAAAACAACATATAACAGATTGGCTGTAGAAAGAAGTATGAGAATTCAGCTATCTTCTATTAAGCCAGATATTCTTTTTTTTTTTTTTTTTTAATATATGGGTACTGGGAGTCGAACTCAGGACCTTGTGCTTGCCAGGCAGGCGCTTATGCCGCTGAGCTATATCACCAGCCCGAAGCCAGATATTAAAGAGATTTACGAATATGAAAACTTAACATCATTCTTCTCACTAAATTTAGTGGGCTCTTTAATGGTCTGGGTTCCCAAAGACTTTGAACTGAAGTTAATTTTTGTCCTCAAATTTGCATATTACAGACCCCCAGGTTGAATTAAGTGATTTTTATTTTAAGTAAATACAAATGTAAACATAGATACAACTTCCTTTTGGGGTTAGCTCTTATATAATTATAAAACCAAATATAGTTTGCAATTATAAAGAAAAACCACAGAACCCAAACAAACGCATTAACTATTAATTTCCTGTGAAGATGACATTTTGTTAGACTAAATTGCCACTGCGACTTAAGTGTGGTGCTCACTGCTGTGGCTCACTCCGCAAACACAGACCACAATGACGATGGCTCAATTTCCCTACTTCCGCTATTGCAACTTCCACAACAGATTTATTGCTGTGTGCCACAGTGTGAGTTCGACTTCGGGGGCAAGACTCCATCATTCGTGTACTGTCCGCCTGTCTGTCTTCTCACTTATCTAAGTAAACTGTGTGGTCTGAGCTAGATTCTAAATGCGACACTCTCCCTCAAATCTTTTTGTGGTAGATGTGTCGATGATCCAGAATTTTTAAACCTCGATAAACTATCTCATCAGAATGAAACAATAATTTTAAAAAATCATTGGAAAAAACACCTGAAAAATCTATGTGTGTGTGGGCCTCAGCTTGAGAGCACGTCGGTAGTTCAGAGTGTGGAGTCTGAAATCAGGCTGACCTGGATTTGAATTTGAACTGTGCCGCTTGCTGTGGGTCTGTGCATCCCCTCTCCCGGCTCAATTTCTTCAGCCTGTTCCAAATGAATGGTTTTATTTAATTTGTAGAAGTGCCATAATCCTTATTTTTAAGGTTGGTTGTGAGTATTGAAATATGCATATGGCACTTGGCCTAAACTTTGCACCTAATACCTTTCTTACCCTTTTCTGAAGTCAAAACTTGGATCAAGCTTGTCTACCAATGAGGAAATCCGGGACTCTTTTGTGGGTGAACAAACCTTGTCAGAAACATAAACCTGGCAGACACCTGCAGGTTTTGTATTCCATGGCAGAGGGCTGGATTCTCCTTCTGGGCCCAAAGGCAGGGTATAAACCTCCAGCTCCAGGGAGGGGCATGAGCTGTACTTCTGAGGCCTTGTTCTCCGAGGCTTCTCTGACCTGTCCAGGAACTCCCCCTCGCAAAAGAAATGTCACTCTGTTCTGTGCTTTGCTTACAGGGAATAGAGCTTGCTCGGTCTACCCACTGCTTCACGCCTGAGGATGTCAATGGAAAAGCCCCTGTCCTGGGTACGGGCACAGGAATGGGCATGGGCTTTAGGAGACAGCCACTAGTGGACCAGAAACACTTCTCTAAGAATGTGAAGATGAAAGCTCTGGCACCGACCTGCTCCTTGTGTGGGCAAGACCTGCAAGAGACTGGCTCTCGGCTTTTACCCTGCCAGCATTTGCTCTGTAAGGCCTGCTTCCAGGGCTTGATGCAGGATCTGGGCCATGTTCCCAGGGCTCACAGAACCGTCCCAGATGGTAAGTACAAAAGCACTACAAGTTCATCTACTTCTAGAGAGTAGGTATCTTCCGGTTTTATAGGAACTGAGTTTCAGGTGTAGAAAGAATCAGAATTTAAAGGCCCAAGGGACACTCATTGCTGAAAGCAACTCTTTGGGGAATCTGTGAGACAAAGCAAATCCTCTCGATGCCTAATATATCTGTTTTGTAAGCTGGGGACTTATCATCTCTGGGATTTCCTTAAATTGGTGGCAGACTGAGAAGTCTGTGAAGATTTTGATTCAAGGTTTGGCCAAATCCCCAGATAGAAAGGATGTTTTCTGGCTCACTAAACCTTCAAGGCAGAGGGCAAACAGCTGGCTTCCTGGTGTTGGTCAGGGACAGATTTGAACTGAATCACACAGACTAGTGAACCATTTACTATGTAAGCTGCTGCTCAGCAGCGGGGGAGCCTGTGTCTTACTCCTGAATCTCAGGTTTCCTAGGAAACAGTCCCCTGTGAGCTATGAAGCCCTTAGAGACAGGAAGTGTAGCCCTCATTTTGGTATTCTAGTGTAGGGCATGTAACTGAGGTACCGTGAGTATCTGTTGATTGACACTGTACAGTGGGAAAGTCAAATATAGTAAGTGACAACACTAGGGACATCATCTCCAATCTTTTCTTTTTGTTTTAGTCTCTGCAGTATTTCTAAAGTGATTTATAGCATAAATCTAGGCTTTCTTGGAGGCATTGCTGTTAAGAGTGAGTTTTAGTTCTGGATTTTGAGTCCTTTGAACTGTGGGCAAGCAACCTACCCTGTCTGAGGCTCTTGAGAGTTTGGAGCACAGAAAAGATATGGTCTACTTTGATTTTTTTAAGCTAATATATGATTTTTTAACTTAAAACTTAGACTTCATTCTTCATTACATTTTTAATTTTGATTTGCAAATGTTATTAGTCTACTTATAAATGCGGTAAATTTTAACAATGACTTTTAAAGGGTCTATGATTAATATTTAAACTTATTTACCAACTTTTGTTAATATTTGCTTTTATAAATTAAGTGTATTTTATGTTTCTTTTTAAGACTTCAGGGCTGGTGAGATGGCTCAGTGGCATAAGTGCCTGCCTGGCAAGTGGAAGGTCTTGAGTTCGACTCCCGGAACCCACATAAAGGAAAAAAAAAGGGGCCGGTGATATTGCTCAACGGCACAAGCGCTTGGCCAGCAAGTGCGAGGTCCTGAGGTTGACTCCCCGTACCCACATAAAAAAAAAAAGACTTCAATTATCTGGAAAAATAGGTGTTGCTAATTACTTAAAGATTCTTGGAAATACAGTACATCTGTAATATAGTGAACCTTAAACATATATTAATCATCTAGCACTGTTGGGTTAATATCTAGCATGTATGTAAAGAGCCCCTACAACTCAACAGTAAGAAAATAAACAACTTGATTAAAAATGGACAAAGGACTTAGACATTTCTCCAAAAAAGAAAACAAAAGGTCAAATAAGCACACACAAAAAATGTTCAACATCATTAATTATGAGCAAAATGGAAACTAAAACCACAATAAGATACCACCTCACACCCATTAGGATGATTATTAAGCAAGCAAGCAAACATAGAACCTTTTAAAAATAACACGTATTGACAAAAACATACAGAAATCATCGTCCTTGTACCCTGTTGGAGGGAATATAAATTAGCGTAACCTCTGTAAAACAACATGATGGGCCCTAGAAAAATTAAAAACACAATTGTGGTATGATCCAGCAATTCCACCTCTAGGTATATGTACTAAAAAGACTTTTTTTTTTTTTTTTTTTTTTTTTGGTGACAGCGTCTTGCCATGAGGTTCAGGCTGGCCTTGAACTCACTTTGTAGCCTAAGCTGGCTTCTAACTCACAGCCACCCTCCTGCCTCAGCTTCCCAAGTGCTGGGATTACAGACATGTGCCACCTCACCTGTCTCTGAAAAGAATTTAAAGTAGGACCTTAAAAGAGCTATTTGTACACTTGAGTTCATAGCATTGTTATTTGAAATAGCAAATAACAAGGTGGAAGCAACCCGTGTCCATCAACAGATGGAATATATAAACAAAATGTATATCCTTATAATGGAAAATTATTCAGCCTTAAGAAGGAAGGAAATTCTGAGCTGGGCATGGTGATGCACTCTGTAATCATTACTGTTTGGGAGGTTGAGGCTGGAGTATTGCAAGTTTGAGGCCAGGCAGGGTAACTTAGACTCAAAACAAAACAAAACAAAAGGGCTGGGAATGTAACCCAGTGATAGAGCGCCCCTGGGTTCAATCTCCAGTACTATAAAAAAAGAGGAAGGAAGGAAATTCTGACACATGCTGCAACATGAATGAACCTCGAAGATACTATGCTAAATGAAATAAGCCAGTAAAAGGAACAAACACTGTGCGATTCCAATTATATGAGGTACCTAGAGTAGTCAAATTCATAGGATCAGAAAGTAGAATGGTGGCTGCCAAGGGCTGGAAAAATGAGGAATGTTGTTTAGTGGGTGTAGAGTTTCAGTTTTGGCTGCGCGCACGCGTGTGTGTGTGTCTCTGTGTGTGTGTCTGTGTGTGTGTTTTACTGGGGATGAACCCAGAGGTACTCTACCACTGAGCTACATACCCAGCCCTTTTTATTTTGAGACAAAGTCTGGTTCTTTAGAAAGAGTTTTTACTGCTGCCACTTTATTCAGTAGAGTAGGCGCATGGATTTTCTAGAAGGTTTGTCCTCTTCTGCCAGTCTGAGGTTTTAAAAAGTAAAATATGGGAACAGATAGAGGAATGGTAGGGAAACTGGATCGAAGTTAAGGAAGAAATAGATTCTTATCACCAATACCTCCAGCCATATGGGGCCACACTGCATGGGGATGAATCCATTCTCATAAGTCTATTTCTCCTGATTGCTAGGCAGGGCCACATAATCGCTGTGTTGAGTGGAAGAGAGGCTTTGCCTGGTTGCACAGTCTGTCCAGCTGGCTTTCAACCCCAGTCTTTCTGTGGAGCCTTCTCAGGCCTGTGTTCCTGCGCTGGGGCTTGGAATTGAGAGGGTGCTGGTGGGGGGCATCTGCTTATCCAACTGGACAGTGCTTCCATTTCTATAACCATATAGCCTAACAAAACATGATACAGGATAGGGACATAAGTGAATATTTATTGACTACATCATTGAATCTACAAAGATCTCCTATAGCTTTTGCCTAGAAGAAAGCCTTTTTAAATTGAAAAATTTTTATTAGTGTATGTTAGTTATATAGCGTAGTGGGTTTTGTTTTAACATATTCATACACACATATCTCCCTCTCCTATTAACGAACCTCTACTACTTTCCTGTCCCCTCCCATGATTCCTTTCCATTCTTTAATTTGGAGATTCAAAACACAGTTATAAGGAGCTACTGATTGGCAGACATTGTGCTAGGGACCTGGCCTGTAGTATTTTTTCTAAACTTCACAACAACCCTACAAGGTAGGTATTCTTATTCCTATTTTATAGATGATAAATCTGGGGACTGGGACATTTATGGCTTATGGTCTAATAACTACCAAGTGTTAGGTCAGGTGAAACTCAGGTTTACCTGTCTCCAAAGCTTGTCGTCTACATGGTAGCACTTTGCTCAGGGCAAAAGTTCTCCATCATAAGTTGAGGAACAACTGTATTTCCTTTTCAGGCTAGAGGAAAATTATCCCAGGTCAAATTCTCCTGGAAAGTTGGCCATTGAGTACCAAAGTGATACTTTAAATAAAAGTAGCAAGATCTGAAGGGACTAGCATCCCCGTAACTGACATTTACCATGTGCTGCCTCTGTGTTCAAGAGCCTCAGGATTCCTATAGTTTTATTTGTTGTTTTACAAAACAGGTAGGGAGAAACAATTGGATTCGTATTTCCTTCTCCATACGAGTAAAAGGAACATTACTTTTTTTTCTTTCATCAAAGCAACCAAATGTCAAGTTATGGCTGAGAAATTTTGATTTTCGTATCCAAATTCCAGAATCTACCTGTTTAGAATCTTACTTTTTCCATTTTCAAAGTGAGTGAGGGTGCAGGCAAGATGTGAGAACCCTCATCTGGAAGCCACAGCTCTGGAGCTGTCAGGTCTCTAGCACTATTTGACTGGGCAATCACAGGCCCTCTGACTTTTGAGGTTGGGCTTGAAGAGCTCTAAGAATGCTAAATAACCACTGCAGCCCCATTGTTCCTGAAGCTACGTAAGGGTGACAGCATTTTCCTTGTACACTGCTAATGCTGAAAGGGGGGAGCAATTGCTGTCCCTTGGTGGGCAGGCCTTGGGGGCTTTGGGAAGATCCAAAGAAAGGGAACTGATGCAAGATGTTACAACCTCAGAATCAGAGAGGGAAATGACTCTTGTCTTAATGAGCAGCTCAGCTGGAGGGGCTCTAATGGCCTTGGGTGAGAACAGGAGGCAAGGGAAGAGGCTCAGCTTCAGGCGCCTGGGAGGCAGGTGACTGCTGTTTGCTTACTCAGGATGCTGAACAGCTTGTCTGACCTTGTGGGGTCTGTTGCAGGCTGTGACCCAAGTCTCCCAGGTGGATGGTAGGGTGCTGAGCTGGACTGAGCTGGGTTCAGGGCTGGTGCAGAAGCTGGAGCTCTGGATCCCTATCAGCGGGGTAGCTTTTTAGTTCGTGAACAGTTTCCTTACCTTAATTGGTTCTCTAGGGCCCTGGGCGTAGTGCTGGCACCTCTGAACAGTACTGTTACTGGGAGAGCAATTCCCCTGGTAATGGGAAAGAGGCAGGCTGAGTTGGGTGTGTGTGTGTGTGTGCTTGCTGCTGCCAGTACTATCTGGAAAGCTATGGCTAGAGCAGATTAGCTGAGGGAGGGAATTCAAGATGGCTGTGATGGATGGATAGGGTCTTACATGGGCTTCTTGTCACTGGAACTCTCCCATCAAGGGGGCCAGTCTCATGAGTGCTGTAGAGATCAGAGAGTGGGAAAAGCTTTTAAGTTCATCTCCAACTGCTCACTGTGTAGATGGGACATCAGGAGTCCAGAAAGGGCTAGGATCCTGTTGAAGGTTACATAGTTGGTCACTTGCAGAGCCAGGGAGAACAATCCACCTCCCCTAATGACAGTCCAGGACTTTCAGGCTGTAGAAAATGCCCACCTAGAATAGGTTTCTGCCCTTAGTTCCCCCATCGTCCCTCTTCCCAGGCTCAGTTGGAAATGGGGTCAGTAGCTTTGCATGGAATGTTTCAGTACAGCAGCTTTTGGATGGATTCTTTGAGATTTGGAGTGAAAAAAGATATAGGTGCTTTCTATATCACTGGTATAGACTCTTCCTACCTATACCTGCTGCATTCCACTGTGGTATTTTCTTTGCATAGAAAGCTTGTGTCAGCTAGGTGCTATGGCACACACCTGTAATCCCAGCACTTTGGGAGGCTGAGGTAGGAGTATCACAATTTGAGCCTAGTCTGGGCAATTTAGAAAAAACTAAAACCCCGTCTCAAAATTAAAAAAAAAAATGTGTTGCTGATGTAGCTCATTATGAAGGCCCTTGGTTCAATCCCCAATACTATTTTTTAAAAAAGCCCCATGTCACAGCCAGGTGGTTCCTGGAAGCATGGAGTTTGAAGGAGACAGATGAATATACATTCATCTCCAGCCCCAGCCAGTCACTTGGCTTTCCTGATCAGACTCTGACTCTTGGCTCAGATCTGCTGCTGGCCTGGCCCTCTAGACCCTGGACACTCCTTGGTAGACTTCAGTTTATTTTCTATTCTTTCCCTGGTGATATTTTTCCTAACCTCAACTTACCTATCGCCACTGTGGGTTATTTTCCCAAATCCTCTTTGTTCAATACTGATCACTCCCTCTGACTCTGGGCTTACACTTTTAGCTACCTAAAGGCTCCCAATTGCTTGCAGTTCAAAATAGAAACTTAGCATGGCCTTCAAGGCTCTTCCCAATCAAGCCCCAAACGAACTCGGTAGCTTCATTTCCTACAATTCCTGTACGTGTTCTAACCTTACCAATATTCCTCCAAAGAAGTCCCACATTTTGACATTTATCATCCTCTTTATGATGTTCCCTTTCCCTGTTACTAATACCTACCCAGGTTGAAGGTCCAGCTCAAATGTGAACCAGTTATCAGAAGAAGAACTTACAGGAGTTGAGAGTGGGCTTGGGAGCAAGCGGCACCCTCAGAATTGAATCCCAAGGGCATCTATCCCAAAGGCCAGAATAATTTAAAGAGCTGTAGCTTTAGGCCAGGGGTGGGTCAACTTTTTATATAAAGGGCTAAACAGTAAATATTTTGTTTTTGCTGGTCATAAAGGCTCTTTCACAATTCCTCAATTCTGCCATTGTAGCACAAAAGCAACCATAGACAATAAGGAAATTAACAGGTGTGACTGTGTCCCAATGAACTGAGTTCCATAACCATGTTCTTTATTGGCAGAAACAGGCAGACTACAGTTTTGGACCCCTACTTTAGGCACTGGGGAAACTGAGTGGGTTTGAGTCTGTGGATGGTAGTAGTAGCTGTGCAGAGCCAGGCAGGGCTAGAAAAATATGGGAGGGAATTCCAGGGAAGGAATAGTGTTAGGACGAGACACTTGGAGGACAGGGGAAATATTGGGAGTTAATTTTGGCTGAAATATGGGATGTTTGAAGGAGAGAAATGGAAACTGTGTTCAGAAAGGAAATTATCAGGGCCGGTGAGATGGCTCAGCGGCATAAGCGCCTGCCTGGCAAGTGCGATGTCCTGAGTTCGACTCCCGGAACCCACATACGAAAAAAGGGCCGGTGATATCGCTCAGCGGCATGGGCGCCTGCTGGCATGTGAGGTCCTGAGTTCGACCCCCGGTATCCACACACACAAAAAAAGAAATTATCAGAAGCATCCTAACAAATTTAAGCTATTCTGTGGACACTGGGAGCTACCGAAGCTTCTTTTGATCAGTGAGATATGACCAAATCTGTATTTCCAAAAGTATTATGGCTCAGTGAGAAGGATGATTGGAAGAGATAGGGCTGGCAACAAGCAGCCAGGAGGCCACCACAGTTGCTATGGAGTTGCATAGTTGCTCCTTGCTAGGAGGCCACCATAGTTGTCCAGGCCATTGGTTTAAGATTGCTAGTCCTTGAACCAGTGCTGGCCTGGATGCCTGAGAATTTTTTGGGAATCTTGCTAGAAATATACATTTCTAGTCCCACACCAAAGACATTTTGATTTGCTAGGTTCAGGAATTCTAAAAAGCTCTCCAGACTTGGAAATTATCGATCCAGGCAACTCAGGATGAATCCTGATCTTAGGAGGGTATGGATACCAGAGAAAATAGGACATAGGTATGATGGAATTTGACAACTGCCCTCTTTCTCTTCCGGTTATACCTGTCTCTGTTCATGGCAACCCATCCAGTTGACTTCTTTTCCATAACACATCACCAATATCTGTAACATCCTACTTTAGTTATGTCCTATTGGTTCTCTTTGAAACAACAACTCTGTCTGTTTATCTACTTCTGCCCTTATTCAGGATCCCATTAATGCTCAACTGGACAAGCCTCCTTACTGACCTCCCTGTCTTCACTCCTTCAAGATAATCATGAAGCTCAGCTCGGGCATGCTCCAGAAACTTTCTGGTCTGCCTTTTCCTTAGGAAAAAAGGTCAGGCTCCTTAGCTTAGCATTCAGGGCCCTTCCCGAGTTCACTCGGCTGCCAGTCTTTCCAAGTTCCTTCCCTGCCACACCCCTTCATCTGATTGCACTGTACTCTTGTAATTATCCTATACTTGTAGTCTTCATGCCCCATCCTCGTGCCTTTCCTCCAACTCAGCCCTGTTTTCCTTCCCTTTTCCCTCCCGGCTTGTGTGGGACTGTATCTCCCAAGTGGGTAGAGTTAGCTGTCAAGGGACATCTCCCAGGACCTTTGTGCCTTATAAATATGTGTCTTCTCCATCTGAAGTCCTAATCCTCTGCTTGTGACGGACAGTTGGTCACTATGGCAACTGCCTGTGACGTCACAGGATAAGGACTTCAGGTGAAGTGGCAGGAGCAGGTGAGTGTGTAGGAGACAGATTTTAATGTCTGTCGAAGCCCCTCTTCCCCACACCTTCCTTCAGTGCTGGGGGCGTGGAGGGATCTCTTGGGCTCCTGCTGTTTTTTAAAATGATGCAGTGCTCATGTGTGCCTGGCATCTGCGTGCTGCAGCAGTGTGGGGCTGACAGAGTGTGTCAACTTGAGCTCTGGCTGTGCAGGCACCGCTGCTGCGTGAGCCTGTTATTCCATTCTGGATTGCTATTTTGATACCCAGATTGCATCATTCTTCCTACGTATAAACAGGGGGTCCCCAGGGCCCTGCAGCTACTCACTTCTCCACCAACACTGTTGTTGTGATGATCTCTATTTAAATGAGCTGCCGGATTGGGGCAGGTTCCAGCCACACAGGAGCACTGTCATTTTGGGGAACATGGAGGGCTGAAGGATTTTTGGATGGAATCCTAAAAGGCTGAGAGTGATGGCCTCCCGAGCTGTGCAGAGAGCGACAGAGCTAGTTCCTGAAAGTTGAAAATCTCGTTTTCTTCCTTCTGAGCTTCTATTCCGAGGCACCCAGAGGATTAGGAAGGAGATGCAGCTAGGAAGAGAGTCGCCTCTTTGAGGTCTCCCTCTTGCTGTTCAGTTTGTGAAAATTGCTGCAGAGGCTTCGAGATAAACAGGAACAGGAGGAGTCAACCAAGCTCTTTCTTACAAGAGCATTTCAGGTGAGCTAGAGAAATGCAGCCCTGGCTGAGGACGCATCAAAGCAAGGAGAGGCTCCAGGCTGCTGCCCTTACCCCACCCAGAACCCAGCTCCCCGAGGCTTAGGCCCTGCAGCCCAGCTGGCTGCAGCATGGAGGGTGGGCTCCTGGGCTCCATACCTCTGGGATCAGTGGTGGTCTTACCTGTTGCTCCTCTGATTCACTCCTCTGACTTCTCTCCCAGGGCAGCAGGGCGACAGGTAAGCCTGTTGGCAACCAGGGGCAAAATCAACAGTCACCTTAGGGGTTCTTGGATCACAGTTTGTTTTTCTAGCACAGACTGAGCATTTGAGGAGTGGGTGCAGTGTTTCTCAGAGGTGATGCTGCTGAGTTACAAACTAGAGGAAGGCTGCAGGGGCTTATTTCAGGGCCTTATCTGATGTTCAGCGTCTTGGGGCTGCCTGGGGTGGGAGGGCATGAATGGCTAGTGAGGACAGCTAGCCTGCCAGAGCATCCAACCAGGGTTTTTTTTTTTTTTTTTCCTTTTTGCTTTGTGGCTGGCAGAGGTATAGCAAGATAGTGTCTTATCTGTGGCTATAGAAGTAATCAAGTGCTGCTCAGTGATTCAAGGTACCACCTATGTTTTGCAAGGTCTGTGTGGTTTTCAGATAAGTCCCTGCCTCTCTCAGGGTCTCCATGTCTCTCTCTGTGTGGTAGGGAATTGTCTGTCCAGCTCTGGTTCTATATGTGGACACTAGCAGAGGAGAATTGGGCTGTTCTAGTGGATCTCATTGCTCTGTCAAGGTAGATCTTGGACCCAAACTGAAGTTTCAGGGAGCCCTGGATGAGAGCTGAGGAATGAAATCTCCCCCACCCTACTCTCATACAGCTGCTTAGTTCTGGGCTCAGGTTTCTGCACCTGGTGTGCACACCTGGTAGCCTTAGGTGACCCCTATGCCAGCTTTCTGTGTCCTCTTTGGGATTTCTTTCCTTCTTTAGTTCTTGATGCCCTTCAAAGCCCAGGTTGCCTGTGTTTTGCCATTCATCTCTGAAAGGTAGACTACCTGGTCTAGGTCCCCCTTTCTTGCTGCCTGATTAGGTCCTGGGCCTAGCACACACTGGGGCCCAGCAGCAATTGTTGTAACAGCAAACCTCAGGCCACACTCTAAGCCTGGATACTTTAACTGAGCTATGAATTAGGGGAGGTAAACTCAGCGTCCTTCAACTCAGCGTCAATCCCTGCAGTACCTGGGTTTCAGGACAGCCTTCTGTCTGTTGGGAATCTGCCCCTTTCTCTGCAAGAGGTGAAATCCATCATAGCTACATTCAGAGTTTTTCTGAACTTTCTGCCTTTCTCATCTTCATGATATAGAGGATGGAACTATCAGAAGTTTGAGGTGCTGGTTCTCAAACTTGGTTGTACTGTACGTTGTAGTCACCTGGGGAATTAAAAAAAATACTGATGTCTGGACTCTACCTCCTGAAACTCAATTTGTATGGGATATAGACCAGCCATCAGGAATTTTGTTTTTGTGCTGCTGAGAATGGAATTTGGGATCTTGTGCATACTTGGTAATCACTCTCCACTTTACCACTGAACTACATCTCCAGCCCAACATCAGGATATTTACAAGACCCCATGATTCAGATTTGTAGCAAATTTTGAGAACCACTGCTTTATAGAATGAAATGACCTCTAGAATTGTTTTCTCTAGGCAGAAAAACTACATTTCACTTACCTTTTCTCAAAGATCATATTCCTTTTTTATTTTTATTTTTGGTACCGGGAATCAAACTCAGGACCTTGTGCTTGCCAGGCAGGTGCTTGTGCCACTCAGCTATATCCCCAGCCCAAAGATTGAATTTCTTAAAGCTTTAAGTACAGTGTGGCTGGCTCCCAGCTCCATCTGGATTGCCAGAGCCCAGAGCTGGATCCAGGTCATTATTATAGTCAGATGATTATTATGGAATATTTTATTTGTAATCAAATTATCGAGTTAATTAAAATAAAATTATCTTGTTTGTTTACAACTGAATTATAAGTATAGCACAGTGGAAAGGCATGGCTTTTCGAGGCATGTGTTCTAATTACATTTCTGCTCTTGCATGTATGACCTTTGACAGGGAACAATTTCTTGGAACTTTAGTCTCTCCAACTATTAAATGGGGCTAATGCCTATTTCTCAGAGATGGCTTGATGATTAAATGGGATAACACACATATGAGATAGCATGGGTAAAGCATGGTACAGAAAGTGGTAAGCAGATGTAAATTTGTCTCACACCTCCTGGGGACCAGAAGTTTTCACTGTCTTTACAGGTGGGCTGAATGACCTTTGCTTTTAGAGCTGTTCTCCCAGGCTTTCAGGGCCCCAGGAGGACCGTTGGCGCCTATGACTTCCTCATTCTGGGAGCAGAAGCTCTGCCTCCTGTGGGGAAAATCAGGTGGCCCTGGGCTCCTGGCTCCCTATTTCTTAGGACTGAGGTTCCTGTGCATGAACTAAAAACTCAGACCTGTAGATTGAATAATCCAAATAGAAATAAACACTGTATATAAATAATATTTTATGTATGATGTGATTTAAATATTTATTCATAACTAAATTAATAGTAAATATTGTAAGTACATATTTGGTGCAACGATTCTCCATCTTTACTCTCTGCTGCGGAAGTCCAGAGGGATGATCTCTTATATCCACCTCCTCAGCCATCAGCTCATCTGTCCCCTGACTTTCTGACAAGGATGATAGCCAGGTCTGTCCCTGCCCATCTTGGCCAGGGGAATATTTCTAATGCCTGGCTGCAGTAGGGAGAGGAAAAGGGTTGGATAATACAAATTTCCTTGCTATTCCTCTTCCCCTCATTTTTAAGATGTGGAAAGTGAGGTTCAGAGAAACGGGATGATTTACGCAGGGTTACATAGATTGTGGCAACCCTGGGCCTGGAATTCACTTCTCACAGCCTTTCCCAAGTAGCACATCTCTGCTTTTTAAAAAAAAAAAAAAATTATTTCAGACTGGCCTTTTCTCCTCATCCAGAAGACTTCCAGATGGCTTCTTACTACTTGCTGTGGCTCTGAATGCGAGGAACACCCATGGAATACACCAACATGAAAGAAATATAATTATCCAATCTGCTAAAAAAATCAGGCAATATTCTTTAATGCCAATTGTGGATTATTTTTGTATGTAGACCTATGAACAGATAGTTAAAATGCGGTGTGACACTTGTTATATTAGAAAGGTGTGCAAGGTGATGTGGGAAACCTGAAGAGGGACTGATTAACTCATCCTGGGGGAAATCAACCCTGCTTCTCAAAGGCAGAACATTTGAACAGGTTTGAAAGGATCAATAGGAGTTTGTCTGAAAAGGAGGGGAGCATTTCAGAAAGATAGAACAGCACCTTTATAGAGTCATGCCAACGTTTGGTCTGTTCGGGAGATGGCAGAAATTTTTGGCTGGCAAAGACAGATGAAGCTAGAGATGAGACTAGAGGGCCTTAGATGCCAAACTGTGGATTTTGGCTTTAAGGCCAGGAGAGTTAGAGGATGTGTGAGGAGACCTTGTCTGAACTATTCAGTTCTTTCTCCCTTTTCATTCTGTTAAGGGGGATATGTTACTACAATCAATGCTTGGGCATCTGGTACTAGGGAGTTAGAAGTCTTGTGGAAATCACTGTTAAAGTGGCATTTGCCCCCTGGAGGTAGATGAGGAGGGTCTCCCCGGGGTGAGCCAAGTGGGAGGGAGGGACAGTCACTTGATGGCTCTGGTTGATGTCACTTGTGGAGAGCATCCTTCTCTAGCTCTGGCCACTGTTCCTGACTGGCAGGAGAGTCCAGATGATGTTTTGTCATCAAAGTCCATAGCTCTGCAAAGACTGGGGGAATTTTGCTTTTGTGGGGAGGAGGGAGTATTGAACTATTATTTTATATGACTTGTGGATTTTGATTTTGTAATAATTAGCTTTTGCTGCATAATAAGTGACCCTATTAAAACAAATTGATTTAGTTTATGACTCTACAGATTGGCAGTCTACGCTAGGATTCTTTCTGTGGTTCTCCAGGGACTGAGCCCAGGGCCTTCACACTGAGTTACATCCCCATCCCAACCCCAATTTTCTGAGACAAAGTCTTGCTAAATTGCTCAGGCTGGGCTTGAAATTGAAATCCTCTTGCTTCAGCCTCTCAGAGTGCTGGGATTATAGGGATGTGCTACCATGCCTGGCTCTGTCTGGGTGGTTCTCCTGGGCTGGGCTGGGTTTGGCTAATCTTGGCTATACTCCTGTGTTTGTCACTTGGAACCAGCTGGTTTAGGATGCCTCAAGGAGGATGTCTGAGACAACTGAGGCCTCTCACTACATGGTCTCTCATCTTCCAGTAATCTAAACTCCCCAGGGTAGATTTTTCAAAAGGCTGTCTTAGAGTTAGTTCTAAGAGCAAAAACAGAGCCATATAAAACCACTTAGGGCTAGGCTTGGATCTTGTTTATTGTCACTTTTGTTGCATTCTGTTGGCCAAAGCCAGTCATGAGGCTAGCCTAGACACAAGGGTAGAGAGTCCTACAGTTTTAGGGTGGGATTGTGGAGGAATGAATTCAGGGAAGGGAAGAATTTGTAGCCAGCTTTTCAATCTACCACTCAGACTAACTTTCATCATGACAGAGAGTCGGTAATTAAGGTTATTGCCTTACCATGAATGAGATATGAAGAATCTTTTGAATTTAAAGTTAACATTTATGGAGGACTGTGTTTTCTCAAGTATTATCTAATTAAACTCTTACAAGAACACTGATTTTCCCTTTCTGTTTTACATATGATGAAAAAACACAGGGGAGTTAAGTGAGATTAAGTGACTTGCCCAAGGTTATTGGATGGTAAACCTTGCATTTGGATTTAAATTAGTCTGAGTGCATGTCTATGGCAACTGGCTTCGTATCATTTCTGTCTATGTTGATGAGCTGAAGCGCATAAGACTGTGGTGGTTCTGCTGTAGTCACTGCTGTAGTCAGCTTCCTTCCAAGCCATCCTCACCGCTGGAGGTATTGTCCTACTCCAGGGGTTCATCTCCTTGTTCCCATTGGGCTGATTGCTTGTGGTGTGAGTCACTGTAGTCTCCAGGGTGACAGTATCACACCGCTTACACAGTTCAGAAGCTCACTATGCCATGGAATGTGTTGAAAGACTATTGTACTTCTCTAGGGAAAGGGAGTAAGTCAAGCTGTTCACAGGTAATGTACACTCATGTACAGATGGTGCACCCAACATGGACTAGGTGGATGTAGCCCAGCAAAAGACCTCTGAACCTCTGAGCACACTGGTATTGGCTATACCAAGAGAAAAACACCTCCGACATGAGCAGGCAGGGAGGCCTTGTCTTTCTCTGGCTAGAGCCTCCTAGAAGCTCTAGCTTTGAGGCCTCTAAAGCAGTCTTACTACATGGTGACCTTAATGACCGGAGCTGTGCTCTGGGCTAAACTGACTCTCTGGAGCTTGCCAGTGATGGGAGCTGAGCTCTCAGGGATGTAGAGTGAGAAATGGAAGCAGTGGAAAAGCACCTGATTGTCAGAAGTAGAACAGTGTTGGGTATGTGGAAGCGTGGCTTGTGGGGAGGGGAGGAAGGTAGGAGTGCTCAGTGACAGGGATTTTTTTTTTTTTTTTTTAATGTGGGTACCGGGAGTCGACCTCAGGACCTCGCGCTTGCCGGGCAAGCGCTTGTGCTGCTGAGCGATATCACCGGCCCTTTTTTTCCTTTATGTGGGTTCTGGGAGTTGAACTCAGGACTTTGCTCTTGCCGGGCAGGCGCTTACGCCTCTGAGCCATCTCACTGGCCCAGTGACAGGGATTTGAGGAGACCAGATGGTCTGTAGGGCAGGCCTGTGATGGGACAGTCATGTTCAGAGTATCTACATGGTGACTGCAGGCTGTGGCGTCAAACACGGCTCATTTTGGCACAGGTGGATATTGCCGCATATCTTGGTGTTGTTATTAGAAAGCCTCTGTCAAGGCCTTCTGTGTAATCTGCTGTCACCCTGACTCTGTTGTCTTTCTTTTTTTTTTTTTTTGTGGGTACCGGGGGTCGACCTCAGGACCTCGTGCGCCAGCAGGCACCCATGCCGCTGAGCAATATCACTGGCCCTTTTTTCGTATGTGGGTACCGGGAGTCGAACTCAGGACCTCGCGCTTGCCAGGCAGGTGCTTACACTGCTGAGCCATCTCACCGGCCCCTCTGTTGTCTTTCTTTCTCTGCAGAGCTCATCTCCTGTCTTGGGTGTGACCGAGTATATCTTACCAGGGATGTAACTGAACATTTTTTTCTGCAGTGCTTTCCTCCTGAGCAACCCAAAATGGCCAGGGTAAGTCAGGACAAAGAAAGTAAGCAGCTGATCCTTTTCAGAAATTTCTGAGGTCTCTGGTTGAGTCTATCCACCCATCACTCTATCTGACTGACTATTCCTCCATCAGTTTTCATAATCGTCAATTGATCTTTTCACCTAGAAGGGAATAAAAATGTTTGATTTGAGAGTTTCCTATTAAGTGAAAAATATATAGGCTTTTCTTTTAGTGTCTGCTTTTTTTTGTTGTTTTGTTTTTGTTTTGGCTGTACTGGGAGTTGAACACACAGCCCTTGCACTTTGCTATGCCTCCCCCACCCTTTTCGAATTGTTTATTTTTGAGACAAGGTCTTGCTAAGTTGCTAAACTGCCCAGGCTGGACTCAAACTTGCAATCCTCCTGCCTCAGCCTCCAAGAGTGCTAAGATTACAGGCGTGCCTCCTACACCTAGCTAGTGTCTGTTCTTTGAGTGGAAGTTGGACATATCTTAAGGTACATTAAGTATTGTTTAATTTAAACAGATATTTTTCTCCCCCTTATACCTCTTACTCTGCTTTTATTTTCTTTTTTCTCCCTTAAGTCAAAATTCACACACCAGTCTAGATTTAAGAGGCTCATTAATCTTGCCTGTACTTAAGAACTACCACCTTTTTCCTGAGTTTCTAAATTTCACATCACTTACTGAGCAGTATGCTCTCTGATTCTCTCTCCATTAAGGTATCCTTACCCACTACATTTTATTTATTCACTTATTTACTTACATGTTTTTTTTTAAATCTAATTCTTATTGAACATTTATTATGTGCCAGACCCTGTTGGGTAGCAGGGAGATAAATCCATGTATTGTCCTTTTAAGGAATTATTAGTCTAATCAGCAAAACTTTCAGAATCTGTATCAGTTTGGTGGCCTGTATGATTCAGACACAGTTAGGTCACACTTTCCCAGTATGCTCGGCATGATGCTTTACATCAGCTCTGGCAGGATGTTTGCTGACCAAATGAATGAGCACTTAGACTAGGAGAGGATTAGGCACTCTCAGGCAAGCAGACCCCAGGTGTAGAAACAGCTCCTTAAAGTTGGTCTGTACTTTCTCCTCCTTGATTATATATGGTCATCTTTCTGTATGCTCCTACATCTGGGGCTTTTTCCCCTCTGTAGACCTATCAAATATTCTGCCTTTGCTTGTACTTTCCCTCTATAACTATTTTTCCTTTGCCTGCCTGGTGAACCTATTTGTTATTCAATATCCAAATCAAATGTTACCTCCTAATGAAAACTTTCCTGACTGCTCCTAGAGTAAGTTCCTGGAAACCTCCTTTTGCTTCCTTAGCAGTTGCCCTGTCATTTTTCGTCACAGCATTACCCATTTAATGGGTACCACCTGCCCAGGCTGTGCATACCTTAAGGGCAGATCCTCAGCTTCTGCAGGAGACTTCTGTGAACAGCTCCTGCGGTGGCCACTCTCTTTCCATCCCAAAGGGTGCTTTCCCTCACAAGTGCTGCAGGCTGTTTTCCAGGGGACAATGCTCCAGAGTAGTGGAGGAACAGCCAGCCCAGCAGGACCTCTGTCCCTGGAGCTTTCATAGGCAGGCCCAAAAGAGGACATGGTCGGTAACTGCAGACTCTCTGCTTCTAGAACTGCTCAGAGTGCAAGGAGAAGAGGGCAGCACACATCCTCTGCACCTACTGCAACCGATGGTTGTGCAGCTCCTGCACAGAGGAACACCGGCATGGCCCCGCTCCTGGGGGCTCACTCTTTCCCCGCTCCCAGAAGGGATCTCCAGGTACTGCTCCCCCTCCTCAGCTGCTCCCATGCCCTAACACAGTGCTGAATTCTAAATTCCCTGGAGAATAGCTCTCTGTCCTTGTTTCCCAACTGGCGGAGAAGGTAGGGGTGGTTCTGAGCCTTTCCCAAAGGGAGGAAGTCTCCTTCACCGTCACAGGGGTGACTCACTCTAGTCTCTCCCTGTTAGGCCGGGGGTGGGTTGGTGTGGGCGAGATGGTGTGGGGAGCATAATCTGGAATTCTCACGGAAGCTGAGTTTCTTCTGCCTTTCACCTCTGCTTAGAGCAGTCTGCCTTGCTTCTGTTTAGGGACTTGATTAACTTAGTCTGGATCAGACCTTGTCCCCGTGTCCATCCAGCACCATCCATTTTAAATTACAACCTTCTGAAAAGTCTTTTCCTAAGGCCCTAGAATTGTAGGAGGGGCTTCCATTTGTCAGACCCAAAGGAACCAGAGTTCATGATCCACGTGATCTAGCCTGGAGCCTGGCAAGGCTGAGTAGCTGGTTTCAACCCCCTCATAACAGAATCCTGATGAATGGAGAGGGTTAGGTTTTTTTTTTTTTTTTGTGGGTACCGGGGGGTCGACCTCAGGACCTCGCGCACCAACAGGCGCCCGTGCCGCTGAGCGATATCACTGGCCCCTTTTTCGTATGTGGGATCTGGGAGTCGAACTCGGGCCCTCGCGCTTGCAAGGCAGGCGCTTATGCCGCTGAGCCATCTCACCGGCTCGAGGGTTAGGTTAACTTGGAAGGATTTATTATCCGGCAGGAGATCCATGTGCAGCAGTAGCCAGCAGCTTCCTTGGCCTGTGGCAGATGGTGGGGCATGCTAGGGCTTGTAGGTGTGCTGTTTCTGGACAGCTGAGGAAATCCAGCCAGGCCATGCTTGAATTCCTCCCAGTGCCCTTGAAACCTCACTGTCCCAGAGAGAGGCATCTGCTATTTGCAGAACCTCTCCTAGCTCTGTTTCTCTGCCTTGTGCCTTGAGGGCTGCAGGTTGCTCCGTGGAACTTACACAAGAGGTCTACTCAGAGCAGGATGAGCTCACTTTCTCTGTCCTCTCTGGCAGGAGTGAATGGCGGTTCTGGGGACTTTGCCTTGTACTGTCCTCGACATACACAAGAAGTGCTTAAGCTGTTCTGTGAGACCTGTGATGTACTCACATGCCACAGCTGCCTAATGGTGGAACACAAAGAACACAGGTGGGGCTGGTGGGCTGCCTGAAGTGGGCTTGGGGGGAGCTCTGGGTTTCCAAGGAATCGAAGTCCTCTCCCTGCCCAAGCCACCCTTTAGCCTCTGGACTGAAGTTTTTCTTTGCTCTTGTGGGGTTTCTCTGGAAAAGACCCGGTGGACCAACGGCCTGCAGTGCTTTTGACTGTAATTGTGGTCTCTATGGGCACAGCTGAGACAGTACACTGTTGGGGATTCCTGTTTGGCTGGCATGATCAGGATAGGAGTCAGCTCTCCTCAGCCTTTTCTTTGTTTCCTCCCCTAGGTGCAGACATGTTGAAGAAGTTCTACAAAACCAGAGGATGCTTTTAGAAAGTGTGACTACACAGGTGGCACATAAGAAATCCAGTCTACAGACATCTGCAAAGCAAATTGAAGACAGGTAGCACAGGCTAGTCCCTTGCTAATGCTGAGAATGCTCTGTTCCTTCACATCCTGGGTCCCGGTACCAGGCCATCAGATATAGTACCTTATGCAGAGGACATGTAGTTAAGCAGATGTGGACATATGTTCTGGAAGGCATATGTCCTGGCCTTGGGCCATCACTTGGTGACTGAAGCCAAGCCGGTTGAGGATGATCAGAATGAGTCTAGGCCGAAGGATATGTGTTATGAACCAGAAAGAAGTAGGTGCTTGAGAATAAATGTGCACAGTAGGTACTGGGAAAGAGAGAGAGAGTGCAAGCTTCTAAGCTATTGGCTTTTAAGTTTGTTGTCTCTCAGCTCTCATGGGCCCTGAGGGAAGGGCTCACTGGGTTTTGTTTCATTGCATTTATAGGATTTTTGAAGTGAAGCATCAGCACCGGAAGGTGGAAAACCAGATCAAAATGGCAAAGATGGTTCTGATGAATGAGCTCAACAAACAGGCCAATGGACTCATAGAGGAGTTAGAGGTACATGTGGACAGATGGGTCTGATGGAGGAGTTCTGTGTTCCTTCTGGGTCAGAAACCAAGCATATATCTAACAAGTCTCGGAGTCTAGACAGTTGGGGCTAGAATCTGATATGCAGTTTCCATAGCTCTCTTCTGCTGTTTGTATCTTAAAATATCCAGCCTAATCATGACAGTGCAGCTCATTAAGAGCTGGAAAACCAGTTCAGACTTCATCAGTGGAATGGCTCTTAAGTAGCTGCCATCTTTGACTGTGCAGGGGTATGGCCTTGGAAGAAAGAGTCACAAAACAACCCTCCTTTTTGGTAGGCTATGCCCAAGACTTGTTGACATTCATGTATTTTCTCATTCATCATCCATTCTGTATTTGTGCCTTAAAATCTGCAGTTTCTCCCACCTGTCTTCTATCCATCAGCACGCCATGACAGAATTCCATCTTGCTGTTTGCCTCTTAGAAGTTCAGTCTCATCTGATTCCATCAGTGTCCACGCTGATATACATAGGCCACTAGACTTCTCAAGCAAGTCCAAAAACAAGGTCAGAGACTCTGTCTTCTGTCTGTGTACCCAGGGCATTACTAATGAGAGAAAGCGGAAGCTGGAACAGCAGTTACAGAGCATCATGGTTCTCAACCGTCAGTTTGAGCATGTGCAGAATTTCATCAGTTGGGCTGTCTGCAGCAAAACCAGCGTCCCTTTCCTTTTCAGCAAAGAACTGGTAAGAGAACCCTCCAACCCCTCAGCCTGTCCTTGAAGTTTATGTACCTTAGGGGTAGTGAGGAAGTTCCTTTATTTGATGAAAAGAATTGTAAGATAGTAGCTCCATCCATCCTTCAAACTCAATAACTTTGGGTTAGGAGGTGAAAATCATCTTTTACCAAATCTCATAGATCAATGGACCCAGGTGCTGAAATGATCCTTTCCTCTGGGTAACTCAGCCAACCAAGTCTGTAGTTCTTTGTCTTAGGTAATGGATTCAGGTATTATCCTGAACCTGAGCAGATGCAGACATCTCATATGAAGTTACTGGGGTCTAACTGGTGGCTAAGAAGAAAGGAGGAGCTGAAGAAGATTTTGAAGTTTGGGTTTGGGAGGATGGTCATAGCCAGGAGGGCGAGGAGGAGGAAGAATTTTGACAGAAATTGATGAAGTTTATATGTGGATATGTTAAATTTAAGGTTGCTTGTAAGGCATCCAAAAGGAGACATCCAAAAACTGTTTTGATAGATAAGTTTGGAAGTCAGAAGAAAAGTCAAGGTTGGAAGTCAAGATGTGGGAGTCACTGGGATATTGATATATCATTATGGGAATGTGTGTAGAAGAAAAAGAGAGCAAATCTGGAACTCAGGGAATATCATCATTTTCTGCACAGGCAGAGGAAAAGGATGGGTGAAAAAGAATGAGAAGCCACAATCAGAAGTTAGAGGAGAAATAGGAGTGTGGTACACTGAAATTGACAGAGTTTCAAATGTTAAGTGGTCATTGTTGTCCATGCTACACTGATGAACTAGGATGAACAGTGGTGAGAGACCTTGAGACTGGAAGTCAGGAGGTCCCTGTTGATCTTTAAAAGGGAGTCCCAGCAAAGTAGAAGAGTTAGAAGCCAGAATGAGGAGACTGAAGATGTTCTCGCAGTCTGAGGAAGTGAGGAAGTAGAGACAGAAGTGAGAAGAAGGGAAATAAGTAGCTTATGAATGAGACAGTTGGGGGAAACTTTTTTTTTTTTTAAGTTTGGCAACCATCTCCACACATTCATATGGAAGGAGAGGTTGATGAGAGAGTGGAGAGATGAGTGGTGGGGTGAGCATATTGAGAAGGCAGAGAAGATGAGATCGGAATGAACTGGGTGATCTCAAACACAAGGACACTGTCCTCCCTCTGAGATGGGAGGACAGGAAAGGAGTGGTATAATGTAGTTCAGTTTGGAGGTAAGAGGGAGCAAGTTTGGGGCATTTGCTTTCTATGATCTCTTTTTTCTCTGTGAAGTAGAAGGTGGTAATAAGAGCTACGCATTGGGTAGGTAGTATTTAAGTGAAGTGAAGAATTTAAATATCACTGAGGATAGTGGAAGTGGAAGGCAGCAGAAAAGGAAGTGATGAGAAAAAGGGCTGAGGGAGCCTTTCCAGGGCGCTGCTGAGATTAACGATCCCTTCTGTGCTCCCACATAGCACAGCTTTGGATAGTGGATTGACTGAGGTTAGGAATTGGTGATGCAGAGGGAGTTAGGGTACTAGTAATATCACTGAAAATGATGGGAAGCTGAGAAGATCCTGTGGACTGGAGGTGTAGGGCTTGAAGAATTAAGTGATGTTAAAGAGCATGCTCAGAAAGAGAGAGCTTGTTATGATCAGGGAGTAGGTTTCTGGAGTTTAAATTCTCATTATAAAATTGTTCTTGGTGACAAATAGGGCCTGGTGACTGAACTGAAAATAGAGGTGAAGATGACTGACATTTTTAAAAACTCAAGGAGAGATAGCTCAGCGGCATAAGCACCTGTCTGGCAAGCGTGAGGTCCTGAGTTTGACTCCCAGAACCCACATACGAAGAAAGGGCCGGTGATATCGCTCAGCGGCACGGGCGCCTGCTGGCACGCAAGGTCCTGAGTTTGACCCCTGGTACCCACAAAAAAAAAAAAAAAAAAAAAAACCTCAAGGAAATAAGAGGCGAAGATGTTAGCCAGGCATAGAGGTAGATGCCTATAAACCCAGAACTCTGTGAAGCTGAGGCAGGAGGATCATGGTTTGAGCCCAGCCTGGGCAATTTAGTGACTGAGTAAGACCCTGTCTCAAAGGAAAAAAAAAAAAAAAAAAAAAAAAAGAAACTGGATTAATTGAACAGGTATGTGGTGCCTTTACCTCAGAGATAGGAAGACGGCATCTGAATAGAATGGAAGGATATTTTAGATGCTGGCTGGAAAGCAGTAATGGGGAGTGAAGAGAGTATTTTCCACATGCAGGGTTTTAAATGGAGGTGATTATAGAATGACGCCTCTAAGCAGCTGATATCCTGAGCAGAATTACAAATCACTTCAGGCCCAGAAGACATAAGAATGTAGGGATTCCCAAGCCCTGATTAGAGGAAAGGGACCAGCTAGGACGATGGGAAGGTACTAACGTGCAAGTAAATGAGCATATGGGGGATGACCAGAGGCTAAAGAGCTGAGACTTTGAGCCCTTTCACCTATCCACAGAGTCCAGGAGAGGAAGTTGTCATTTAGGGACACGATGCCCAAATAAATGACTTTGGTGCTTTTGTCAGATTGTGTTTCAGATGCAGCGATTGCTGGAGACAAGTTGTAACACAGATCCTGGCTCCCCTTGGAATATTAGATTCACCTGGGAGCCTAACTTCTGGACCAAGCAGCTGGCTTCCCTCGGTGAGCTAGGATCCACTAGGTGGGCTTTGACCTAAATGCAAAGAATAAATATGGGGAATCTGCTTAGATTAGTGGTGGATCAGCATATACCCAAGATAAAGCACTCCCTGAGACCACCAGTGGTCACGGAGTCATTTAGCAAATCTCTTTCTGTGTGAGAGTGGGGAGGATGAGGAGTCTAAATACAATAGTAGCATAGGACTGTGTAACAAGACCAGGTGAAATTTGAGCTTTCCATTCTGCCTGATGTCCCTGTTACCTTGGTTTCACTGCTGGAGAGAGGGCAAGACAGTGGCGCTGCTCTCTAGAATCCTGTATGGGAGGTTAAATATGTCTCTGTGATCGCACAGGATATATGTGTGTGGATACAAGCAGGGCATCTCAGTAGTAGCTTGTGTATGTGTATTACAGATCCTTTGGTGTTGAGATATTAACATGGCCTTTTGCAGTTTTCTTTCCTGCTACACTAATTAGTAATTTGCTGGCATTTAGTCTTTTTTTTTTGACCTTTTTGTCTTTTTTATTTTGTTTTGTTTTGTTCGAGACAGGGTCTCACTATGTAGTTCAGGCTTGCCCTAAACTCACTATGTAGCCCAGGCTGGCCTCAAACTCACGGCAATCCTCCTGGCATTTAGTCTTTTATTATTTTTTTTTCTCTTTACTTTTGTGACACCTCCAGTTATTTTATTATTTTCTTAGGGTGCGTTAAACAATTTATTTAACTGAAATGCCATACACTGACTTCCATTTATTTTAATACATCTTTTCACCATGGTGATTTAGAGGATCTTCAAGCCAATATAAATATTTCACAAATATTTGGCTATTTGGGTATGTACCTGCACAATACCTCACATCTTTCAGCAAGGAAAACACTGAAAAGACCTGACACAATTAACTGAGTACAATAAGAATCGCTCCAAATATTTGTTTCTCTGAGGTAAAGGCACCACATGCCTGTTCACTTAAGAAAACTATCCTTACAACATAGGATGGTTTTTTATTTTTAAGTGAGGCCTAGAACACCTAGCCACTAATTAGGTTCTGAATGGCAGAGCTACATCCCCAGCTTATGCCGTGAATTCATAGGGAACAGGTTCCAGCAACTCAGGCTCCTGCCCATTGGTTCTCACAAAGTGTCTTTCTCTGGGTGGGGCAGGCTGGCCCTTCAGCTGAACCCAGGCACCTTTCTCTTTGGCTGCCTCCTTTTTCCCATCATTTTCCTTGACAAGTTTCAGGAAGCTATCTCGACTCTTTGAGTGTTTAATATGCTCAATATGCACACTAATCCTCTTAGCAAGTATCTTGCCCTTAATTTGTTTGTTTATACCAGTGCCAACAGCATGTTGGGTAACACTGTAGACTCTTCCAGTTTTGCCATGGTAACATTTGTGTGGCATTCCTTTTTTAACAGTACCCATTCCCTTGGTGTCTATAATATCGCCCTTTTTGTAGATTTGCATATATGTGGCCAAAGGAAAAACTCTGTGTTTTCTAAAAGCCTAGAGAACATATATCAGGTTCTCCTCCTCTTTCCCTTTGTGTTTGTCATTTTGGCAAATTATTGGAAGATGGCAGTTCTGGCCGAAAGGCTGTCTTCTCCATTTAAAAACCTATTAACCCAGGGCCTTTGTACTGAGCTATAGCCCCAGCCTTTTAAAAATTTCTAATTCTGAGGCAGAGCCTCACTGAGTCACTAAATTTCTTAGGTTGGGCTTGAAGTTGTAATCTTCCTGCCTCAGCCTCCCAGAGTACTGGGATTACTGGCATTTAGTCTTTAGGCAGAGCCTAGTCAACTTGAGGTTGTGCCTGTGTTGACAGCCTAATGTGCTTGTTAAACTAATGGCCAACTGCCTCCTTCATTTCAGGCTGTTAATCTCAATGAAAGTGTTTGAACATGGCAACGTGATAAATGATGTTAGATTTATTCTCAGCTTCCTTCTTCCCTTTGATTTAATTCAGCAGGCCTTTGATGGGTCCTTGATCTGGGTTAGGCTCCATGCTTTAGGGCCAAAGGTAAATCAAACCACACCCTTTCCCCTTAAGGAGCTCAGTCTTCCCCTGAGGAAGCCTCATCAAAACAATGAGGTGAAGGAGCCATTAGACTGAGAGAGCACTAGATATCATTTCCTCATGCACAAGGGCTGCAGTGACCTCAGAGGGCATTGCTGGTATCTGTTATGGGAGCTTCCTTGACGTCTTCCACCTTTGTTGCTCAGCATACAGTTCCTTTGACTCGTGTCTTTCTCATTTGTCTGGGGGGTGACGCTACCTGTTGCTAGCTTCCAGCATACTTGCTCCCTATCCCAGTGTTGATTCTTTTAGTCAGAGTTTCACTTGGGCTGTTGTGCTGAAAAAGGAGTGGGTGCTACTTGAAGGAGCCCATGGTTTCCCTAGCAGGATAGAAACAGTCAGGGTGATCATCTGGTAAAAGCTAAATTAATTCCTCCAATATCCTCAACCTCTGAAGCAGGTTCGTACAGGTGATGTTACTGCGGCATTCTACAGATCTTGAGATCTGGGGTTGAATTTCCTAATCTCTGTGCCTGGTGCAGGTTCATTGCATGATGTCCTTTGGTTCTAGGAGCAAGAAGTAGCAAGGGAGGTGGGGAAAGCAACTGTTGCTTACCTTTGGAAAAACTCTCTGTTCTAAATTTCCAGGATGCATAACTACAGAAGGTGGACAACTGTCCCAGATAGATACTCCTGCTTATGGAGGCTTACAGGGGCCACCATCCTTTTATCAAAGTCACCAGTCCCCAGTGGCTCAGCAAGAGGCCCTTAGCCACCCCTCACACAAGTTCCAGCCTCCAGCACTGTGCTCCTCGTCTGTGTGCTGCTCCCATTGCTCCCCAGTCTCGCCCTCGCTCAAAGGCCAGGTCCCCCCACCCAGTGTGCACCCAGCCCACAGCTTTAGGCAGCCCTCTGAGATGGTGCCCCAGCATCTGGGGTCCTTGCAATGCTCCGCCCTGCTGCCCAGGGAGAAAGAGGTGACCTGCAGTCCTCACCCACCAAAGCTGCTGCAGCCCTGGCTGGAAACTCAGCCCCCAGTGGAGCAGGAGAGCACATCCCAGCGGCCTGGGCAGCAACTGACTTCCCAGCCCGTGTGCATCGTCCCCCCACAGGACGTTCAGCAAGGAGCCCATGCCCAGCCCACGTTACAGACGCCCTCTATCCAAGTCCAGTTCGGCCACCACCAGAAGCTGAAGCTCAGTCACTTTCAGCAGCAGCCACAGCAGCAGCTGCCCCCTCCGCCACCTCCACCCCCTCAACTCCCACAGCAGCCACCCCCAACTCTACCTCCGTCCCAGCACCTGGCTTCCAGTCAGCATGAGAACCCCCCTGGGCCTGCCTGTTCTCAGAACGTGGACATAATGCACCACAAGTTTGAGCTGGAGGAGATGCAGAAGGACTTGGAGCTTCTCCTTCAGGCCCAGCAGCCCAGCCTGCAGCTGAGTCAGACCAAATCTCCTCAGCATCTTCAGCAAACCATTGTGGGACAGATCAACTACATTGTGAGGCAGCCAGCACCTGTGCAGTCCCAGAGCCAGGAGGATGCCCTGCAGGTGAGCCGCCCCATCCCTGGACTACTCAAGAAATGCAGCCCTCCCAGTCACAGTGTGGCGCAGGAAGCAGCTTCTTCATCTTAGGGTGACCTTGAGCTCAGTTCTCAGATTTCAGAACTACTCTGGACTCAACCTCCACATCAGGAAAGTGGCAGGGAACACAGTGCCTAGTCCCAACACAGCTCTCCAGAGTGACCTGGCTTAGCCTGCTTTTCCTGGATGATCCTGGGGACTTTGTCCACAGATGGGACCTTCTAAGCTGCACTAGACTCCCGCCATTGCTAGGGCAGATATATTCTTATCTTTGTAACCTCCCAAACTCTCTTGCTGGGACCTTATCCCAGGGAAGAGAGAGCTTAAGGAGGCATTTCTATAACACTGCACAGACAAAGTTAAACTTTATTTCATATCTACTAGACTAGACATGTGTTATATATATAATTTATCCAACATTGTTCAATTAGTATTTACTATCAGTATTTTATAGGTGCAGCAGTGGGGGTTACAGAGGGCAAGCAGTTTGCCTAGAGATTGTACAATGTTGAGCAGAGTTAAGACTTGGATCCCAAGCATTTTCTGTAACACTACAGAAGAGGCCTCAACCTCATCTTAGGGGGATGTTGAGTGCCTCTCCTCTATTTTCTCAGCTAAAAGTCAATTGAAGAAGTGTAGTTTGTACCTCTGTGATATTTTTTGTATTCCACATCTTCATTCTTAGCTCCTGTTTTTCTTTTTTCCCTGATCTCCTATTCCATCTTCTTTCTCCCTACCCCTTCTCACTTTTTCCATACTTGTCTCCTGAACATCTATAATCACATATCTTCAAAGAAGTTCTGTAGACTTTTGCCTTGTTAAAAAAATGTAAGGCCTCACATTTATGCTTCAGCACTGACAGCTGCACATGCTACTTCATGTGTTATCTGCTGAAGCTTAGTGCCTTGGAAGGTTTATGTAATAATCCCTGTGATGGCAGAGAAGGCTTTAGGGTCCATAGAGGACCACAAGCTAAATTTAAATCAAAACTGTATTATGGGGCTGCGGGTATAGCTCAGTGGTAGAGTGTTTCCTTAGCATACATGAAGCCCTGGGTTCAAACCCCAGCACTGCAAAAACAAACAAACAAACAAACAAACAAACACAAAGAAACCTGTGTTGTGATTGCTAAAGTGTATGACAAAGTTAGCTTTGGATTCTTGGTTTGGGTTCTGTCATTGTGAGGTAGTTTTACAAAGGGTTTAGATAACAGTCTTTCTCATTTTTGAAAACATTTAAAGCAGTTTACAGTGTGTAGGTAGTTACAGTGGGCAGCATGGGATAGACACTAGCTGGACCTTGGTGCTGCTTCTACTGCTATTCTCTGCAGTAAAACCACCCAAGTTCTTATTTACTTTTCTAGGTTACAGATGAGCCTCCAGCATCAGAGGGCCCAAAGCCAGCTCTCCCTCCTGACAAGAATACTGTAGCTGCCTTGCCCCAGACCTCTGGGGAAGAAACTCCTCACAGCATCCCTCCAGTGGACAGCACCATCCAGCACTCCTCGCCGAATGTGGTGAGAAAGGTACTAACGGAGCCTGCTTTCCCTGACATGGGACCCACTGTCAGCCGAGACCCCGGGCACCCAGATGAGGATGAGGGGGTGGGGGGAGGAGTGTCTCTGTTTCATCATGGGATGCCGAACAGCCCTGACTCATGCCTTCTGTTCTAATGAGTCAGCAGCATAGGTCCTTCTCCACCTCCATTTCCATTCCCACACATATACTTCAGATGGGGACTACTGGGCTTCATTTGGAGTGGAAGGGAAAGGGGAAAGAGCCAATTTATTAAATACTCTGCCTTTGGAACTGTGTACAGTGCTTTGTGAGCATTATCTCACTTAACCCTCCCTTCTAACAGTTGTGTGAGGTGGCCATTGAAAGCTAAAGTTCAGGGCTCTACAACTAGTAGAAGAGAGAGCTGAAGTTTTTTCCTTTTGGCAGTGAAAATGGGGAAAATATTTTACCCACAACCCAAGATTGATTGGCCTTAGAATTCGAATCAGTAAATTTGTTGGGTGAGCGGTCAAGGGACATCTTGTAGAGGTAACCGAGCATCTGGGGACACTGAGATCTCTTGAAGATGAGCTGTGGGAGACCTTCTTGTCCATTTGCCTTACAGCATGCTGGAAGTGTTTATTTACTTTGGCAATAACCCAGAGCCCCACAACACCTACCTTTCACCTCCCGCTGCACCCTTGTCTTGCCTCAAGCTGGAGCCTCTGTATTTTGCCATGTCCTCCACTCACCTATCCCTGTGCCCACTGACCCTGTTCTACTTTTCCTGTTGCCTTCTCAGGCCTTGTGCCTTCAGTCTTCCACCCAGCCCTGTACTTGAAGCTGTGAGGTTAGTTTGTACCCTCCCAGCTTATTCCCCCAGCCTTGCAACATCCTCTGGACTTGTAGCCCCAGCTCTGCCAGTTGCTCAGCAGCACAACTGCCATACGTGTCTTAGATCAGTCAGTCTCAGTGACACCTGAGATGAGAATTTAGAAAAGGGTAGCAAAAGTGAAATGTTAAAAAAAAAAGAAATGAAATGTTAACTTGAAAATTTTTGGTGACTTTTGAAGTCTGGATAGGCCTCTGATATTAGTGACCTTTTGCCTGTTCTGTCCTACCCTGTTGAAAATAGTTTGCCCTAGAGAGACCCTAGAGATCCTATACAAGGGGCAATTGAAAAGTATGATGAATGTATGAATTAAAAAAAAAAACTTATTACAGTAAAAGACATACTATTAATCCTCTGTAAGATACTCTCCTTCCTTAGAATACACTTATCCCGTTGTTCTTGCCACTTGCTGAAGCAGTTCTGGAAGTCCTCTTTCGTGGGTGTCTTTATGAGATGTGATCAAAATGTGATGAATGCTATTGCCAAGATCCATGCAATGGAAAGGCAAGCTCATAGAAAGAGTATTGGGTATACATCTTATTCACCATATCTGGCAGCGTGCAACTTCTGGCTCTTCCCCGAAGTCAAAATGACCATGAAAGATAAATATTTTGAATTGATTCAAGACATCAAGGCAGCCATGACTGTGCAACTAAAGACACCCACAAAAGAGGTCCTTTGTGGCTATTAGAGATTTAACTTCTTGTAGCTGGGATATCCATTTATGTATTCATTCAATGCTAAAACAAGTATGCACACTAACACACAAATCTCTTGGTATGTGTCAAATATTCTGCTAGGTGCTGGGCACACATTGGTTAATGAGGTAGTCCTATATTTAGAGTCTGGTGGAAGAGATAAACAAGCAACAAAAACAAATTATGATAAAGTGCTGTGGCAGTCATTGGAATGTGCCCCAGGGGAGCATCTGACTCTAGGAGAAGGGCCTGTTCACAGAACATTTCCTACAGGACATGATTTTAAGCTGAGCTCTGAAGGTGAAGTTGGGCTAGTGAAGAGGGAAAGTGAAATAAATTAGTCTAAGGGAATGGCAACCTGAAAAGTCCAAAAATGAGAGAAGTTCTGGGGCAAGTAGGGGGCTTCAGATAATTTGGCTTGATAGGAGATACTCTGGGGAATGAGAGTGATTGGCACCAGAGTGGTTGGAACACCTTGTCAATTATGCTTAGAGTTGAGCTTCAGTCTTGGGGACATGTTTGGAGGTAACCGAAGGATTTCTAGCAAGGAAGACATGCCTTGAGTGAAATTTGAAGGGTCATTTCAGGGGTGGTAAGGGAGACCAGAAGAGTACAGAGGAAAAAGAGGAGATTGAATGAACTCAGTAGCCATGGGGATGAAGAGGAAGCACATACTTGAGGGGAGGAAGAAGTTAAGTTTCAAATTGTCCATGTTCTCCCATGGAAGATAACGAGAAGGCAGCTGCTATAGATGACTGTAGTTCATCTGGAATGTGCCAGTGCTCAAGTGATAGTGAAAGTCATGAAAAAAATGCTGTTGCTTATTTGTTGAGGCTCAGTTCTGTTCCTATACATGGTGTGGTAGGAGGGAGGTGAGCCACATCCAAGCATGCAGACTTTGTTGCCTCTGTGACTGAACCGCAAGGCCCTCTGAGTAGTAAGGGACACTGCCTTCATGTGTGGCTGCACATTGGCAGTGAAGTTAGTGAAAGTCCTAGGACCATCTTAGGAACTCTGACTTCTTATTTTGAGCTGTTTCTGGCCCTTATGAACTAGGGCTCATGTAGAGGTTTGGAGGGGCAAATGGCCTGGTATTTTTCAGGAGTTTATGGTGTTAATGGCCTGGACTTCCAGAAAAAGGATTCTCAAGTTGTCACCTTGGCCCAGAGGAACCTTTGGGTTGACACAGAGGCACTGATTATATACAAAGTTACTTCAGTAAGAAAAAAGCCTTTCTTTTTGAAGGAATTTGTTGCCTTGAAGCTGGGATTGGATGGGGTGGAGGGTGTGAAGCTTGAGAATACCAAACATGTTAAGCATCTTATCATTGAATAATAATTTGTGTAGTATTTTTCTACTTTTTCATAGGATTTCACATGGATTATTCCATTTTATCTCTTTGTTTATCCTAGCAATACTATGAGGAAGCCACTTTGTTATTTCCCTTTGAAAGATGTGGAAACTGAGACACAGAGAGGTTAAGTCATCCACCCAAGAGATATACAGCTCAACATGGGCAATGTCAGGAGTAGAGCACAGATTCCTGGCTCACTCCTGTGCTCAATATTAGGTTAAATTTCCTCTCTTTGTGTACTACAGTGGGAGAAATAGGATTCCATTTGGCTTCTCATCTGCTGGATTTTCCTGTGTCTGTATTCTTGCAAGTAGCCTGAGGCCTAGCTGGGGAGTGGTCTGAGGACCCAGCCTCCTTTGGTCTTTGTTATCTTTATCTGGTAAAGGTAAAGGTGCTTTGGCCTCCAACCATTCCTCCCCCTGTGCTGGCTTGTGAGTGACAGGGAAGTCAAAAGTCTATCTGAATGTCCCAGACCAGAGAAACCTGTGGCACCAGGCATCTTCCTGTGTGTTCCATGTCAATTCTAGATAATCACAAGGAGGACTTCTGTTAGAGCACAACATCTGTGAAAAGGACCTTGGACTTTGTGCTAAGTGAGTTCATAGTAAAATGAGATGTAAAATTCTAGAATGGGTTTTCTCCAGAACTAAAGTTTGTACTCTTAGGATCAGCTTACCTTTCACCTTCAGGATATTTTAAAAAGAATTGTGATATTTGTCCAGTACAAGCCTCGCAGTCTGGGTTCAACACTCTGAAAAATATACCATGATCACAACTCTACAACAGAACTTCTTACTTCCTAAGTGAAACTGGCAGATGTTTTGATGGCTCCTTTTCATACTTCTGAACTAGTCAACTGCTGAACTGGATGATCCTTTTCTCAAAGCTCTCTATGGAGTCAAAGCTGCAGGCAATATAGAGAGCCCTGAGTCCTAGTTCACCTGCAAGAGCGACCTCTCTTCTGCTGCTCACAATATAACTCCGGATCTTCCACAGAGAAATTTGAGACCAAGGGGATGCTGCTCATGGCTTGAGAAGAATCTGAGATGTACTTCTAGTAAATGATATGGAAGCAACAGGCCTTTCCATGACCTAGATTACTAAGAGTGATGCAGAATAGCAAAGGATAATGACTCAAATGACTTTTACACCATTATTAAATCACTTCGATGCCTGAACTCTTCATTTAACTCTTATAATGGCTCAGTGAAATTTATAGCATCCTGTGGAGGAGGGAATTAAGCCCCAGAGATGGAAAATGGCTTGCTTAAACTAATACTGTAAACTCTGGCATGCGTGAGGAAATACTAGAAATCTTGCCTTGATAGTCTCCAAATATACTGCTATGGACCAGATAGACCATGGAAATTCAACCTCAGCAATGATCTCTCCCTTGTGGTCTGGCTCTGACAGTAACCAGAATGTTCTCAGGACCTTGTGAAGCTTTCGCAGGGTACATCCTATGTCCTGATCAGCATCTGCAGAGTGGTATAGACACCTACTCTGGCTTACTCAGGAATTTAAGCCAAATACTTCTCAGGTCTGCTTCCTAAATTTAGCACTTGCTAAAAGGCCTGTCTCCTTAGTTCTTGATTTCGTTCACAGACCAAGCCTATGATCTTTGCCTACTTCTCCTGGCCCATGAGAAAATAGGCCCTTGCTCATAGGCCATAAGTTTCCTTTGCTGGCCTGGGTAAAATACCTCTGGTCAAATTCTCATGAGCCGCTAAGGCTTAGGGTTTTGAGACTCATCTGGCTTTCACTTCAAAGTGGACTCCACTTATTCCTTTCTTTTTCCTTCCACTTCAGACTCTGGGATTCTCTGTTTTTCTGTCTTTCCCAGATGATCAGGGCACTGGGTACTTTTCAGTTCTTTTCTCTACACTACTCACAAACATTCTTCTATTTGACCTTGGTCGTTTGGCATATATCAGCATAGTTACATCCATAGATATAGCCTTGGTTAGTACTAGAGCATTTCATTGATAAGGAATAGCACTCACTGTCAATAAAAACAACTTTGTTATTAGAAGTCAACATATGAAATCAATTACTAGAAAAGTCCCTTCCTTACCTATTGTATTCAGCTGTTTCAGGATCTGCCACTCAGTCTGCATAATCTTGAAGCTGTTGAAGCACTCAAATGTTTTGAGGATTTAATTCATAAATCTATTCACCCCTATTATTGTCTCCTTATCTGTTTCTTCAGCCAGAATGAAGACCTTCAGTGTATTTCCAAGACACGATTCCCAAGTCATTAGTCCTTTCTCCTACTGCACATTTACACAGTGGCCAGTCTGGCCATTTTAACCAATGGAAATAAAACTCTAAAACCTGAAATGAGCAGGCAAAGCTTTGGAGCAACAGTAAAAACAGATGTCGCAAAACCCATGTATTATATTCCATATGAGATCATAAACCCACACTCAGGTTTCTAGTCAGAATTTTTTTTTAAGTCATCATTCTTGATCTAGGAAGCTTAGTTATATGGTTTTCATTTATAGTTTTCCTGCATTAAAGCAGTAAGCAGACTAGAAATAGGGAGTCAGGACGTGTATAATGGCAGCTAACAAGGAGGGAAAAGATAGCAGGAAAAAGGGAAACATCACCTGGAAAAGTGTCACCATATAAGGTCATTCAGTGAAAGGACAAACTGAACCCTCCATTCTTAGAAGTTCCTGAAAGCATTACTGTACTACTTAGTGGCTCACCAAAGTTCCTTGACTCATTAGGCTTCATTTACTCTGTTAATTAAGGCAGATAGTGTGTAAAATGTTTTAGTATGTTCCCATTCAATATAATGTTTTAAAGCCAATCACTTTTTGTTATTGAAAAAAGTGTGTTTCAGTTATCTGGAAAATTAATTTATGTGGACACTGCCCTAACTGCACTACTTTATTTCCAGTGATATTATTGTGCTGTAAGTACCTGGAACTTATATTAAACTCAGGGCGTGTGCACTAAGTGTCTGTGTATTGACTTCTCAATCCCTTCTTACTAGAACACTAACTTTTTAGTTAATAGCACAAAATTAAGAACAGTCAACAGATTTTCAAGGCCAGTCCTGGATTACTACCTAGTCTTGGGCCTAGTATGAACTTGGGAAATCTGGGTAATCATTCTGTGTTTCAGTTTCCCTTCCTATTGCAATGAAAAGATAATGCTTTTTTTTCTCTTTTTCTGAATTTTGACAACATTGTGTGGCGAACATTAGAACACTAATGGCAGCACACTGAACTCCAGAAACAGACCTAGGTGGTGAGAATGGGAAGAGGGAGGGCAGCAGGTAACAGGTCAAGCAGAAGATAGGTTAAGATGGGGGAAGGGTTGCTCAGGTGAGTAGTAGAAGAGGTTGAAAGTCAGGCAATTCAGGGAGGCCTCGGGTCAGGCAAGATGCCAAGTCAGGTGGTAAAGACAGATTAAGTGTGTTCCAAGTGTGGTGGTTCAGACAAGTCAGACAGGTGGCAGACTGAGATAAGGTGACAGAGATCAAGGTAAGAGACAAGAAGACAGGAACAGGGATAGGGACAGGGACAGGGACGGGGACAGGAACATATATTTTGGGAGAAGGAAAGAAAATTAGGAGCAAGCAAGGAGATATTATATAAGGGAGGCAAGATCGGGTTCTTTAGGTTAGGCTCATTCCCTAAAGATGACCTGAGCTCATTATTAGAGTGGATGTTTGGGCTTTTGATTCTTCCTTTCTGAACTAGAACATGGTTTCACTGCCAACTTGACATATTTTCACTTGCTAACTTTAAAATATACATTTTCCCTCATGAAATCTGAAGGTTTTTTTTTTTTTTTTTTGTTAATGAGATGATGAAATCAAAGTTGAAGGCCTGAAAGTGTAAGTGACGACCTTGTGAGACTTTATGGCAGGATATGCGCTTTCACCTCTCCGGCATCTCCTCTGAACAACCCCTGTATGGGAGAGGGCAGGCAATGCACTCCTCCTGTACGTGAGGCACCAATTATCCTCCTGGATGTTAGGCAAATTCCCAAACTTTTCTCCAGTCCTAGAATGCTCTTGAAAAACCCTTTCCTTCCTTTCTGGCCCTAGAGATTCAACCTCTTTCCTTGTCCTGAAAATTGGCTCTGCCCTCTTCTGCACTCATCCTGTAGCCCTGGAGGTGGAGTAGCATGGAGGCTCTCAACTCTCTTCTTTGTTTCTGTACATGAAATAAACACTTTTTGTTCTACTGTTTTAAAGCTCTCATCCCAGAGATCCAGATGAAGTATCAGAAATAACTAACACACTAATAGCAATGATGCCATTGTGTTTGTATACCTTAGGTTGGGACTGACTTCTTCATAGCACTTTTTTGGAGATCCTTCTCCCATGCAGTTTTCACAGGTTCTGTTTACCACTACCAGAGCTTCACCCCACCTCCTGATAGCACTGGTTCCCAATGAAAGGTAAATGTTCTGAATTGATTCAGGACATTGAAGCTGCCACAATAGTACAGCTAAAGACAAAAAGGAGAACTGCTTCAGAAAGTGGCACAAATGATGGGATAAGTGTGTTTAAGGGGAGAGGGGAGTACTTTAAGGGGGATTAAGAGCAATGTGTCTTTAATTGTAACACATTTTTAAACATTTTAAACATTCACTGTATATTTCAATCATACCACATATCAGAAAAGGAAAGCTGTTACAGTGGACATTGTTGTCCATAGATAAGGAAGCATAAAATATTAGAAAGGCACGCCAATGCATACCTGGGACAACTAGGGGATGCCAAGGGATACAGGCCTGGGCATGTCTGAGAAAATCATTGGTTTCTGGCCCTGGTCCCTTAAGCTGGAGTTCGTACCTAGATTTCCCAATTTGGTTTGAGCGTTCCTCTCCTCCTTCCTCTTCAGTGCCCCACTACCCCTTGGAACTTAGACTCTGGAGGAAAGTGGAACTTTTTTTTTTACTGAAGACTATGGACTACCAAGAAAAATTAAAAAAAACAACTTTTCTTTGGAGACATAAAAAGTATTTAAGTCATCTGCTTTTAAAAACTGAGGATGAAGAATAGGAACTCTTAAGCAGGTGTGGTGACACATAACTGTAATCCCTTGGAAGTCTGAGGCAGGATGGTCATGAGCTTGAGGCCAGACTGGCAATTTAGTGAAATGCTGTCTCAAAATAAAAAAAAAAATTAATAAGGTGTAGGGATGTGGCTCAGCAGTAGAGCACTTATGTGAAAGGCCTTGGGTATAATCCCCAGTACCATGGGAAGCAGGGAGAACAGGAAGCATAAGCTTTACTAAAGCCTTTATACAATAAAGGAAAGGGCTAGGCAGAGAAGAGAAAGAGATGTTAACAACAAAGGAAAAAAAGAAGGAAGGTATCAAGAGAGGGGGAGGGAGAACAGATGAGGGAAGGATAAAGAAATCGTAGAACAGAGAATGGCAGAGTGGGGAGGGGTGGGTGGTCAGCATGGACAGGGGTAGAGGCAGACAGGCCAAAATTAAGATGTACCAGAGGTCTAGATTCTAAATCCTCAAAAACCTACCTCAAGTATTGTCCGTGGTAAAGTGCAGAAAGGATCCTCTGAGATCAGGAACATGACTAGGATGGCTACTGTCACTACTTCTAGTCAACATCACGCTGGAATTGTAGCCAGTGAAGATCGGAAGAATAAAGGAAGAAAACTTACTATTCATACCTGACCTGTGTGCACAGAAAACCCCAAAGGAAATTCCAAAGAGACTTTAGCAAGGTCTCTGGACAGAATACTGGTGTACAAAAAACATCTGTATTCCTGCATATAATCACAAATAAAGGGAAATGGAAATGTATAAAAAGATATTTTACAAAAACATAAAAAAAAAAAAAAACAAAACACTTACCATGCCTTTCTACCTCATTTTTCTCAAGTGTAAAATTAGGGCCACGGTTACAATAATAAAAATAATAATAGTGATAGTAAAAGCAGCTGGAGTTTATTGAGTATGTATAGTATCCCAGAAAATATTTTAAATGTTTACATAGATTCTTTCTTTTAACCTTCACAATGACATTTTAATGGTTATTATGAGGATTAAATGAGGTAATATATGTAAAACACTTAGCAAATTGCCTTGTGTATAGTAAGTTCTCAATAAATTTTAGCTATATAAAAATAATCATTGTTTTAGGGAAACTCATAGATTCAGTTGTTAGTAGAACTAAGCTGCTGTTCATTTGGCTTAAGATTTGTAGAATAAACAGTTATATAGTATTGATTTGAAATTTTAAGTAGCTCATTAATTCGTTTATTCATCCAGGCACTGCTCTGAGGTCTAAGAACACAGTGGGTAAACAAAATAGACAAAATCTATGCCCTGATGAAGTTTACAGTTTCATAGGGGAAACAGAAATTAATCAAATGCTATCACAAACTGTGCTGTGAGACTAGAAGTACAAAGACAAGGCATTCTGGGAGCATAAAGCAGGCTGGGAGGACTGGTCTAGACTACAGAATGAAAGAAGGCTTTGTTGCAAAACTGGCAGTTTAGCCAAGTTCTGAAGGATAAGTGGACCGGGGGGCAAGGGGAAGACATTGTTCCTCACACAGCAAGCCCTCTGTCTGCAGGGCGGGTGGGTTGTGAGCGGAGGGGGAGCCTGGCATGTTGCAGGAGCTGACGAGTGTCTGAGGGACTCGAGCTCAGAGAACTGGGAGAGGGTTGTCATGGGAGCTGTGGCTGCAGAGGAGGACAGGGGACAGGTCGTTACGGGCTTGGGAGCCTATTCAGCATTTTGGTACTCATTTAAGTAGAGTGCAGTGCACTGCAGGGTTTTATGAACAGGAATGATGTGATCAGATGTGTTCTAAGTATTTATGCGCTGAGGAGGCCAGTCCTGTTGTCCAGGGCGATATGAAAGTAGGCTAGGCCAGGGCACCATCAGCACAGAGATGAATCAGCTGGTGTATCTGAGAGCTGTTTATGGCAGAAATGATGGGGCCTAGCATTAGCGTGGGTGAGGAAAGTGGGCGCCCCACGGACACTTCCTTCCTAGGATCTGATTTGCAGAGCTGAGCGACTAGGAGTGACATTCACTGAGCTAACAGTCTTTCTTCACCACGAAATAGCTTTGTTAACTTTATGTTGAAACTTGAGAATGTATTTTAAGTGTTTGTTTTCCTGAGGAAACCCGAATGTCTTACACATGGGGAGAGGAATGACAGATGTGGGACACTGATTTGGGGAACTTAGATGTGTCTACTCCTAGTTTTCTCTTTGATTTAAAAGTAATTGAGTTGTTATATGTTTAGGTTTTTTTTTAAAGGAAAGGTTCAGCAAATTTATAAATTCACGAGGGTTACATTTAGACACTGGGCTTGGTGTCACATGGCCATAATCCTAACTACTCAGGAGGCCGAGGCAGGAGGATCACAAGTTTGAGTCCAGTCTGGGTAACTTAACAAGACCCTGAATTAAAAAACAAAACAAAAACATTTAGAACCACCAATAGTCTCCTGCCATTACCTCTGTCAAGTGTTTGTTTTTTTTTTCAATCTGAAAAACTGAATAGATTTAGTGCCGAAATATATGTCTTCCACTTCATTTCATTAACCTTTTAGTCCTTCTTACATCACCAAGTAGTTAGATGTGAGAAAAGAATTTTTGGAGTTGGCACACTATCACCTCATCCAGTGATTGTACAGACTGGGTCATGTGAAGAGCTGTACTGAACTTCTCCGGTTTGGGATGTCTTTGGTTAGAAAAGACCTACAGGTGTCTTGTTTAAAGCCTTCATCAAATGCTGGTAGTGACAGGAATTTATGAACAAGTCTATAAGAGGCCCTGGAGTTCACCCACTTCCCCCTGGCCTGGTTGGGATTCTCTGAGCCTTGGCATCCTGTTGGAGAAGAAGCTGTGAGGGAGATCAGTTTGAGTCTTATTAACCTCCTGCCCCTTTTATGTAGGAAAGGACTCCTTGAAAGGAATAGAGACTACTTGTAATGTACGGTGGTTCCTCGGTTTATGAACTTCTTCTTTCCACGATTCTGGTCACAAACTGAATGGATGATGTTATGGTTTGTGTCTGGATGTCCCCCCAGAGCCTCATGTGGTCATTGGGGGTGGGCTTTTCCAAGGTGGCTGAATCTGGAGTTTGTGATTGGTTCATTGTCTAGTGCTGGGATTGGCGATGTGAGTGCTACACCTGCCCTAGGGCAGGTAACCTGCATATATAAGGGAGGGGAAAGAGGCTTGGTTCCCCTTTTTGCTTTTGTTGCTTTTGCCACAACTAAATGTTGGCCCTCTGTCATGCCATGGAGCCAGCCAATTATGGACTGAAACCTCTACAAACTGTGAGCTAAATAAACCTTTCCTCCCATAATTTTGGGCATCAGGTATTTTGTCTCAACAATGAGAGAAAAGTAACTAAGACAGAACTGAATCAAAGTCCTACTGCTCAAATCTTTGCTTAAGGATAGGACTGGAGGTGGGAAATATGGCTGATGGTGTGTGTACACCTCAGGTCACATGGTAGGCTCTCTCCTTGCTCTTTCTCTAGTGAACGCACACACACACACACACACACACACATACACACATGCATGCACACACCAGTGTCCTCAGCCTGTGTCTCCTACTCTGGCATATCATAGCAGCCTCCTTGGTGTCAGGTATTGGAACAGGATTTCATGTGTTGCCTGAATTCCCAGCAGCAACTAGACTCAGAGGCCAGAGGGGAATCTGAGTATTAAAGTTCTTATGGGTGAGTCTCCCCTCTTCATCCCACCACCCTCAGCTAACAGCCTGCTTCTACTCTTGTCTCTCTTGTAGCATTCCACCTCGGTGAGCATCATGGGCTTTTCCAACTCTCTGGAGATGGAGTTGTCATCCACCAGGCTGGCGAGGACCCTAGAGCCACAGATCCAGAGCCTGAGCAGTCTGACAGCTGGTGCTCAGCAGGCAGTACCGAGTCTGCTGAGTGGCCCCCCACATACTGTGTCCAGCCTGACGAGTGTTCAAACTCACACCATGCCCAGCCTGACAACCAGTCACCTACAGGCCATGCCAGGCCTTGTACGTGGCACATTTCAGTCCATGCCCAACCTGATGAGTGATTCCCCCCAAGCAAGTGATCACTCTCAGGCTGGGCCCAGCCTAATATCCGGTCACATGCAGGCTGTGCCAAGTCTGGTGACTTGTCCTCCGCAGAGCATGCCCCCAGTTTCTGACATGCAGCTGGAACCTGGGTGCAGTTCCAGTCCTGGCTGTAGCAGAACTTCAGAGAGCCTATGCCCCAAGAATGGGGCTGATTCCTCCCTGGAGAATTCCCTATGTAAGGTAAGTCTTGGGAAAGTGCCAGTCAACTTCCTCTGCTTATCACTGAGCAAAAGGTTGGCTGCCAAAGGCCTCATCCTGGCCTTAGCTTAATAGCTCTGAGACCACTGATGGCAAAGGTATTTGATTTCTTTGATTTTTATTGATCTTTTACTTTTGAAAGATGGAAAGTGAAGATTCCACTCACTTCACTGACCCAGTGAGACAAGGCCCCACAGCCCCTGGTCTGGATGCTCCCAAGGACTTGGCTATTTCCTCAGAACTAGAGGAGCCAATTAACCTGTCTGTGAAAAAATCTCCACTGGCACCAGTGGTCAGCACATCTACAGCTCTGAAGCAGTATCGGAGCCCAAAAGGTGAGACGTGAGTAAGCAACTTGTCTTTTGTGTTGACTAGACTCGAGCAGGTGGACTCAGCACTTGCAGGTGAGATAGAGGCCAGCAGACAGGCCCGAAGTCTGGGTATCCCCGCTTCTATCTAAGGCTAAGTGCAAGTCTCTCCTCCTGAACTGACTGCCACTATTGTGTTTCCCTCCCATGGCCAGGTCTGATCCATGTCACTTCCTGGTCACATTCCCCATGCAACGAGTCCTAGTGTATGTAAGGGGAGACAAGAACTCACCCTGAGAGGGCTAGCCTGGGAAAAATATTATAGGTAAAAAGCATGTCCGACATTGGAATCAGGCAGATCTAAGTTAGACCACCAATTCTGTATTTTTATTTGACCCTAGGTGAAATAATCTCCCTGAGATAGTTTCTTTCTATGTAAGTAAGGCTAGTTAGACTGACTTCAAAGGCCACTGGGACAAGTAACTAGTTAAATCACTTAACAACTTACTTTGTAGTAGCAAGAGTTTTCCTTGTACCCCCACAAATAATGTCAATTTGTGTTGTGCTTCATAGTAAGTGAAATTTGGACCATTGGAACTTGGCTCTGATTTTCTTCTCAGCTACCCATACAAACCAAGCTAGGCTAAGGTTTGTTTCTTCTGTGGCAGGTGGGGACCAAATGAGAGGTTAGAAGTTGGATAACTACTGATTATTTGGAACTTTCTTAGTTCAGTGTTTGATGTATGCTTAATTTGTAATCATCAGCCTATTTTGTATACATTTAATAAATGAACACAAAAGAAACAATTTTTCTCCTTTGTTTTCCTTCATACTGACTGAGAAACCACTGTAATATTATTGGCTTTTATTATACACAATAATATAATCCTATTTTTTTATGCAGTTATATTACATTTTTTGGTCTCTGCCCATATAAAATGCCTAGTGCTGAGCAGGTGCAAAATAAATGCTAGTTCCTCCTTTTTCCACACCACTGCTCCCTGCCCACCCTTATAGACTGTGCCATGCTTGGGAGGCCTCCCTGGAGCTCTGGTCCACAGAGTGGGAGCTGGATTCTGAGGCACTTGGCTCAGCACTTGGCTGAAAACGCTGAGACTGCACAGAGTGACTTCTCAGAGCAGACAGCACCAGCATACTGGGAACAAGTGATTTCTGGGCCCATTTTGAAGATGAGAAGCTGGCCCCTCAGTGCCTGTGAGCAGCCCCTGAGTGTTATCTGTGCTTATATATATATATATATATTTTTTTTTTTTTTTTTGTGCTCGTATTTTATAAAAAGGTGGCCTTCCTCCTCTCTCAGGAAGGAGACCCACGATAGAATTGTCACCACTATGACTCCAGTGTAGGTAACAATTGTGTGACAGGTGTATGGCCAAAGGTATGAAGAACAGATATGAGTGGAAGGTATGGGTGACCAGGTATGTTGTCACAAATGCATGTCACAGGAATTTATTTGGCTTTTGCTTCAGAGTGTGAGAATTTTGATCAAGGAGTCCTAGAACTGGATACAAAGGAAAACCAGAGCATCAGGTAAGAGACCCTTGGCAACCTCCGCTTCTCATCCCTGATTTCTTGCCCTGTGAGATTGGCACAAGAAGTAAGCATCCTTGATGACTTAACCAGAGTTTCTCTACTGAATTTCTTTTAAGCTTGTGGTTGGGAAGCCATTCCCTCCAGGGCAGGGCTAGGGACTTAACTAGAAGCAGAACTTTGCCTGCACCTGTCTTCTTCAGGCCCAGACCCTCCAGAGGGTCTGTGTGGTTGTATGTCTGAGATGTCCTTGCTCCTGCATGGCAAGGCATACACTCTGTGTGCAGTCCCCACACTTCAGGAGCCCCCTTCTTTGATCAGGGTCTGCACCAAAGGGCTCCCTAGTATCTGACAGGGCCGGGCCAGGCATAGCTGGTAAGAGGGCAGATTGTGGACCTATATAGGGTCAAATCAAGGAGATCTTGAGTAGTTATCCAACTTTAGGATCATAGATGAGCCTTATTTAGGGGTGGAGCCACTGGAGGCTACCCCTGAGACCGAGGGTGTCTCTCTTATCACAGGACCTTCAATAGTGAACCCAAGATTCCCTATGTGCGACTGGAACGACTGAAGATCTGTGCTGCCTCCTCGGGAGAGATGCCTGTGTTCAAGCTGAAGCCTCAGAAGAATGATCAGGATGGGAGCTTCTTGCTGGTCATTGAGTGTGGTGCTGAGTCCTCCAGCATGACCATTAAGGTACCTCTTTGGTTGGCCTTGGCTTTGAACTTTGGCCCAGCTGAGGAGCTTTTCCCGTCTCTCTGCCACTGACAGAATTCTGGCTTTAGGGCCTAACCTGAGTGAGTGGGGTTATAGCTTGGCTAGACTTTGTCCTCATTGCAAGGGGCCTGTGGGATGCTCAGCATGAGTGAGCTGTGCCAGGTGGGAGTTGGCTGGCTTGCGATCCTGGGTAAGTGTTTCTCACAGCAAGTGCTCAGGGCCTGCCACTTCCCCACCATGCAGCCCTCAACCGCTTGTCACTTCTGTGCCCTGAGTGCTCAGACTCACCTCTTCCCTAAGGTCAGCCAGGATAACATGTCTGATGCCATCCAGGCCCCAGGTCTCGGGGGAAGAAAGGTCACTGTCACTTCTCTGGCTGGGCAGCGGCCACCAGAGGTGGAAGGTGCATCTCCTGAAGAACACAAACTCATTCCTCGAACTCCTGTAGCCAAGAAAGGTCCCCCAGTCCCGATAGAGAATGACGACTTCTGTGCCGTGTGCCTCAATGGCGGGGAGCTGCTGTGTTGTGATCGCTGCCCCAAAGTGTTCCACCTCTCCTGCCATGTGCCGGCCCTGCTCAGCTTTCCAGGGTGAGTCATGCCCGTCCATGGTTGTCATCTGGCTAGAAGGGTTATATTATTATTTCAAGCCATGTCCACAGAGCCCCAGGGTGGATTTACTCCACTCTTCTGGGCCTGCATGAAGTGTAGGTCTGTGAGGTACAGGGCCCCTGTGTGCCTTCTGCACACAGGCAGGTGCATGTTGGAAATTTGGTTGGCTCCCCTTTTTCCTCTCTTCTCAGCTTCTTCCTGTGCACAGATTTGTCCCAGTGCCCGTGCTTTAGGCTCTCCCTATCTGCTATTGTTTTGGGATTCATGAAATCCTGAATTACTGAATTTCTTTTAAGCTTATGGTTAGGAAGCCATTCCTTCCAGGGTAGGGCTAGGAACTCAGTTTCCCATGATGTTGCCCCCAGTGCCTGTGTTGAGGCAGAGGGACAAGGAAGGTGCTCTGGGCAATGTGCTGAAGCCTAACATGGCCTCACCTACCCATGCAGGGGAGAGTGGGTGTGTACCTTGTGCCGCAGCCTGATGCAGCCTGAGATGGAGTACGACTGTGAGAATGCCCGCTACAACCAGCCTGGAGTGCGGGCACCTCTTGGCCTGAGCATATGTGACCAGAAGGTATGGAGAGATCTCTAGAAATAAGGTTTTCTCTCTGGGGCAACTCAGGGGCTGAGAGGCCTTTCTGGTAGCTGTCCTCTGGGCTGTGCTTGATGACTTGTCCATGGGAACTGTGATTTTCCTTCTTCTAGCAATTCTCTGGCCTGGGACCCTGCACTGTGCCTTATTGTAGTGGCTGATACCCTGTAGGACAGGGTCAGGCAGTTATCAACTATGTTTAAACTATGTTTAGTTCTTATTGAGGGATGGGGTGTGGTTGGAGAAACAAAATGACACTGTTGCCAATTCTGATTTCTGCAGAAGTGTGAGAAGCTGGTACTGTCCTTGTGCTGCAATAGCCTCAGCCTGCCCTTCCATGAACCTGTCAGCCCCCTGGTAAGGAAAGCCTCACTCTTTCTGCCTGCTACTGTCCTAACTGCTGGGAGAGCCTAGGCCAGTGATTGTGAACCTTTTAGAGCTTTCAATGATACACACAGCCCACTGTAGCACATGTGCCATAGGTTCGCCACCACTGGGCTAGGTCATGGGGCAGGATCATACTGGTACCCAGGGTGGGCTCAGGGAATAGCTACTGGAAGTAGTGAGAGTATTAATTTGTGGATGGTCCAAGGGACCTCTCTAGCCTCCTTTTTTCCTCCACTGCAACTGCTGCTGCACCAAACCTGACCTGTCAAATGATGCAACCCTCTTTTTCCTTTCTTTGTCATCTTCCTCCATATTTTTATTTCTGCTTTTCCTCACCCTTCTCTTTCTTCTGTTCTTTCACTTATATTCCAGCTCATCTTCCATCTCTCCTCCCTTCTTATTTATACTTACACATTTTTTTCTCTTCCTCTTTTGTCTCCGCCCCTTGTCTCTTCTTCCAAGGCCCGGCATTATTACCAGATTATCAAGAGGCCCATGGACCTGTCAATCATCCGAAGGAAGCTGCAAAAAAAGGACCCAGCTCACTATACCACCCCTGAGGAAGTGGTATCAGATGTGCGCCTCATGTTCTGGAACTGTGCTAAGTTCAATTATGTATGTCTTGCCTACTTTCCCTCCCTCCTATTTCCCAGTGACCCTAAGACTGTCATGGCTGGATGGGAGTGAGAGTGAGGGTGGAGAGTCAGGTTTGGTCCTGGGAGTCAGGAGGACCTGGGAACAGAGTCCTAGGGCCCACTGTGGTGAATATTTAATTTACAGGCTCTCTCCCACACTCAGACTTCAGCATAGTCTTGGGAAGGTAGTGAGACACTTGTGACTGGCCACCTATTTATCTAAGTCACTTCTACTTTAAGAGCTGCTACCAAACATGTTATCCAGAGCTCTGGGAGAACATGTCAAGTTCTAGACATCCCAGGATGGTTCAGCCAGACTTTGTGCTTTCTGTATAGCTTTTGAGGGAAAGGCCTGGAAGAGAGGGGCTGATAGAAATAGGCCAGACAAACAGTATTTTCCTCCCCATTAGCCTGATTCGGAGGTCGCAGAGGCTGGCCGCTGCCTGGAGGTATTCTTTGAAGGCTGGCTGAAAGAGATCTACCCAGAGAAACTGTTTGCCCAGCCAAGGCTGGAGGACTCAGACTCCGAGGAAGTGTCTAACGAGAGTGGATGTTCCACCCTTCAGGGCTTCCCATGGCCCCCCTACATGCAGGAAGGCATCCAGCCCAAGAGGCGGCGACGACACATGGTAAAGAGTTGCTACAAGCTGGCAGACAGGAGTGTGGTGATTGGGCGGGCTAGGGGCACCTGAACAGCATGTGTAGGGCAGCCTAATGTGAAGCTGCTTGGGTGGCATGAGAGATAGTGGTGACAATGAACTGTCACGTCTAACCCCTTAGCCTCTAGGGAAAGCAGTGCAGGGCTCACCAACTCCAGTTAACAATGAGGCCTGGAATTCAGAGAGGTACATGTAACCTGTCCAGGGTCATCCAGCAAATTAGCAGTAGAACTAGGGTGAGGAACCAGGTGTCATAAGTCCCATTTGGAGCTAGTTATTGACACTGTGATTGTTGTGTTCGTAAGAGGAGACATACTGGTCTTAGTGCCTGATCTCTATCTGGGTTTGCAGAAGAAAAGATATTTTTAGCCTCTTGGTGTAGGGAAGGAAGGAGAAGTATTGCTTGCAGTAGAGAAAACTCCTATAGTCCAATCTGTATAGACCCAAAACGTCAATTCAATGCTATTAAATCACACTGAAATGTATTGCCTGCTTACTATGTGCTAAGGTCTGACCAACCATTCCCAATTATTTATGATACTTAGCATACAATGTGTGGTAGCCTCCATGAGTTTTGCTGTTGGATTTCTGGGGTAGAATAAAATACTTTGACTTTGGAAAATCCCAGTCTCGACACTGGCCTTTTCATGTTAATAAATCCTACCTTTGCCTGTTCTAATTCCAAATATATGTATATTTTTTCTTTTAGGAAAATGAAAAAGCAAAGAGAATGTCTTTCCGCTTGGCAAACAGCATCTCACAGGTGTGAGAGCTGGAAGGAGACTGAGCACTCTGGTGGCTGGTGTCCTGTCCCGCTGACCATTCCTCCCCGTCCTTCAACTTATTCTCTTCAGAATGTGGATGTGAGATGAGTCTTGTCGAGCTGTGTAGTGCTCTTCCTTGCCATTTACATCTGCAGCATTTATTTGGGAGCCACAGTGCATCCACTGCAGAGAAGATTTCAGTAATAAACAGGAAAGAGGGAGGTCTTTCTTATTGCCAGAGTAATCATATTATAGGACCATGCCTGGTCAGGCTCTGGAGGGCCTAACTTTCTTGGTGAATTCTGCTGCTGAAGAAAGCAGACCTTTCCCAGCTTTTATTGGCCAGGACTCAGGAGCAGTGTATGTATCTGAACTCTTCCTGGCTCAGATGTGGGTAAAAGAAGGGTGTGAGGTTTGGACATATGGTAGGCCTGCGATCTCTGGCCCAGCACAGCCAAAGACTGTCACTGTTTACCATTGCTTGTCCTGTTGGGACAGAGTGCCTGCCTGGGTAGAATAATGGAGGCTTCTAGAGGCTGTAGGTCTCAATTGGTGCCTATTTGGTTCTAACGGTTTCCAGGGTATTTGTTTTTCATATTTCCTTTGCGGAGGTTGGCTTAGGTGACTGCCGTGAAAGTCCTCTGGATGGTATGGTATTCTTGCCTGAGCTGGGTGGCTGTGCAGAGCGCATTTACATCTTGTGGCTCAGATTTCACTTGCATTAAGATGTCAACCTCAGAATCTGCCTTCTATGCCACTTACTTTGGGCTAACAGCACTTCTTTGGTGTCAAAACCTGTCTTCCTAGAAGTGATTGTTGTGTTTGTCAGTGGCCACCCCTTTCTCATTCCTATTCCAACATCTGGATCCTGAGTCCTTCTTAGGAAAACTCTGAAGCAGCTGTGGTCTGCTTCAGGCACAGAATTCTCTGGGCATGAGAGTGACCCAGAACCAGCTCACTCTGCTGGGGCCTCTCCTGCTTAGAGATTCTAGTTCTTCACCTCTCCAAGTTCACAGAGCCAAAGATCAGAAGTGAGGCCTGTGACTTGCCTGCCTCCAGGCTGTCCACAGCCCAGAAAAAGCTAACACTCTACTGGCATCCTTTTATGTTGGAGGTTGGAGAAGGCCATAGGGACCAGCAGTAGCCTAAGCATTCCTGGGGGAAGTGCCGTCAAGGGTGGAGAAAGAGAAGATCGAGAGGTGAGAAACTAGTGTCCTTTGAGGAAAAGCAATTTCAGGACTTTAGTACTCTTAGAATGTAGGAGGAAACATTTTGGAAGCCAAGGGAATAGGAGCTCGAGGCTGCACTTCAAATGGACCTTCATGGTCCCTGTGGGGTATTTGTAAGGAAGTGGCAGAGACAGAAAATGGGGGACAGGCTTCCTCCTAAGCAAGGGCTGGATTGAGATGAGACCTATTGCTGATATTGTTGGGGGAGCTCTGGGCCAGACGTTTCAGTGGCTTGGCTCAGAGACAGCTTTTCCTGGTCCTGTCACAGCATGGCTAATTTCAGGAAAGTCTCAGGTCATGGCTTTGTTTTTATTGAGAGATGCAGTTTAAGGAAGTTCTTGTTTCTAAGGCCTTTGTAAATGAGCAATTAAAAAAAAATCAGAAAACATATCTTCTTCCCTTGCAAGTTGATGGTAGTACTCATTTCCTTCTCACCCAGGCTGAGAGATCTGCACTTCACAAAAAACTTGCCATTGACTTACCATTCTTTTAGCAGCAATTGCTAAGCTTTCCTAAGTAGATGGGTTTCCATAATCTTGCTTTCTAGTTTGGGGTAACCAAATCATTACTGTAATTTTCAGGCGAGTAGTCTTCAGGGAATCTCTGGACTCAGGCCTTAATCTTTGGGGCTCACATGACTTTCTGGTTTGGGCTCTGGCCATTTCCCTTTCAGTTGTTGAATTTTCTCTCTAGCTGGCTTAGCAAGATTCCTTCTGTACTTACCTCACTAATTCCTGTCCTTGGCTATCTTTCCTTCATGTGATCCACATTTCCATCACCCCTGAGTGAGTGTTATGGTTTTGGGCATTGGAAAGCCCATGAAGGCTGCGACAGGTTCAAATCTGACTGAGATGATTCCACAGAATCAGCTGGAGACCACAAATATGAAGCAGAAATGCCTGGTTGAAAGAGTGCCTTCCCTTCTCCCAGGAAGGCTCCCAGTTTGGGTGTGGCCTGTCGGACTCAAGGATCAGCTGCTGGGAGGAGGGATCTTAGCAATACTGTAGAGAGTCCCCCATTCCCTTCTGGTCAGAGACTCCATGCAGAGAGGCTCCCTTTAGGCACCTGAGCAAGGAGAGATGGGAAGCAAGGATACCCTCCAAGGGTACCCTGCCCATCAAACTTCCTAACACTGGTTATCCCATGGCATTACCTTTTCCCTGGGTTTCCCTAAATACTTAGCAACAATTTTTCACTCATGGTTTTATTTTATTTTGTTTTTGCATGCAGAAGATATGACTTTTTATAAATTAAAAAAAAATCTGCTTGCCATGTAACTGCCTTCAGTGGTTCTTTGCTGACATTTGTAAAGATATGGCATTGACTTATTCCCATATTGGGCCCATTTTGAAGTCAGTTAAGCTCTTTAGCCTTTGACAATGTCATGCCATGGAAATATAGTCAGTACTGTGTTCTCATGGTATAGCATTCTGAGCCTTAGAAAAGAAGTTGGCTCTTGGCTGTGATTAGAAATGGGATAGTAGTGTGGCTTTAGTTGATGCAAAGGGGATTTTAGTGCAAAAATCAGTGCAGATTGAACTTGCAAAGCATACTTCCACAGATTGTGAGTTAGCTGACCCTTCCTGAATTCTAGCAATTGCTAACTGCACGCCCTAACTGCCTCAGTAACCCCTTGCTGAGAGGTGGCCAACAGGCCCTCCTAGGCTCTGCTCCATGTCAGGCCTACCATCAACCCAGTAGACTGGCTTCCTGTCGCCGTTTCTGGCAACAGGTCTTTGCCTGGCTTCTAATACCTAGGCCACTCCTTGTTTCTTCCTGGGCTTTGCTCCGCTCCCTGTCTCACACCATGGGATCACCCCCTGCACTCCTGAGCTGATCCTTTGATCCTGTCATCCATGGCCACCTCCTGTGCTTCCTCTTCTGCTCCCATACTCACTACTGCCGAAATTGCCTGCTCCTTTAGTCCATTTCCATGACCTCATCCCTCTCTCTTCTAAACTCTTGATCTTCTCCTGAGCTTCTTCCTCTTCCCAGCCTGAACTCCGGGTCCATCACTGGACATTCTCATCGGCAGTCTGAACTTTCCCATCCCCTCTATCTTTTGCTGACACTATCAACCCTCTTCATTCTCTGCATCGGCCTATTTTCTGCTCCCTCTTCCTTGCTGCTAAGGAAGACAGATTCACAGTTGACAGGCTCAGTATTGATTGCAAATTCTTCAACTTGTTGTTGCTCTTCTTTCTCATCCACGCCCTTCATCTTTGCTCTCAGCAAATGGCTGACCTCACCGTCTACTTCACAGAAGAGAGCTCCTAAAGCAAGACCTTCCCTGCCCACTGATCGTTTCCCCTCCTGTTGACCTGTGTCTGTGTCTTCCTCATCTCCGTCCCTCTTGTTCCTAGTTAGTTCTCTATTTCTTGAATCCTGCTATATACCCACCAAAGCTTTGCTTCCTCACTTATGCCTCTGCTCCCACTTCCTGGGGGCGTCAGCCTCCCTCCCCATTAGTTACCTTTACATAGACTGCAAATAACCAAAGTTCTCCCAAGATTAAAATAAAATATTTTAGAGTCTGTTGTCCCTTACAGTTTTTCCATGTCAGCCAAGTTTAATTTAAAAATAGTCTTTTTTTGTTGATTTTCTCAGTTGCTCTTCAGATGTCTATAATTTTGCATAAAAGTCACCAGTGACCACCCAGTTGCCAAATCAAATGAATACTTTTTAGTCCCCAACTGCCTTTAACTCTCCACAGTATTTCATCCCAACCACCACTCCCTCCATGAAATACCCTTTTTACTTACTTTCAGGGTACCACAAGTCTCCGGATTGTCCTCATTCCTCCAAGACCCACAGGCTTAGCCTTCTTGAAACCTAGGCAGGGGACATGTTCGTGGCTGTCTGCAGTTTCTCCTCTCTGGGAATTGGATGGGCAGAAAGAATCACAGCTGCTTCTGATCCCCACCCTTTATGTCTATTTTCTTTGAGTTCCCTCCTTTTCCTGGACTCAGTTCTTCTCATGCCAAGCATGTTTATGAGCTCCTGCTGGGAGGACAGTCTTTGTGAGTCCTTTTCCTTGTTTCTTCCAGTACAGCACATACTGCATTTTAGCCATGTGCTTAGGGGCCCCATCTCCATCAGCCTAAGAGTGTAGATAGGATTTTATAGTATCTAAACCACAGTCTGGCTAAACTAGATTACCAGGCTAGTAGGCAGCTCATCACCATAATCTCACACTAGTTAGAGCATGTAAATTGGGAGCCCAGGATCATGGTAAAACATGATTTCATGCATGGTTCCACCAGAAGGAGAATTCTGACAGGAGTGGACACCTACCGCTGATAACATTCTGATGGAGAGGTGACTGGGGCATGCTGTAGTTCATCATTTGCCTGAGCTTAGCTGGAGTCATCACTCCCTTTTGCTGGGTCTTTCCCACTTATGCAGATCATCACCACCTGCTTGCTCCAGGCGTTCCTGGAGCTGGAGGCAGATGTTGGTTACTTGGAGGTAAGGAGGTAGAGTAGAAATATGTCTGATTCAAGAGTCTGAACACCTCAACTTTGGCTTTGCTAATTATGGGCTGTGTGACCTTGGGCTTGGTTTCCTTGTCTATAAATTTGGGGTGGGGGTGGCTGAGAACAGTAATCTCTCAGAGACTCCCCAGCTCTAAAGATCATAACTGGTTCTCTGAGGCTCAGGCCACACAGGGACTGTGGGACTCTGGGTGTGGGACACAGCTAGAGGAGTCCTGATCAGGGCAGGGGAAAGGATTCACAGGCCAAATGGAGCTGCTTTGAGGAAAGTCCTCATCAGTTGGTGCTGTTTCTTGAGCCATATGCCCATTCCTCAAGATGTACCCTTCTTGGATATCTAGGATGAGTTCCTCATAGACTTTTTCTAGATGTGACCATGGATCCAAAGTGGCTAGGGATATGAGGGAGGAATATTATAAGGGGAAGTAAAACTGATTTTAAAAGGACCTACATATTCAAGAATAAATAAAATACAGTACATTTCTTTACCAGCAATTGTGTCCTAGAGTGTTTTTCAGTGAAGATCATTGAACCTACCACATGGTGTTTTTATTCTGAATTCCAACATTACTAAGGGCACAGAGTGGTTGAGCCTTTCCCTCTAGGGAAGAACGCAGTGTTCCGTCTTATTGCATGAGTGTAGGCTCTTCTTCAAAATGCAAGCAAAAAGTCTGATGTGGATTTAAGGGAAAAGTATCTTGTGAACACCTTCCACTGTCAGATGCTAAACACTTTAAGAACGGCCTTTATGTAGTGATGGTCCCAAGTTTCTTATTCCTAGCTCTCCTTTCTACTCATTCTGTGCTAGTTGTTTCTAGCATTTTTCATGAGGCAATTTGTAAGAAATATGAAGAATATTTGTTATTCACTTGGGCTGCATAGAGTCTGAACCCCTTTACTATTTTTGTTGACTTTCCCACCTCAGAAGTCTTGGGCGGCACAGCTTATTCCTCACTACAGAAGCTAAATATACTGGAATCTTGATTTCCCAGTGTCCCTTGAAGCTAGGGTGCAGGTCTAGTGGCAGTGATTAAAAAAAATAAAAAAGCACAGAGGCTTTTCTCTGGTGACAGGGTGGTTGCCGGGAGGTGGGGTTTCCATGGCAGCCGTAGCAGCAGTACAAGGTAAAGCACCTGGTGCCTGATGGCAATGACAGTTTCTTCAGCAGACCAGTTGTGCACGTGATTTCAGGGATTGTTCCTGGCTGCATAACTCTGAGCTTAATTCTCCAGCCCTCCTGAAAGTTCTGTGAACTACCTAAAGGGTATTTTAATAAATTCATTTTCTGCTTAGTTAGAATTGATGTCTGTTACTTGCAACTAAACACCCTAATGTAGAAGGTTTGAGAATTTGATGAGTCATAGCCCCCTCTCCTGAGCTCCAGACTCACAAATCCTGTGGTCTACTAGATGCCTCCCCTTGGATGTCTCAGTGTCACCTGATACAGTAGCCATCCCCAGGTCCCCTTAACATATTTTTCCTCTTGCATTCCCCACCTCAGCAGCCAGGCACTGAGGAAGGAAACCAGGGGATATGGTGTCAGAGAAGCCAAGGAAATTTGTGTTTCAAGGATGAATGATCATCATTTACTCCTTGAAATGAGACCCAGAAATCTCCTCTGAGCCCCCCAACCATGGACAGCCCCCCTCCCCCTGCCTGCTGTAATTCTCCACTGTGTTTTGTCCTTACTAATTTCATTAGTACTAGTTGTTACCTAGGCCTTTCAGGACACAGATACTCTCTACTCCCCACTCCTCAGGTTCCATGGCAAGCTGTTAGCTGGACCCACTCTGGAGAGAAAGTCTTGCCCTCCCAGGTAGGTCTGCAGAATGAGATCTTCTTCCTTTATACCTAGTCTGTAGATTGTTTTATCCCCTCAGCAGTGTAGGCATAGTATTTGGGGAATGAGAGCATTTCAGGGTCCTACAAAAGTAAGTCCCGAAGAACATTAAAAATGGCAAAACATACGCAAAGAAACTTCTCATTAAATGTCTATAAGCAATAGCATTATGTTAAACCCATTAATTCTTAAGAAACCTGAGCCCAATGTAAATTAAATGAATTACTCTTACCCAAATAATTTAAAAAGCAAAGTTATAAAAATATTTCAAAAAATTTCAATAAAAACTACAGTTATTACAGGCTGTAGGTACATTTTAATCTTTGATGTGTGTTATATGACTTCCTAGAATAAGAAGCCTTGGTCTATGGAAGACCTCCAGGTCCATGGGCCCTGGAGCTTTGCAGAGGGGAGTACCTTGTCCTGTAGACATAACTCCTGAGGGCCTTGTATGTGGATATGTTTTGGGAAATGAGAGAATATCACCAGTCTCTAGAAGCTGCTAACTGTTACTAGTATCCCTTCTTTGTTTTAGCAAAAGCCCCTTCCCCTACTTTCCCCAGCCCCCTCTATAATTGGATGCTGTCTTTTAAATAAGTTCTAGCTGACTGATTTTGGGAAGCAATGCTGTATACATTCTGGATATGTTTTATGTGAAATCGTTTGTCCTCCAGGTCCTCTTTTCACCCCTTCCTCCAGACAGGAACACAATGGTCATATCACTTCAGTCCCAAGACTTCCACATTAAGTCATAACCCTGAGCATAGCTGGCAGAAATGAATGCAAATCTTCTGAGGAGGAAAGTATCACAATGCTCAGGTTTCCCACATATTAATTTCAACCAAATGACTGACATGAAAAATGAAATAAGCCACTATGACTGAGAATTAGAAGCAATAATGAGCCACAGATGAAAGCCTTGATAAAGAGTGGGAAATAGAAAGGGATTAAGAGATGCAGAGGCTGGGTGATATCTTTTAACATACATTTAGACAGATGGAGAATCAAAGAGGGAAACGTTTGAAGAGATAATGGCTAAGGACTGTTTAGAAGTGATCAATGATAGGAATTCATAGATATAATTTGTGCCACAAATTATACTAACTAGGAAAAATAGACACTAAAATATATTGTAGTACAACTGCAGAACAGCAAAGGCAAAGAGAAGATCCTACAAATAGCAAAGGGGCAGATAAGAATTTTTCCTTTCAATATTTCTAGAGCAGTTCCCCTTCCAAGAGCACGGGAGGATTGGACTACATCATACCCTTTAATTTAGGTGTGTTTATAAAACTTGGCCCCTGAAATGTGAATAAAAGTGATGTAGGTCATTTTTAGGTTGAACATTTTAAGAGCCAGTGCTTGATTTTCTGGTTCTTTGTTTTCTCTTTTTCTCTGTTGAGGTTATTCTCAGAGCATGTATTGATAAGGTGCTTAAGACTGATGTAGTGTGGTAGGCTGTGCTGCTGTATGGAGAGGGCAGGTATAGTATGCCTGTATGCTTTGGACTATTGCCCATATTTACAGGAGATTTTGCATTAGTGAAAACATTTGTAGTGTTAAGCCAGTGAGAATTGTAGGTTATTCATTACTGCAATGCAAACTAGCTTATATTACAAAGAAACTTGATTTTCTTGGGAAAAAAGCAATAGCAAAGCCCTTAATATTCAAGGGATGTGTAGCAAAGACGTTGATATTGGTGATTTGAAAGATGGTGATTCATTAGTGCAGTGGAAAAATATTTGATAAAACTATAGTCAATAATAACTTGGGAGGCAAATCATATACTTAATGAATTTCAGTGTGGAATAGTAAAACAACATTGGTAAAATATGGTGGTTGACATTCTATTTATAAAGATTTTTGAAGAAATGAATTTAGAAAAGATTTGCCGTGCTTTTAAGCAGGAGTGAGAGAAATAGGGAGTATCCAAAATATTCGGAAAATTGGGAGTTTGCAGAGATAATTTCTTTTTGACCCTGAAGATTGAAAGATAAATTGAGAAAGCCTTTAAAATTAAAATTAAAATTCAGGTTTGAGACAAGGATCAAATTAAAAGTATGCGCGTAATATTCATTGTTAAAACCTTGAATGGATTAAAGTACTTCAAGGAAAATGTAAAATTAAGAGTATAGTGCCTAGTAAAATAATTTAGCTGGATAAGATTCAGAGAAAAGACTCAAAGTATATGGCTTTTCCACCAAATCATGTGGAGAAGGAGAAAGAGGAAAGAGAGGCATGGGCCTGAGAACTAGTTCTCAAATTAAGTGTGGTATAGCTTTTAGCGCATGATACTTCTTTCATTCAAGTAGATGTTAACACAATGAGTTTTTTAAGAAGTGTTTTGCTTCCAGAGGAACTATGACTAGACTAACAGGATCAATAACTGTTCAGGACTTCAAGTGGCTCTTAGGCTTCCAATAACCTATGATAGAGAATGGGTTGAGAAAACTACTCACCACTCTACCACCACCAAAGGTTTATTCATAAATCCCCATATCAGCTGGTACACTGAAATGGTAGAAATTCTTAGAAGACACAAGCAAGGGCTAAGGAGAACATTGGGCGAGAGAACTACTCCAGGGACCAGAATCAGAGAATAATAATTCTTACCCCATATTATGAAGATCTCGAAATATTTGCCCAGTTGGATTTTAGAATTGCCATAGCCAATGACTCCTGTGTGCATCCCATTCCTCCCCTTTCGTGTATGGAAGGTCTTTCTCTATTCTGTAATCTACTTTTCAAAATTTTAACTCATCCTTTGAAAGCCGGTTTTAGAATCCCCCCTTTTAGAATCCCTCATTGTCATTCCAGGGAATGTTGCTTTGCCTCAGGGACACCCAGTAATCTCTTGCCCCTGTCCTAATTCCCCCAAAGAACCATAAATATGGAACAGGAAGTACCAAACACCTAACCATCCTTGACTCCTTTTTCTCTCTCTCTCTCTAGGAAGTTCTCAAGGTTGAGATTGGCTCCATATCATCCTTTTTGTCTTAGCTCAAACCTTCTCCTCAGAGCTTTTTCACAATCTCGAGTGGACCCCAAGCACTCTCTCTCACAATCCTGTTTAGTTGTCATCATAGCATTTGGTACTATGCATATTTATCCTTTTCCTTTATTTCCTGTGTATTGTCTGTATCACCCCTCATAGGGTGTAAAGCTTCCCTGAGAGCAGAAATCGCACCTAGATTCTAGAACAGTGCCTATAGTTGTTCAACGAATATTTGCTAATGAATGTGTAACTTAGATCTTTGTCATCCAATCTTCTGTTTCACTGGATACCCTAAAGTTTGTGGTTGAGGTTCCTTGCCCCCAGGGCTTGGTTTTGATACTCTGAAGTCTTGAAAAGAATATGTCCAAGGTTCCTCATGAGTTAGCAGTGGTGTCAGGACTAGAACTCAGGTTTGTGACTCAGATCTCCATAGATTCTTCTTTCAAAATGTCTGAGGCTGATAGAGCTCCCAGGTATCAAACAAGTGGTTCAGAGTTCATTCGCCTTGCTGCAGTGTACAGACATTCCTATAGATGGCGCCAGCGCCACTCCTTTAGCTCTCGGGAAAGTTCAGTGAGGGTTAACACTAGGTGGAAATATTAATGAATAGTGTTTTTATTGCTAAACTATTGCCAGGCTATTAGCTTTAGTTACTCTCTTGGACAACTTTGCATCAGCAAACCCTAAAGGTGTTTAAGGTGATTTGTACTCACAGCGTATTACAGGTAAGAGAGACAGTGATACCCAGTGATTTAGGAGCACAGACACTGGACCAGTCAGTCGGGACGGCACTAATGTACTATGTAGCTGTGTGGTCATGTCATATTGTACATTTTGGTCTATGAAATGGAATAATAACAGTACCCACATCATAGAGTTGTTGTGAGGATTAAGTTAAAGTACATAAAGCATTTGGAACAGGTGCCTGGCACAGAGCTGGTGCTATTAGGTGAGTTAAAAATACTTGTATTTTATTAAAACAAAGACACATAGATGCATGCACTTTTCTTGGTCCTTCAGGAAGGTATCTACAGGTGCTTTCATACAACCATACAGGGCTGCTGCTGGATGACAGCAATAGTAATGTGTATTCACTTACAAGAGGCAACCCAATTTCAAAGAAGTTAAAAAGTGAAAGTAAGTGTGGTTTTCTCTTTTTGTTTGTTCAGGTGCTAAGGATTGACCCCAGGGCCTTAGTACTTGCTAAGCAGGTACTTTACCACTGAGATACATCCCCAGCCCCTTAACTGTGGTTTTTGAATCCATGAAATAAGAAGCACTATTTGTTTTAATTTTTATTGAGATATAACTAATATGGGATTCACCCTCTTAGAGGGTAAAATTTAGTGTCTTTTATTGTATTCACAAAAGTGTGCAAATATCACCACCATGTAATCTTTTTTTGTCACCCCAAAGAGAAACTGCATACCCGTTAGAAATCTCTCCCCATCTCCCTGTTCTCCACATCCCTGGTCACTGCTTATCTGTTTTCTATATGTACAGTTTTGCTTATTCTGGGCATTTCACATAAACATAATCATATAAAATATGGTCTTTTGTATCTGACTTCTTCCATTTGGCGTAATATTGTTAGGGTTCACCCATATTGTAGCATGTATCTGTACTTCATCATTTCTATGGCCAAATAATGTTCCCTTATAAGGAGATTCTATCTTTTGTTTATACACCCTTTGATGGCCATTTTTGTTGTTTCTTTTTTCTTTTCTTTCTTTTTTTGTAGAATAATAATGCTACAGTAAACACTTATGTATAAATATTTGCTTAGACAAATGTTTTTGATTCTCTTGGGTATATATGCAGGAACGGTCATGTGACAACTCTATTTTTAATCATTTGATGATTTGAAACTATTTTCCAAGCAGCTGTTTTACATTCTTATCACCAATGTATGAGCATTCCAGTTTCTCCATACAATCATCAAACACTTATTGTCTTTGTTATTATAACCATCTTACTGGGTATAAAGTGGTAACTTTATGGTTTTGATTTGTATTTCCCTGATAACTGATGATGTTGACTTGTATACCTTCTTTGGAAAAATATTCATTTAAATTCTTTGCACATTTTTAAATTGAGCTATTTTTTATATTGCTGAGTTACTAATAGTTTTTAAAAAATATCCTAGGTACTGGACCATTACCAGATTTTCTCATATTCTGTGGATTATCTTTTCACGTTCTTGACAATGTCCTTCTAAACACAAAAGTTTTCGTTTTGATGAAGTCCAATTTATTTTTCCCTTTGGTTGCTGTTGCTTTAGGTGTTGTCTCTAAGAAACCGTTGTCTAATTCAAAGTCATGATGATTTATACCTACGTTTCTTCTGAGAGTTTTGTAGTTTTAGCTTATATTTAGGACTATGCCCATTTTTAGCTAACTTTTGTGTATGGTGTGAGGTACAAGTACAGATAAATTTCTTTACATATGGATGTACAGTTTTCCCACCACTATTTGTTGAGTAAGCTATTCCTTACCCCATTGAATTGTCTTTGCACTCTTAGCCATCGATGTGTGGATCTATTTTTGACTCTCAGTTTTATCCCATTCATCTGTATGTCTGTCTTTATGCCAGTATGATCCAGTCTTACTACTGTAGCTTTCTAGTGAGTTTTGAAACTGGGAAGTGTGAATCTTCCAACTTCATTCTTCTTTTTAAGATTGCTTTGTCTGCTCTCTGTTCTTTTCCTTTCTACATGAATTTTAGGATCAGAATGTGAATTTCAGGAAAAAAGAGACCTAAAATTTTGATAAGAATTACATTGAATTTGTAGATCAATTGGGGAACATGGGCTTCTTTGCAATATTAGGTCCCCCAGTCCATGAACTGGATGTGTACAAACCTGAACTCTAACTAGTTTTATCTGACAAAGGAGGCTAGGTCAGATATTCAAAATTAGACAAGCTGAATTAATTGCCAAATATTTATGTCATTTTTTTAGTGATGGGGTAAGGTACAGTTCTTTTTGTAAAAGTAGGAAAGTAGAAAGACTTATATAGATTGTTAGAGCCTACCAGGAGTCAAAAATCTCATTAAGAAAAAGTTATTTTTTGCATTATACACTTCACAAAAACAAGTGCCCATTTAAGAAATCATAATAACATATAATAAAGTAGACATGTCTGAATTTGTTTTATAGAATAGAAAAGTTATGGGATTGTGTGTGTGTGTGTGTGTGTGTGTGTGTGTGTGTGTGTGATGCAGAGTCTCTTAATTTTTTTTTCTTTTTTTCGCAATGCTGGGAGTTGAACCCAGGGCCTTGCCAATGCTAGGCAAGTTAAAAATCTGAGCTACACCCCTTTAAAATCTTTTGAGTAACAGAGATGAAATTTAATTAATGTATAAATCAACTACTTCTTTACCTAAGGAACTGAAGTCCTCTTCCCCTCCCATAGTCTGGTATTTTCACCACCAATGTCAATAAACCCTGGAACAAACTGTGCTGTTTCTACGTTTTCTTATATTGACAAACTTCAATTCTGACTTCCTTTCCCGAAATATGAAGCAATTTGATATTGCACTGTAACAATGACGTTACCATAGAGTGTTTAAGTAAACAACATATAATACTTGTTGCCGGTGGTGACTGTTAATAATTACAGGAATAGAATGAGATGAGATTGTTGTATAGTAATGACCCCTGAAACAGACTGAATTCCTTGGCAGTGTCTAGAGTTTGTCATTTTAATGGTTATGGTGTTGCAATCCATTATTTCAATAAGAATTGATGACTTCAGCTATGGCAACTGACCATAATATTTAATTTATCTGCCTTAAGCCCCTTGAATACTTAGAAAAAAATTTAAGGCGTAACATCAAAGGTACCCTAAGAAAACTCAGGATCTCTATGTATATATTTTAGGGAGATGAGCATGTTTCACTTTCTTATGTAGTTTCTCTGGTTCTTCTGTATAAATGTTAGTGACATTTGCACACTGGAAATGAATATTTGTCTATTTTCTGTCTATCAATCCACTTATTTACCTATCTACTTAGATCTTAGCATATTCTACAAAATCTCCTCTCCTTCCCTCCCTCTCTCCCTTGCTCCTTTCCTTCCTTCCTTCTTTCCTTCCTCTCTTCCTTTCTTCCATTAATTCTTTCATTTACTGATGACACAATTTTTAATAAATAGCCTCCAGTCAGACTCTCTCCAGTCACTGGAAAGAAGCTAAACAAAGAGACCCTTAGCTTTTGGTGAGGAAAGAAACAAATAAGATTGTTCTAGATGGTGTTAAGGGCTCTAAAGCACCAAACCAGGGTAAAGTGACAGGCTGGGGGTGGGGTGGGAATTCTTTAGATAAGAAGAATAGGGAAATGTTCTCCCAGGAGAAGGTAAGTTAGCTAAGTCTGAATGCTGAGAGGGAGTTTACCTTATGGAGCTATGGGGTTAGAGCCTTAATAGGCAGAGGAAACGAGTGCCAAATACTTGAGGCAGCTTATAATAATAGTTAATACTGTGAAAAAAGATAAAAGTAGAATGAAGGAAAATGGGAGAACAGGAGAAAACTGTAATGCAGTTGGAAATATACCATCCAGAGTTTGACAAAGTTATTAAAGTTCAACTGCAAATTTGAATCCTATCTTCGTGGTATCCTTGGTATAAAGGGAAATTTGATCAATCTCACAGTTTGCTTTCTTCATAGGGAAAAAGTATGTCAATTTCTCAAGGAGAAAGAATTTTTTTTCTGACATTAAGACTTGAAATAGGTTTTCTTGCATGGACCTTCCTATATGGGCCATAGAGTGATTATATTAGTGTGATAAGCCTCTCTCCCTGTAGATGCTCAAATTCCAATTCCTGGAGCTTGTGAACATGTTAACTTTGTACGCAAAAGGCGCTTTAAAGATATGAGTAAGTTAAGGACCTTGGAACGGGGAGAATATACTGCATTTTTGGGGTGGGCCCAATCTAACCACATGGGTCCTTTAAAGCCTAGAACCTTTTCCTATTAGAATTAGAGGAAATCGTGATCTCGAAGCATAGTCAGAACAATGCGGTGTTGCTGACTTTGAAGATGGAGGAAGAGGGCTCTGAGAAACAGATGTAGCCCTGTGAGCCCTTGGACTTTTGACTTACAGAATTGCAAGATAATAAATTTGTATTTTTCAAGTCACCAAGTTTTGGGATTTAAAAAAAATATAGCCATGTAAATCTAATACAGTTAGATTTATTTTGGTTACAATAACAGAAACTCACCTACTTGAACTCGTAAGCAAAAGAGAGAGTATTTTATTATAAAGATCTGGAAATATTACAATGGATTTTGAAGGCAGGAATGCAACTTATTTTGGAAAATACATACTATGACCAGGGATGGGGAATTGAATTATTTTAGCCATTTTTTCTTTTCTCTAGATTTTTTCAACCTTCCTGTTCTTTTCTATCTTTTCAGCAACCTGCTTTTCTACAATGCTCCAGGCTACATGGCTAAAAACAATGTCTGCGGAGAGCTCCTGGTTTACTATGTTAATGATGCTGTATGTTTCCATGTTAGCTACCTGGAAAGAGATTGAAATCTCTCAGTCCTAATTTCAAATTCCTGGGAGAGTGATGTTATTGGCTTACTATGAGCCTGGTAACCTACTGTTGGAGCAATTATCTGTAGGCAGGTGGCCTGGTTACCTTGTGTGAGGGCCCAGGGCTAGTTTCCAGAAAAAGATATAAGCCTGTACTGCTGTTTCTTAACATGCAACTTCAACTCAGCTGATGGTAAGGCAGCCATTTAATGCGTGGAAAACAACCTTAAAAAAAGTTAAAAACTCTACATGACATAGTTTGAGTAATGTTTTATAGAACTTGATTCAGTTATTGAGTACATAGGTATAAGGGTAGTGGGTGACAATGTAAAGCATATTTTTTTTATTAGCATATGTTTGCGACACATAATAATTACATTCCTCTTTTGGTGGATGATAGTCCATAAAGTCTGAAAAACTCTGGGCTGGACAATCTGGTAGGATTCTGCTACAGAATATAAACATGATTCTTAAAATAATTCCTTTAGTAAATGCAGGGGTGCCATGAGTATTTTTTAAAAAGCAGCATTTTTTTCCCCAAATAGCTTTTCTTAATATAATCCAATAGAATAAGGCTGTATTAGTTAGATTTTTGTTGCTATGCAACTTTAAGGAGGAAAGGCTTACTTTTGCCTACAGTTTCAGAGGTTTCAATCCATGGTCAGTTGGCTCTAAGGCAGAAGCATCACAGAGGAAGGGCATGGTAGAGGAAAACTGTTCACCTCATGGCAGTCAGGAAGTAGAGCAAGAGCCAGAGAGGAAGGGGCCAGGAACAAAATACAATCTTTCAAATGCACACCCCCAATGACCTACTTCTTCCACTTGGCCTCAACTCCTAATAGCCCATTCAACCATGAACTCATTAAGGACTAATCCATTGATGAAGTTAGCACCTTTCTTGGCCCCACCTCTGACCGTTGCGGTGTTAGAAATCAGTCTCTGGAGGACACATCATATTTAAACCATAACAAAGGCTAAAGCATGGCTTGGTACAGGCAGCGTTGCAGGAGTGAAAACAAGATGGTCAGGCTTAACCTAGATTAAACCCTAGTCTAGTGGTTCTCAACTTGGCTTGTATCTAATTCACCTGAATTCCTTTTAAAATGGCTTAATGGGATCTGTTTAATCAAATTTCTAGAAGAGTAGCCTGTCAATCTATTTCAACACAAAATAAAGCAAAACAAAAATAACTCCTTAGATGTCTCTCATATGTAGCTGGGTTTGGTAATATGTGGCCAGGTTCGGCACACTGAGGAGGGGTCATCTGCTTGTCCTTGAAATAATTCTCCATAACTGTAGTTTCTCTAAACCAGACTTTCGTTAGGTATCAGAATGTAAACAGTTGAAAGTTACTTCTTGGAAAGAGTCTGGAATGTAAGCGGCTTCATAGCTGCTTGTTTAAGGCAGATCCATACACTTCACAGTTCAGTGAAGCAGATGGTTGAGTTTATCTTCTCTTTTAGGCACTGTGGCACTAACATTCAGGGTTGGATAAAAGGTAATTCCATATTTCCACGGGGGCAAGATGGGGAGAAGAAGAGAAAAAAATTTTTGCAGGCTGTTCCAGACCCTTGTTAGACAATAATCCTGTACTGTATTTCTCTAGAACAATGTCTGGCCAAGATCCCAAATTTTTACAGCATAAGACATTGGTGGAGATTATTTGTGGTTGAAAACTGAAGTTACCAATTTTCCATCATAGCCATTTTTAGCTTTTGATGAAAAGGGCAGGATGAATTAATTACTAAATGAACACCTACTTCTAAACAATAAAATGGATCGATCTGCTCTACCAAGTTATTGACTATCAATCAAATTAATTTTTGAGAACACCTGCCTTAAATAATTAGGCTAGTATAAGGAGAGGTGAATTTCTTCCCCAAAGCTGTGAGAGAGCAGGACCCCAGTCCACAGAAGCCATTCCTAGTTCAGCTGGAGCCCGTATTTTTAGCCTCCTTTGCAGGCTGCATGCATTCATATGGTCCCATAGAAGTTTGTGGCTAACGCCTGTTTTTGGAGTGTGTCATTTGATCCGTCACGAGTCTTTCAGGGCTTCTAAGGGGACAACCAACCTATCCCTGAGGAGTGATGCTCTGACCACTTTCTCGTCTTTTCAGGCCATCTCGGCACCCACCGCAGTGTGGGCTTTGCAGCCCCGGTTCCAAATGGCTGGGTGCCCAGGCCTTGGTCCTAAATGAAACTACTGGCCTGGACATCACCTCACTACAGTGATATCATTGTTATGAAGCTTTAATTTCATGTAACATATGGCTGCTTCTCTGCACTCCAGTCAGGATTTTCATTTTGGTCCCTAGAAGGAGCTGCCGGTCCCGACGCCTTGGGCTGCACCCAGGGCACTCGGACACCGTCGTGCTGCGGGCCACTGCTCCCGAGCTTCGCAGCAAGGAAAAGGGAGTTCCCTCCGCCCCAGCGCTTTGTCCCCGCGCGGCCCCCGTCCACCTCCCCGGAGCCGCTCGCCGGTCAAGAAGTTAGTTTCTCCAGGTGCCGGGCTCGGCGAGAACAGGCGCGAAGTGTGCGCGCCTTCGGGGACCAGCTCGGCCCGCTGCCTGCCCGGGGTGAGTGGCCACTTGGGTCGCTGCTCCGGGTCCACCCCGGAGGGCGCGGCACTCCCAAACAGTGAGCGGGGCGGCCGTTGCTATGGCAACGCGCTGGGCAAACCGGCCAAGGCCCGCGGGTCCCTCCTCGGGTCTCCCTGGGCCCGGCCGTTGGGGCCCCACTTTCTCCTGTCTGGTGTGTGGGGTGGGCCCTGGCGGCCCGGTTCATCCACATTTCACCTCCACCCCATGCTTGTGAACTTTTTTGAAAGTTTGTAAGCGAACTTATTATAGGGTAAGTGTGTGGGAAAAGTAACAATCTTAGAAGTGCAAAAATTGCGAGTTTTTCTCCCCCTTTCTTTTAAAATTTCCTGGCACGTAGTAGGAACTCATTGTATGGTAACTATATCTTCTAGCACTTAACAAAGTCCCTTGCATACCGTGGATGCGCGGAAGAGGAGATAGGATGATATAAGTGCCCTACTGGCTTTGTACGTAGGTAATTAAAGCCTTCTGCCTCACTTTCCTAAATGCAGATCATAATTTCTGACCAAATTGAGGGCTTAAACGAGCCTGTATGTGAAAAAAATTTTTTTGTTTTTGGAACCGGGAATCAAACTCAGGACCTCATGCTTGCCAGGCAGGCGCCATGCCACTGAGCTATATCCCCGGCCCTATATGTGAAATTTTATATGAACGGTAAATGTAAAGCACTTGAGAGTTAGTTGTAGGGGACAGTTGCATGCTGAATGTGTTCGGGTACTCCTGACCTCACATCACCAGCTGAGGACCTTTTGTTTGACCGCTCAGCAACTCCAGTGTCCAACCAGGATATTGGAGGCTATGAATAGGAGGAACGCTCTCTGAATGTAAAGAACCGTCAACAGGTTTTGCACCTAAAGCTTTCCTCAATTTGTTCTTCATCCTCATACCTTCTAATTGGGACGGATATACAGATACAACACACATTTGCAGTCTTAGCCCATGAAAGTCTGTAGTGTTTGTAATTCAGTGAATCATGCCTCCTCCTAACCAGATTGCAAAGAAGAAATCTTGGCCTCATCCTTGCTACCTACCACTCTTCCTTTGTATCCAAATAATCATCAATTTGTGTTCATTTTGTTTTCACAGCAAATATGAAATCCAAGCACTTATTTCTGTCTCTGCCTCTGTCATCCTCAAACAAGCAGTCATTATCTCTTGCTCAGTTTCATGTAGTAGCTTCCTAACTGGCTTAAAGTTATTCTTCTTGTACTTCAAATATTCTCATCTATTTGTTGCTCTGCAGCAAGAGTTTAAAAATAAAACTTTGATTATGCTACTCACCCTTCTATCTGGATTAAAATCCATCATGGCTTCTCATTATTCTTAGAATAAAGGGGTAGGGTAGGGTGTTTGTCTCCATAGAAGCACCGAAAGGCTCCTGACAGATCAAATGACAAATCCCAGGAACAGGTTTTAGTCGTGTCTAATTAGTCACCTAATTTGTCACCTAAAAGTTCAGCGACCATATACTTTATTATTCAGAACAAGATATTTTTGATAGTAAAAGTGAATGCTATTATTTATACTAGGACAAAAGCCTTAACCTGGAATTGTTTCTCAGGCAACTTGGGCATATGTTTACCCTACATTGACTCTTTTTCAGTCTTTTTGCACCATTTTTCCTCCTACAACAGGGACTTTGCCCATGCTCTTCTACTTGCTGGATTTGCTCTTTCCTCTTCTCTTTAGTAACTGTTACTTATCCTTTGTATCTCGGGTCAAGTGTTTTCCCAGGAAGCCTGCCTCTGACTAGTTTGTCTAGGACAAACCTTACTACACTAGGCTCTTCTGACAGTTATCCCTGCTTTGTGGCATCTGTCACAATTGCAATTTAAAATTTGTCCATATGTCTGGTGAATAGTATGTAGTTAATAATTATTTGGATATTTGCATTATAAACATTGTCTCATATCATTAAACAGTCTGAAAATATCAGGTAGTGGTTAGGAGCACAGACCCTAGAGCCAGACAGATGAATTAGATTTGAATTCTAGCTCCACCAAAATTCCTTAGCTGAAATTTGTGGGGCTAATTTTTCAGCTTATAGAAAGGACATAGTATAGATATTGTATTGCTTCTAGTGGAGTCTGATAATGTCCAATATGTCATTAAACACATTAGCTTTTCTTTGTAAAGTGAATCCACTCAAAGTAGGATAAAGACAATATATACCATTTCCCAACAGTTTAGGTCAGGGTTTGCTAACAAATGAATTTGCAACAAATTTATGAACATATTTTGTTTTCACAGCTTTTTGGAGTTTTGAATTTCAGCTAAGGACATTAGAGTCTGTCGTAGAGTATCCCTGAGCTGATCACTTACCTTCCGTATGCCTCAGATCTCACATCTGTAAGATAGACATGATACGAGCACCTGTCTGCTTTGTAGGTTCCATGCCAAGTTTTGAGGAGATTAAAAGAGTTAATAAATGTGAACCTCTTACAACAGTGATGGCAAACCTTTCAGAGCTTTCAATGCTGCAAACAGCCTGCTGCGGCATGTATGCCATAGGTTTGCCACCACTGTCTTAGAACACTTGTCCTTAGGATTTATATAAGGGTCAGGTCTCATGTCATTTTTATTAACTCCATAATAATTAATACTATGGACAAAATAATTTATCTGCTGTATACTTATTGTTGGACATTTGTACTTCAAGTACCAAATGATGAATGCCTTTATACTTCAATCTTTCCATTACAGTTTTAATTATTTAAGATCAATTCCTAAAAATGAAATTACAGAATCAAAGGACAGGAATGTGGTGAATGTTCTTGAACTATGTTACCATACTGCTCTTCAGAAAGACTGTACAGTTTACAATCCCATTTTTTTTTTTTTGTGGGTACCGGGGGTCAACCTCAGGACCTTGCGTGCCAGCAGGCGCCCATGCCACTGAGCGATATCACCGGCCCTTTTTCGTATGTGGGTTCCGGGAGTTGAACTCGGGCCCTTGCGCTTGCCAGGCAGGCGCTTATGCCACTGAACCATCTCACTGGCCCCTACAATCCCATTATTAACTTTATGCCCGTGTTGGCATTATATTTTAATTGCTAACTTCACAGATAAAAATGATACTTCTTTATTTTAACACACACCCATAATTATTGATGTGTTTAAACATCAAACTCTATTTATTGGTATTTCTTTTCTGTGAATTTTCTTTATAAATTCTGATGGTTTCTACTGGACTCTTAACTTTTAAAAATCTTTTTATTTTTAATTGACCCATAGTGGTTATACATATTTATGTGGTACAGTATGACATTTAAATACGTGTGTACAATGTGTAGTGATTAAATAAGAGTAATTGTTGGGCCAGGGATATAGTTCAGTGGCAAAGTGCCTGCCTGGCAAGCGCGAGGTCCTGAGTTTGATTCCCTGTACCCAAAAAAGAAAAAAAGAAAAAAAAAAAGAATAATTGTTATAGTTACATCTCAGATATACATCATTTCTTTATGTTTGGAACATTCAAAAATCCTCTCTGCTAGAACATTGGAAATTGTTGCGCTCCGGTACCCACTCAGCATCCTCTCTGTTTTTTTTCATATCAATATTTAGTTGTTTGATTTCTGTTTTCCTAGCCTAAGCAGGAGCCAGTGTTCTGGGCTTTGTCTGGGATCAGTTGGAGAAGGTATCCCTGGAGCCTGGGGCAGGTTATTACTTGCCTGTAGCCTAGCACATAAGATAGAAAACCGTGTTCAGAGGCTGGGTCATGGGGAAAATTTGAGATCTAGAAAAGGCTGACTGCCTGTTTACCTGAACCTTCAGTCAAACAGGGCTTGGAAAAAAGAGAACAAACAGGTAGGGAGCAAAGGACTAAAGTAGACAATGATGAGAAGCACAAAGCTGGGACTGGAAACTAACCTTTCTGTGGGCGCATTGCAGATTCTTCCATGGGGGCAGTGCTGGAGATGCTGTCTTGACCACACATTGGTAATCCCTGATACAGTAAAAATATTAACTTTTTGTTTGTCCTATGGGGTATTTCCTCTGTAATGGCCTTTTCATTTAATTTATGATGGCTTTTTTGTTTTGTTTTATTGATTTATTTAATATTTTTGGTGGTGTTGGGGACTGAACTCGGGCCTTGTGCTGTGTTTTCTTCCACTGAGCTACATGCCAGCCCCTAGGATGATTTTCGATTTATAGAAATTAAAACAATTTGAGGTTTAATTTTATCCTTTATGATTCATTGCTTTTATATTTAGAAAGTCCTTTCCATACAGACACTATCTACATTTTCTCTACAAATGTTATTTTGTGATGTCAGCAGATGAAGAGGTAATGACAGAGGTAAAATTAATGTGATTTCTAATGAAAACCCTGAAAGATGATTATAAAAAGGGTGATACTTATGACATCTTTGTGCTCCTTGAAGACAGAAGAAAGGAGCTTATGCTAATGTAGGGGAGATTGAGAAAGGCTTTTTCTGATGGTGTCATATTGTGAACCTGTCAAATCTTATCCTTAGAAAGACTTTGGGAGATTTCTTCTTCTGAAGAAGATGTGACCTTGAGATATCTTCTACTTTTACCCACCCGATGATCCTATATAGTATTTCAAACACCCATAGTTGCTAGATACTGAGAAATAATTTCCCTGGTGGTAATAGAGGCTTAAAAGTGGAAAATACGACATAAAATTAATTGCTGCCTTTCTCGGCATTGATAAATTGGTATGCTTTAAAATGTGGTTTTCTTTCTGCCGAACTCCAGTATGTATTAGTGAGGCTAATCGTGTTTTGCTTGGATCTGTCTTAGGGCTCTAGAATGTGAAGAATGGGCAACTAACTGTTAAATTATATTAATATATTCACTCTTGGTTTACTAACTAAAATAAATTATAGAGTGCATGAGAAACTAATTACCGCACAAGTTCCTGCAGTTTTATTGACCTGAAGTTGTTTTACTGAAGAAAGGTTTGTAAGGTGAGGGGCAGTGACTTTAATAATTAATTAAAATACCTTTTCTACATATAGTGGACTACATAAAATTATCTTTCTTAATAACCACTAATGTCAGTGTGAATATCAATCAGGATGTGATGTTACATTAGGAACAAAGAAAAAATAAATTTTCTATTGATGAAGATAGGTTGATTTGAAAATTTGATTTAAAAATACTGTTAACAATCCAGGTGTGGTGGTGCATACTTGTTATCTCAGCTCCTTAGAAGACTGAGGCAGGGGATCACAAGTTCAAGGCCAGCCTGAATAACTTAGTAAGAGGCTATCTCAGAAAAAGAATTTATAAAAAGGGCTGGGGATGTAGCTCAGGTAGACTCCTGAGTTCAATCCTCAGTACAGTACTCAAAAAAAAAAGCAAAATCTAAAAAATAAATCCCTATTACCAATTGTAAACCCAGGGCTTTCACATTGAACTATATACCTGGCTCTCTTTTATTTTATATTTTTGAGACAGAGTCTCGCTAAGCCACTAATTTGCCCAGGCTGGGCTTGAACTTGCAGTCCTCTTGCCTCAGCCTCCTAGAGTGTTGGGATTACAGGCATACACCACCACACCCAGCTCCAATTGTCTTGTTTTTTAATCTAAACCTAGTAAATAATATTAACTCTTTAGTTAGCAATATTAACTATTTAAACATTTATTCAACATATATTTATTGGTGCCTGTAATGTGCCAGGTATAGCTGTAGAATATTGTATTAAATCTTCATTTTCACATTGTGTATCTAAAGTTTGCTTGTGACTCAATATTTTTAACATGAGCTAATGGTGATTTGGAAACTGGTCATTTGGACTCACATGTTTTAATTCAGGGCTTGTAAAAAAGTCTTACAGAGAATGTTTATCTGGGCTCTGAGGCTGAGATGTTGGGGACTGATCTGCAGGTGTCATAGTGCGGTGCTGTCTCTGCAGTGAAGGAGCTTGCATGGGGAGAATCCACTCACTGTTTACCCGTGCAGCACGCACGAGCCTCAGATTCCTACGTTACCTGAGTTCTCTCAAGTTTGTTGGGTGTTAAAAAATCTAAGATAGAGGCTCCTACATCTGTTCTAGGAAATTCAGTTTCTAACTAGCTGAGATTTTGGGAGGAAGGCAGATATTCATCTTTTGATATTTTTCATGGAAGTCCAATTAGCTTTCCTTTCAGTCTTTTTAAAATTTTAGTGTTTAGTTTATGACAATAAAATTCGATATTTATGAAAGTAAACACCAATGCCCAGTAGTAATTCTGAAGTTAACGTCCTCTTCTCCCTTTCTTCATCTTCTTTTTAGAATGGATAGGGTGGGGATGCTTTTTAAATTTGAGACAGTCTTGCTGTGCTGCCCAGGCTGGGCTCAAACGCACGGTCCCAAGCGATCCTTTTGCCTCAGCTCCCTGTGCAGCTAGGACTACAGGCACACGCCGCCGTGCCGGCTCTGTTATCTGATTCTACAACATTTTTCCTTAGCATCCTTTCTTTTTCTTTTTCCTCCCTCCCTCCCTCCCTCCCTCCCTCCCTCCCTCCCTCCCTCCCTCCCTCCCTCTCTCTCTCTCTCTCTCTCTCTTTCTTTCTTTCTTTCTTTCTTTCTTTCTTTCTTTCTTTCTTTCTCCCTTTCTCCCTTTCTTCCTTTCCTTTCCCTCTCTTCCTCTCTTTTATCTTTCTTCCTTCCCTTCATCCCTTCCTCCTCTTTCTTTCTTTCTTCCTTTCCTTTCCCTCTCTTCCTCTTTCTTTTCCTTTCTCTCTTTTATCCATCTTCCTTCCCTCCATCCCACCATCCCTTCCTTCTCTTCCTTCCTTCCTTCCTTCCTTCCTTCCTTTCTTTCTTTCTTTCTTTCTTTCTTTCTTTCTTTCTTTTTCTTTTTCTTTCTTTCTTTTTTCCTTCCTTCCTTCTTTTCTTTCTCTTCCTGTCTCCCTCCCTTCTTTTCTCTTTTTTCTCTCTCCTGTTTTTACCTCCCTCCCTTTCTCTTTTCTGTCTTTATTTCTTTTCCTTTCCTTTTTCACCTTCCTCTTATTCCTCCTCCTCCTTTTTCTTCTTCCTCTCTCTCACTCTCACTCTCTCGCCCAGGGTCTGGTGCATGCTAGATGAACACTTTACCTATGAGCTACACCCCTAACCCTAGAATATTTTTATCACCATAGAAAGAAACCTCACGCCCACTAGCAGTTACTCCTTGTTCCCCACTTCCCTCAATCTCTGGCAAACATGAATGTACTTTCTCCCTTTGTGTATTCATCTCTTTTTGGAAATTCATATAAATGGAATCACAAAATATATGGCTCTTTGTGTCTGCTTGATTTAATTTAGCTTGATGTTTTCAAGGTTCATTTCTGTTGTAGTATGTAGTAGTACTTCATTCTTTTTTATAACCATATAAAATTTAATTCTGTGGGTATACCACATTTTATTTATCCATCAGTGGATGGTCACTTGAGTTGTTTCCTTTTTTGATATTATGAATAATGCTGTCATGAATATCTATGTGCAAGTTTTTATGTGAACATATTTTCTGTTCTCTTGGGTACATACTATCCCTAGGAGTGAAGTGTCTGGTCATATGATAACTGTATGTTTAACTTTTGAAGAAACTGCCTAACTCTTCCAAAATGATTGTGCCTTTTTATATTCTTGCCAGTGATGTATAAGGCTTCCTATTTCTCTACATCCTCACCAAACCTTGTTATTGCTTATCTTTTTGACTGTAGCTATTCTGGTTTATGTAAAGTGGTGTCTGTAGTTGTTATTTACATCTTCCTGATGATGGGCTGGGTGTGAAGTTCGGGGACAGATCCCTTGCCTAACATATACGAGGCTCTGAGTTTGATCACCAGCACTACCAAAAAAAATCCTGATGAGGGATGATGTATGGCATCTCTTTTAATGTGATACGGGTTTGTGAAGCCATTTGTATATCTTCTTTGCAGAAATATCTATTCAAATCCCTTATCTATTTTTATTTAAGTTCTAACTAGTAAGACTTTTCAATCTTATATTTTTTTCAGATATTTTGATTTGCAAATATTTTCTCCTGTGCTGTAGGTGTTTTACACTTTCTTGGTAGTATCCTTTGAAGCCAAAAGCTTTTCATTTTAGTTTTAATTAATAGCTCCCTCCCTCTGATCTTCTTGGGGGAAGCTAGCCTTCTTGTATCCAATTATTTCTCCCTTCAAGACACAGCCCAAACTGGCCATGAGACATGAAAGAACATGTCTGAAGTTCCTGAGGTCACTTATTCAGGACTTTGTTCTGGAATCCTCCCTGCACTGAATCATTGAAGAATCATTGAAGGAATCTTTCTTGAAAAGCAGATTGGTTAGAGTGGGAAGGGAGGGAAAGGCAGCTGTTTTCAAATGTTTTAAGGGTTTGTTGAAGTATAGTACAAAGTTCCAAATTTTGGACTCAAATTCTGGCTCTGCCACTTACTAGCTTTTTTTCCCTTACCTAAATTCTTTTTGACCTAAAATAATTCTGTAATTCAAACAATGTAACAGGCAGTGACTATACTGATTAGATCTGGATTCTTGAGGCAGATTGAGTGGCAGCATTTCAGCTTTTTGAGCTCAGCCACCAATGAATTGAAATTGTAATAGCTGTATTTATTATACTCAGAATTCAGTAGTTATTAATAAGCCATTCCTTAGTCCCCTATTATCTCTGTTTTATAGACTATATTTTTCAGTAGGATTCCCTTAATTGCATCAAATGTTTCATTCCTAGAATGCTTAACTGTCTCATTGCTATAATCTCCAGGGAAACTAAAGTCTTAATTATATCTAGTATTTTTTATTTCATTTGATTCTTTAGATGAGATTATAAGTAACTTATTTTAAAGGATATGACTACTCTGCATATAACTATACTTACCACAAATTTAGAGTTTTGGTCATATTATATTAGCATTACCATTACCTCAGATAATTTAGGTCGTGAACTATTATATAGGGTCATTAACTTCTTTCAGAATGAATAGCTTGATGATGCTGTCTATGGTCTGCTACCCTCCTCCCATTTTCTTATTGTCTTTTTTTGTGGTATTGGGGATAGAACTAGGGCCTTTGCACTGAACTGCTTTCCTAACCCTTAAACAAATTTTTTAAAGAAACTTAAAAAATTTTTTGAGACAGGGTCTTGCTGAGTTGCTAAGTTTCCCATGCTACACTTGAACTTGTGGTTCTTCTTTCTCAGCTTCCCAGAGTGCTGGGATTATAGGGATGTGCCACTGGGTCTGATTCTTATCATAATACTGGTTTACATATTTTGTTCTTCTGGCCATTTCCATAATACACATCAAGACATGCTCCCTAGGAAGCAGAAGGGTCTTGAGTTTGGTCCTTTCTCACATACCTGCTTCTTTGTCAAGTGTGGTGGTATACACCTGTGATCCTAGCACTCAGGAGGCTGAGGCAGGATGATCACCACAAGTTTGAGGCCAGCCTGGGCTACATGGTAAGTTCAAAGCCAGCCTGAACTACTTGTGACACCCTGTCACAAACAAACAAACAAACAAACAAACAAACAAACAAACAAGAAAACTTTCTTCCTACTAAGTAAATGCTGGTAATAATTTGTGCAATATGATTTTTAGTTTTAGGTGCCATTTTTCAATAGATATACTGACAGACTGAATTTCACCCAGAGAGTGAAGAGACTGGGATGATGATTAAATAATGTGAAGGACAGCTGATGATGTTGAGGAGGTAGAAAAGATGGGTAGCCTCTAGCAAATATGACCAACTTATCTGGAAGGCTAAGTCCTGTTAAAGAAGGACTGGGCATATCTGTAAGGACACAAGTAGGCATGGCCTACAGGAAGATTTACAAGCTATACTTTTGGTTCAATATGAGGAGAGAGAGTCTGTCATTGGTGTCCAATAAAATGAACTTCTTGGCGGAAAGTAAGGAATGGGTTGCTTCTCATTGGAAAACTTTAAACAGTGTCCATGTTAGCATCCATCTGATCTTCTGTGGAAGAAATTCTATGCTGTACCAGGTATGCTCAGATATTCTTTTCAATTCCAGGATTCTGTGCCTGCCTCTCCACTACTGGTGCTATAATGTGGCTTCTTCTCCACTACAGGTTTTGCTTTAGTGATTTATATGGTTGGCTTTATATTCCTAATACTGTTGTCCAAAAGGGTGTGACATGGTAGGTGAAAACTAATGTTAAATATTTCTTTAGGTAATTCACAAAGTGCATATATACATACTTATATACTTTTTAAAAATATAATTGAGTTATACTTCTTAAGTTTTGTTTTCTGTTCCAATTATTATAAAATAATATCTAGTTACTATATGTTATAGAGATCTCTGAGTATCATAAAATGGTTTTTATTTTATTGATTGATTTTTAAAATACAGCTCTGTTAAGTCTTCAAAATAGAACCAACAAAGAGCTTTTGTGGGAAGTAGAAATTGAAAACTGGTGGTTTTATTGGGAAATTATTTGAGAAAGACCTATAAATAAAATAGTATGGACATTCAATTAGTGTCTTAGATATTTAAGAGTAGGAAGTGGGAGCAATATAGTCATTTTGGAAAATTGTGTTCTCAGAGTCACCTACTAATTGAATTGTAGAGTGCTGTATTAGTGGTTTAAATGGCATCACAATTCATTGCCATTCTGATCAGAGATAATGGATGTACAGGTCAAATGAAATCCATCTTTCTGAAGAGCTACTAGTTATATGAAATGATTAAATCTGATTTTAAAATAAAGCATTAAGTGCAAACCACTAAAAGTTCAAAAAATACTTACAGGTCCCATGAAAGATTTAGTGCACTTAGCTTTCAAACAGTTTGCTCATTATAGATGAAATGCTTTAAATTGATGCAAGTTATTAAGCCAGTAAGTTAATAAAATAGGAGTAGTTTTGTATCTTCTCTTCCTTCAGGGATAGAGTTCTCTTTCAGGAAAGATTTTCTTCTGAAGTGGCAAGGCTCTAAGTGTTTGATCTCTTTTCCTAAGTCAATGGAGAAATCTGTTTTCTGGGATGAACCTGAGCTTTGGGTGAGCTTTGCTATGGTATTGGGAAAAAGACAGTCATTATGTTGGGAGAATTTCCCTGGTGACAAAGATACACGTTTTATAGGACCTTTAGAATTTTTAAATACTTTTCATATAAAGAGCCCAAAGCATTTATGATTATGATGGGTTATATCCTGTTCCATGGACTCCTTTGCAGCCCTGGCTATTGGTGTTAGAGAATATGGGGAATAACTTTAAATTCACTGGAGAGTGAGAGAAATCCTTGGCAATCTTGAAGAATGAACAGATTCTCTGTCTCTGCTAAAAACAAATCTTCCAATCTTTTCTTCTAACTCTAGCCTGAATATTGTGCAATGTAAATAGTAATTTTTAATGTAAAGATGATTTTTTTCCAAAAAGGTAGTTATTTATGTCTGAAAATTTTAGAGTCACATTGTAAAGAGAAAGTGTGACAAAGGTTTTTTTTGTTGAGAATATCCAACATTTTATTTTTTCCCCTTAATAGTAAAACAACTGCATGTATCTTTTTCAAAATATTAATAATATTGGCCATGAAGGGACTATTTTTGAAGTATTTGGGTTTTTTAGACATCTAGCTGGGATATGGAAAGTTCATTTCTTTTCCTCTTCTCATTTACACACCCTCCTTTTTATTGCCTCTGTGCCTCTACACAGAATATATAAAAAACTTACGGAAGTCCTTGCCTTATAAGCTTATTTGTAGAGTACCAGTCGGATGAGGCTGAGTAGTCATTATCTGTTATTAATTCTTATTAATGTAAAATTTACTGAATTATCTGAATGTTGATTTAACTTTTTGGGGGATTTTTTCCTTATGTCTGTGGGACTTCTCTACTAGTTTACCTGATAATTTTTGCTTTATTTGTACAATTAGATTATTTTTAATCTTCTTTTCCCTTCTTTCCTCCCTCCTTTTCTCTTTTCCACAAACACTGAATACCTATTATACACACTGTGATAGCCCTCAAGTTAAAATGATGATTAATGACCCCTCCTGTCTTCATGAGAATCTAGTGGAGGATTTGTACATAAGTAATTATGATAGGGTATGATAAATGTTGAATCAGAGCTATGTATAAAGTGTTGCAAAGTATGGAGGATGGAGAAACTTATTTGTATGTATGCTAAGGGAAATAAGAGAATTGAGAATTGATTGTTAAGATAGAGATATAATTGAGTATTAATTTTTTATACTCATCAGTGTGGCTCAGTGTGCATGAATTTCAGGCATTGCTTTTTCATTTCAATATGGTTAGAACTTATAGTTGGCCAGGAGATTGAGGTATGTATTTCATATCTTTAAAAGTTGTGCTATGATTGATTTTGTTTGCTTGCTTCCAGAGGTTTAGCTGGAGAGGTAGCACTGCTCATGATTTTTTACCTCTGTGTTATCAGAAACTGTTTCTGCCTATTCATTGGAGATACTTATTTGGCCATTTCTGAACTATTCTAACCTGATTGCTGGATATTCATAGTGATTGGATTCTGTGTCATACTGAGTGTCGTCTTAAAGGTTTCAAATTTATACTTACGCTGTTTACTTAGTTTACTTTTAAAATCCTTATACTTAATGTTGTTTGCAAATATTCATAAATCTTTTGAAGCCATCTTTGTGATACTGTTATTTAGCTGACAAATATTTAATAAAGCACCTGCCATGTGTTCAGTCCTGGGATGAAAAAGCTTACAGTCTAATGGAGAAGATAGCTGATTCTTTGGGGCCTCGCCAATCTCTAGTGGTTATAAAATTGTCAGAAATAGCTGAATGCCACACATTTTTGGAAGAACTAGCAAAATTACTAGTGAAAACAACTAAATGAAAACAAGAAAAAGGAATTGGTGATGGCCATAATTTTGTGACTTCAAGTCTGCAGTACTATATAAAAGACAGTATTAAATAACAGTTATTTCTGGGCACTGTATTAATTGTTTTATATACTTGATTTGATTTACTTTTCACAGTAACTGTTACTACTCCCATTTTGCAGATAAGGAACCTGGAGCTTGGAGAACTTACATAAGGTTAACTAGTAAACGGCAGAGCTATGACTTAAACCCAGATCTTATCCACAGAAACTTTGCATGTAACTGTTGGCTTATCAGTTGTTTTAAAGTTTAATTATGTTTTGAATAGATAGTAACTGCACTTAGTATAGAATTTAAAATTAGAAGAGAATGTAGTGAGAAAGTTTTTCTTTTGTTTTCTCAACATCCATTTCCCTTACTTAGAGGTAAATTATAATCCCTTTCAGAGATGTTCTATATGTGCATATATAAATTAAATACATAAAACATACATATATACCTGCAGTATATTGTATGTAAATAAAATTTACCTGTTGCATAAACAGCAGAATACTATGTGTACTGCTTTGTACATATTTGCTTAATTTTCCCACTTAAAAATATATTGGAGGTTGTTCCAATATATTAAAGCCTATTCATTTTTAATTGTTGCATAGTATTCAATTATATAGATGTATCACAAACTACTTAACTGTCCCATTTTGAAGGACATTTGAATATTTTCCAATATTTTGCTATTACAAACAATGTTATAACAAATAACTGTGTATATGTAAGTTCACTGTATATGCTAAACAAGAAACTAGAGAATTGGTGTGAGCATGGTGAAATTCACTACAGGAAGTTATATTTTATTACTAATATGGAAGTTTTTTATTCCAAGTACAGATGTGCAATAAATCATAAATATGTGAATGCTCTTCTTCCAGCAGTGCTCCATATCAGGCAATGTAATCATATATATGTAAGGGCCTGTAGTTTTCAAAAATGAGAAAAGGGAAGGCTATGTTATAGTTGACTGAGTTAGAGTGAGAGATGTCTGCACGTGAGCACACGTTTACTCAGCAGACTGAAACTTTTATTCCTAAAGAAAAATGACTCATTACTGCATGGAAGAACTTCCCTGGAGAGGTATTGATGCATTTGACCTTTATTAGAATTAAGGTACAATTTTTGCTCAACAAAGTTACCATATAAAAATGGCTATAATTGTTCTATAATTGTTCTGCCATAGACTTTATCCAGAAAATGGGGAAAAGGGAGTTTTTAGTATTTATATGAGAATTTAAGAAAACCAGAGTAAACTCTTTTATAAAGTGCCACAGAGCTATAAGATTGAACGGATTACAAGTGGTATATATACATACATTCTTGTAGCTTCTGCATTGGTAGAATATAAAGTGAATGTGAAGGTAAATGTTAATATTGCACAGTATTTTGCATTTTTCTGTGCTATTGAGTGGGTAATTACTGCATCCAAGAGTGGTCCCAAATCTTTAAAAAACATACTTAAATACTGTAGAAAAAGAATATGTGCCCAGATAAATAAGCACAAGGAAGGTGACATGGCACAATCAATAAAAATATCTAAAATTATGCTACTTATAGCTTATCAGTGAAATTTGTGAAAAGTCATGTAGGCTTTTAAAATTTGAGTTAAGATGGAGTTTGATTTGCTCTTGTAATATTCTAGTTTATTAATGATGCATCTTAAAATATCTTTGGTTTTTTTTTCTGGCTATTTTCTTAGTAAGTATTGTACTTCTAAAGTAAATGAACTCTAGAATGCAGGCTAAGTCACTTTACTAATGAAGATTTAAAAATCTTTTTTTCCAGAAATGCAGCTTCTTCATTTATTTGTATTGTATTTGGAATATAATTAATGAATGTAAAGAGTGATACTACCATATTGGTACTACCATATTAGCTATTAGAGTGCTCTCTATTAAGTCTTTACAATTTTTTTTTTTGAGGCAGGTCTCATGAAGCTTCCCAGGACAGCCTTGAACTCTTAATCCTCCTGCCACAGTTTTCTGAGTAGCTGGGTTCTAGACATGTTTTAGGGCTCCTATTCTCCCAAATTTTCTTCTGTCCCACAGCCTACATTCTGCCATCTCTGAGCTCTTGCCTCTGCTAACTACATACCCTCAGAAAGTCAGATTAGACCAGGGTTGTCTAATTGATGCATAAAACTTCCAGCAGTTTGTGACCCATGTTGTTTGCCTTATAAGAGTGAAATGATTAGCTACTTTGATTTGTGTAACATTTGGCTCTCAGTGTCCTAGAACTTCACTTATTTGCCATGATTTCTCACCGCTTACTGATTTTGGCTCTGAGGACACAGCAGAAACTTTTTTTTAGCATTTGGGCTGTAGCGGTTCTGCCCTTCCCCCCTCTTGCCTTGTCTTTCTGCATTGTCACCTTTCATTTTGTATGTGTTGTGTCCTCTCTTTGCTGGAGGAGAAGGAAACAAAATAAATTAGCACATATTTCTAGGATTTCATACATATAGCTTATTACTGTTTCATTCTTTTATGGGTTGTGGTATTATGGAATGCTTATATTTATGTTTTATCTGATATCAAACTAATTCATTTATAAAAGCACCATCAAATCAACTGTTATTACAAAGTTACTGTATGTCTCAGTCATTGGTTTTTTAAACGTGTTAGTAATAATTCAGTTTCTGATGATATTCGTACAGGTATTTGGAAATAAAATGGAGAGTAACAAGACTTGAGGGTTCACTTTGGTGCTGTGAAAAGTTTGCTTGAGCAGGAACTGCTGGAATCTATTTGGTTGTGGTAGCATAAATGCAGTATTTTACATTAAGCTTCAGCATCACTGTGTATTAGTTGCCAGGTATCATGATTCTCATTTCACAGCTCAGAAAACCAGGGCTCAGAGGTTAACTAGCATGTTCAGGAGCACTGAGTGTTCAATAGTACAGTAGGAGTGGGGTCTGAATATTATTCTGCCCATGGGATTAGGCTTCCCTGAGTGGCTCTGATTAAGTAGTTTTAGTTCATGCTATATAAGTCTGTTCTTCGTTCTTGGTCATTTATTATTAATCAAGAAATAGGAAAGAACTACAGTGCTTTGTATAAAAATATTGATTATTTACTTAAAATTGTACTGTGTGATACATTCTAGTTTGATTGTTTCTCATGAATTTGTCAAAGTGATATAATAACAACCCTTCACAAAAGGAGGTTGCAGGCTTATTTAATTTCTCCTTTGATCCAGAATAATTTTTCTTTTATACTTTGAAAAGAATGTGGAGTGATGGCTTTTAAATTCTGAGACTTGGGAGACATTTTTTACTTTTTTTTTCTTTTTGTGGGTACCGGGAGTCGAACTCAGAACCTCAGGCGCCAGTAGGCGCCCGTGCCGCTGAGCGATATCACTGGTCCTTTCTTCATATGTGGGTACTGGGAGTCGAACTCAGGACCTTGCGCTTGCCAGGCATGCGCTTATGCTGCTGAGCTATCTCACCAGCCCATTTTTCACTTTAAATTAGTGTATTTAATTTCTATTTTAAAAATTATTTTCCCCAACGAATATATTAACATTTTGTTTAATTGTAAAATACCTACTGAAAGCCTGAAATTTCATTGCCTATATTTGTACATTTGACTTGCTTCTTTTCAACAGTATAAATTTATTTCTTGAGTCCTAGTTATAAAATGATAAAGGTTGAAGTATATTTACAATTAAGATTGGGATTATATATGTCTCATATAAAAATACACATTACCTAGTTCTCTCTTGATAAGCCTCAGAGTCTTATTTTATTCTTTTTATTTTTCATTTTGAGACAGGGTCCTGCTAAGTCACTAAATTGCTCAGGATGGGCTTGAACTTGTGATCCTCCTGTCTCAGCCTCCCAGAGTACTGGGATTATAGGTATGGGCCACTGCTCCTGGCTCTGGGATTAGTTCTTAAACCAAATTGATTAGTGCATGAAATTTGTTGAAAGCAGCCTTTTTTTTTTTCCCCAACATTGCGATGGTTCCTAAATAAGTATGTGATTTTCACCATTTTTTCTTTTACATTGTAGAGTTTCATGCAGTTGTAAAAAATAATGAGATTCCTTACCCCATTTCCTCTAGTAGTAACATCTTGTATAACTATAGTACAATGTCACAACCAAGAAGTTGACATAAATATAGTCTGCTCATTCAGATTTCAACAGTTTTGTAGTCACGTGTGTATGTGTGCATGTGTGCATGATCGATCCCTTGTGCCACAACCACTTCCTGTCTCCTCACTTCCCTAACCTTGAGAAACCACGGATCTTTTCCTCATCTCTGTAGTGTTGTCATTTGATGAATGTTATATACATTCACCTGGTTTTCTTTCATATGCATAGTATCTGAAAATAGAAAAACTACATGAAAGGGGGGAAATATGTTTAATATTTAGTTCTACATGATTAGGTATTTTAATGTTCTCTAATAAAACCTGTAATCTTCCATTGGCAAGTTATATTCCTTGATATAAACTGTAGTTTTCTTATATTTAAAATGCTGAATTATTAAATCTGTATAGTTGACTCACTCAGAAATGCTTGTAATTTAGAGACCTAAGTATCTGCTCAGAGACATTTTTCATTATTGAGACTAAAGTAGCCCTCAAGTTATTCCTGATCTCATTGTCCTCATATTTTCATCATAGCACATTTTCTTATTTATTTGTCCATCTCTCCCTTTTCACCCTCTTAGAATATAAGTTTTATGAGAGTAGGGCTTTGTTTGTGTGTCACTTTGTATTTCATAAATGTTGTTATAGAATGTCCATGTCATAGAATAGGAAAGGGTCTGAAAATATATCTTCTAATTTTAATTTTTTTCTAGTGCCCTGACTAGGTATATTTGGTACATAATGCTGAAATAATGTTTATAATCATTTTACTATAATTTAGTCACCTCAAATCTTGCTTGGAATATTAAATCCCTGGGAGTTAAAGCATTACTTTGGAGTCTTACTCAAGATTAAGTCATATAATAATCTTGAAGACTGATGAAACTCTGTAATGTGTCACTTGCTTCACTTTATAGCGTTGCTGTTAGGAATTTGGTCTTGTAGCAGATTTTCTGGTTTTGAAGCCAACATTTTTTAGTTGTGTGGCCTTGTATAAATTTCCTAACCTTTCCGTGTTTTGGTTTTATAATTTGTGAAGTGAAGATAATAATGGAACCTATTTTATTGAGTTATTGTAAGAATCAAGTGAGATAAGATCCCAAAAGTACTGACACAAGTTCCTGGCACAAAAATATTTGGTAGATGTTGGCTACTATTTCAGTATGAGAAAGTTAATATCTGCTATATTCATGTATCAAAATAGGTTAAATAACAAAATTTGTGGCATACACTTATCCAGAAAGATAGCAATATAAGAATTTTATCTATAATCTGAAAGTGGATTTCAGGCTTGTTTATTTCCTCTTGGCTTCATGAGCAGCAAATAGTTTGGAAAGTGCTAAAAGGAAATGAAATATTAAATGCCTAGGAACATAATTTCCTGCTTGTTGGTTGTAATTCTTGTTTTGAATGAGAGAGGTCATCTCGGAACATAGACTGTTCTTTTGTTGTTCATGTGAATAATGACCACTAGTATGCATTTCCTAGACATTGGTTAAATGCTGATAGAGAGAAGCAATTAGAAGGATTAGGAAGATACTGCTGGTTTGTTTGTTTGTTTGTTTTTTAGCTTCTTTCAGTGTTCTTTTAGAGTTCTGTTTCCCCCATCTCAAATGTCTTGTTTCTGGTTGCCTCCCACAGGCCACCATCTTAGAAGCATTTGTAAATATAGGGTGCTACTGATTGACTGACTAGATTGAGTTAGACCCTTAATATCTCTCCCCATCTTTAGAACACAAAAGTCTCAAAGCCTGCAAAGCGTTCTATGACTAGTGTCTGCTGACCTCAGCCTGCATCTATTAAGATGATCACATGGCTTTTCTATTGGAGTCTGTCACTATGGTGAATTACACTGACTTGCAATGTTAAGCTAACCATGAATTCCTAGGAAGGCCCTACTTGGTCACGAAGATACATTATCTTGCTTTTCATTGTGCCAATACTTACATAAACACTCTATCTGAAAATTTGCCATTTTAACCATTGTCAGCCACAAATTCAGGGGTGTTAATTATATTTACAATTTTGTGCAGCTGTCACCACTATTTCCATTTTTGACACCTCAAACAGAAATTCTGTAGAATTAAGCAGTAATTCCTTATTCCCCTCTCCTCCAACCCCTGCCACCTGCTGTCTCATGAATTTGCCAATTCTAGGTATTTCAGATTAGTGGAATCATGTGGTATTTGTCCTTTTGTGTCTGACCTACTTCACTTATGTTTTTAAGGTTCATCTATGTTGTCTCAGAGCTTCCTTTCTTTTTTGTAGCTGAATGATATTGCACTGTGTGTATATACCACGTTTGTTTATTCACACTTGGGGTTTTCCACCGTTTGGATATTGTGAATAATATTGCAGTAAATATTGGTATATGTATATGTGTTTAAGTCCCTGCTTTCAATTCTGGTCTTTCAATTACTGGTCATATGGTAATGTTATGTTTAGTTTTTCAGGGAACTGCCAAACTTTCTTCCACAGCAGGATACCATTTTAAATTCCTACCTACAATACATGAAGGTTCAAGTTTTTCCAAAGCCACACCAACACTTGTCATTTCTCATTTAAAAAATTAAAGCCACTTAATTATCCTTTTCCATATTAGAGGATTTAATTTACTAAAATTTTATTAAGAATTTTTGCATCTGGGTTCATGAGAGATATTTGTGTGTAATTTCTTGCGGTGTCTTTGATTGGGTAGTACATGGTATTATATTAAGAAGTGTTCCTTTTTATTTTTTGAAAGAGTTTGTATAAAATTGGTATTATTTCATCTTTAAATATTCTTCTTTAAATGTTTAGTAGAATTCACCATCAAGGCTATCTGGGTCTGCAGATTTTTTAGTTGAAAAGTTTTAACTACAAATTTATTCATTTATTTTTTTCAGTATTTATGGTTATTCAGGTAATCTTTTTCTTTTTCTTCTAACTTTTTATTTTTAAATAGTTATAGATTAACAGGATTTGCAAAGAAATGTACGGGGAGGTCCCATGCTCCCTTCACGCATCTCCTGCATACTAATATCTTGCAGGACTGTAGTATAGTATCAGTTTTAGGAAACTGATATCCACAGAGTTTGTTGATACTTCTCTAGTTATGTACTCTTTTGTATGTGTGTGTTGTTTGTATAATTCTATCCAATTTTATCATATTGTAGCTTTGTGTGGCCATCTCCAAAATCAAGATACAGGACTGCGTCATTACCACAAGGCTCCTTGTGCTGCTCCTTGATAGCCACACCTTCCTCTCCCATCGAAATCCCTGGCTATTGCCAATCTGTTTTCCATCTCTGTAATTTTGTAATTTCAAGAATATTGTATTTTACAAATGTAACCTTATGAGATTAGATTCTTTCAATTAATTTAATTCCCTTGAAGTTCACTTAAGTACATTGTATGTATCATAGTTTTCCATTTTTATTGCTGAGTAATATTCTATAGTCTGGATGTACCATTTGCTTACGTATTCATTTGCTGAAGGACATTTGGATAGTTTCCAGTTTTTGATTGTTACTGATAAAGCTGCCGTGAGGATTTGTGTAAATTTCTGTGTGAACATACGTTATCATTTCTTTGGGATGAATACCTAAGAGTACAATTGCTGGGTCATATGGTAAGTCCATTTTTCGTTTTAAAAGAAACTGCCAAGCTATTTTGCAGACTGACTGTGCCATTGTACCTGCCCACCAAGAATGTATGAGTGATCCAGTTTCTCACGTCATATTGTCAGCATTTGACATTGTCACTATTCTTTATTTTAATTATTCTGATTGGTGATACTGCATCTCATTGTGATATTATTTCACATTTCCCTAATGAATAATAATGTTGATCATCTTTTCCTGTGCTTCTTTGTCATTGTATGTTTTCTCCTGTGAAATTTCTCTTATGTATTTCACCTGTGTTCTAATTGGATATTTCTGGGCAGTACTGGGGATTGAACCCAGGGCCTTCATACTGATTGACCACCTCAGCTCTTTAAGTATTTTTGTTTTGTTTTATCTTTTAAATTTTGAGCCAGGGTCTTGCTAAGTTGCTGAGTTGCCCTAAATGGGCTTGAACTTGAAATCCTGTTGCCTTAACCTCCCAGAGTACTGGGATTATAGGCATGTGCCACCATGCTCAGCTACCATCTTTTAAATGTTGAGTTTTGAAAATTCTTTATATATTGTAGATACAAATCCCTTGTCAAAATGTGACCCTTGTTATTATGTCTTGATTGGAAGCAGAAATCTCTCTGCATGTAACAGCTTCTCTGAGACATAATTGACATAATTAACATGCAGTAAACTATAATGCTTGAAGTATACAATTTGATTGATTTTGATATATGTGCACAACTGTGAAGTCATCACTTAAATCAAGATAATGAACATATTTACCACCTTCAGAAGATCTCTCACACCCCTTTTAATACCTCCCTTCTACTTCTTCTTGCCCTCATCCCCCTTCTCAGTCAACCTTTAATCGCTATAGATTATTTGGATTTTCTAGAATTTTGTATAAGTAGAATCATCTAGTACTGTGTTGTATGCATTAATAATTCACTCCTTTCTATTACTGAGTTGTACGGCATTGTGTGCTTATACCATAATCTATCCATTCACTTGTTAATGGACATTCGTATTATTTCCAGTTTTTGACAATTACAAATAAAGCGGCTATGAAAATATTTTTGTAAGGCTTTTTGTAGGCATGTTTTCATTTTTATTTGCTAAATACTTAGGATTGGAATTACTTGTTCACACGATAGCTCTTTGTTTAACTTTATAAAACAGTGTAAAACTGTTTTACAAAATGGTTGTACAGGATGTGAGGGCTATCTGACTGCGACATCGGTCGCCCCATTGATTGTCAGGGTTGATTCAGCTGATCTGGCTGGCTAGGCGGGCGTCCCCTTCCTCCTCCAGTGCTCCATGTGCATCCCTCCCGAAGCTGCGTGTTCAGTTGAAGAGGACAACCACCCCCGAAAGAGGAGGACTGTTCCTCAGGCAAGGGTATAGCAGTAGCTGCGCTCCCCTGCTGGAACCTCCAAACAAGCTCTCAAGATGGTTGTACCATTTTATACTTTATGAACACATGAGGATTATTATTGCTCCACATCCTCCTCAATCCTTGATTTTGTCATCCTTTTAGTATTTTTCCTGGGTTGTGTGTATGAATATCTTATTGTGGTTTTAACTTAACATTTATCTAATGATTAGTGATTTTGTGAAAATTTTATATGTTTGTGGAATATTCACATATCCTTTCCAAAGTATCTGTTCTCTTGCCTGTTTTTTGAAATGGGATGCTTTTCTTTTTATTATTGAGTTGTAGGAGTTCGAATTCTTTTTTTAAAATTAATTAAGTTTATTGGTACATTTTACGTATACATAATGATCACATTCATCATAGGGAATTTGTACCTATACATGATATAACTTGATTCTTTTTCTTTCCCCTTTCCTTACCTGCCCTTCAACCACTGTTCTCATTTATATAAGTTTTGTTTTCATTTTTTCCTTCTTTTCTCATATTTTTCTTTTCTCTTCCTTCCTTCCCCCCTTCCTAGATCCCCTTCCCATTTGAACATTTTATTTTCCTATTTCACAGTATCTATTATACATTTTGGTCCTTATTTACACTTTTGGTTTTTCATGCCAGAGAAACAATAGGATATTTATACAAGTGTGTCCGATTTATTTCACTTAAGAGTATGGTCTCAAGGATGTATCCATTTAGCTAGAAATGTCTCAAGCTTATCCTCCTTTATGGCTGAATAGTACTCCATTGTATAAAAAAAAAAACCCGCATCTTCTTTATCCATTTATCAGTTGATGGGTGTTTGGACTGTTTCTAAGATTTAGCTATTACAAACTGTGCTGCTATAAACATGGGTGTGCATGTATCCTTGTGGTAGGATGCTTTTAATTCTTTTGGGAAGATATCAAGAAGGGGAATAGCTAGGTTGAATGGAACCTCTGGTCCTAGTTTTCTGAGGAATCTCCGCATCAATTTACACAGTGGTTGCACCAGTCTACACTCCCACCAATAGTGGAGAAGTGTTCTTTTTTCCCCACAGCCCTGCCAGCATTTGTTATTGGTTGATTTTTTGATAATAGCCATTCTTTCTGGGGTGAGATGGAATCTCAGTATTGTTTTAATTTGCATTTCTTGAGTCACCAATAATGTTGAACATTTTTTCATATATTTGGTTGCCATTTCTACTTCTTCATCTAAGAACTGTGTATTTATTTCAAATGCCCATTTTTGGATATGGTCTTTAAATTTGGGGGGGTCTGATTTTTTTGAGTTCTTTACATATTCTGGATAGTAGTCCTTTGTCTGAGGAACAGCTGGCAAATTTTTTTTCACCACATTGTGGGTTGTCTCTTCACTATGTTGGTGGTTTCTCTTGCTATGGAAAAGCATTTTAATAAGATGAGATCCCAGTTTCATGATGAAAGAACAGTAGCTTTGTAGTATAATTTCAAGTCAGGGATTGTGATACCACCTGCCTTGCCTTTGTTGCCCAGAATTGCCTCTGCTATTCTAGGTCGCTTCTGGTTCCAAATGAATTTTAGGATTGTTTTTTGTAATTCTATGAGATGCACTGTTGGAATTTTGATCGAGATTGCATTAAATCTGTATAATAATTTTGGAAGTATGGCCATTTTAGCTATGTTGGTTCTTCCTACCTAGGAGCAAGGGATATCTTTCAACTTTCTGATACCCTCTTCAATCTCTTTTTTCAGAGTACTGTAGTTTTCAATGTAGAGGTTTTTTACTTCCTTCATTAGATTGATTCATAGGTATTTCATTTTTTGGATGCTATTGTGAAAGGTATTGTTTCCCTAATTTCTTTCTCAGTGAGTCTGTTATTCATGTACAGGAAGGCTATTTACTTTTGAGTGTTGACTTTGTATCCAGCTATGCTACTGAATTTGGTTATCAAATCTAGAAGTATTTTGGTGGAGTTTTGGGGATTTTCTATGTAGAGTATCATGCCTTCCACAAATAATGATAATTTAACTTCTTTCTTTCTTATCCTTATTCCTTTTATATCTCTCTTTGGTCTAATTGCTCTGGCTAATGTTTCCAGAACTATATTGAATACGAGTGGTGATATGGACATCCTTGTCTTATTCCTGATTTTAGATGGAAAGCTTTCAGTTTATTTTATTTTATTTTATTTTATGTGGGTACTGGGAGTCGAACTCAGGAACTCGCGCTTGCCAGGCAGGCGCTTATGCTGCTGAGCTATCTCACCGGCCCAGTTTTTGTCCATTTAGTATGATGTTGGCTGTTGGTTTGTCATAAATAGCTTTTATGAGATTGAGATAAAGACCCTCTATTCTAATTTTCTGTAGGGTTTTTATCATGAATGGGTGTTGGACTTTGTCAAATGCTTTTTCTGCATCTGTTGTGATGATCATATGGCTTTTGTTCTTGGCTCTGTGAATATGGTGGATTATGTTTATTGATTTGCATATGTTGAACTATCCCTGCATCCCTGGGATGAATTCTACTTGGTCATGATGTATAATCTTGATGATTTGCTGCATTCTGTTTTCCAGTATCTTACTGAGGATTTTTGCATCTATGTTCATTAGATAGATTGGCCTGTAGTTCTCTTTCTTGTTTGGGTCCTTCTCTGGTTTTGCTATCAGCATAATACTTCCAGGAATGAATTTGGGAGTATTGCTTCTCTTTCAATTTCATTAAAGAGTTTGAGGAGTAGCAGTATTAGGTCTTCTCTAAATTTCTTGTAGAATTCAGCAGTGAATCCATCAGGGCCTGGGCTTTTCTTTGTTGGTAGGTTTTTAATTATATCTTCAATTTCATTGACTGATATCAGGTTATTTAGAATTTTCATGTCCTCTTGACTCAGCTTGGTATTTTAAATGTATCTAGAAATCTGTCCATTTCTTCTGCATTGTCTATCTTATTAGAATACAAGTTCTAGAGGTAGGTATAGATGATCTTCTGGATTTCTGCAGGATCTGTTGTGATTTCATCCCTTTCATTCCTAATTGGATGGATTTGAGACTTTTTCCTTTTTGAAAATAAAGTTGGCTAAGGATTTATTGATTTTATTTAATCTTTCAAAGAACAAACTTTATGATTCATTGATTTTTTGTGTTGTTTTCTTAGTCTCCATTGCATTAATTTCTGCTCTGATCTTTATTATTTCCTCCCTCTTATGAGCTTTGGGCTTGACTTGATCTTCTCTTTCTAGAAGCTTAAGGTTCAAAATTAAGTTGTTTATTTTAGCTCACTCTGTTTTCCTGATATGGGTATTCACCACTGTAAATTTCCCTCGTAGGACTGCTTTCATCGTGGCCCATTATTCCGGTATGTTGTATTGGCATTATCATTTAATTGTAGAAACTGTTTAATTTCTTCTTTAATTTCATCTGTGACTCATTGGTTGTTCAGGAGGGTGTTATTTAATTTCTATGTGTTTATGAAGTTCTTGTTGTTTCTTTTGCCATTGATTTCCAATTTCATTGCACTATGGTCTGATAATATGCATGGGGTAATTTCAATTCCTTTGTAGTTACTTAAGCATGTTATATGAACTAGTACATGGTCTGTTTTGGAGAGCATCCTGTGTGCAGCTAAGAATATGTATTCTGATGTGGGGTGGAACACTCTCTAGACATCTACTAAGTCCATTTGTTCAAAAGTTGGTTTGGTTCTAATATTTCATTGCTGATTTTTTTGTCTAGTTTACCTGTGTATTTGTGACAGTGGGGTATTGAGGTTCCCTATTACAATTGTATTAGTGCTTATTTGATTTTTCATGTCTATTAATATCTGTTTTATATGGTCATGTGTGCTGGTATTTGGTGCATACATATTTATGATTTTTATCTCTTCCTCTTGGGTTGTTCCCTTTACAAGGATATAGTGACCTTCTTTGTCTCTTTTACTCAGACTTGGCTTGAAGTCCACTTTGCCTGCAAATAGAATAGCTAACGCTGCTTTTTTTTTTTTTTTTTTTTTTTTTTGTACTGGGAATTGAACTCAGGTTCTGTGCCACTGAGCTATATCCCCGGCCCTTACCCCTGCTTTTTTCTGGGTTCTTGTCACATGGAGTATTGTTTTCCATCCTTTGACTTTCACTCTATGTATTTCTTTTTCAATTAAATGTGTTTCTTGTACGCAGCATATTGTTGGATCTTGCTTCTTGATTCATTCTGCCAGTCTTCTTCTTTTGATTGGTGAACTGAGACCATTAACATTGATGATTATAACTGATATATATTGAGTTATCCTTGTCATGTTATTTTCCTATGTTGGCTTTCTTTTTTCCCCCTCTGTTCATTTGCCTTGTCTGGTGGATTCATTCTTTTGGGGTTCATGGAGTTGTAATCCTTGTTATCTCTTTCTAGAATGTCCTTCAGAACATTTTGGAGTGCTGGTTTGGTGTTCATGAATTTCTTGAGGTGTTCTTTGTCATCAGTCTGGTTTGGAGGTTGTTTTTTATTAGGGCTTGAAATATTTCACTCCAAGCTCTCCTTGACTTAAGAGTTTGTCTTGAGAAGTCTGTTGTGATTCTGATGGGTTTTCCTTTATAGGTGACTTGTTTCTTTAACAGCTTTTATTTTTTTTTATTTTTATTTTTTTTTGTGGGTACCGGGGGGTCGACCTCAGGACCTCACGCGCCAGCAGGCGCCCGTGCCGCTGAGCGATATCACCGGCCCCTTTTTCGTATGTGGGATCCGGGAGTCGAACTCGGGCCCTTGCGCTTGCCGGGCAGGCGCTTAAGCCCCTGAGCCGTCTCACTGGCCCTTTAACAGCTTTTAATATTCTGTTCTTGTGTTGAATTTCTGGAATCTTGACTATTATATGCCTTGGTGTAGATTTTTTTGATCATGGCTAATTGGAGTTCTATATTCCTCATTTATCTGTATGTCAAATTTTTTTTCTCTGCCAGCAAAATTTTCTGCCATGATGTCTGTGAACAGGTTTTTTATGTCATTTGCGCTGTCTCCTGCTTTTTGTTGACTCCAGTCAATCTTATGTTATTCTTCTTTGCATCATCTAGCAGCTGCTGGATTGATTTCTCATGGTCCCTTGCTATTTTTAAGAAATCTTTCTTTTAATGATTGCTAACTGCAATCTTGTCTTCTGTATCTGAGATTCTGTCCTCACTTTGGCTCATTCTGCTGTATATACTTTCAATGGAATTCTTAATCTCCTGGGTTTCTGTTTGAATCTGTTTTATGGATTCCATTTCTTTCATATGTTGGGCATTCATGGTTTCCATCATTTTCCTAAGCTTTTCTACTTTTGTTATCTGTGTCTGCTCTAGAGTCACTAAGCATGTCTTTCATTATGGTCACCATCTCTGTAGTTAAATGAGAAATGATTTGTGATTTGATTTTTCTCTAGAGCCTTGTTCATTTGCCTTGTTACTTCTGCTATTACTGCCCCAGAGGGTCTAGGTGGGTGACTTTTGGATTGTTCCACTTCATTGCCCCCTGGGTTTGCCTTTGTTGAGCTGGACGTCTGGGGTTGCATCTTGTTTAAATGTCTTCTCATTTTCTATTTTGTTTTTAGTTTAGTTCCTGAGTTGATGCTTATAAATTGCTTGTGATGAGTAGCCTTATTGTTAGCATTTAGAACCATTAGGAAATGACTACTTTTCAGAGGTGTCTTCCAGGTATAACTGGCTTCTGGGTCCCAAGTCTGTTGCAAGATCCTACGTCTTCAATTTATTGGGAATGAGAAGTTGCCACCTACTTTCCCAGCCCCTGGTTCTTTGGCACTGATCTACAGTATTTTTTATGACCCTTAGACAATCTCAGTCTTGGTATACCAAGAAGAAGAACTGGTTAGAACAATTATGTCATTTTGGCTAAAGTGGTGCAATCAGCAATAACAATAGCATCAAACACAGCCTAGAAAATGATAAACTGAGGTAACTATTATTTTGTGATCCTTTAACCATAAGAACTAGATTTGTAGTTATATAGCAAAATTTAAAATGAAGCAGAAAATCGTATGCAGTAAATAAACCCTCAATATGGAAATTTTACCTTCATGGGAGAAAATTTAAAAAGGGTCAGGGGAAAAATAGAGAAATAGAAGAAGAGGAAGAGATTAGAAGCAAGGCTGGAGGAAAAAGGAGGATCATGCAAACTTTGAGAAACTGGCGTAGAAGACAGGAGGGAAATAGAGAAGGAAGAAATAAAAACAAGAACAGAACAGAATAACAACAAAAAAACTAGAATCCATGTTCACACTCATATAAAAACAAGAACAAACAATGAAGAAAAAACAAAACAAAACAAGAAAAGAGAGACAGAAAAAAAGAAAAAATGTCCATTTCACGGTGTGTCTCTGCTGTCAGTGGGCAGAGTCCCAATCTGTGCTGATTAATCCCAGCAAGCCAGCAGTAACTTTATGGTGTGGTAGTGGATAATCCCAGTGAGCCTGCACCTTTATTTCCACTGAAGTTCAGGCTGGTTTCTGGCCATGAGGCTGGAACTAGACCAGTTCAGCCTGCAGCAGTGCATGTACCTCCTGTGGGCTTGAACTTGGCTGGGAATGACTAGGTGGAGTCAGCAGTTGCTTTGAGTTCCATGGTCAGTTGGCACCTCTCCAAGATGTCTCCCAGCCAATTGCCCTCTTCTGTGGCAGGTCTGCACCTGAATAACTTTCCTCCTCCTCTTCCTCACATTGCTGTATTCCAGTGTCTAGACACCAAATCTTGGAGAGGCTCTTTCTTAGCTGCTCATCACTTCACCACCTTCCCAGAAGTTTTCCAGGTGTTCTAATTCTGGATACAAGTCCTTTTTAGATATATGCATTGTGAATATTTTCTTCCAGTCTGTGGCTTGACTATTTAATTTTTTTTTTTATGTGGGTACTGGGAGTCGACCTCAGGACCTCGTGCTTGCCGGGTAAGCGCTTGTGCGGCTGATCGATATCACCGGCCCTTTTTTTTCCTTTATGTGGGTTCTGGGAGTCGAACTCAGGACCTAGCGCTTGCCCGGCAGGCACTTATACCTCTGAGCCATCTCACCGGCCCCCTATTTAATTTTTTAATGGTGTCTTTTATTTTATTTTTTTGTGGGTACCGGGGGTTGACCTCAGGACCTTGCGCGCCAGCAGGCGCCCGTGCCACTGAGTGATATCACCGGCCCTTTTTTCCGTATGTGGGTTCCGGGAGTTGAACTCGGGCCCTCGCGCTTGCCAGGCAGGCACTTATGCCGTTGAGTTATCTCATCGGCCCAATGGTGTCTTTTTAAGAGTACACATTTTTAATTTTGATGAGGTCCTATTTATCAACTTTTATCAGTAATGTTGTCTATGTTCTTTCTAAGAAATCTTCTGATAGTCATGAAAATATTCACTTTTCTACTAGAAGCATTTTCATTTTGGCTTTTGCATTTGTGATCCATTTCAGGTTAATTTTTGTGTATGGTGTGAGATAAGAATATCTCACACCATATCGTATTTCCATATAGATATACATTGTTTCAGCACAATTTGTTGAAGTCTTTCCTTACCTTATTGAACATGTTTGCCACTCTGTCCAAAATCAGTTGACCTCTCTTCTCTTGAATTGATTTGTCTATCTTTACCCCAATACCAAATGTCTCCATTACCGTAACTTTGTAGTAAATCTTAAAACAAGGTAGTGTGAATCTTCCAACTTCATTCTTTTTCAAGGTTGTGTTGGTGTTTCTGGAACCTTATCTTTACCAGTACATTCTAGAACCTGTTTGCTAATTTCTATAAAATGTGCAGCTAGGTTGAGTGTCACAAAATAAAGCTTGGTAAACTCATGCTTAGTGATGTTTGTTGGAAGTCATTTTGGGGGCCTTCTCCTGATGATATTCCTTAGAAACACTGGGCTTTGTTCTGTTCCAGTGTCTGTGCCTTGTAACTTCTAAAAAAGGAAATTTAGAATAATAAATACTTTTCTTTTAAATCTTTGTCTGGGATATAGTTTCTTTTTACTTTTATGTCTTTTGTATAACTGAATTGTTACTGTTTCAATCTTAAGAATATAAATGTTATTTTACTATAAGAAAAACAAGAAGGTAATATAGTACATCATTGATTAAGGTCTGTATATAAAGGATATGTAAGAGGATGATATTTTTCCTCTGCTGTATCAGAACTGATCTTCTGCTGCTGCATTATATTTCTTAGCTATTAAAGAAATAGTCAGTGATACAGTTTTATGGCATTATACTTAGAAGAGTATCAAGTAGTATAATAGGTAGATTTATTGCTTTTATATTTCCAAGTAAAGATGCATTTTCCCTACAGTCTTGTTTTTGTTGTAATCACAAAGTACATGGTTTGGTAAGGCTGTATTTGTTAGTGACTTTTAATGGCAGAGAGAATTATGTTACAGTGTGTATGTTTTTGGAATTGGTATCCATTTTTGTAATTATTTTCGAGTTGTGGTTTTATAAATATAATGTTGTCCACAATTTATGATTCCAGTTACATAAATTTTTCCTTTTATTCTCTTGTACTAAACACATGTAAATGTTATGAATAAGATTTTAGAGGAACTTTTATGTCATTTTAATGGGCTCGTGTATATATTGAATAACTGAATTGCAACTTTTAATTTCAGCTTGGAGTATTCTCACAATAAAAAATTTAAATACTGAAATGAAGCAGGGCATCTCAGGACAACAATAGAAGGAATAAGAACTCTATATTCATTTTATTTGGGTGTTCATATTGTTTTATGATAAAAACAGGCCATTTTACTCTAGATGACAATTATTTGGTAGTGAAGAAGTATGCTGGAATTATAGATCATTTTTCAACTTTATGCACATTTCTGTCAGCTGAAAATAATTGCTAATTTGAGTTTTCTGTGGAAAAAGAAGGGAGATTATATTATTAACTTAGTTGGGAGGCATTTTTTTAGTCATTAATCACATATATTGCTTTATAAGTAGTGGGATAGTGTAAAAAATATTTAGAATCCTCTAACCTAAGCTCAATAAAAATAAATATAGAAAAATAGTACCTTGTGTGATTCAGATAATCTGGGACTGAAAACTGATGTTGTGCATGGCTAGGCACTAATTGTATGTGCTGTAGACTTGAAGCATAAAAGGGAGTCCTGAGCCTGGATCTATAAGCTTGTTTTTGGTTTAAAAGCTAGTATCTGGTGTTCTTCATCAGGTCCGTATTATGACAGTGAAAGACTTCCCAATATTTCCCACAAAATATTATGTAGGTACAGTTACTTGCTTTGGATTCCCCTCCTTATTCTGTTACATACAGGTATAGCTCATCTATTTTTGGAAGTGAGAAGACTAAATAAATTAGAGCTAAGTTGTTTTATTATAGATGAGCCCCTAAAGAAATGTGCTCCTATATAAGGACTCTTGCTTTTTTCGTATCTTCTGAAATTATGCTTTTATTCTAGCCATAATTTCTTCTAGCCACAAATAATAGCACTAAACTGTGTACAACACAGTATTCTAGATAATTTTCATATTTTAACTCATTTGATCTTCATGACTCCAAGAGGTAGGTAATATTAGTTTTCCCATTTCACAGATGGAAAAATGGACAAATACTGCCCAACTAGAAAGTGAAAGAGATGAGCTAGCTATGAAGAAGAACCATATGGTAGTCTACCTCACTTGAAATTAATGGGTAAATTTTGTAATCAGTGTTCTAAGCATTATTTTCATAATGTCATATGTTCTGTTATTAAAGATCTCTCTCCAGGAAGCTTGCCTAGTAGTTTTTGTAATTTCCACTAGAGGTCAGTCTATCACCTGACAATATAAATACTGTTGCTTTGAAAGTGCAAACTTTTCTTTATTAAAGAATTGTTATGGAAGAGATTTGGAATAATTTTTTAATTAGAAACATAATCAAAGAATTATCTTTGTAGTAATAAAAGGAGATACTGTTACCAGATCCAATATTGGTTCAATAGTAGAATTCAGTCAGGATATACTGTGAGATGATATCTGGCACAGAAAAGGCAAATGAACCTGATTTTTATGTGTTTCCTCTAAATTAATTGCACATTAAACATTAAACCAATTTTGGGTTACTAGTGCTTTAAATTCTTTTTCTGGGCTAACTTAATTCAGCCAGGGGTTTAGAATATACCCAGAGAGTAATGAAATAGTGAGATGATTTAGTGTTCAGTAAGCAATACTCTGATAATTTTAAGGCCATATGGGTCTAAGAGACTTATTTCTCTGCACTCAAGTTTTAAAAATAACAAGGTATAGAAATGAGATGCAGAAACCAAGAGTCTTCATTTAGAAGCAACATTTTGAGGTAACTTTTGTGCTTGTAAAAGAGGAGAGTCTTATTTTGGAGGAGTATATAAAGTTATTTGGAGAATCTAGCATAGTCCTGACTACAGAGTAATTAATCAGTTGACCAATAATGTTAGTTATATGTAAGTAATGGTTCTGGCTACTGTAGGTTAAATAAAGCCTTTTAGGCAGCCTTCAAACTAACTGAAACAATCTGACTTGACTTCAAATTTGTCACACTGGAAATGAACGGCACCCTGCAAAAAAGGCCAGGACAAGAAGGGAAATTACACAGGAGGGGTGGGTCAGCACAATTTGTAGGTCTGGATAGGTAACAAGTTAAATCTAGGGGGGTCACTGGTACAATAAGGTGTGAGAGTAAAATAGAAATGGGCAAAAGCAGATGGGATAGTAGAATTCTAGATAAACAAGTGCATCTATGACTGAAGGTCTTTGAAGGCAGCAGTAAGGAACAAATGAACAGGAAGATGAGAGTTAATGATTTTAGTAAGACTTATTCCTTTTTGTGTACTTACTATGTGTCAGGTGCTGTGCTAAGAGCTTTAATGCATTATCACATTTTCTTCTTATAATACTCTTGTGAGGCGGGTTCTAATCTCTTTTTACAGACAAGATGACTAAGGCTCAGAGTTCTGTGACTTGCCAGGGTCTTACTACTTTTATTATTTTTTTTTTTTATTTTTTTTTTTTGTGGGTACCGGGGGGACGACCTCAGGACCTCGCGCACCAACAGGCACCCGTGCCGCTGAGCGATATCACCGGCCCCTTTTTCGTATGTGGGTTCCGGGAGTCGAACTCGGGCCTTCGCGCTTGCAAGGCAGGCGCTTAAGCCGCTGAGCCGTCTCACCGGCCCCCAGGGTCTTACTACTTTTAAATAGCAGAACTGAGATTGGAACTCAGGGCTTTGTGATGCTAGCTATGAAACTCTGCTTCCTGATGTAGAAGTTATTTCTTTTCTGCCCCACTTTTATGCTTCCTGCAGTGTAGGGATTGCTGAAGGCTTACATCCAGTGTGAACTAACCTCATAGGTACACCCCAATTACAACAAAAGCAGAGGGTTATAACTTCCAGGGAGATAGAGGTGGGGAATATTTTTGTTAAAAATGTGAAGTTTGTAACCTTTGATACAAATCACCGTGAGGACCTGTATTCTCCATGTGACACTGATTAGGTGGTGGTGAATCTATCTGTGTGCTTCTCACTACTTTGTTGTTTTTTCCCCTCTCCTAAAATCCATTAATTATCGTACTAGGTGTTCTCTCTTTAGTTTGGTTTTTCATAAATGATACTCCTGGAGGTGCCCTCTCAAGGACTTTTTAGAGTCTTAATCAGAAGAGTAGTGGGCCAACCTAAAAGGAAGTTTAGGGATCACTAATTTGGTCTGTCAGTGTACTTTTGTCACTTTATTTTTATACCTGCAGGCAGCAGTGCTTCTGAGACCTTTTAGTCCTTTAAAGACAGCTTTGATCCTAGATCTCTTTCTGCTTGGGATATGTTTTTGAAGGGATGAGGACAGAATGTCAGCTTTCTTCTCCCAAAGGCACCCATTGCTGAGTTTTCTCTGTAATCTAGGACTTTCATCATTTCTCGCATGTTGATGGTAGCACTAGACCTGGGGAACAGCATTTATCTTTTGTTTTTTGACCCAAGTGGCTGGTTAACGGTGAAAGGTCCATCAGCTGAGAATGCTTTTAATAAGTCCGATTTCTTTTTTGTGGTTGAGCAAAGGTCTATGTACAGTCATCTGCAAAAAGTATGTTCCAAGTTCCTTCACTTTTCCCTAAAGTTGCTCCAAGGTGATCCGTAGGAAGAGTACATCTACACGCTATACAAGGACAAGCAAATGGAAAGTTCTTTTTTTAAAATAGCTTTTAATCTCTTGGATAAAACTGATTTATTTTGACAAAATATTACAGAATTCTTAACCTAGCACTGGATCCACAAATGCCAGAACTCTCTTCTCAGCAGAATGCCCAGAAGGATGCTGTAAGGCCAGAGTGCCTGCTATATTGCATAAGGATTTTTAAAAATTGAATTTACTTATGTCTGTTTTAGTCCATCAATGCCCAAATCCTCTCTCTCCTACTTTGTATTTCATAGGGAAGGAAGCCACCATTTGATAGGGGTTCCACACAACCAAATCTGTAAACCCATTTCTACCTCTACCTATTTTTTCTTGAATAGCTCTTTCTAGTTAGCCTTCCTTTTTTTTTTTTATTTTAAAGAGAAGAAAAAACAAAACAAATCAAAAGAAGAACAAATTTTCAAACCAACATAATAGGAGGGTAACAATGGTTAATACATTACGTATTACTATCTTTAAGTTAGTTATTCAGGACAGCAGACATTAGCATTCAATTGTCCAGACATTATTGGCACAAACCTTACTCTTCAATGAACTAAGTAAAAATGGTAGTGTATCTATCTTAACCATCTTATATATATATATATACAATTTTTTTTCCCTTTCCCTTCTTTCTTTTCCCTATTCCAGTCTCTCTTTCCTTTTGACCAGTTTCTTTTTGATTCACCATATCTATTGTACATTTTGGATCTTATTTACTCTTTCAGTTTCTCATACTAGAGAGATAATATGATGCTTACACATGTGCTTCTGGTTTATTTCACTTATGAGTATTTTCTCGAGTTGCATCCATTTACCTATAAAAGTCTCCAGTTTATCCTTCTTTATGGCTGAATAGTACTCCATTGTATAAAAATACCACATCTTTCTTATCCATTCCTCAGTTGATGGGCATTTGGGTTGTTTCCAAGATCTGGCTATTACAAATTGTGCTGCTATAAACATGGGTGCACATATATCGCTGTGGTACGATGTTTTTAATTCTTCTGGGAAGATGCCCAGAAGGGGAATAGCTGGGTCAAATGGGACCTCCAATCCTAGTTTTCTGAGGAATCTCCACACTGACTTCCACAGTGGCTGTACCAGTCGACACTCCCACCAACAGTGAAGAAGGGTTCCTTTTTCCCCACAGCCCCTCCAGCATTTGTTATTAGTTGATTTCTTAATAGTAGCCATTCTTTCTGGGGTGAGATGGTATCTCAGTGTTGTTTTAATTTGCATCTCTCGAATGACTAGTGATGTTGCACATTTTTTTGTATATTTGTTTGCCATTAGTATTTCTTCATCTGAGAAATGTGTATTCATCTCAGATGCCCATTTTTGGAGTGGGTCTTTAAATTTGGAGGTCTGGTTTTTTTGAGTTCTTTATATGTTCTCGATAGTAATCCTTTGTCTGAGGAACAGCTGGCAAACATTTTTTCCCACATTGTGGGTTGTCTCTTCACTCTGTTGGTGGTTTCTCTTGCTGTGCAAAAGCTTTTTAATAAGATGAGATCCCAGTTATTGATTCTTTGGGATAGTTCCCGTGCGGTTGAGTTTTTATTCATAAAGTCTTTGCCTACACCAATGTCTCCAAGGGTTTTACCTATCCTACCTTCCAGCAGATTTAATGTTTCTGTTTTAATATTTAGATCTCTGATCCATTTTGAATTTAGTTTAGTGCATGGTGAAAGATATGGATCTAGTTTTAATCTTCGGCATGTGTAGAGCCAGTTTTTCCAGCACCATTTATTAAAGAGGCTATCTTTCTTCCAGCGAATGTGTTTGGCACCTTTGTCAAAGATAAGGTGGCTTAGTATGTCTGGGGTTGTTTCAGCATCTTCTAATCTGTTCCATTGATCTTCAGGTCTGTTTTTTTGCCAGTACCACACTGTTTTTATCACAGTAGCTTTATAGTATAATTTCAAGTCGGGGATTGTGATGCCCCCTGCCTTGCCTTTGTTGCCCAGAATTGCCTTTGCTATTCTAGGTCTCTTCTGATTCCAAATGAATTTTAGGATTGTTTTCTCTAATTCTGTGAGATATGCTGTTGGAATTTTGATTGGAATTGCATTAAATCTGTATAACAATTTTGGAAGTATGGCCATTTTCACTATATTGGTTCTTCCTATCCAGGAGCAAGGGATATCTTTCCATTTTCTGATATCCTCTTCAATCTCCTTTTTCAGAGTACTGTAGTTTTCAGTATAGAGGTCTTTTACATCCTTCGTGAGGTTGATTCCTAGGTATTTCATTTTTTTGGATGTTATTGTGAAAGGTATTGTTTCCCTAATTTCTCTTTCAGTAAGTTTGTTATTTGTGTACAGGAAGGCTGTTGACTTTTGAGTATTGATTTTGTATCCAGCTACACTACTGAATTTGCTTATTAAATCTAGCAGTTTTTTAGTGGAGTTTTTGGGGTCTTCTGTGTAGAGTATCATGTCATCTGCAAATAATGATAATTTAACTTCTTCCTTTCCAATCATTATTCCTTTTATTTCTTTCTCTTGTCTAATCGCTCTGGCTAAAGTTTCCAGAACTATGTTGAATAAGAGTGGGGACAGTGGACATCCTTGTCTTGTTCCTGATTTTAGAGGGAAGGCTTTCAGTTTTTGGCCATTTAGTATAATATTGGCTGTTGGTTTGTCATAGATAGCTTTTACCAGATTGAGATAAAGACCCTCTATTCCAATTTTCTGTAGGGTTTTTATCATGAAAAGGTGCTGGACTTTGTCAAAAGCTTTTTCTGCATCTATTGAGATGATCATGTGATTTTTGTCTTTGGTTCTGTTAATATGCTGTATTACATTTATTGATTTACGTATGTTGAACCATCCCTGCACCCTGGGATGAATCCAACTTGGTCATGGTGTATAATCTTCTTGATGATTTGTTGGATTCTGTTTGCCAGTATCTTATTAAGGATTTTTGCATCTATGTTCATTAGGGAGATTGGCCTGTAGTTCTCTTTCTTAGTTGGGTCCTTCTCTGGTTTTGGTATCAGGGTAATGCTTGCTTCCAGGAATGAATTTGGGAGTATTGCTTCCCTTTCAATTTCATTGAAAAGTTTGAGAAGTAGGGGCGTTAGGTCTTCTCTAAATTTCTTGTAGAATTCGGCAGTGAATCCATCAGGGCCTGGGCTTTTCTTTGTTGGGAGGTTTTTAATTATATCTTCAATTTCATTGGCTGATATTGGTTTATTTAGGATTTTTAAATCTTCTTGATTCAGCTTTGGTAATTCATACGAATCTAGGAATCTGTCCATTTCTTCTGCATTTTCCATCTTAGTAGAATATAAATTTTCAAAATAGGTATAGATGATCTTCTGGATTTCTGCAGGGTCCGTCGTGATATCACCCTTTTCATTTTCAATTGCATGGATTTGAGTCTTTTCTTTTCTTTTTTTAATAAGGTTGGATAAGGGTTTGTCAATCTTATTTATTCTTTCAAAGAACCAACTTTTTGCTTCATTGATTCTTTGTATTGTTTTTTTATTCTCCAATACGTTAATTTCTGATCTGATCTTTATAATTTCCTCCCTTGTACAGGCTTTTGGCTTAACCTGCTCTTCTTTTTCTAGAAGCTCGAGGTTCACCCTTAAGTTGTTTATTTGCGCTTGCTCTATTTTCCTGATATAAGTGTTTAATGCTATAAATTTCCCTCTTAGGACTGCTTTCATTGTATCCCATAAGTTCTGGTATGTTGTACTGTCATTATCATTCAGTTGTAGAAAGTGACTAATTTCTTCTTTAATTTCATCTGTGACCCATTGGTTGTTCAGGAGGATGCTGTTTAATTTCCATGTGTTTAGGGAGTTTTTGTGGGATCTTTTGCCATTGATTTCCAATTTCATTGCACTATGGTCTGATAATATGCATGGGATAATTTCAATTCCTTTGCATTTACTTAAGCAGGTTTTATGAGCTAGTATGTGGTCTATTTTGGAGAACGTCCCATGTGCAGCTGAGAAAAATGTGTATTCTGATGTTGTGGAATGGAACACTCTGTAGACATCTACTAAGTCCATTTGTTCAAAAGTTTGGTTCAGTCCTACTATTTCATTATTGATTTTCTGTCCAGTTGATCTATCTTTTTGTGACAGTGGAGTATTGAGATCTCCCAATATAATTGTATTAGTGCTTATTTGATTTTTCATGTCCTTTAGTACTTGTTTTATATAGCTGGGTGCATTGGTATTTGACGCATATATATTTATGATCGTTATCTCTTCCTCTTGGATTGTTCCCTTTACAAGGATGTAATGACCGTCTTTATCTCTCTGAATCCTTCTTGGCTTGAAGTTCACTTTGTCTGCAAAAAGAATAGCTACCCCTGCTTTTTTCTGGGTTCCTGTGGCATGGAGTATTGTTTTCCATCCTTTGACTTTCAGTCTATGAATTTCTTTCTGAATTAAATGTGTTTCTTGTATACAGCATATTGTTGGATCTTGCTTCTTGATCCATTTCGCCAGTCTGTGCCTTTTGATTGGTGAATTGAGACCGTTAACATTGATGGTTAAAACTGATATGTATTGACTTGTCATGATATTTTCCTGTTGTTGGTTCCCACTCTTTGTTTTTCCGCTTTCCGGCTATTTAATTATTTGCCCTGCCTGGTGGATTCCTTCTGTTGGGGTTCCTATCTCTTTCTAGAATGTCCTTCAGAACGTTTTGGAGTGCTGGTTTGGTGGTCATAAATTTTCTCAGATGTTCTTTGTCATGAAAGTATTTTATTTCTCCATCAATTTTGAAAGATAGTTTTGCAGGGTACATCAATCTGGGCTGAAAATTATTTTCCTTTAGAGCTTGCAATACATCATTCCAAGCTCTTCTTGAATTGAGGGTTTGTGCTGAAAAGTCAGCTGTGATTCTGATGGGTTTTCCTTCATAGGTGGTTTGTCTCTTCTCCCTAACAGCTTTTAAGATTCTGCCCTTCTGTTGAATTTCTGGGATCTTGACTATAATATGTCTGGCTGAAGTTTTTTTTTTGATCATGTCTAGTTGGTGTTCTAAAAGCTTCACTTATAGGGGTGTCAAATTCCTTTTCTCTTCCAGGAAAGTTCTCCCTGATTATGTCTTTGAACAAGGTTTTAATGTCGTTGATGCTATCTCCTGCTTTTTCATTTATTCCAATTATTCTTAAGTTGTTTATCTTTGAGTCATCTAGCAGCTGCTGAATTGATTTTTCATGGTCCCTTGCTATTTTTAAGAATTTTTCCATTTCATGATCACTAATTGCAAGCCTGTCTTCTATATCTGAGATCCTGTCCTCGCATTGGCTTATTCTGCTACAAATACTTTCAATGGAATTTTTTATCTCTTGGATATCTGCTTGAATCTGCCTTATGGATTCCATTTCTTTCCTATGCTGAGCATTCATGGTTTCTATAGTTTTCTTAAGTTCATCTATTTTTTTGTCTGTATCAGCTATAGTGTCCTTAAGCATGGTCTTCATTGTAGACATTATCTCTGCAGTTATCTGTGAGATTATTTCTGTTTTAATTTTTTCCAGAACCTCATTCAGTTGCTTTGTTGTTACCACTTCAGATAGGCCAGGTGGGTGGCTTTCGGATTGTCCCACCTCGTTGCTCCCTAGGTTTGCCTTTGGTGAATTGGATGTGTGTGGTTGCATCTTGTTTAAGTGTCGTCTCATTTTTTCTTTCTTTAATTCCTGGGGTGATGTTTGCAAATTACCTATAGTAGGTTACTTTATTGCTAGTGTTTAAGATCTTTAGAAGATGACTACTTCTCTGCAGTATCTTCCAAGTGGAGCTTGCTTTTAGGTTTTGAGCTTTCTGCCAGATCCTACCTCTTCAATTCGTTGGGTATGCGAAGTTGCTACCTGTTTGGCCCAGTCCTTGATTCTTTGGTACTGTGCCACTGTATTTTCTGTGTCCCTTAGTCAATCTCAATCATGAAATATCAGGAAGGAAAGATGTTTAGAACAATTATTTCACATTTGGCTATAATGTTAACTAAAGCATCAAACACAGCCTAAAAAATGACAGACTGAGCTAACCAGTTATTTACCACTTTTAGCTGTATAGAGTTGCGGTTATATAACAAAATCTAAAACACACCAGAAAAATTATATGCAGTATACAAGTCCTATGTATGTCAATTTTTCCTTGAGGAGTTTAAATTTAAAATGAGTTAAGGAGGAAATAGAGTATTGGGAGAAGAGGAAGGAATTAGATGTAAGGTTAGAGGACCAAGAGGGATCCCACTAAAATTGGGACACTAGTGCAGAGGACAGGTGGTAAAAAGAGAAGGAAGGGATAAAAGGAAGAACAGATCACAACCACAATCACAAAGAAGTTAGAGGCGCTGTTTACACTCATATAAAAAACCAGAGAGAATAATGAAGGAAAGAGCAAATACACATACAGAAACAAAAACGAAGATAAAAACAATAAAACAGACAGATCAAAAATAAAACCCCACCAAAAAACAAAACAAAACAAAACAAAAACAAAAAAAACCCTTCGCCAGAACAAAAAACAAATCAGTGAGAAAAAAAAAAATAAAAATAAAAATAAAAATAAAAATAAATAAAAAGAATCATTTCCAGGTGTTGACTCTGTTGTAGGCAGGTACCTTGTGACAGAGTCCTGTTCTGTGCAGGTCCGTCCCAGTAAGCCAGGAGCGCCCTCTGGCGGGCGGTGAGCAGAGGCACGTACTTTCAGGCAGAGACCAGTCTAGCTCGCCTCCGCTCTCAGCGCCCTTTCACGATCCCTGGGCCTGAGAGGCTCAGCGTGCTGTCCGAGCGCGGGTTCCCTGCACTGGTTCCCGCCGCTCTGGTTTTTCACCACGCCCCCCACAATGGCGCCGGGCCAGTCGCTCTCTGGCGCGGGACAGGTGTGGCTGAGAGTCCGGTCTCGTTCGCCTGCTAACCTCAGCACACTTTGGTGGGCCTGAGAGGCCCCGTGCTGTCCTGTCCGGAGCACAAGTTCCCAGAGCAGTTTCCGAGCCGCTCTGAGTTTCGCCACACCCCCCACAATGGCGCCCGGCCGGTCGCTCTCTGGCGCGGGGCAGCTGTGGCTGAGAGACACTCACCGCCGGTCAGCGCCGTTCTCCGCTGCTCCCCTGCCCCGCCGCTGTCTCAGGATCCTCCGTGGGGGCTCCCTGGGCGCCAGCTGCCACCGTGTGTCCGTAGAATTGAGCCTCCGCGGCGCTGCAACTCCCGGGATAGTAGAAGGTGCGCGCGTGCGGTCTGCTCCTTCTTTCCTTCTTCTTTGTTGGAAGTCACCCGTCACTGGTGCTGGGGGTCCCAGATTGCGCTTCAGAACTTTTCTGGGTTTCGGGGAGGCATCTCCCCCCCTCCTGCGCTTTCCGGGTCGCTATATTCCCGTGTTCCAATGGTAACTTTTAGAGAGAGTTTCGCTGCCTGCTTCTTACTCATCCGCCATCTTGAGGTCCTCAGCCTTCCTTTTAAGAATTTTAAATTAATTAATAATTAATGTTTTGAAGACAGGATCTCACTACGTAGCTTTGGCTGGTCTTGGATTTGCTGTGTAGACCAGGCTGGCCTGGAAATTGTGATCCTTTTGCCTCAGCCTCCCAAGTGCTAGGATGACAGGCATGTGCCACCATGCCTGATTTTCAACTGGCCTCCCTACAAGTTTCCCTTGAGATTCTTACAAGCTACAGCTAAAATCATATTTACAAATGCAAATCTGATCATATAACTCCTTTACCTAGAACTTAGTTACTACTTTGCTTTGCCCTCAGGATACCGCCTCAAATCTTTAATGTAGCTTATGAATCCCTAAGGATCTGGCCCCTTGCCTTCCTCACCATCTTTGGATGAAAACAGTGTAGCCCTTCTTCATAGTCCAGCTGTGGACTCCTCAAATCTGCCAAGTTCTTTCCAGATCCTCATTTTGGAATGCATTCTTTCCTTTCCTAATTAATTGATCATTGTTCTTTACATCTCTGCTTGTATATATCTCTCTGGGAAATACCAGTGTAATCCTTTCTCTTAATAATCAAGTTAATTGCATTACTTTCTATGTGTTTTTATTGCTGGAAAGTTCATATTTCTCTCTTGAGGACTCGCCTTTCACTTACTATGTTGTCTAAGAACTTGGGCATTCCAAAGGAGAGTTAGTTCTATGTACCACGCAGAGCATGACTGGAAATCTGGTAAGTACAATAAAGCTGTTGCTGATAAAGCCTGCTGCTGCTGAAGAATGGTCCAGCATAGTGCAAAAAGACAAAAATACCTGCTCAGGCAGGTATTTGTGATGACCTGCCTGAGCCAAGAATGTACATTTTTACACTTATACATGTATAGATTTATATTCATATTGTTAGTCATTCTTTCCAAAGCATACTCTTGTGTCATGGTAGTTATAGGCTGGGCTAGATTCACCTTTCCTCATGACCCTTTGGGCTAAACTGAGCTTGACTCACCAACCCAGCTAGCAAGTGCCTAGGGAATACTGCTTTTGTGCCATTTGTATCCCCTTTTGCCAGAAGACTTTGGTCAAGGTCATGTCAAGTTTATCTTAACAGGCTTCCCTAACTTTGAATGCCAAGAAACATTCCTAGAAGTCTTAGGGTTTTGTACTCCTAGGAAAAAGGTAATTATTGCTAGATTGTACACCTAAGAAAGGTCCTGTTATACCCATATACATGGTACTTACTTGGGGAGGCATGTTAAGTGACTTTTTACAAAATAAAGAAAATGTAGTTCAAGGAGCTTTTTACCTCTCCTTGAACTGAAAAACAACTCAAGGACTCTACTAAATAATCTAATCTTTACCTCTTGGGTACTCTGTTTAATCTCTGCTTGAACAACCACCCTTTCACTTACTTATTGATCTGTTATCCCTGTGATTGTTTATAATCATAGTCTGTATTCCCCACTGTAATATAAGTTCTAACAGGGTAGAAACTATATCTTCTCCATTGCTATTCACCAGTGCCTCTCAAAGTGCCTTGTGCATGGTTAACATGCTATGCATATTTGATACGTGAGCAAATTATAAGTTTTTCCAAAGTACTTTAATAGTGACTATTCTAAGAATTCAGAAGATATTCAGAAAGTTAAGACCGTATTATCTGTCATGGAACTAACTCAATATAAAACATAGAATGAAAATCAAGGGAAAAATTCCATCAGGAATGATGGCACACACTTGAAATCCCAGCACTCTGAGAGACTGAGGCAAGAGGATCCCCAGTTCAAGCTCAGCCTGGGAAACTTAGCAACTTAGTGAGACCCTGTTTCAAAATAAAAAAAATTTAAAAAGTACTTCAGTGTGAGGGCCCTGGGTTCAACCTCCAGTTTAAAAAAGTTCCACAAAACTAGGAAATTCCAAGCTATGGAGTAGTATCTAAAGATTTATGGTAAAATATGGATCATATCAAAGGAGGATGCTGAAAGCTGAAACATACTTCTTTAGAATGTGAATACATTGCTAATTTCACTGAAAGTGAGAGGGGCTTGACTGTTCCATCCTGTGTGGTTTAACAGTTGTGGCAAGCCAGTGAAAAACTGGAGAGTCCTCAGTGGAGTCAGTGCTATATCTTAGAACAGAGAATGACAGAGAGCAGTGAGGCCAGGGCAACAGTATCTTTTCATATTTCTAACCTACAGTGACGTGAAAAGGAAGGAGAAAATGACAACGAGTTTTGCAAAACTTGACCAGAATCAAATGAATACAAGTGAAAACAAAAAATTAGCAATCCAAAGTTGGCTAAATCATTTTATTTTAATCATGCAAATGAAATATATTTTAGATTAAGAATTATTTTGGGAAGCAGATTCCAGAAATACACATCTATATTCACTCAAAGAAATTGAAGGAGAACATAAGATTTTTAAAAGCTGGAATTAAGAAATACAAGATGGGAAACTCACGGGATGTGAGGCTTTAGAGTGGCTGCCAGCCAGGTTCCATGCCTTGTGTAAGAAGTTTGTCTGGCTGTGATAGTGCAATCTAAGGCAACACATTGACTCAGAAATGTGAGACAAGAGATGAATACTCTTACTTGAGATAGTTCTAATGGTTTTTGAGTCTCTGGTTCTTGTTACCCCTGAGGCCCAGTTACTCTTTATGTCTTTCCTCCAGAGTTATAAGAGGTACTCCAGTTTCCTTCAACAGATTCCTTTAAGCTAGCTGAAGTTAGGCTTCTGCCATAAGCTTGCAACTGAGAGTTCTATCTAGTGCAACATAGATAAAGACAGGCAGAGAAGATCCAACATATGTGTTATGGTACCTGATTAAAACAACAGAATAAATGGACAGAAAATTTTTTGATATTTCACAGAGTAAAGAAATTAGTAATCTGCAGATCAAAAGAACAGAGAGTAGTAGAAAAACTAAAACAGGCTCATCGATATTAACTAAACTTATAAAAGTAAAATTAGTCATACTTCAACATTAAAAAAATAATTCTACAGGTATTCAGGCAGAAAAATCACATTCTTCAAAGGGGGAAAATTAGACAGGCCTCACACGTTATGGTAATAGCCAAAGCTAGGAGGCAGTGGAATAGTGTCTCTAGAGCTTTTGTGGGTGTGTATGTGGGCAGGGAATAGGTGACCCACAGATTTGATATCTACCCAAGCTATTGTTTATGCATAAAGGTAGCAAACAATAATCTCAAGCATTCAAGGACCAACTTCATGAAAAATTGCTTCATAAAATGAAATGAATCATCTAAATGGTAAAAAGAATTTAGGCATGAAGAAGAGATGGGAAATGATTTGTGGGGCATATGGCATCTATTTAAAAATAGACTAAGTCAAATATGAAGTAACTATATATACTGTGAAACAGAAGAATATATAAAGACTCAAAAAGTAATAAGGAGTAGTGATTTATATAGCAGAATATGAAATGGGGGGAATATAGAACAGGTAGAGATATGTGTGGAAACTTTTCATTTATCTTAATGGAGAGAGAGTCAGTAGAAAGAGCCTGAAGTTGATGAATAGAAATCTTGGCACTACCACATACCAGCCTATGCAACCTCAGTTCAGTATAAATCTCATATGTATTTACAGAATCTAGGGTTTTTGTAAGGATTAAATGCAAATAATGTATGTGAGATGGTTAAAACAATGCCTGGTCTAGAGTAGCCATTCAATAAAAATTACCTATTATTACTATTATTTTCAGGAGAAAATATGGATAATTTTATAATCTTGAGACAGAGAAGACATTTTAAAACAGAATTTTAAACCCAATGATCATGAAGGAAAAGATTACTAATTTGGCTTCATAAAATTAAGAGCTTTTTCATGGCAAAATCACCATGATAGAAATCAAAGCACAAGTACTCAAGTAGAGAAGCATACTCGTGACATATTTGGCAGGATTGATATCATTAATATTCAGGGGTAACTGATAAAAAGATAAGCAAGATCAATATGAACAGAAATTTTACAGAAAAGTAAAGGTAATAAAAATTTGAAAAGATACTTAGCCTCACTTATAATGAAGGAGATAGAAATTAAGATGAGATATTGTTTTTCAGTTATCAAATTGACAAAGATGAACAGGATTGAAAATATCTAATAAGGGAAAGGATGAGGTGAAATAGACACTCTCATATCCTTTCTTGAAGCTCTGTGGCATTTATCAAAATTGTCAATGCTTACATCATTCATCTTTGCTAAAAGTATACTGTACAAATGTATTCATCTTAGTGTACAAAAATATAAGTAACAGGATGTTTATAACATTGTTTATAATAGAAACAAATTGGATACAATTTACTTGACAGTATGAATTTAGAATGCTTATATGCCTTGGAATACTATAGAGCCATTAAAACAGAAGATGTATAAATATGTACTGTTGGCCCTTTATCTCTGTGTATTCTCTACCCACGGGTTCAATGAAATATGGATAGGAAGTGTTTGAGAAAACAATTGTATCTGTACTGAATTTATACATACATCCCCCCTTATCATTATTCTATAAATACAGTGTAACAACCATTTGCATAGCATTTATATTGTGCTAGGTATCATAAATAGTCTAGAGATGATTTAATTGTATTTATTTATTTTTATTTTCTTATTTTTATTTTAAAGAGAAAAGATAACAATAAAACAGAATTTCCAAACAGGTTAATAGGAGAGTTACAATAATTAATACATTGTGTATTGTTGTCTTTGTAGTAGTTATTCAGAGTACAAGATAAAGGCAGGATATCTTGTCCAAACAATATTAGCACAAACCTTTCTTTTCACTGAATTAAGAGAAACTAGCTGTATCACTATCTTAACTATCTTGTGTATACATATGTTTTTTTCTTTTTCCCTTTCTTACTTTCCTCTTTACCCCATCACAGTTTGTCTTTTCTTTTGAACAGTTTCTTCCCAATTCAGAATATCTATTGTACATTTTGGATCTTATTTAATTGTTCAGTTTCTCACACTAGTGAGACAATACGATGTTTACACATGGGTCTGATTTATTTCACTTACGAGTATGGTCTCGAGTTGCATACATTTACCTATAAAAGTCTCCAGTTTATCCTTATTTATGGCTGAGTAGTACTCCATTATGTAAAAGAACCACATCTTTTTTTATCTGTTCCTCATTTGATGGGCATTTGGGTTGTTTCCCAGATTTAGCTATTACAAATTGTGCTGTTATAAACAAGGGTGCACATATATCCCTGTGGTATGATGTTTTTAATTCTTCTGGGAAGATACCCAGAAGGGGAATAGCTAGGTTGAATGGGACCTCTAATCCTAGCTTTTAAAGGAATCTCCACACTGATTTCCACAGTGGTTGCAGCAGTCTACACTCCCACCAACAGTGGTGAGGGTTCCTCCAGCATTTGTTATTGGTTGATTTTTAGATGATAGCCATTCTTTCCAGGGTGAGATGGAATCTCAGTGTTGCTTAATTTGCATCTCTCAAATGACCAAGGATGATGAACATTTTTTCATCTATTTATTTGCCATTTGTATTTCTTCATCTCAGAAGTGTGTATTCACCTCAGATGCCCATTTTTGGATTGGGTCTTTGAATTTGGGAGGCCTGATTTTTTTCAGTTCTTTTTATGTTCTAGATATGAGTCCTTTGAGGGACAACTGGCTATAATTTTTTCCTACTCTGTGGGTTGTCTTTTCACTCTGTTGGTGATTTCTTTTGTTGTGCAAAAGCTTTTTAATAATGTGAGACCCCATTGTTGATTCTTTGTAATTAACAAAGTTCCCTTGCAGTCTGGGTTTTGTTCATGAAGTCTTTGCATACATCTATGTCTGAGATTTCTACCTATTTTCTCTTCCAGTAAATTTAGTGTTTCTATTTTAATATTTAGATCTTTGATCCATTTTGACTTTAGTGAATGGCAATAGACATGGCTCTAGTTTTAGTATTCAGTCTCTCATGTGGAAAGCCAGTTTTCCCAGCACCATTTATTAAAGAGGCTTTCTTTCTTCCAGTGAACATGTTTGGCTCCTTTGTCAAAGGTAAGGTGGCTGAGTGGGTTTGGGATTGCGTCTGCATCTTCTAATCTGTTCCACTGATCCTCAGGCCTGTTTTTCTGCCAATGCCATGCTGATTTTATCACAGTAGCTTTGTAGTATAATTTCAGGTCTGGGATTGTGTTGCCCCCTGACTTTTCTTCCTTGCCCAGAATTACTTATGCTATTCTAGGTCTCTTCTGTTTCCAAATGAATTTTAGAAATGTTTTCTCTAGAACTGTGAGGTATGCTAATGGTATTTTGATTGGGATCACATTAAATCTGCTTAGCAGTTTTGGGAGTATGGCCATTTTCACTATGTTGGTTCTTCCTACCCAAGAGCAAGGGATATCTTTCCATTTTCTGATATCCTCTTCAATCTCCTTTTTTAGGGTACTGTAATTTTCACTGTACAGATATTTTACATTCTTTGTTAGATTGTTTCCTAAGTATTTCATTTTTTAGATGCTATTGTGAAAGGTGTGCTTTCCCTAATTTCTCTCTCTGTGTTTGTTGCTTGTGTACAGGAATGCTATTGATTTTTGAGTGTTGATTTTGTATCCCACTACACTACTGAATTCTGATATTAAATCCACAAGTTTTTTGGTGGAATTTTTGGGGTTTTCTATGTCATGTTATCTGCAAATAATGATAATTTAACATCTTCCTTTCCTATCTTTATTCCTTTTATTTTTTTCTCTTGTCTATTTGCTCTGGCTAATGTTTCCAGAACTATATTGAATAAGAGTGGTGATGGTGGACATTCTTGTCTTGTTCCTGATTTTAGAGTGAAAGCTTTCAGTTTTTGACCATTTAATATGATGTTAGCTGTTGGTTTGTCATAGATGGCTTTTATAAGATTGAGGTAAAGACCATCTATTCCAATTTTCTGTTTTTTTTTTTTATCATGAATGAGTGTTGGACTTCATCAAATGCTTTTTCTGTATCTGTTGCAGTGATCATATGGCTTTTGTCCTTGGCTCTATGAATATGGTGTATTATGTTTACTGATTTGCATATGTTGAACCATCCCTGCATCCCTGGGATGAACTCTACTTGGTCATGGTGTATAATCTTGATGATTTTCTGCATTCTGTTTGCCAGTATCTTAGTAAGGACTGTTGCATCTATATTCATTAGGGAGATTGGCCTGTAGTTTTCTTTTTTGGTTGCATTCTTCTCTGGTTTTGGAATCAGGGTAATACTTGCTTCCAGGAATGATTTTGGAAGTACTGCTTCCCTTTCAATTTCTTTAAAGAGTTTCATCATTAGTGGCATTAGTTCTGCTCTAAATTTCTTGTAGAATTCAACAGTGAATCCATTAGGGCCGGGGCTTTTCTTTGTTGGTAAATTTTTAATTACATTTTCAATTATCAATATTGGGTTATTTAGAATTTTTATATCTTCTTGATTTAGTTTTGGTAATTCAATTGTGTCTAGGAATCTGTCCATTTCTTCTGTATTTTCCATCTTATTAGAATATAGGTTCTCTAGTAAGTATTGGTGATCTCCAGGATTTCTGTGGGATCTGTTGTGATTTCCCCCTTTTCATTCCTAACTGTTTGAATTTGTGTTTTTTCTTTCCTCTTTTTCATGAGGTTGGCTAATGGTTTATGGATTTTATTTATTCTTTCAAAGAACCAACTTTTCAATTCATTTATTCTTTGTATTGTTTTCTTAGTCTCTATCAATTAATTTCTGCTCTGATCTTTGTAATTTCCTTGTGCATATGAGCTTTGGGTTTGATTTGTTCTTTTTCTAGAAGTTTGAGGTTCAACCATTAAGTTATTTATCTGAGTTCATTCTGTTTTCCTGATGTGTGAGTTCGTCGCTATAAATTTCCCTCGTAGGACTGCTTTCATTGTGTCCCATAAGTGTCGGTATGTTGTATTGGCATTATCGTTTAATTGTATGTACTGTTAAATTTCATCTTTGATTTCCTCAGTGACCCGTTGGTTGTTCAGAAGGGTGTTGTTTAATTTCCATGTGTTAATGTAGTTTTTGTGATTTTCTTTGTCGTCGATTTCCAGTTTCATTGCTCTATGGTCAGACGGTATGCATGGGATGATTTCAGTTCCTCTACATTTACTTAAACATGTTTTGTCAGCTAATATATGATCTGTTTTGGAGAATATCTCATGTGCAGCTGAGAAGAATATGTATTCTGATGTTTTGGCATGGAACACTGTGTAGACATCCACCAAGTCTATTTGTTCACAGGCTTGGTTTAATTCTAATATTTCTTAGTTGATTTTTTGTCTAGTTGATCTATTTGTAAGAGAGGGTTATTGAGGTCCCCCTCTACAGTTGTATTAGTGCTTTATTTGGTTTTTCATGTCTGTTAATATTTGTTTTATGTAGTTGTGTGAACCTGTGTTTGGTGCATACATATTTATGATTGTTATCTCTTCCTATTGGAGTTTTTCCCTTAACAACTATGTAGTGACCTTCTTTGTCTCTTTTAATCAGTTTTGGCTTAAAGTTTGCATTGTCTTAAATAGAATAGCTACCTCTGCTTTTTTGTGGGTTCCTGTAGCATGGAGAATTCTTTTCTATTCTTTGACTTTTAGTCTATGAATTTCTTTTTGGGTTAGATGTGTTTCTTGAATGCAGCACATTGTTGGATCTTGCTTCTTGATCCATTCCACCAGTCTATTTCTTTTGACTGGTGAGTTGAGACCGTTTACATTGATGATTATAACTGATAGGTATTGGCTTTTCTTTTTCATATTGTTTTCCTGTTGTCTGTTCCCTGTCTTTCTACTCTGTTTAATTGCTTGCCCTGCCTGGCAGCTTCTTTCTATTGGTGTTCTTGTGATTGTGGTCTTCATTTTCTCTTTCTAATATGTCCTTCAGAGCATTCTGTAGAGCTGGTTTGGTGGTCATAAGTTTCTTCAATTGTTCTTTGTCATGGAAGTATCTTATTTCTTCATCAATTTTGAAAGATAGTTTTGTGGGGTACATGAGTCTGGGTTGAAGATTGTTTTCCTTTAGGACTTGAAATACCTCACTCCAACCTCTCCTTTATTGGGGGTTTGTGTTGAGAAGTCTGTTGTGATTCTGATGGGCTTTCCTTTATAGGTGATATGTTTCTTTTCTCTAACTGCTTTTAATATTTTTTTCTTATGCTGAGTTTCTGGAATCTTGATTATTATATGCCTTGGTGTAGATTTATTTTGGTCATGGCTACTTGGAGTTCTATATGCTTCATTTATTTGTATGTCAAATTCTTTATCTTTATGTTTGGGAAGTTTTCTGCCATTATTTCTGTGACGAGTTTTTTAATGCTGTTTTTTATGCTGTCTCCAGCTTTCTCACTGATTCCAGTCAATCTTATGTTGTTCTTCTTTGCTTTGTGTTGTAGCTGTTGGATTGACTTTTTGTTGTTTCTTGCTATTTTTAAGATATCTTTCTTTTCCTGGTCGCAAGTCGCATTTCTGTATTCTAGATCTGATATTCTATCCTCGGCTTCATTCATTCTGCTGTGTATACTTTCAATGGAGTTTTAATGCTTTAATGTCTTTCATTTTGATAGTCATTTCTTTTTGCACCTAGAGATTATTTTTTCTATGGCTTCTTCCATTTGTTTTTTCACTTCTGCTGCTATCATTTTAGAGAGTGCCGTTTGTTGCTTCCGATTTCCTCTATCTCTTTGTGCCTCTGGAATTGTCCTGGGTGGGCTGGGCATTTGGGATTGCATTTTGCTTCTTTGTCTTGTCATTTTCATTTTATTTTGTTTTCTTTGTTGATGCTTGTAGATTTCTTATGTTAGATAGCCATCTCATTGATGTTGAGGCTTTCCTAGGAGGTGTCTATTCCTCCATCTGGTCTTCTAGATATTGGTGGTTCTTGGTCTTTATGTCTATCCCAAGAACTTACCTTCCTAATATATTAAGACTGAGGAGTTGCTATCTATTTGACTTAGGGCCCAATCCTTTGGTACTGGACTATGGTGATGGTTACGACCCTTACAATCGCAGTGTTGTCATATGGGGGAAAAAACTGGTTATAGCTTGTATGACATGCTGGTTAAAGTAGTTCAGTTAGCAATAACAATAGACTCAAGTACAGCCTGGCTACTGACAAACTGTGGTAACTATTAGCCTGATATCTTTAACCATAGGAGGAAGGTCTACAGAAATATAATATAATCCAACTTATACCAGGAAATTGTATGTAATGAATTTCCACTTAGTAGAGTGATTTTACCCTGTTGTGGGGGGGAATTCAGACTCCTCTAGCTAGCCGCACTGTCCCGGGACAATCTTAAAGTGTATTTAAAGTGAAGAATGTGGGTAGGTTGTATGATAATACTACAGCATTTTCTGTAAGGGACTTGGACTTCACAGATTTTTGTTATGCGGGGTCCCAGAACCAATACTCCATGGATAGTGAGGGATGATTGTATTCTAATAATGAATGGTAAAATAGTCAGCTTATGATATTTAGGAAAAAAAGTAAGTTACATGAGAGTGAGTATAGTGTGAACTTATTTACTAATAAAATGCATAATTTACATATATATGCATAGAAGACTTTTAGAATGTTCTACAAAGACCATTGAAAGTAGGTAGTCTCTTAAATGGGGAAGGAAATGAAGATGCTATTGACTTTTATTTTCATTTGATATGCTCTGGACTCTCAACTTTTATCATAGCAATTATCTTCTAAATTTATAATAACTAAAAAGAAAAATAATATTTCACTTGGTGGAAACTATGTGGCTTTCAAAGTGGACTAATACTTTGAGAATAAAATTATTTTGGGTAAATAGCAGAACAAATAAATTAAACTAACACTTACTCAAGAATTTAGGGGCCGGTGAGATGGCTCAGCGGCATAAGCACCTGCCTGGCAAGCACGAGGGCCCGAGTTCAACTCCCGGAACCCACATACGAGAAAAAGGGCCAGTGATATCGCTCAGGGGCACGGGCGCCTGCTGGCGCGCGAGGTCCTGAGGTCGACCCCTGGTACCCACAAAAAAAAAAAAAAAGAATTTAGTAAGATCCTACTTTGTGTGAACTACCGAACTTATGAGTTCTCAATGCTTGAGGAACATAGATTACACTTTGTAAGTGATATAAATAGAGGTTCAGATATTTCTCCTGGAGGTTGGGTTTTCCTAATGAAAACCAGATGAAGTGAGATCTGTTAGTGAACAGTATTTTCATTACATGACCACTGTTGTGATAGTGACCTAGAAACTAGCACCAAGGGCAGGGAAAAATGCTATTGTGAAGATTTGTGAATTCAGCTCTGTAGTTCACTAGCCTTGTGCTTGGTTTGTTGTAATAGGATTTTGGGAATGTGTGAGAGGATGTGGTGATGATAATGTTGATATTAACAGGAATAGATGATATGGTATTCCTGAGCAAAAATTAGATTTGATCAAATGCTATGTTTACCAGTGATGGTTAGATTTTATGGCACTATATACATTTTAAAATTTATTTTTTATTAGTACATGTTTGTGATACATAATGAATTCATTTATTATGGGGAGTTGGTACATATAAATACCACATCTTAGTCCTTTTTGCTTCTTCCCCCTCGATCCTCCCCATTCTGGAGTCTTCATCCTCTTCCCATCTTTTCATTTTCCTTTTATTTTGTTCTCTAAATTATTATAAACCATGTTATACTTAGGCTGTATGTCTACTTTATTTTGCCTAGCATCATGGTCTCAAGATACATCCATTTTCTTACAAATGATGCAAACCTATCCTTCTTTATGGCTGAAAAGTATTCCATTGTGTATATGTACCACATTTTCTTTATCCATTCATCTGTTGATGCCCCTAGGGGCCAGTTTCCAGATTTAGCTATTGTTAAGTTGTGCTGCTATAAACAATAGATATGCATGCATCATTGTAATATGATGTCTTTAACTCTTTTTTTTTTTTTTTTGTGGGTACCGGGGGGGGTCGACCTCAGGACCTCGCGCGCCAGTAGGCGCCTGTGCCGCTGAGCGATATCACCGGCCCCTTTTTTGTATGTGGGTTCCAGGAGTCGAACTCGGGCCCTCGCGCTTGCCGGGCAGGTGCTTAAGCCGCTGAGCCATTTCACCGGCCCATGTCTTTAATTCTTTTGGGAAGAGTTATATATCCAGAAGAGGTATGGCTGGATCAAAAAGAGTTTCTATTTTTAGTGGGTTTTTTTTTTTGGAATCTCCATATTGACTTTTATGGTGGTTGTATTAGTTTACATGTTCACCAACAGTGCCAAGGGTTTCTTGTTCCCCACAACTTCACCAGCATTGGTTATTTTTTGAGTTTATAATGATAGCCATTGTTTATGGAGTAAGATGGTATCTCAGTGTTGTTTTGATTTGCATTTCTCTAATAGCCAAAGATGCTGAACATTTTTTAATGTACTTATTGACCATTTGAACTTCTTCTGAGAAGTGTATGCCACTATACACTTATCACAGTAAAAGCAATACTTTTATGAAGGAGATTGTACTTTCATTGAGCCAAGAAGGTCCCAGCATTTTTTGGAGTTTGGCCCTTGATTTATAATTATAATTTGAAAATTGTGACTTTTTTCTATTAAAGGCTCTGTGATTCTTCAAAATCTCGTGATTCCATTGAACTGAAGGCATTTAAGCAATGGGAAATGATTGCCATGTCTAGGTGGCGTTAGCCATTCAACTCTGAATATGCAATCAATTCTGTTTATGCTTGTTTTTAAGAATGTGACTTAGTTGCAATGTCATTGATAGATTAGGAAACTATTTGAACATCACTGAATTTCACATTTGTGTGTGCATGATTTTGTCAGAGAGAAAAACTAGGTGAACACAGAATACTGTGCTCAGTAGAAATGAGAAATGTAGGAGCAGCACCCTCATCTGGAGTTACACTTTTCCCTGTGATTTCAAATAACCTTGCCACCACTTCAGAGTTAATTCAAAGGCTACCGCCTTTCTAATGCCCCTGTCTAAAGCAAACTTTAGATCTTTTTCAAGGTAAGGTGCCATATTTATGTTTCCTAACCAATTAATAGTGTAAAACTATGCAACAGTTTGTATTAGGTTTTTATCTTGTGTCTCACTCACAAATGTTCATGTCCCTAACTACAAATGTTCATTTCTCCCCTGAATGCTATACTTTGTGTTGAGTGATTTTTGCATAATGTAATGAGTTTTAGGAACTTGTAGCAAAATTGGCTACACCTCCTTAAACAAATCTATGCTGGTCTTTTTTTCCTTTTAACTTTACGTAGTCCATCTGATTTATAAAATCAAATGGCACAAGCACCTTTGAGTGAATGATGGCAATCGTGTTTTTCCTTTTGTTGCAGGTACTCAAGTTAGCTCACAATTTCTTATTTTATACCAAGTTCTCTAGTTCCTCACTGGCAATTTGTTAGGGCTTCCAGATGCATGTGTACTAATGAATTGGGTGATTTTTCTAAATTACAGTTTTGCCAAGAGCTTCATCTTGGGATAAGGTCTCAAATGCCTCATGTTAAACTCCTTTGGATGTCTCTAGACTTCTGTGACATCAGGTTCACTACACTGCTAATCTTATTCATATTTATCATCATATGAAGAAAATCTTATACCAATTTTTTTTTTTTTTTTTTTTGTGGGTACCGGAAGTCGACCTCAGGACCTTGCGTGCCAACAGGCACCCATGCTGCTGAGCGATATCACCGGCCCCTTTTTCATATGTGGGATCCGGGAGTCGAACTTGGGCCCTCGCGCTTGCAAGGCAGGCGCTTATGCCGCTGAGCCATCTCACCGGCCCTCTTATACCAATTTTATGAAATGAAATACAAAAGTATGAGTGACTAAAAACACAATCCATTTATTATTTGGAAATGAACTGTTTTTGAAAATGCTTAGTTATGTTTCTTTGAGGTTTTTTTTGCCAATCCTAGTGATAATTTAGGTTAAATAAAATTCTATATGCTACTTGAGCATTCTTGTAATCCTAGAAACTCGAGTGGTTGAGGCAGGAGGATGGCAAGCTCAAGGACAGCCTGGGCAACATAGCAAGACCCTATATAAAAAATCAAACAAAACTAGACCAGACAAACAACAAAATTGTTTGATATCTGATGATGAGTTCTTTTTGAGATTCTGACATGATAGGTCATGAAGTTACAACAAGTCTATAATTGCACTCTTGACATATAACTTACAATGCTTACCTTCTACTCAGATTGTGTTCCTTATTTTAGTTTACTTAGCAGTTACAGTATGAATTATTTCTGTAAAAATATGGGAGACAGGAATGTACATTTTGACTCAAATATTTGCTTTAAGGTTTTTTTTTGCATAGAAATATAGACTTTTATTCTGATTTTAGGACAAAAAATTTGGATTTACATTGAAATTTAAGATTTCTTTAAATTTTCTCTTTGAAATAAAGTACCTTAGCCAACAGTACATTTGGGCTCTGGCAAATATAGTAATGAACAAAGGTACAGTCCTTCCCCTGGCAATCTACTCAAGGAGGTAGACTAATTAATTAGTGGCTAAAATATCTAATTATAAATTGTGATAAGTACTGTGAAGAAAACATGTAAGTTCCTTTGAAACAGAAAAACAGGGGTACTCAATTTGGGTAAGTGATTAAAAAAAGGCCTTTCTCAATTCTGGGCAACAAAGGCAAGGCAGGGGGCATCACAATCCCCGACTTGAAATTATACTATAAAGCTACTGTGATAAAAACAGTGTGGTACTGGCAAAAAAACAGACCTGAAGATCAATGGAACAGATTAGAAGATGCTGAAACAACCCCAGACATACTAAGCCACCTTATCTTTGACAAAGGTGCCAAACACATTCGCTGGAAGAAAGATAGTCTCTTTAATAAATGGTGCTGGAAAAACTGGCTCTACACATGCCAAAGATTAAAACTAGATCCATATCTTTCACCATGCACTAAACTAAATTCAAAATGGATCAGAGATCTAAATATTAAAACAGAAACATTAAATCTGCTGGAAGGTAGGATAGGTAAAACCCTTGGAGACATTGGTGTAGGCAAAGACTTTATGAATAAAAACTCAACCGCACGGGAACTATCCCAAAGAATCAATAACTGGGATCTCATCTTATTAAAAAGCTTTTGCACAGCAAGAGAAACCACCAACAGAGTGAAGAGACAACCCACAATGTGGGAAAAAATGTTTGCCAGCTGTTCCTCAGACAAAGGATTACTATCGAGAACATATAAAGAACTCAAAAAAATCAGACCTCCCAAATTTAAAGACCCACTCCAAAAATGGGCATCTGAGATGAATACACATTTCTCAGATGAAGAAATACTAATGGCAAACAAATATACAAAAAAATGTGCAACATCACTAGTCATTCGAGAGATGCAAATTAAAACAACACTGAGATACCATCTCACCCCAGAAAGAATGGCTACTATTAAGAAATCAACTAATAACAAATGCTGGAGGGGCTGTGGGGAAAAAGGAACCCTTCTTCACTGTTGGTGGGAGTGTCGACTGGTACAGCCACTGTGGAAGTCAGTGTGGAGATTCCTCAGAAAACTAGGGTTGGAGGTCCCATTTGACCCAGCTATTCCCCTTCTGGGCATCTTCCCAGAAGAATTAAAAACATCGTACCACAGCGATATATGTGCACCCATGTTTATAGCAGCACAATTTGTAATAGCCAGATCTTGGAAACAACCCAAATGCTCATCAACTGAGGAATGGATAAGAAAGATGTGGTATTTTTATACAATGGAGTACTATTCAGCCATAAAGAAGGATAAACTGGAGACTTTTATAGGTAAATGGATGCAACTCGAGAAAATACTCATAAGTGAAATAAACCAGAAGCACATGTGTAAGCATCGTATTATCTCTCTAGTATGAGAAACTGAAAGAGTAAATAAGATCCAAAATGTACAATAGACATGGTGAATCAAAAAGAAACTGGTCAAAAGGAAAGAGAGACTGGAATAGGGAAAAGAAAGAAGGGAAAGGGAAAAAAAATTGTATATATATATATATATATATATATATAAGATGGTTAAGATAGATACACTACCATTTTTACTTAGTTCATTGAAGAGTAAGGTTTGTGCCAATAATGTTTGGACAATTGAATGCTAATGTCTGGTGTCTTGAATAACTAACTTAAAGATAGTAATACGTAATGTATTAACCATTGTTACCCTCCTATTATGTTGGTTTGAAAATTTGTTCTTCTTTTGATTTGTTTTGTTTTTTCTTCTCTTTAAAATAAAAAAAAAAAAAAAAAAAAAAAAAAGGCCTTTCTGAGGAAGTGACATTTAAACTGAGACCTACAGGATAAGGAGTTTACCGGAAGGGAAAGGGGGTGGAAGGATTTCCAGGCAAAGGCAGAGGTTTTGTGATATCATTTTATAGTACTTATGACCTTTTTAGATGCTTATATAATTAGGTACTAGTCTATGAGCAAGACAGTTTATAGAGCTGTGTTACTGAAAAGATGCATATAAATTACATTTTTATAAATGAATTCCTGAATTCCTGCAGGCTTACATTATATTCACTGTGCTATATCATCTGCATTTGATTGATGTTCAGTTACTTCAATTACTGCTAGATTGATCTTTCTAAAGCACAACTTTGATGATGCTTTTTCCTGCTCAGAAATCTTTACTAGCTCCCCAATTATGTAGTAAAATCCAGACTTCTCAGCCTCATGGTCAAGTCCTTCCAAATTGGCCCAAGCCTCAATGTCCTACTTCAACTTTAATTTTTCCTCTCTCTGCAATGCTGTCTGTTAGCCGCCAGAACTTCTGGATGAGAATGGGTGCTTTCTCATAGACCTACTTTTCCTCACATTGATTTTCCTCCTTTCCATTTTGCTTGCCTACTTCTTTTTTTTTTTTTTTTGTGGGTACCGGGGGGACGACCTCAGGACCTCACGCGTCAACAGGCACCTGTGCCGCTGAGCGATATCACCGGCCCCTTTTTCGTATGTGGGTTCCGGGAGTCGAACTCGGGCCTTCGCGCTTGCAAGGCAGGCGCTTAAGCCGCTGAGCCGTCTCACCGGCCCTTGCTTGCCTACTTCTAAAAGTGTCCAAATCCCATGTATATATCCAGGCCCATATCAGATGTTACCATCCAATCTCAGAATTTTTTTCTGATCACCTCAACTGAGAATTACTTCTTTTTCTTCTGATTTCTTATGACATTTTATTTTTACTATTTTTAGATACTTCTTCCCTTTTAAAAAATATTTTTAGTTGACAAATCAGTTATATACATTTATGGTATACAATGTGATATTTTGATACATGAATACAAAGTAGAATGATTAAATCAAACTAATTAAACTATGCATCATCTCAATTATTTGTTATTTCTTTGTGGTGAAACCTTTGAAATGTACTTTCCTGATTCGTTTGAAGTATACAATACATTATTATTGGCTATAGTCACCCAAATGTGGAATAGATCTCTAAATTTATTCCTCCTGTCTCACTGAAACTATATGCTTTGACCAATAACTAACTTTCCATTCCTCTCGTCTCTCTCCACTTCTTAACCTCTGGTATCCATCGTTTTACTTTCTATTTTGTGTGTTTGACTTTTTTAGATTCTATGAATAAGTGAGATCATGCAATTTTATTTTCCTGTGCCTTGCTTATTTCACTTAGCATAATGTCTTCCTGGTATACCCATGTCGTTGCAAATGACATTGTTTTTTTTTTTTCTCTTGAAAGGCTGAATAGTGTTCCATTGTGCATATACAAGTGCTTCTTGACTTAGGATGAGAGTTGAAAATATTGTTAAATTGAAAATACATTTAATACACTTAACTTGGCCAGACATGGTGGCACACACCTGTAATCCCAGCACTTGGGAGGCTGAGGCAGGAGGATCACTGTGAGTTCAAGGTCAGCCTGGTCTACGAAGTGAGTTCAAGCCAGCCTGGTCTACGAAGTGAGTTCAAGGCCAGCCTGAACTGCACAGCAAAACCCTGTCTCAAAAAGAGAAAAAAAATTAAAAAATTAAAAATAACCTGTAGAACACCATTACTTAACTTATATGCACAACTCACATTAGTTTCCATACAGATGGATAAAATCATAAAAAATACTTTTGTAATAAAGCGTGTCTGAAAAACACTGGCAAGACAGTGTTTTGAAGACTATCAGTTGTGGCCCACTGCCATTATCTAATATCTGGAGAGACTATCATACATCATATTATTAGCCTGGGGAAAAATCAAATTCAAAATTCAAAATATGGTTTCTACTAGACACGTATAATTTTCACGTCATCATAAAGCTAATCAGTGGAATCATGTTGAGTTGAGGACTGTCTACATACCACGTTTTATCCATTCATTCGTTGAGGTGCCCATCACAATATCTTGCATATTGTGACTAATGCTGCAGTGAATATGGAAGTTCAGATATCCCTTTGACATATTGATTTCAACTTTGGATATACCTACCAATGGGATGGCTGAATCATTTGGTGATTGTATTTTTAGTTTTTTATGGAACCTCCCTATTATTTCCCAAAGTGACTATCTTAGTTTACATTCCCAAAACAATATACAAGGATTACCTTTTCTTCATATACTTGCCAGAACTTATCTTTTGTCTTTTTGTTAATAGCCATTCCAGCAGGTTGAGATGATATCTCACTGTGGTTTTAATTTGCATGTCCCTGATAATTAGTAACGTTGAATATTTTTTTTTCACAATCTATTGACCATTTATATGTCTTCTTTTGAGAAATGTTTGTTCAGGTCCTTTGCCCATTTTTTGGAATTGGTTTATTTTCTTGCTAATAAGTTGTTGGAATTCCTTTATATTTTACATTAACCCATTATCAGATGTGCGATTTGTAAATATTTTCCACTCTTGTTTCTTTACTTTTTAAATTGTTTCCTTTGCTGTGGAGAAGCTTTTTAGTGTGATGCAATCCAAGATTTCCATTTTTGCTTTTGTTTCCTGTCATTTTGGGCTTATATTTTTTAAAAAATCACTGCCCAGAAGTGTTGTAGGGATTTCCCTGTGTATTTTCTTCTAGTAGTGTCACAATTTTAGGTCTTATATTTAAATCTTTAATGCATTTTGAGGTTTTTAAAAAGTACAGTGGACCCTTGAGTTACAACCAGCCTCATACACGAACCACTTGGGTTACGACCAGAATTTTAGGTTTAATTTACAACCAAAGTCTTGAGTTTGGACCTGAATGCTAGCTGCTTGTATAGTTGTAAACAAAGATTTGCGATGCCAGAAAAGTGTATGTTAAGTGTCAATCTGAGCCCAGATGCTCGTGTTTGTGGACGTGATTTTGGTCAGTGCTTTATATAATCGCTATGATTACTGCTATCAAAATAACCCCAGAAAAACTAGAAAAGAAGCTAAGGAAGGAAGGGAAGGTAAAGAAAGCAATCAAAATTGAAAAGAAGCAGGAAATTGTGGAGAAATATGACAGTGACAATCCCGTGACCAATCTCACTAATATGTATAGCATATTGAAACCCACCATCTTGACATTCTTACAGAGAAAAGATTGTATAAGGAAGCTAGTGTTGCTAAAGGTGTTACTCAAATTAGTATGTCATGATCAACAGTGTTAAATGAGGTAGAAAGGCTATTAGTGTGGATAAACAAAAGGCAGATGGCAGGTTATAGCCTGAGTCTATAATTTGTGAAAAAGCTAGGGCTATAAATGCAGATCTCGTAAAGGATAATCCATCAATGGGCGATAATGGTGAAACATTTCATGCCAATAAGGGGTGGTTTCACAATTTTAAAGCAAAAACTAGGGTTCATAGTGTAATTAGGCACAGTGAAGCAGCCAGTGCTGATAAAAGGGCTGCTGAAAACACCACTTCAAAACGATGACAAGGAGAAATGGCTTTTGCTCTCATCAATTTCAACTCAGATTAAGTGGGCCTTTTCTGGAAGAAAATGCCCAGGAGAACAAATGTTGCCCAGGAAGAGAAGAAAGCTTTCACAAACCTGTGAAGGCTGGGCTAAACTTATTGCTATCTGCCAATGCGAGGATAACCTCAAGATAAAGCCTCTCTTGGTTTATCACTCTGAGACCCCTAGAGTGTTCAGAAAACATAAAATCATGAAGAATTGGCTAATGGTCATGCGGAGATCTAATACAAAAGCCTGGGTAAAAACGTACTTTTTCTTGAGTGGATCAGGGAGGCTTTCTGTCCTACTGTTAAGAAGTATCTAGAAGACAAAGGTTTATCACTCAAGGCTCTTCTCATGGATAGTGTTCCTGCTCACACTTGAGATTTGGAAGAACTGGGTGAAGACTCTCCATGGCTCTCAGTTGAGTTCCTCCCACCTAATATGACTCCTCTACTGCAGCCTATGGACCAGCAGGTTATAGCTAACTTTAAGAAGCTATATACAAAGGAACTGTTCCTGAAGTGCTTCCAGGTGGTGTCACATACAGATTTAACCCTTAAAGAGTTTTGGAAGGAACATTACAATATCCTTTCCTGTGTAGAGGTTAATTGAGAAATCCTGGGCCAGTGTCTCTCTAAGGACACTGAGATCTTCAGGGAAGAAAATTTGGCCTAAAAATCACACAGGAGAGAGGTTTTGAAGGCTTGTGTAGAGGAGCCTGAGCCTTCAACTGATCCTGTGGTTGATGACATTGTCACTATAGCAAAGTCCGTGGGCTTGCAGGTAGACAGTGGTGATGTTGAGGAACTGGTGGCGGAACATTCAGAGGCACTGTCTACAGAGGAACCTCAGCAACTTCTGGCTGAGCCACAGAATGTCAGCTGAGGAGCTTTCTCAGGAGGAGGGGGAGTATCAACAACCAGTGCAGCAAAGTTCTTTTTCTGAAATAAAAGAAACCTTGAAAAAATGGACAGAGCTATAAACATTTGTAGAGAAGATCCACCCAGACAGAGAAAAAGTGAATTGTTCTATTCATTTGCTTAATGACAATAAGAAAAGACAGAAACAGACAACCTTAGACCAGTTTTTAGTTCGAAAAGGTTGAGACCTACTGAGCCAGAAGCAGGTCCTAGTGGGCTACAGAGTCTCCCGAGGAGAGAAGGGACAGCAGAGAGCCAGATTCCTGGTGTTCTTATGGAAGGGGACTCTCTTTCCAAACAGTAACCACCTTTCCTTTCATCCTCTCTTCCTGCAAGCCGAAGATGTGAACTTGAATGGTGAGTACAGTATGAAATTGTTGTTTCTGGTAAACTAGGTACATTTTGTTTTGGTGAATACACTAGGAAAATTATTGGTTTTTCTGGTAAATTACACACATTATACAACATTTTTTATTATGGAAAATGTTTTATTATATACATTTTTTATTATGAAATGTTAGTTAAAGGGTGCTTTGGAAGGTTCGGAACACATTATGGGTATTTCCATTATTTCTAATGGGAAAAATAGTCTTGACTTACAACCAACATGAGTTACGACCAGACCTCACGAATGAGTTGAGTTTGTAAGTCAAGGGTCCACTAGGTCACTATAGCATGTAATAAGTATCAAATTTCATTTTTCTGTATGTAGATATCTAGTTTTCCCAGCACCAGTACCATTTATGGATGAGACCGCCTTTCTCACATTGTATATTCTTAGCACCTTTGTCGAGTCAGTTGACCCTAAATTCATGGGTTTACTTTTGGCCTTTGTACTCTCTTTCATTGGCTGAAGTATCTGTTTTTATGTCAGTAACATGTTGTTTAGTTACAATGGCTTTATAATGTATTTTGAAGTCAGGGAGTATTAACCACCCCCCAACACAGTGTTGGCTATCTGTCTCCCTTTTTGCTTTGAAGTTGTTTCTGCGCATGTCTTATCTTCCTAATTAGATTAGTCAGCTTCTTAAAATCAAAGTCTGTGGGATGAATCTGTGCTGCTCTTACTGTGCCTAACACAATCCCTTACATCTGGTAGGTTCTCAATAAAATTTGTTGAAGGAATTTTATAAGCTAATCATTAGTGGATAGATTGTCCATTAAAAAGTAGTGATCTTTAAACAAATACAATAGGGGGTTGATATGTAATAAATTCTTTCTAATGTTAATGTTCCTAAATTCTTATTTTTTCACAAAGTGGTACTGCTTGATTGGGTTATTTTTATGTCTGTTAGCCCATTTCAGTGACACAGATTCACACAGATTATTTTAGATTTATAAATGGTGCCACCATTTCCATTTTTTGCCTTTCTTTTGAGGCTTGCATGCTCATTTAGTTGTAAAAAAGAATGAAAAGAACAAATCAGCATCCTCTGTGGTTGTCGATTCCCAGTGTGGAGAAAAAAATTTGGAGTATGTCTAAGTAATGTGCTTCTTTTGATTGTTTTGGGTTTTCCAAGTGCATGTAGCTTCAGATGAGCTCAGAATAATCTTACATAAAATTTTCTTATTCATTGGTTCAATTGGACTTATATTTCTGATAGACAACTTCCTATTTATAAATTTTTATTAAAAACCATTTCCCTTTGAGAAGTTGTGCCCTTTACTTCTATCTGAATAAACGTTCAAATGACTTAGATTGCTTTTCAGTTTAAAAGAGGTGGTTAGGATGAGGTCTTGGCTTTAGCTGATGCAATTCTTGGGGTGTTTCTTATTGGAATAACATTATCTCAGGGCAATATTTAAATATATAGGGCAATGATATATTTCTCATAACAATATTTATCTCTTAGGACGAAGTACAGTAGCAGAATAATATGTAAACTTTTATGATTTAGTATTTGTAATTCATTTAACCTTCTTTTGGCTAGATGCTTTTTTATATATCTCTTTTAGTTATATTAAATTTCCCCCATATGTAAGTGGTGGATTCTTTAAAGGAAGACTATGTGAAAATTCCAAATCTTTATGATTAACTCTGTTCTTAAAATTTAACTCTGCACAGTATAAGGTTCTATGTAAGTTAATGAATATATGTAAATTATCAGAAGGATTTTTGAATATAGAAGAATATTCACTTTCTTTAAAAATTATGTACTGTACCTAGTAAAACAATTGAAAAAATTTAAAAAGCTATAAAGAAAAAATTAAAATTATCCATAATTACTCTTTTGAGGGAATCATCATCTAGTTATTTGTTAATAAAATCAATCTCTACCTAAATAGCAGTTAAGGATGCATGTAAATCTGGAAAATAAAGACATAAAAATCTGATATCCAGTCTGGGAACAGTCTTCATATTAGATTAGATTAATTTGGGGACACCAGAGTTTAAACAATTTAAGAAGATTTTGAACTGGAAATTGCAAATTACTATTTAGAAAGAAATAAAGGCCCCACATGGGCCTTTTAACTTTTTCTAGTTGCATTGTTTACACAAATGAATATTTTCTAAAAAGTATTTCAGCTTTAGTTATTTGGTCTTAACTTATAAACTGAGAAAACCCTTGGCTTATCGATAAATGTGACCAAATAAAATAATGGTGTTTTAATTCCCCTAGTTTACAAATATATTTTTTTGAGTGTTTAATCATTGAAGGCATTTGAAATGTCTTCACCTGCTATTTTGAATAATAATTAAATGGTGACTTAGTGTCCCTCTTTTGGATTCCTGGGAGTCATATCATGGACCACATCATTAATTGACATGTAATTGTTTGGTTTTTTTTTTTGGTATCGGAAATTGAACTCAGGACCTTGTGCTTGCCAGGCAGGTGCTTGTGCCACTGAGCTATATCCCCAGCGTAGACATGTAGTTTGTCATCCGTTTGGCTCTATTTAATCATAGAAGAATCTAGTAATGAGTAAATTAAGAAAGACTTTGACTAAAACAGTCAGTATTAAGGAACATCAGCTTGATGGAAGTAACACAAGACTATAAAAAGTGGAGGCTACATATTTTTATCTATTAAATTCATTACTCCACTTAGCAGATATTTGTTCATTGTTCAAGTATATTTGTTCATGTTCTTGGTATTATTTTAGGTCAGAGCTTCCAGGTCTTGGGACTGTCTACATTTTAGATTGCATAATTCTTTGTACTGGGGCTGTCCTGGGCATCATAGATGTTTAACAACATCTTTGGTCTCTATCTTCTAGATGCCAGTAGCATTCCCCCAGCTGTAACAGCTAAAAATGTCCTCAGACATTGCCACATGTTCACCGGAAGGCAAAGTCACTTCTGGTTGTAAACCACTGTTTCAGATGACAAACATTTCAGAAGAAAAACTTTTGAAATATAGTTTGCATTGTTTCTCTATTTCAAATTTGTGCATGTTCCATGTAGCTTAGTCCTGGGTAGTGCCCTATCTGAAAAATGACTTATGTTTTATAATAGTGTATGAAACTAGCCATATTTACCTTAGACATACTGAAATAAAAGCTTACATTTTAAAATTAATAGTTGATTTAATGATTCTGTAACATTTATGACATCTTGAATCAAAGAACCTACTATTTCTTGATCTTTTGAAAAGTACTTTGTACCTAAGAACAAATTCTTACAAAGAAACCTTTGAACGCTTGTTATTTTTCCTCCTTTTAGAAAGATCCTATTCATCTTTTGTTTTAAAAGCTCTGTAACTTATTGGTGCTGCATAAAAATTCCATTATCATAGAGACTATTCTCTCTGCTTCTCTGCTGCATCCTTTTCTGAAGTTATGAGAGATATGAAACATATTCTGAAAATTCATTCAAGGCTTTAAAACTTATTATATCCAGGAGAGACAGATTTAAGGTTGCTGAGGTTTCTGGTTGAAGTACTTCAAGCAGAAATCCATACTCCATTAGACACTCTAACATTGTGACCTTAATTTTCCAGATATTTTGCCCTTTAAATTGAAAGAAGCGTTTTAATACTATTTAAATCTTTTGGAGGGGTTTGAAATATCACAGACTTTAGTTGTGAAACATTTGAAACAAATGAAAAATAAAAGAGCAACTGACTTAGGACTGTATAGTTTTATATTTTTTATTTCAAAATATACAGTGATATAAAGATACGCATGAAAATACTTAGTACACTGGAGTTGGTGAGAAAAGATATTTAATAAGGAGTTGTTCATATTACACTTGAACAAAATTTCTTTCATTGCTTTTTTTCTTAGCATTGCCTAGAGAGTTTCTGATTAGGAGTAGTTGTTAAGTTTTCTGAAGTTAGGAAATTTACTTTGAATAAAACTATTCAAAAACTGGGTGAAATGAAAATTTACCTGCACAATAGCTACTGAGTTATCTTGCTTCAGCAGATAAAGCAGGAAATGTAAAACTGTATTATACCACTGAGTCAAAAAATGAGAACTATTTTTTTAAACTCTCTGTAGAAAAAGAGAGATGAAAAGCCACTTGTTCTTTCATTAGTAAATTAGGTCAGTTTTTAAATAATCTGCTCATTGAAAATGTACACATTTCTCAAGTAATTGACATAATTCAATTCATATTTTGAAGATAGAATAATTGAACTGAATTCTTAAGGAACCTTTAATTGCTTTATCTGTTTTCTACTGTAAAATGTTTAGAACCTAAGTTGATCATGTGATCTTTCTTTAGTTTTTGGCTCACTGAAGGTGATACATCAAATATTATTTATTAATCTATAAAAGCTTAAATTTATATTAATCTTTATTTGTGTATTACTTCGATTATGCGTTAGCTATAAAGGGAAAAGTGTAACCTCACCAAGTTCCTTTGCATATATTCATGTTAGTTCAGTGCCAGTAGATCCGAAGCCTCTTAATACCAAATAATTATTCCGTGTGTTGCTAAGGGTTACTCTTTAACGTAAAGAAGTAATTATAGGTTTATTCTCCAAAGCTTTTGCTGTCCTTTCGCAATGCAAAAGTATTGAGTAGTTTACTCTTATTACTATTGATGTTTTGGGGTGCTCTTTTGCTTCAGGCTAAAAGTGAAAATATTCCTACCTATTTGCAAATATAACCTGTTTCTGCTGTGAGTTTGGTTGCAAAGAGTCTCCAGGTCAGATTGTAATCTCCATGTTGGCCTCACCATATTATTCATTTATACTCTGTCTCCCAAATGATCCCTCATTGCCTCATCAGACCGGGGCAAGTGAGATCCATCATCTCTGCTAAGAGAACAGCTTTTGAGATGCGGCGCAGTCAGCAGAGATTGCCACTGATCTCTCAGGGGACTGGGCTTGATAACAGTGTCAGTCTTTATGATACGGGCTTGGTGAATCTTAATTTTTGCCTGGATTTACATTTAAAAAAAAACTGTGTAAAATTTTATTAGTTCAGAAGGTCATTAATGATTTTTTATGCCGAAGGCCTTTTCTGTAAACTTTCTGAGTCATTCAATAGTAAAATATGTCTGCTGGATTTGATGTTTCTTTTTTTTTTTTTTTTTTTGTGGGTACCGGGGGGTCGACCTCAGGACCTCGCGCGCCAACAGGCACCCGTGCCACTGAGCGATATCACCGGCCCCTTTTTTGTATGTGGGATCTGGGAGTCGAACTCGGGCCCTCGCGCTTGCAAGGCAGGTGCTTATGCCGCTGAGCCATCTCACCGGCCCCAATTTGATGTTTCTTGGATGTGGTTGCATATTAAGGGAAGAAGAGTCTAGACAACTCTTAAACTTACACACTCCAGTTTATATCTTCAGTATTTTTTGGAAACTTTCCTTTTAGTTTTTAGATGCCATTCTGTTGTCATAATGGTTAGTTGGCCAGACAGCAGTGACTCATGGGCCTATAATTTTCATCTGAAACAGTGAGTTCCTGACCTCTGACTTTTAGGGATTCTTCCTGTCAGGAGATTACAGTTCTATATTCTTTCTCTTTTTAGCATCTTTTAAGGGAAGTAGACATCCTGCTTGTTTTTCAAAGTCTGTAGAGACAGGCATGTATGTGTGGATTCATTCATTCATTCATTCATTCATTCATTCATTCATTCATTCATTCAACAATCATTTGTTGAGCACCAGATAGTAGTGTAGGAGAGACACTGTACAAAATTCATGGGAAATTGCTTATTTTCCTGAGCTCTTTATTTTTCTAGAAAAATTCCTGCTTTGGGGTCTTTAGTTTGTAGCAATAAAATATTCCATACTTATGACTACTAAAATGACAAGATTCACACTTTATAGTTCCCATTTCTGCCTAGGGAGATGACATGTTTATACAAATAAAAATATAGCGATAAATTATTAAGGACATTATGGCATAATGATTTCAAAAGCATGGACTTTGGAGACAGATTATTTGAATTTACATTCTAGTTTCGCCATTTGGTAGTTGTGTGACATTGGTAAGTTATTTAAATATCAGTTTCCTCGTTTGTAAAGTGCAGATAATTATAGTGGTTACTTCATAAGGTTGTTGTGTTAAATGACTGAATATGTATAAAATACTCATTATACTGCCTGGCATATAGTAAATGATGTTTAATAATTAGCTTTGTTGTTATTTTATATATATCTCAATCTCAAGAAAACTACCCTTAATTCATCAGTTGCATTTCCAGATTTTTTCATATTAGTCTAACAGTATACAATAGAAAATCACTCATTATACCAAGAACCAGGAGTATCTCAACTTGAATGATAAAAGATGGTAACAGACACCAACACCAAGATAACACAGATGTCAGAATTATTTGATAAGAATTTGAAGTCAGCAAAGATAAAAATGCTTTAGCAAGCTATGGATACACTTGAGACAAAAGAAAAAATCATAATGTATCAGCAGAGACATATAAGATATAAAGAGACACTAAATGAAATTTTAGCAAAGAAAAGTAATCAATGTAAAAAACCTACTAGCATTTAGACTTAGGATTGATTAAATTCAGTTTAATTGCTAAACAATAGTAGTTGATGCTGTGTATTTCCTCTTGCATCACATCTTGAGTGTGTGTTTTTGTCTGCTTGTTCTACTTTCAGTGTAGTTAGTATTGATCAGTATGTTTAGGTGGTATCAGCCTGATCCTTACACTGTGACGTTCCTTCCCCAATCTTTCTTCTTAGTGTTCTTAAATTATGCAGTGATTATTGATGTACATTCTTTTCATTAAGTTCGCTGTGAAATCTGTGGTTCTTTCAGTTTGGAAATTCATGTCCCTTACTCCTGGGAAGGTTTATTTATATGCTTCCTTTTTCATTTTCTCTTTGACTCCTGTTGTACAAATATTAGACCTTCTGGACCAATTCTTTTAAATTTTCTCATCTGTTCACTCCCCTTTTCAAACGTTGTGTCATTTGGAATATTTTCCAAGACATTTCCCAAATTATCTTCTGATTTTTTGCTTAGTCTTTTGTTTTTAAATTTTAAGGGTTCATTGCTCTTAGATGGAAGAACTAATTACATGTGTTCTGTTGCATCCTAGGGTAGCTATAGAAAATGATGATGTACTGTATACTGCAAAGAAGCTAGAAGAAAGGATTTTGAATGTTTTTTATTATAAATAAATGATAAATGTTTGAAGAAACTGATAAGCTTACCCTGATTTGAACATTTAAAAATGTACACATGTATTAAAATATCACTTGGAACTCCATAAATATGTACAATTTTATATATCAATTAAAATATGTAAAAGTTTTAAGGTGTCTTTCTGGCTTCTGAATTTTTTATTGCTGTAGCTTCTTGTTTCTTGGATATGACATCATCTTTTAACTCTCAGAAGATATTTTATATACATGTATAGTTCTGCTCCTGGCCTTCTTTCTGTGTTGATTTCCTTTTCCTGAATTAATTTTGTTGTCTTTCACTGTTTGAGTCTTTCCCAAAGTGTGTAAGTATCCTGACCTATCGTTTTCATTTAGAAGCCAGGTGGGGTGAAATGGTGGGGATCTAAGCTCTTTTTCTGGGGGCTGGAGGGAAAGAATCCCTGTGCATTAGTATCTGTACGTCATTTTTCTTGTGTCAGGTAGTTTGTCCCATGGAGTATTCTGGGAGCCAAACAAAGAAAGAGGAGTACCACTCAAAACAATATACTGTAATGTCCACTGGAACCACAGATGCCCTAATTGTTTTCAATGAATGATGATTTAATATGTTACAAAGTTCAATTCTTTGCAACCCACTGAATATAACCATTTTCATGTCTTAGAGCAGTGACTTCCTAGACTTTAGTATGAAAAAATATACCTTGCTACACACACATGTGCACGTGTGCACACACACACTCATACTGAAGCAAGTTTGAGGAAATAATACCTTTATGACCGTGTTATACTCATACTTTTTGTTCTATTTAATTTTAAAATGTGTGCCTTACAAGTGACCAATAGTTTGCAAAACACTGCAGTGTCATTTTTAATGTTTTTTGGGGGTTGGGAGTGTATTTTAAATCTGTTTGGGATTCTGATAAAATTACTAGAATCTCTTTTTAGAAAAATGCACACATACACATTTTTGCATAATTTTCAGGAGATTCACAGTTTGTAGGAATAAACATGGACTTCCTAGTTCTAAAAACTTCTATGTTAGATAAAATTTGGAATAGCCTTGCTTTGCTGGTGTATTTCACCCAGCATGCTTGGACAAATATCATCAACTGCACAGCAGATATTCTGCCCTTCTTCCCTTCCCCTTGCTCAGGGTTACCAGAGAAACTATGTAATAAATAAAACCATAAATAAATAAAATCATGAAATAAATACAATTTCCTGTTGTATATCACAGTTAAAAGTCTCAGGTGTTCCTTATTATTTTGGGTATTTAGATGTCTTTATAAGATTTAGGGTCAGTGCATACAGGATTGAGAGAAACAACCACCTATTTCTGACGTGTCAGGAGCCATTGTGTCTTTTGCAGAGTTGCCCCAGTCCTTAGCAAGTCATTCCCTTAGCAACTGCAGGCTGATTCCCCAGCCACTGTCATTTCTGGTGGAGAACTGCCTTTACCGCCAGTCACCTTCCCCAACTGTTCTGTACAATCACCATCTGTAGTTAGACTGGAGCCACAGCTTTGTTGGAATGGCTTAGAAAACTCTGGCTTTTTGGTGTGAGCTTCTCTTCTCCCTTTCACCATTCATGCTCATCCTTCCTTCCATAAATATTGAGTTCTTTCTATGTGAAATGTTGTTCATGTGGGGGACACATGTCTGGCTGGCTGTGCTTGGTCCACCCTCATTCTTCTGGGGCCATTCTCTGTGGCTAGCTCTCCTGTGACACTATTGGTGCTCTCTGTGGCACCCTGCTGCTTGCTTCCTCCTCTGCTGGGTTCTGCATTTAACTGTTTCTTACCCTCATGGAAAACTTTTCTCTACAATTTTTCTTCTGCCTAGGACAACAAACATATACATACATTTTCTTGTGCAATTTTTCTTTTGCCTAGAACAACCAACATTTTTTCTCCTAAATAATAACATAAATATGCAAATTTTAAAATATAATTTCTGTTGTTGATGTGTTCTGGGCCACTATTTTGAAACTAACATCATAGGAAAATAGTGTTAATGTGCAAAAATCACCCCCAAAGTTTAGAGTTAGGATCTTTGAAAGATGTCTTAATAATGGGACATTTTCAACTGATAAAATATAGGTTTATAGCATTTGAAATGTTATTAGTATTCGTTCAAGAGCAGACATCAATCTCAGGAATCTGTATACAAACATGACAAAATTGGGCTGTATTACACTCCAATAAAATCACAAAATGGTTTTATTTTCTCTACATTTTTATGAATGTGAAATATTTGCATATTATTACAATAACTTCCACAGGCATTGGAACAAAAGCTGATATAGTGTTAATGGTGCAGTTAAAAATTGGTGTATTACATCCATATTTTGTTGTAGTTATCTAACAGTTTTTTGAAAAGAATTTTAAACCTTGCATATTTTACAATTAGGCTCAGAAAATACACAGCAGGCATACCGCAAGTTACCCCTTGGCGTGCTCATGGTAGACATCTCTAATCTATTGCAATATTCTTTCCCTTTGAGTTTGGGCAGTCTCACCTCCTCTTTAAAGTAGTAATCCAGGTTGTTGCTGAATGCAAGTGGCATGTGAGATGAAAGCTATTTGTTGTATTAATTTTGCACCTTAACCATTAGAATATTAAAGAAGAGCCAAGAAGCCTGCTGAAGTTTGGAAGAGGAAAAATATGAGGTAGAATAAGGTAATGGTTTTGGCAGGTTATGGCAAACTTCTTTTGGTAAAGTGTCAGATGGTATTACATTTAGGTTTTGTGGGCTATACGGTCTCATTGTGCCACTGGGGCCTAGTTTGCTAATCCTTGCTAACCGTGCTACTCAAAATGAATTCTGTGGACAGTGTTATCAGAATCATCTGTATGCTTGTTAAGAATGTACATCCTTGGTCCACACTTTATAATTGTCGGAATCTGGGGGAGGGGCCCAGAACTCTCCATATTTACTACTGATAAGGTGATACTGATGCTCACTAAAGTTTGAGAACCCCTGATTTAAATAATATTGAACTTTTTTCTTTGAACTTTACATTGCACTCGGCAGTACAACTACCCAGTGCATTTATTTAATGCCTAATCTTTAATCACTTTTCCTATCTCATTTATGACATTTAATCTATTTAAGTTTTCTACCTTTTCTTGGGTCATGTTTGGGAATTTAGGTTTCACTAGAAAATTATTTCCTCTAAACTTCAAATTTGTATCTGTGGTGGTTTGTAAACATTTTTGCACTTTTTGGTATCAAGATGTGGGTTCGTGTCCACCCTCTGTGAATCTAAGTAGGCTTGTGACTTCTTCAACTAACAGAGTGTGGCGGAAGTGATGCTATGTAATTTCCAGGCCCAGTTCAGAAAAGGTCATGCAGCTTTAACCTAGTTTAGTGATGCTCACTCTGGGGAAGTCTGCTGCCATTTAAAAAGTCTGATTACTCTGGGTCCACTGTTCTGGAGAGGACATGTAGAAGTATCCCTGTTGATAGCCTCAGCTACTAGGCAACATTTATTGCCAGCCAGTTGAGTGAGCCTTCTTGGCCAAGCTGCCTGACTTGCGCCTTCAGATAACTGCAACCCCATTGTAATCTCAGTGCAATCACGTGAAAGACACCAGCCTGTGAGCCCAGATTTTTCTTGACCTGCAAAATCTGTGGGCAGAATAACTGTTGTCTTAAGCCACTAAGTGTTATGCAGCGGTTGTAACTGGGACCCCAAATTGCAAGTACTATTCATTTATGATTGTCATAATGTCTTCCTAATCTGCACTTATGATTTCTTTCATACTCTTTAATCTTTTATTTGTCTTTCTCTCAGTTTTCTTTAGTCAGAGTTGAGGGAGATTCAGTCATTTCAAAGAATCAGTTTTTAGATTTGTTCATTTTACTGTTTGAGATATTTTAGTTTCATTGATCAAAGGTTTACCTTTATTCATTTTTTTTTCCTATTTTCTATATATTGTTCTTTTTCTATTTGATAAAGGTAAGCACTTGGTTAATTTCCCTTTTCATCTTTCTTCCTTTGTAAAAAATGCTTTGGAAGCTACACGTTTTCCTCTGTACAGCTTTCATTGTGTCCCATCAGTTTGCTGAGACACATATTCTTCTTCTCTGTCTTCCTGAGAATTTTAAATTTCAGTTTTAATTTTCTTTTTATCAAAGCACTTTGGAAAATATTCTAAATGTCCAAATAGTTAAGTCTTTCTTTTGCGTGTGTGCATGTGGTGGTGTTGTCTTTCATTTTTCCAACAGGCAAAACAAATACATATTTCTTTGCCATTGCAAGAAAATAAAATTAAATTATTTTCCTCACCAAGACTTTCTCTTTTTTCCTTATCAGTAAATTTGCCTTTACTTTAGAGTACTTTTACTTTCTTGATTCCCCAACATTGAGGACTTTAAATGCTTTTGCTTTTGCTGTCTTCTTGTGTCTGATGTTAAGACCCTTTTGCCTAATACTTAAGTATAAAAAAGTTTAGTAATTTTTTTTATTATTGTGAGGTTTTTATTCCTTAGTTGGCACTGACATTGCATATTCTCTCTCCATTTCAAGGTACTATGTGACGTTTGCTGCATTCTCCTCTCTGTGTATGCAAAGGCCTTCTTCCATGCTAAGGAGCAGGAGCACTTCGTACAACTTTTCAGCTCCATATCCACCTTGTCTGGGGCCAGGGTGACTAGAATATCCATTTAGAAACATTCACCTCTGCCTATTTCTTGGTGAATGTATTAGTTTTCCATTGCTACTATAACAAATTAGCACAATTTTAGTGACTTAAAACAACATGAACTTATTATCTTATAGTTTTGGAAGTCAGAAATCTAAAGTCAGGGCCAGTGAGATGGCTCAGTGGCATAAGTGCCTGCCTTGCAAGCGCGAGGGCCCGAGTTCGACTCCCGGATCCCACATACGAAAAAGGGGCCGGTGATATCGCTCAGCGGCACGGGTGCCTGTTGGCGCGCGAGGTCCTGAGGTCGACCCCCCGGTACCCACAAAAAAAAAAAAAAAAAAAAGAAATCTAAAGTCAGCTTCACTGGACTAAAATCAGAGTGTCAGCAGGCTTGTGTTCCTTCTTGAGACTCTGGGAAAATCTGTTTTCTAGCTTTTTCCAGCTTTTGAAGCCACCTTGGCTTGTGGCATCAAGTCTTTCTATTATTGCATCACTCTGACACTCCTGTAATGACATATCCTACTGCTGGTAGTCATTCTTTACCTCCTTGGCTTTTATAAGGACCCTTATAATTAGTGAAGACCTACCCAGACAATCTAAGATAACCAACCTAGATTCTTAATTTAATTATGTCAACAAAGTCCTTTTGGACAAGTGGGGAAATGTATTCCTTGGTTCTGGGAATTAGGGTGTGAATATTTTGAAGAGTCCATTGTTCTGTTCATCATAGTGGCTGATAGATCTCTGAAGACTGTTTCCTAGGAACCTTGAGTACCATTTTTGTTTATGGCTCTTTGCCACTAGTCCTTAATATATCTTTTGACTTAGGAAAGAAAAAATCTTAATCTAGCTTCTGTTTGAGACCCTAAATGCAGGGATTCTGTCCACACTTTTTAGGCCCTAATTGCCTATTTGCCTGAGCAACTAAGAGAGATAGTTGGGATGGAGTTTGGAGAGAAGGCAACCATTAAATTTTCAGGCTGTCATCTTTCTAGAATCTTTTTTTTTTTGTTGGTACCGGGGGTCGAACTCAGGGCCTCGCGTGCCAGCAGGCGCCTGTACCGCTGAGCGATATCACCGGCCCTTTTTTCGTATGTGGACACTGGGAGTCGAACTCAGGACCTCGTGCTTGCCAGGCAGGCACTTATGCTGCTGAGCTATCTCACCGGCCCTAGAATCTTTTTCCTTATACCTTAAATAAATATTTATTGAATAAACGGCCTTTTATACTAAGTCATTTTAGACATCACAGAAATATAGTTTGATGGTTAAGAACAGGATCTGTAGAATTAAACTTTTGAGGTTCAAATCCTACTTCCATTGCTTATTATTTGTGTGACTTTGGGCAAGTTATATAGCCACACTGATTTAGTTTCCTCCTCTGAGAAATGGGAATCATTTGATAATATTATCAAATAATGATGTAATAAGAATGAAATTAGATAGTTATTTAATAGCAAGTGCTTAGAACACTGCTTGCATTTGTTATTTCCATAAGTACGCTAAAATGGGATTATATGCATACATTTCAATTAATTTTTCATGTGTCTTTTTGGACTTATCTACTGTACTACATACTCCAGCTATATTACAGAACTCTCTGTCATGTTTTGAGTTGAAAATCATGTGCTTATAGAGAAGGATAAGGCTAAAACAGACCAAGACATGTTATTTATTACCTTTTTGGGTGGACTTACATTACCGACCCTGGTTTATAGTCTTTTTTTTTTTTTTTTGTGGGTACCAGGGGGTCGACCTCAGGACCTCGTGCGCCAGCAGGCGCCCGTGCCACTGAGCGATGTCACCGGCCCCTTTTTCGTATGTGGGTTCCAGGAGTCGAACTCGGGCCCTCGCGCTTGCCAGGCAGGCACTTAAGCCTCTGAGCCATCTCACCGGCCCTGGTTTATAGTCTTAAAGGATCATAAATATAATCTTGTCTGTGTCCTAGAATGTTTTGGATCCAGGGTTATAGCAACCCATATGTAAGACAGCCTAACTAACACTTTATACCCTTGACTTGTATCTCCCTGTTTTCCCCTCATATCTGTTCCTGGCAACCAATATTGTACTCTATACTTCTGTAAGTTTTACTATTTTAGATTCTTCATGCAAGTAGTATTATGTATTTATCCTTTTGTGTTTGGCTTATTTCACTTAGTTTATTGTCTTTCAGGTTCATCCATGTTGCCAAAAATGGTAAGATTTCCTTTTTTTGGTAAAGGTTGAATGATATTCCTTTGTATGTACATACCACATTTTCTTTATTCTTTCAGTGGACATTTAGATTGTTTGTATATCTTGGCTATTAAGAATAATGCGTCAGGGCAGGTGAGATGGCTCAGCGGTGGCATAAGTGCCTGCCTGGCAAGCGCGCGGTCCTGAGTTCCACTCCTGGAATCCACGTACGAAAAAAGGGCCGGTGATATCGCTCAGCGGCACGGGCGCCTGCTGGCGCTCAAGGTCCTGAGGTCGACCCCCGGTACGCACAGAAAAAAAAAAAAAAAAAAGAATAATGCGTCAGTAAATGTGGGAGTGCAGATATCTCTTTGATGCCCTTACTTCATTTCCTTTAGGCGTATACCCAGAAATTGGAAAATAGATTATGGTAATTCTATTTTTAGTTTTTTGAGGAATCTTCATCCTATTATTTTCCATAGTAGCTGCACCAATTTACATTTCTACCAACAATGTACTCTAGAGTTCACTTTTCTGTACAATCTTGCCAACACTTAATTTTTTTGATGATTGCCATTCTAAAATATATGAAGTGATACCTCATTGTGATTTTGATTTGTATTACTCTGATAATTAGTGATTTTGTATACCTTTGCTTATACTGTAGGGTATTTATATGTCTTCTTTTGACAAATGTCAATTTAGTCCCTTTGCCCATTTTAAAGTAAGTATCTGTTTTTTTGTTCGTATGTTTGTTTTTGTCTTTTAAGTTTTTTAGAATTTTTTTTGCTTTGAGTTGTATATTTCTTATACATAAGAAATATATATTTTATATATTAATCTTTTATCAGACATGATTTGTAAATATTTTCTCCTGTTTTATAGGTTGTTTTTCTGCTTTGTGACTATTTTCTATGCAAAGGTCTGATGCAATACCACTTGGCTATTTTTTGTTTTTGTTGTTTGTGCTTTTGGTATATCTAGGAAATCACTGTTAGGGTCAATATCAAGAAACTTCTTTTTTCATGTTTTCTTTTAGTAGTCTTATAGGTTTCAAGGTCTTAAGTTTTTAATCCTTTTTTGAGTTAAATCTCTTATATGGTGTGATATAAAGGTCAAATTACATTTTTTTATATGTGGCTATTCAATTTTCCAGCACCATTTGTTGAAAAGAGACTATTCTTTCCCCACTGTGTATATTTGGCACCTTGGTTGAAGGTCAGTTTACTATATTTGTGTGAATTCATTTCTAGGTTCTGATTCAGTCCATTGTTCTTTTTTTTTTTTTTTGTGGGTACCGGGGGGTCGACCTCAGGACCTCGTGCGCCACCAGGCACCCATGCCGCTGAGCGATATCACCGGCCCCTTTTTCGTATGTGGGTTCCGGGAGTTGAACTCGGGCCCTCGCGCTTGCAAGGCAAGCGCTTACGCCGCTGAGCCATCTCACTGGCCCCAGTCCATTGTTCTTTATGTCTGCCTTTATGCCAGTAATACTGTTTTGACTTTGTAATATATTTGATTTTTGTAATATATTTTGAAGCCGGAAAGTGTGATAGCTCAAGCTTTGTTGTTCTTCGTCAAAATTGATTTAATTATTCCTGATTTTTTAAAAAATTCACTTTGAATTTTAAGATTCTTTTTTCTTTCCCTAAAAAATGCCATTAGGATTCAAAAGGGATTGTATTGAATCTGTAGATAGCTTTGGGTGGTATGAATACCTTAACGATATTAATTCTTTCAGTCTATGAACATGGGATGTCTTTCTATTTGTGTCTTGTTTAATTTTCTTCAGTCTTCTGTAGTTTTTAGCACACAGTCTTTCATCTTTTTAGTTATGGTCATTCTCATTCCTGGGATTTTATTATTTTAGGTGCTATTGTAAATGAGACTGTTTTCTTAATTTCCTTTTCAGGTAATTCATTGGTAGTATATGGAAATGCACTGATTTTTGTATGTTGGCTTTGTGTTCTACAACTTTACTGAATTCACTGATTAGCTTTCAACATTGTGTGTGTGTGTGTGTGTGTGTGTTAAGAGTTTAGGATGGATTTTCTATTTATAAGATTATGTTGTTTGTGAACAGGGATAATTTTACTTTTTCCTTTCAATTTTGATGCCTTTTATTTCTTTTTCTTGCCTAATAGCTGTGTTTAGACCTCCCATATGTATTAGTTTTCCATTGCTTGGACATAATATTTGACATATACAATTTAAAGAATGAAAAGTTTATTTTAGATCACAGTTTCAGAGGTTTCAGTCCATGGTTGGCTGGCTCAGAGGCAGAAACATCACGGCAGAAGAGTATGGCAAAAGAAAGCTGCTTACCTCGTGGCAACCAGAAGTAGAGCACAGGGGAATAGCCTGAGAGGAGGAGACAAGGGACCAGATATAATCCTCAAGGTCATGCCCTCATGACCCACCTGACATACTTACAAGTGTGCTTTATTAGTTTCCTAGTCATTTCTCAAAGCTAGTTAAGTTGATAGTCAAGATTAACCATCACAGTACTATGGCAAATAGAAGTAGTTAGAATGGGTATCTTGCTTTTCTGGAATCTTAGTGGAAAAGCCTTCAGTTTTTCACCACTGACTATGTTGTTAGCAGTGGCCTTTTCATTTATGAGCTTTACCATGTTAAGATAATTTTCCTCTATTCATAGTTTGTTGAGAGTTTTTATAATGCAATTGTGTTGAGTTTTGCCACATACTTTTTCTGCATCTGTGTTCCTTTCTTGTCACTGGGACACAATCAATACCCAACACTCATAACTTGGAGAGATTTATTTTAGCTCATGATTTCAGTCCATGGCTAACCACAAGGCAGAAATAGGATGGCAGAGGGGCATAGTAGAGGAAAGCTGCTCACATCATGGTGGCCATGAAGCAGAGAGAGAAGGAAGGAGCAGGGGAGGGAGGTATGCCCTTCCAGGTCACACTTCCAGGCACCTGCCTCTTCTGACCAAACCCCACCTCCTAACAGCACATTCAGCTCTGAATGCATCAGTGGATTAATACACCAGCAAGGATAGCGCCCCCATGATCCAAACATCTTCTGAACACCCCACTTCTGAACATGTGAGATATTCGGGAGACATTCTAGATCTGAACCATAACAGCATCTATTGAAATAATCATGTGATTTTTATCTTTAATTCTGTTAATGTGTGTTGTATTACAATAATTGATTTTTATATGTTGAATCATCCTTGCATCCTAAGGAAACATCTCACTTGGTCATGTTGTATGACTCTTTATTTTTTTCTTTGTAATTTCTGTTTGTTTTTTTGACTTTTATTAGTACATGTTTGCAGTACATAATGATTACATTCACTGTAGGGAATTGGTACGTGTACATAACACATTTCAATTCTTTTTTTTCCACTTCCCTCCACCCTCTTTTATTTTTCCAGCATCAGATTCATTTATTTATTCTGTAAGACTTTATAAAGTTAAGTATCATGTATACAGATTGAAAACCAGACTAATAGGCCAAAGAACATATAAAACATGTAAGACAGTTGTACTAAGTCAAGGTACACTTTTAGATACATTGTCAGTGCTGGATTACAATACCTTTTTCTTTTTCTCTCCTTTTTCCCATTATCTGTGTTTTATTTTTTACTTTATATATATTGTTTTTCATATAAGAGAAAATATGATATTTAAACTTGTATGTCTGAGTTACTTCACTTAGCATAATGGTCTTGAGGTGCATCTATTTTAGTATAAATGACTCAAGTTTATCCTTCTTTATGGTAGAGTAGTACTCCACTGTGTATAAATAACATATTTTCTTTATCCATTCATCTGTTGATGGATATATAGGTGCTTTCCAAGATTTAGCTATTATGAAGATACCTAGAAGGGGAATAGATGGGTCAAATGGCACCTCTAGTTCTAGTTTTATGAGGAATCTTCATACTGATTTCCATAATTTTATCAGCTTACAATCCCACCAACAATGGAGAAGAGTTCTTTTCTCCCCACAGCCTCCCCAGCCTTTGTTATTGGTTGATTTCTTGATAGTAACCACTCTTTCTGGTGTGAAATGGAATCTCAGTGTTGTTTTAATTTGCATTTCTCAAATGGCCAGCAATGTTGAACATTTTTTCATGTTTTTATTGGCCATTCATATTTCTTCATCCAAGAAGTGCATACTCATTCCAGATACCCATTTTTAGTTGGGTCTATAAATTTGGGGTGGCTAATTATTTTTTAGTTCTTTATATATTCTAAATTTTATATATTTAGTCCTTTGAGGAGTACCTGGAAATTTTTTTTTTCCCATTCGGTGGATTGTCTCTTCTCTCCATTGGCGATTTTCTTTGCTGGCATATTTTTGTTTTTTGCAGTACTAGGGATTGCATGCTAGGTAAACACTCTACCACTGTGAGCTATATCCCCAGTCCTGTGTGACTCTTTTAATGTGGTGTTGAATTCAATTTGATATATTGTAGAGGATTTTGGCATCTATTTTCATCAGGGATATTGCTCTATAGTTTTTTTTTTTTTGGAATGTCTTTGGCTTTGGTATCAGATTAATGTTAAACCCATAAAATGAATTTGGAAATTTCCCTTCTTTTCATCTTTTGGGAAGAGTTTGAAAGGGACTGAAGTTAATTCTTTAAATGGTTGGTATAATTCACTAGTGAAGCCTCTGGCCTTGTGCTTTTCTTTGTTGAGAGGATTTTGATTAGTGGTTCAGTCTCCAGTGGTTATAGATGTTTTGACTTTTTTTTTTTCTTCATGATTTATTCTTGGTAGGTTGTATGTTTGTAGGAATTGTTCCATTTCATCCAGGTTATCCAGTTTGTTGGCATATTAATTGTTCATAGTAATCTCATGGTTCTTTTTATTTCTGTGGCATCAGTTATATGTTTGTCCTTTTATTTCTGATTTTATTTTAGTGTTCTTTTTTTTCTTAGTTTAGCTAAGAGTTTATCAATTTTGTTTACTCCATATGTCTCTTAAATTCTTTTCAATACCTTGTGTTTTCCCTTAATTCAATCTGGATGCATTTTTTGGCTTGTTTTTTGTTTTTCTGAGTTCTCTTTCAGCTCAGCCTAGTTTAACATGCAATAATGCCCATTCCTTTAGTTTTTAATTTTCATAATTGCATTTTTTCAGGTCTTGAGTTCCTTTTTAAAAATTGTTTCCAGTTTTCTACCAAAATGTTCCTGTTTTTGTCTTCTTGGTTTAAATTCTATGTTGATAGCTTTAATGTCTGGAGCCTCAGGTGATGAGTTTATGTTCCTGGTTTTATTCATGTTTACTTATCTACTCATGTATCTTTTTAAAAAAATTAAATTGTGTGCCAGAAATTATATTTGTAGAGTTGTTTATAGAAACAATCTGAGGTCCAGAACAATGTCATCTTCCTTCAAAGAAAGATATTTATTTCTGCTAACACCTGGGGACATAAATAATCCAGGATCAATTTTAGAAACTGAGAGGATTTATGTCTATTGCTGTACGTTGCAAATCCTTTAGAGTTCTACCTCAGTGTAGTGGGGTTTCCTGAAGTACTCAGCCTTGGTGGGCTTTAGACTCTGATTCTCAGACCCATAACTACAGGGGGCTATCAGAAACATCTCACTCAATCTATCACTTGTTTCCTCAGGAATTGGCAGACACTCTTCCCTGGATTGTCATTATTCTCCCTCTCTCAGCCTGGTGATTCTTCTCTTTTATGTTAGCTTTTTGATTCCTTCAAATACCTTTTTTGTTTGGTCTAAAGTTTTTAGTTGTCCTCAGCAGACTGGTTGGTTTGAATTACCTAGTAGTGCACTATCCAAATGTCACTTTCTTTGTGAAAATATCCCATCCCTAGGCTGAATTAATTCTTTTCACCATGGTCTTTCAGACATTTTATGGTATTTATTGCAATGCGATGTGCACTTCAGTTATACTTCCTTTTTTTTTTTTGTGGGTACCGGGGGGTCGACCTCAGGACCTCGTGCGCCAGCAGGCGCCCGTGCCGCTGAGCGATATCACCAGCCCCTTTTTCGTATGTGGGTTCCGGGAGTCGAACTTGGGCCCTCGCGCTTGCCAGGCAGGCGCTTAAGCTGCTGAGCCATCTCACCGGCCTTATACTTCCTTTTTATTCTGCCTCCTCTAAACAACCTCCAAGTTTGTGATCTTCTTAATTGGATTTGATATTTCTAAAACAATTCCAGGCCTTTCATTCTTTTTTTCTCTTTTCTTTTCTCCTTTCCTTTCCTTTCCTTCTTTTCTTTTCTTTCCTCTAGGTCATAAGGCCATCATTTCTTTAGAGGCAATTCCACATTTCTAAACAGAATCTATAAATTAGTTTTAGTCTAGTTTTTTTAAAAACTCAGTTTTTTTCCTCTATAGAGAAGTTGTATTCATGACTACTAGGTTTCCAGGCAAACTAGAAAGATGATTTAGTCTACCATTGAGCTAAAATGAATTTTAAAAAAGTTATAGAACACATGTAAGCAATATTTATAGTAATTAATCAAAAATTAAGAGTACCACAGCTAAAACATTTAAAAATCACGAATACCTTTGATTTAAAAAAACAACCTTGATTTCAAGAGGACAAAAAAGTAAATGGATATGAGGATTTTCAGGGGATAACTTGTGTGTACATGCATTATAGAGGGTCATAGCACTGAATCTACTTGGAGTCTATAGTCAGAACTATAGTTCTACTTTTGGTTAATACAGCAGTATCAGTAATACTATAGATAAAATCAGTACTCATGAATAATTCTTTATTTTAGCTGCAAATGAAACGTAGAGAGAGGGCTTCTTGCGGTATCAGTCAGCATTTAGATGTAAATGTACATATATACACAAGTATAAGGGGTTTTACTAGGTAGAATTAACTGTACTGTACTGACAAAAGAGGGGTCAGGTGTTGGGTCAGCAGGATGAAGCCACCAGGTTTTTGGCTTCTTTGATAAGCTGTAAGATGGTTAGCCCCACTGGTTCTCCATGATGTATAGGACTCCTGCTCACTTTGGTAAATAGTCTTGGGAAAGTGGCAGAAGAAAGTGGCAAAAGAAAAAAAATATTGTATATTAGCAACTTATATGTATCATTATTCATAAGGCTGTTCCTTATAACTAAGGATCGTGTAAAGAATAAAGGAATATTTAAATAGTGAATTCTATCATGTGTTTAGTTTTTTTCCCAATTTGGAGTATAATTACATGTACTTGAAAAATCTGAAGTGAAAAGCAACTTATTCTTAAACTTGGGGACACTGAATATGAAATATAATGCAAAGTTATGAGACACAGTAAAAAGAAAGTAAGGAAATAGGTGGGGGTGTGTCCAAGGCAGGCCACAGACAAATTTGGTCACAGACCGAAAGTGGTTTAGCACTTACCTAGTGAAGTCATACTGAGTCTGAGAGGGAACAAACCTGTGCAAGAAAAAATTTAATCACTAGAATATAGGCAAGAACCTAAGAATGAGAGTAGGGTCAGGTGGAGGGACTAGGCTTAAATATTTAGTGAGTATTTTTTGTGTTAAAGTTTTAAATTAAAAAAAAATAACCAATGTAGGTTCAAGGAGCTCATAAAAAGTGAACTTCTGACAAAATTCTGAACATTGGCTATCTCCACAAGTGCTCTTGCCCTAGGACCCTTAGTATCTGTTTCAGAAATCTTTTCCCTTCAGCTTCTGCTGATAAAAATCATAACCCTCTTCAAGATTTAGGTCAGATGCCACTTCCTTTTGTGAACTTTTTGCTTTTGTTCTTTCTGTAAATCATCTCTCCTTTTTCTGAGAGCCAATAGCATTTTAAATTTTCTGTGTATTTATCAAATATTATCTTTGATTACATTCAATAAAAATAATAGCTGATATTTTTGTATCCTTACCCTTTTCCCACAGGGCCAAACACAGATTATTACATAAATTAATGCTCAATAAATATTAGCTATGAAGAAATTAAATTACATATGGGTATGTGAATTTCTCTGAGCTTCATAGAAAAGCATAAATATCAAGGAAAACTTGGATAATCAATAGAAATAAGAGACAATCTATAGGCTACTGGCTCAATGAAGGACTATATTATTGTGAACTCCATTAGTTTGTTTTATCTTTGAGCACTATCTACTTAAAGAAGACCTGCAATTAAATCTGAAATTTTTTTTTTTTTTTTTGTGGGTACCGGGGGGGTCGACCTCAGGACCTCGCGCGCCAACAGGCACCTGTGCCGCTGAGCGATATCACCGGCCCCTTTTTCATATGTGGGATCCGGGAGTCGAACTCGGGCCCTCGTGCTTGCAAGGCAGGCGTTTACGCCGCTGAGCCATCTCACCGGCCCCTAAATCTGAAATTTTATTTGTAATAATAGTTGATGCAGAAGGAATCATGTACACATGTAATCCCTTATAAACAGCTTGCTTTGATCATTTTTTTGAATTTCCATTTTATATTTTAGAACTCTTGTATATTTATTTATGTTGAGGGCAATAGCTGAAATATTACTATTTAGCAATAATTGAAGATTATGGAGTCATTAAAATATTCATTATTAGTCTTCAGACCTACTAGAAAATATTTATTTAAATTTTGCCTATATTTTATTTCAGTAAATTTTCATGCCCCAAATGTGGTTTAAAGTGTTTGATTTCATTGTGAATTTTGAGAAGAAACATTGCTACATATAAAAAGTTATAGAGTGAGTCGGGCATGATGGCATATGCTGTAAAACCAGCATTTTGGGAAGCTGAGGCAGGAGTATCACAAGTTCAAGCTCAGCCTGAACAATTTTGTGATTCACTGAGATCCTGTCTCAAAATTAAAAACAAAATGTTGGGAAAATTAGATAAATGCAGATTAGAACAACATAATTATAGTAATGAACACTAAGACAAACTAAATATTGATCAACAATTGACCTACAGTAAATGTCTGCTAGATGGAACAACTGTACCTCTACTAACAATAGAACAACATTCAACAGAAATACTGTAAATTTAACTAGCTATCTAGAGATTCGTAAAGCTTAGCAGCTATACTAGTAAAGGTAGAGGGGGTGTGGAACCAGAGGAGGCAAAAAGCAAAATTTGGAAAATTAATCAGTGTGATATGAGAAGGATGAAAGAAAAGTGAGATAGGGGGTCCTATTGAAGAGTGAAAGGAAATTAATAGTGATAAAGAACACTTGCAGGAAAAAACAAACAAGAAAAAGAAGACAAAAGATAAACAGAGAGCAAAATACAGGAAATAAGAGGAAGATAAGGAGGAAGAGAACAAAGTCAAAAGGGGAAAAGATATAAGGAGAGAAAAGAAAGTAAAAGAGGAAAAAGGAAAATGAGGGAGGAAAAAACCCCCAGTCCCTCACATACCAGTGAAGGAAAGATAGAAATAATAAAAAATCATCAAAGAAAAGATCGAATCAAAGCAGAAATTCTTGTGTTTGAATAAGTCATTTCTTTCCAAGATCTGCAGTCTTGGGATTCAGCCAGTCATGATTTTTCCCACTTAGCTTTAGGGCCTGTGGGTTTTTGGTGTGCCCTCCCTGCACCAGGGGCCCCTCTGTCTGTGTTCCGGACTGTAGTTACCATTCAAGCCAAGGTGTGTCGTTGCTCCCGTTGGTAGATGGGAAATGTGATCAGCCCTCTGATCTCTGCTGGATGTATGCCACACTGTGGGAGTCCAAGTTTACCGCTGGACTTAATATCAATAGGCTTGGGGTCTGGTTGCTCACTTTTCTCCCTGGGTGTTGTCCTCGTCCAGGATCAGGTCTGTTGGTTAGTTCTTGCTTCTGCTGCCCATGTCAAAGGAAGCAAAATGTATAGCAGGCTTGGAGTTGGTGGATAGTCTTGCTTGCATCAGGAGGGCCATGCCAGCATCTGGTGTGGGCCTGTTTGTTTGCATGTGGGGGACACCACACGTTCTGCATGGGCCTGCTGGCTCACCACAGGAGAAGATCACTGCACATCTTGTGCAGGCTGATGAGCTCACATGGACACTGCATCTAGCACGGACTTGCTTGCTTGTGCTGGGGGAAGGAGGACGCATTGCTCTTTAATGCTGAGTCTGGCATTCTCCAAACAGTTATTCTTGGGTCTTCCTACAGGGTTTTAAGTTTTTTTGGTGTTAGATCTTCTTTAAAGGTTTGGTAAAATACAGCGAATCTATCTAGTCCTGGGCTTTTCTTTCTTGGGAGATTTTTTTATGCTGCTTTAATCTTGTTCCTTGTTATTGATCTGTTCAGTTTTTTTATATACTCCAGGTTCATTTGGTGGTCATATGTGTCTAAAATTTTATCTATTTCTTCTACATTCTCAAATTTATTGGATATAAGTTTTCAAAATAGTCCATAATTATCCTCTGGATTTTAGTGGTATCTGTTGTAACATCCCCTTTTACATTCCTAGTTGTATTGATTTAGTTCTCACAGTTTCTTTGAGTTTGTTTGGCTAAGGGTTTATCAATCTTGTTAATTGTTTTAAAGAACCAACTTTTCTTTTTTCACTGATCTTTTGTATTGCTCTTTTTCAGCTCTGATCTCTATTATTTTTTTCCTTTTACTGGGTTTGAGGGTTTGAGGTTAGTTTGTTCTTGTTTTTCTTTTTTTTTTTTTTTTTTGTGGGTACCGGGGGGTCGACCTCAGGACCTCGCGCGCCAGCAGGCGCCCGTGCCGCTGAGCGATATCACCGGCCCCTTTTTTTTTCGTATGTGGGTTCCGGGAGTCGAACTCGGGCCCTCGCGCTTGCCAGGCAGGCGCTTAAGCCGCTGAGCCATCTCACCGGCCCCCTGTTCTTGTTTTTCTAAGATCCTGAGATGTATCATTTGGTTATTTATTTGAGATATGATTTTTTTGATGTAGGCACTGATAGCTATAAACTTCCCTCTTTGAACTGCCTTTCCTGTATCTCAGAGATTCTGTTATGTTGTGTTTCCAATTTCATTTGAGCCTAGGATTTGAAAAATTCACCCTTGATTTCTTTTTTTTTTGTGGGTACTGGGGGTTGACCTCAGGACCTCGCGCGCCAGCAGGTGCCCGTGCCGCTTCCGGGAGTCGAACTCAGGCCCTCGTGCTTGCCAGGCAGGCGCTTACACCGCTGAGCCATCTCACCAGCCCTTGATTTCTTTAATTAAAAAATAATCATTCAAAAGTGAACTTTTCAATCTTCATGCATCTTAATTTGTATATTTTCTGAAGTATCTCTTGCTATTGGTTTCTATTTTCATTCCACTATGATCTGATAACATACATGAAATTATTTCAATTTTTTGTATTTGTTAAGACTTGCCTTATGGCCTAAGATATGATCTGTTTTGGAGAAAGTTCTGTAAGCTGCTGAAAAGAACATATATTCCGCTGTTATTGGGTAGAATGTTCTATAGATGTCTGTTAAGTCCATTTGACCTATGTTGTAGTTTAACTCTGATGTCTCTTTGTTGATTTTTTTTTTGTCTGGATGACATATATATTGGTAGGAAAGGATTGTTGAAGTCACTCACTATTATTGTATTGGGGCCTGTGTGTCTCTTTACGTGAAGTAGTGGTTGTTTTATGAAATTGGGTATGTCAATTCATAAAACAATTGCTATACCTTAGTGGATTATTTCCTTTACTAATATGCAGTGACCTTCTTTGTTTTTTTCTGACTAATTTGTTTTGAAGTCTGCTTTGTTGGATATTGGTATAAGTACTACTCCTTGCTTTTGGATTTCATTTGCAAGGAGTATCACTTTCTATTTTCATTTTCATTCTGTGTACATCTTTGCTGGTGAGGTGAATTTCTTGTAAGCAACAAAGAGTTGTATTTTGTTTTTAAATGCAATATACTAGGCTTTCTCTTTTAACTGGAGAATTAAGACCATTAACTTTTAGAATTATTATAAAAAGATATGTACTATTTTCTGTCATTTTGCAGTTTTGGTAATATTTGATTCTTTCCTAATTTTCAGGTGCTTCTCTATTCTTTTTTTTGCTTTTTGGTACTGGGAATCGACTCACAACCTTACACTTGCTAGGCAGGTGCTGTGCCACTGAGCTGTATGACAAGCCCTCCAACATTTTATTTTATTTTTAAATTTTTTTGGAAAACTTTATATTTATTTATTTATTTATTTATTTATTTATTTATTTATTTATTATTATTATTATTTTTTGGTACTGGGAATCAAACTCAGGACCTTGCACTTGCCAGGCAGGCACTTGTGCTGCTGAGCTATGTCCCTGGCCCTCTCTATTCTTCTTTGTATAGGATTCTTTCTTTACCTTTTGCAGTGCTGGCTTAGTGGTCATTAATTCCTTTATTTCATGCTTATCTTGGAAGTGCTTTTGTTCTCCTTTGTTTCTGAAGGATATCTTTGCTGGATGTAATAATCTAGATTAGCAGTTATTTTCTTTCAGGGCTTGAAATACATCATTGCATACCCTTCTGGCCGTCAGAGTTTCTGTTGAAAAATTTGTAGTTATCCTAATGGGTTTTCCTTTATAAGTGAAGTGACATTTTTCTCTTGCCAATATTCTTTTTTTGTTCTTTTTTTTTTTTTTTTTTTAATGTGGGTACCAGGAGTCGACTTCAGGACCTCGCGCTTGCCAGCAAGCACTTGTGCCGCTGAGTGATATCACTGGCCCTTTTTTTCCTTTATGTGGGTTCTGGGAGTCGAACTCAGGACCTTGCGCTCACCAGGCAGGCGCTTATGCCCCTGAGCTCTCTCACCGGCCCTCTTTCTTTGTTCTTGGTATTGTAAGTATAATATGATATGGGGTGGTTCTTTTCTGGTCATGCCTGTTCAGGGTCTTAAATGCCTCCTATACTTAGATGTCCATATGTTTCCCAAGATTTGGGAAATTTCTAATATAATTTCACTGAATAAATTTTATATGCCTTTACTCTGTACTTCAGCACCCCATTTTAAACAAAAATATCCTTCAGTTTTGTCTTTCAACTGTGTTTCAGAGTTCTTGGATGCTTTGTTCTCTGCTTTTTATTACTGAGTGTGATAATTCATCAACTTTGTTTTCAGGCCCTGAAATTTTGTCTTCTCCTTGATCTAGTCTTTCGGGAAGGCTTTCTACTGAGTTTGATGTGACTTACTGAGCTTTCCATTTCCAAGAGTTTTGTTTGGTTCCTTCTCAGACTTTTTCTGTGTTGGATTGCTCTTTCATACCCTGTGTTGCCTTCTTTAATTCAGTAAGCTGTTTATTTGTATCCTTTTGAAGCCACTGATCATTTTAAAAAGTAATCTTTTGAATTCTTTGTCCATCATTTCATCCATTTTTATATCTTTGCAATCAGTTATTGATGAGTTGTGGACATTTGGAGGAGTCATGTTGCCTTGTTTTTTCCTTTTTTTGTGTTTTTATGTCAAGATTTGTGTATACAGTAAAATCCAATTAAAAGTAATAACTATATTACCATTAACAATAGAAAAGAAAGGGACAGTTATAGAGTGAACTAAAAGGCAAAAATTAATAAAGGTTAAAAGGAACAAAGTAATACTAAAAAAATGGAAGGAATGGGAAAGGGAAAAATGGAATAAGAAGCAAGATTAACAAAGAAAAGGAAGATAAAAGTAGGAGAAAAGAACATGAAATAAAAAATACAATTAAAGAATAAAAAAGTAAATGAAATTAGATGCAAGTAAGAGGAAAACAACAACAAACAACAAAAAGGAAAGAAAATAAAAGAAAGACAAAGATTAAAGAACAAAAAAGGGAAATGAGTCCTCAAAATTCCTCCATGCCAAGGTGTTTGGATTGGTAAATTTTCTTTCCAGGACTTGTAATATTGGAATCTACCAACTATAGGGGACAGGTAGTGAGTCACACCTGGGATCATTTATATTTTCTCTCCAACTTGCTGTGTGAATGTTGAGCCTTGCCCTCCCTTTCCCACTGGGTTAGTTCAGTCAATGGTTTGTTATCTATCTCATGGCTGTATTCACTCCAGAGGTTTTTAGGGTTTGTTTCTTTCTGTGCAGCTGGAGTCACTGCTATTCCCAACTAGCTTTGTGGCATGTGGGCTACAGAGATGCCCCACTTGTTCCAGTACCAGCCCCTCCCCATCCTGTGCAGACAGTTTTTGACAAACATCCAAGCAGAGGCATATCCCCAAACACACGAGAGAGTGGCAAAAGCAAACAGACCACTGAGTTTTGTGCTGGAGGGGGCTCAGTACCAGTACTTTCAAACACAGACCCCCATCAGAAAACCACAGCAACAGACATCACTGCTTAGCACAGAGGAGGTTGCTGCTGACTACCATGTCCCCTACTCCCAAGGTCCCTGCTGTTTAACGTTCTCAGAGCGTCTCGGATTAACCCTCCCGCTCTCTATGACTATCTCTTGTGACCGTCTCCCAGCCAGCCACCGTGACAGGGTGCTCCAGAGACCCTGAAGTGTGGCTGTTCTGTGACTTCGAATTCCTGCAGTAGCTCAGTTACAAACATTAATCTCTGTCTCCAGATGGCTGCTGGTTATATTCTGAGATACAACTGCAGTGGATTTTTTCTTCCAAGTTAGTCTGCCATGCAAGGAGTCACTTTCAGAATAAATCCTTGCATTGGATTTATAGCTTGCAGTACTTGGGTTTCTGCTGTGCTTAGGATTGCTGGTCTATCATCTGTCACTGGAGCCGCTGGCCCTCTCCAGGCTTACCTTGTGCTTGGGGAGTCAGGTTCCTCTCCCTCTGTGAGCCATGTTGTGTTGCAGACTATTTCATATTTTGCTTTGCTTTGTCTTTTTGTTTCTCTGTGCTTTTTAGCTCTCTTGTCATCTCTTTCTTGATTCCTGGAGCTCTTCCTCTCTCTCTCCTTGGAATATAGCTTGTTCTTTCTCTTACTCTTCTCACAGAGTCATATGAAGGATATTTAATAGATATAATGCCATTGTGATAATAATAAAATGACTTCAGTAATGGTTCTACAAATATACCATATAGGTTTTTTTATTATGTGGACTATCCTATTAGAGCAAAATTATTTTCTGGATATTATAAAAATATAGTATATAGTGCATAGAATAGGTAGATAAATTCTTTGTAGTACTTTATTTGTGGATCTCAAAATCTTTAGATACTTGATATTTTCTTTTCTCTGGGAAGGTCAATGGGTATGGCAAGATGTGGGTGTGGTAACATAAATGAATTAAACAGTACTTTACCAATTAAATGCAGATGAAACATGCATGTGTGAAATACTACTTCCCCTTTTACCTTCCTAAACTACTTAAGCCAGATTTTGGGTAAGCTTTGATTATGTTTATGAGTGTCATATAGTGTTGGGAAGATGGGGAAATTGTGTGCCAAACATGGGACAAAATTGCGAATTGGAGCACCACTTGGGAGCCTTGGAAATCAACAAAGGTAGAGGAAACCATTTTAGACAGTGAATGGTTTTAGTGACTGGGCATTAGGATCAAATGGGTTGATTGCTGATCCAAGAGGGACAAGTGACAAGTACAAGATAAATGACAGTTATCTAAGCCACAAATCAGATAACTACCGATTTTTTTTAACTACTAAATTTATAACTAAGCTTTGCCACCTAGGTTGGAGATCAGTAATGGCCTCATCTTAATTTTATTGGTTAAATTTCCATTCATGTCCATAGTTGTATACAGTGGACCCTGGATATTACAGTTAAAATTATTCACTTGATCTGTGTTCCCTTGATATCAACTTCTATTGAACACTTAATTTTCCTTTATTTTGGAGTTAATTGGTCACATATCCATACCGATATTTTTCAGTACCAATTGGTCAGACTTTGAATCATGACTATTACTGGGAAGTAAAATCAATTTACTGAGGTCAGAAGTGTTTTAACATGAATTTTGAAAGAGGGAACAGAATAGACAAGAATGGAATGTAGAGTATATTACAAATTTTTCATGAGATACTGGGTTATAGAGCAGATTTGCATTTGTTATTATGGATCAAGTTAAAAATATTTGAGAGGGGCCGGTGATATGGCTCAGCGGCATAAGTGCCTGCCTGGCAAGCATGAGGTCCTGAGTTTGACTTCCGGTACCCACATAAAAAAAAAAAAATTTGAGAAATACTCAGCTGGGTGGAAAGATCCTTTTGATAGCAGTCTGATTTATTCAAAGATCAAGGTCAATTTCACCAAAATATGGGATCAACCCAGATACCCATCTGGGTGGAATCAATGGATAAAGAAAACATTGTCTATTTACAGAATGGACTACTATTCAGAATGAAATCATGTCATTTATAGTGCCATAGATGGAACTGGAGATCTATGCTGCATGAAACAAGCCAATATTACCTCTTCTTACTCACTTATGGAAACCAATAAGTCAACCTTGTAGAAGTATGGAATGGAATAATGGTTACTAGAGATAAGGCAGTAAAGGAAGAAAGGAGAGAGAAATTAAGAGGACTTCTAGGGAATGAAAGGGTGCTGGGAGGGAACAGGGGTTAAAAGTAGAAGGTAGACATAATCAATGCATGATGTATGCATATATGGAAATATGGTGAAGCTCATTGATTTGCTTAATATATTAATAATTATAATAAAAATATCAATTTCATAATATAGGTACCTATTAAATGCTCGTAAAATTATAATATTTTTCTCAGATGTCACTATATATTACAAAGAAGGGCTCTATTTTTCCAAGGCATTTCTCATTTAGCTTATGTGGATATAGAGATTTTTCATCAGGGGTGTGTTAAGAGTACACCGTCCATTATTTAGTATTTTTAAAGTTAAATGGGGTTGATGTGGATCTGCACTATCTTTTCTTCTCCTTTACCTTTACCACATGACTCATTAAAGAATCTTTGCTGGAGCATAATGTAAGCGGTATGGTCATGGGTTTTCTGCCCATAATGTGTATTGAATTTTTACAGTTTATCAGGAAGTAGTCTAGCATTTCACATGTATTACTTTATTTACTCCTTGTAATAGCCATATGAGAGATGCTCTGTTATCTCCAATTTACTGATGAGGAAACTAAAGCACTGAACTAGATTTAAATACATTAAGATCACAGACTTAATAAGTAGACAGGATTTGAACTTAGGCAGTCTGAAGGTGTAATAGAACACAGCCCTTTTCAAGGGAGAGAGCTAGCCGGCCAGCTAGAGGGATGTTTGTCTCAGACAGTTTTACTCAGTCAAGTCTCCGTCTTCTGGCAAGGCTGCAAGATGGACAGCCTCATATAGTCTGTATAGCAGAGCCCTGAAACTACTAAAAGTGGAAGATTTACTGAATGCTTTCTTTTCTCTTAATATTTTGATGCTCTGTGGGCAAAACTTGAGATAAGTGGGCAGATACCTTGTCATATAAGACAAGTTCATAATTTGAATTGGAAAATTGAAGTATAATTCACTGTATAGCCTATCCTGTGGCTACCACAGGAATGAATAAACTGAAATAGTTCAGGCAGAATAATCAGGGAAGAGAGGAATAATTGATGTATACGTGTATGTGTATTTATTTTATTTTTTTTTTTTGTGGGTACCGGGGGGACGACCTCAGGACCTCGCGCGCCAACAGGCACCCGTGCCACTGAGCGATATCACCGGCCCCTTTTTTCGTATGTGGGATCCGGGAGTCGAACTCGGGCCTTCGCGCTTGCAAGGCAGGCGCTTAAGCCGCTGAGCCGTCTCACCGGCCCTATTTTATTTTTTATTTATTTATTTTTTTAATTTTATTTTAAAGAGAAGAAAAAACAAAACAAATCAAAAGAAGAACAAATTTTCAAAACAACATAATAGGAGGGTAACAATGGTTAATACATTGCGTATTACTATCTTTAAGTTAGTTATTCAGGACACCAGACATTAGCATTTAATTATCCAAACATTATTGGCACAAACCTTACTCTTCAATGAACTAAGTAAAAATCGTAGTGTATCTATCTTAACCATCTTATATATATATATACAATTTTTTTTCCCTTTCCCTTCTTTCTTTTCCCTATTCCAGTCTCTCTTTCCTTTTGACCAGTTTCTTTTTGATTCACCATGTCTATTGTACATTTTGGATCTTATTTACTCTTTCAGTTTCTCATACTAGAGAGACAATACGATGCTTACACATGTGCTTCTGGTTTATTTCACTTATGAGTATTTTCTCGAGTTGCATCCATTTACCTATAAAAGTCTCCAGTTTATCCTTCTTAATGGCTGAATAGTACTCCATTGTATAAAAATACCACATCTTTCTTATCCATTCCTCAGTTGATGGGCATTTGGGTTGTTTCCAAGATCTGGCTATTACAAATTGTGCTGCTATAAACATGGGTGCACATATATCGCTGTGGTATGATGTTTTTAATTCTTCTGGGAAGATGCCCAGAAGGGGAATAGCTGGGTCAAATGGGACCTCCAACCCTAGCTTTTTGAGGAATCTCCACACTGACTTCCACAGTGGCTGTACCAGTCGACACTCCCACCAACAGTGGAGAAGGGTTCCTTTTTCCCCACAGCCCCTCCAGCATTTGTTATTAGTTGATTTCTTAATAGTAGCCATTCTTTCTGGGGTGAGATGGTATCTCAGTGTTGTTTTAATTTGCATCTCTCGAATGACTAGTGATGTTGCACATTTTTTTGTATATTTATTTGCCATTAGTATTTCTTCATCTGAGAAATGTGTATTCATCTCAGATGCCCATTTTTGGAGTGGGTCTTTAAATTTGGGAGGTCTGATTTTTTTGAGTTCTTTATATGTTCTCGATAGTAATCCTTTGTCTGAGGAACAGCTGGCAAACATTTTTTCCCACATTGTGGGTTGTCTCTTCACTCTGTTGGTGGTTTCTCTTGCTGTGCAAAAGCTTTTTAATAAGATGAGATCCCAGTTATTGATTCTTTGGGATAGTTCCCGTGCGGTTGAGTTTTTATTCATAAAGTCTTTGCCTACACCAATGTCTCCAAGGGTTTTACCTATCCTACCTTCCAGCAGATTTAATGTTTCTGTTTTAATATTTAGATCTCTGATCCATTTTGAATTTAGTTTAGTGCATGGTGAAAGATATGGGTCTAGTTTTAATCTTCGGCATGTGTAGAGCCAGTTTTTCCAGCACCATTTATTAAAGAGGCTATCTTTCTTCCAGCGAATGTGTTTGGCACCTTTGTCAAAGATAAGGTGGCTTAGTATGTCTGGGGTTGTTTCAGCATCTTCTAATCTGTTCCATTGATCTTCAGGTCTGTTTTTTTGCCAGTACCACACTGTTTTTATCACAGTAGCTTTATAGTATAATTTCAAGTCGGGGATTGTGATGCCCCCTGCCTTGCCTTTGTTGCCCAGAATTGCCTTTGCTATTCTAGGTCTCTTCTGATTCCAAATGAATTTTAGGATTGTTTTCTCTAATTCTGTGAGATATGCTGTTGGAATTTTGATTGGAATTGCATTAAATCTGTATAACAATTTTGGAAGTATGGCCATTTTCACTATATTGGTTCTTCCTATCCAGGAGCAAGGGATATCTTTCCATTTTCTGATATCCTCTTCAATCTCCTTTTTCAGAGTACTGTAGTTTTCAGTATAGAGGTCTTTTACATCCTTCGTGAGGTTGATTCCTAGGTATTTCATTTTTTTGGATGTTATTGTGAAAGGTATTGTTTCCCTAATTTCTCTTTCAGTAAGTTTGTTATTTGTGTACAGGAAGGCTATTGACTTTTGAGTATTGACTTTGTATCCAGCTACACTACTGAATTTGCTTATCAAATCTAGCAGTTTTTTTAGTGGAGCTTTTGGGGTCTTCTGTGTAGAGTATCATGTCATCTGCAAATAATGATAATTTAACTTCTTCCTTTCCAATCATTATTCCTTTTATTTCTTTCTCTTGTCTAATCGCTCTGGCTAAAGTTTCCAGAACTATGTTGAATAAGAGTGGGGACAGTGGACATCCTTGTCTTGTTCCTGATTTTAGAGGGAAGGCTTTCAGTTTTTGGCCATTTAGTATAATATTGGCTGTTGGTTTGTCATAGATAGCTTTTACCAGATTGAGATAAAGACCCTCTATTCCAATTTTCTGTAGGGTTTTTATCATGAAAAGGTGCTGGACTTTGTCAAAAGCTTTTTCTGCATCTATTGAGATGATCATGTGATTTTTGTCTTTGGTTCTGTTAATATGCTGTATTACATTTATTGATTTACGTATGTTGAACCATCCCTGCATCCCTGGGATGAATCCAACTTGGTCATGGTGTATAATCTTCTTGATGATTTGTTGGATTCTGTTTGCCAGTATCTTATTAAGGATTTTTGCATCTATGTTCATTAGGGAGATTGGCCTGTAGTTCTCTTTCTTAGTTGGGTCCCTCTCTGGTTTTGGTATCAGGGTAATGCTTGCTTCCAGGAATGAATTTGGGAGTATTGCTTCCCTTTCAATTTCATTAAAAAGTTTGAGAAGTAGGGACGTTAGGTCTTCTCTAAATTTCTTGTAGAATTCGGCAGTGAATCCATCAGGGCCTGGACTTTTCTTTGTTGGGAGGTTTTTAATTACATCTTCAATTTCATTGGTTGATATTGGTTTATTTAGGATTTTTAAATCTTCTTGATTTAGCTTTGGTAATTCATACGAATCTAGGAATCTGTCCATTTCTTCTGCATTTTCCATCTTAGTAGAATATAAATTTTCAAAATAGGTATAGATGATCTTCTGGATTTCTGCAGGGTCCGTCGTGATATCACCCTTTTCATTTTCAATTGCATGGATTTGAGTCTTTTCTTTTCTTTTTTTAATAAGGTTGGATAAGGGTTTGTCAATCTTATTTATTCTTTCAAAGAACCAACTTTTTGCTTCATTGATTTTTTGTATTGTTTTTTTATTCTCCAATACGTTAATTTCTGCTCTGATCTTTATAATTTCCTCCCTTGTACGGGCTTTTGGCTTAACCTGCTCTTCTTTTTCTAGAAGCTCGAGGTTCACCCTTAAGTTGTTTATTTGCGCTTGCTCTATTTTCCTGATATAAGTATTTAATGCTATAAATTTCCCTCTTAGGACTGCTTTCATTGTATCCCATAAGTTCCGGTATGTTGTACTGTCATTATCATTCAGTTGTAGAAAGTGACTAATTTCTTCTTTAATTTCATCTGTGACCCATTAGTTGTTCAGGAGGATGCTGTTTAATTTCCATGTGTTTAGGGAGTTTTTGTGGGATCTTTTGCCATTGATTTCCAATTTCATTGCACTATGGTCTGATAATATGCATGGGATAATTTCAATTCCTTTGCATTTATTTAAGCAGGTTTTATAAGCTAGTATGTGGTCTATTTTGGAGAACGTCCCATGTGCAGCTGAGAAGAATGTGTATTCTGATGTTGTGGGGTGGAACACTCTGTAGACATCTACTAAGTCCATTTGTTCAAAAGTTTGGTTCAGTTCTACTATTTCATTATTGATTTTCTGTCCAGTTGATCTATCTTTTTGTGACAGTGGAGTATTGAGATCTCCCAATATAATTGTATTAGTGCTTATTTGATTTTTCATGTCCTTTAGTACTTGTTTTATATAGCTGGGTGCATTGGTATTTGACGCATATATATTTATGATCGTTATCTCTTCCTCTTGGATTGTTCCCTTTGCCAGGATGTAATGACCGTCTTTATCTCTCTGAATCCTTCTTGGCTTGAAGTTCACTTTGTCTGCAAAAAGAATAGCTACCCCTGCTTTTTTCTGGGTTCCTGTTGCATGGAGTATTGTTTTCCATCCTTTGACTTTCAGTCTATGAATTTCTTTCTGAATTAAATGTGTTTCTTGTATACAGCATATTGTTGGATCTTGCTTCTTGATCCATTTCGCCAGTCTGTGCCTTTTGATTGGTGAATTGAGACCGTTAACATTGATGGTTAAAACTGATATGTATTGACTTGTCATGATATTTTCCTGTTGTTGGTTCCCACTCTTTGTTTTTCCGCTTTCCGGCTATTTAATTATTTGCCCTGCCTGGTGGATTCCTTCTGTTGGGGTTCCTATCTCTTTCTAGAATGTCCTTCAGAACGTTTTGGAGTGCTGGTTTGGTGGTCATAAATTTTCTCAGATGTTCTTTGTCATGAAAGTATTTTATTTCTCCATCAATTTTGAAAGATAGTTTTGCAGGGTACATCAATCTGGGCTGAAAATTATTTTCCTTTAGAGCTTGCAATACATCATTCCAAGCTCTTCTTGAATTGAGGGTTTGTGCTGAAAAGTCAGCTGTGATTCTGATGGGTTTTCCTTCATAGGTGATTTGTCTCTTCTCCCTAACAGCTTTTAAGATTCTGCCCTTCTGTTGAATTTCTGGGATCTTGACTATAATATGTCTGGCTGAAGTTTTTTTTTTGATCATGTCTAGTTGGTGTTCTGAAAGCTTCACTTATAGGGGTGTCAAATTCCTTTTCTCTTCCAGGAAAGTTCTCCCTGATTATGTCTTTGAACAAGGTTTTAATGTCGTTGATGTTATCTCCTGCTTTTTCATTTATTCCAATTATTCTTAAGTTGTTTATCTTTGAGTCATCTAGCAGCTGTTGAATTGATTTTTCATGGTCCCTTGCTATTTTTAAGAATTTTTCCATTTCATGATCACTAATTGCAAGCCTATCTTCTATATCTGAGATCCTGTCCTCGCATTGGCTTATTCTGCTACAAATACTTTCAATGGAATTTTTTATCTCTTGGATATCTGCTTGAATCTGCCTTATGGATTCCATTTCTTTCCTATGCTGAGCATTCATGGTTTCTATAGTTTTCTTAAGTTCATCTATTTTTTTGTCTGTATCAGCTATAGTGTCCTTAAGCATGGTCTTCGTTGTAGACATTATCTCTGCAATTATCTGTGAGATTATTTCTGTTTTAATTTTTTCCAGAACCTCATTCAGTTGCTTTGTTGTTACCACTTCAGATAGGCCAGGTGGGTGGCTTTCGGATTGTCCCACCTCGTTGCTCCCTAGGTTTGCCTTTGGTGAATTGGATGTGTGGGATTGCATCTTGTTTAAGTGTCGTCTCATTTTTTCTTTCTTTAATTTCTGGGGTGATGTTTGCAAATTACCTATAGTAGGTTACTTTATTGCTAGTGTTTAAGATCTTTAGAAGATGACTATTTCTCTGCAGTATCTTCCAAGTGGAGCTTGCTTTTATGTTTTAAGCTTTCTGCCAGATCCTACCTCTTCAATTCGTTGGGTATGCGAAGTTGCTACCTGTTTGGCCCAGTCCTTGATTCTTTGGTACTGTGCCACTGTATTTTCTGTGTCCCTTAGTCAATCTCAATCATGAAATATCAGGAAGGAAAGATGTTTAGAACAATTATTTCACATTTGGCTATAATGTTAACTAAAGCATCAAACACAGCCTAGAAAATGACAGACTGAGCTAACCAGTTATTTACCACTTTTAGCTGTATAGAGTTGCGGTTATATAACAAAATCTAAAACACACCAGAAAAATTATATGCAGTATACAAGTCCTATGTATGTCAATTTTTCCCTGAGGAGTTTAAATTTAAAATGAGTTAGGGAGGAAATAGAGTATTGGGAGAAGAGGAAGGAATTAGATGTAAGGTTAGAGGACCAAGAGGGATCCCACTAAAATTGGGACACTGGTGCAGAGGACAGGTGGTAGAAAGAGAAGGAAGGGATAAAAGGAAGAACAGATCACGACCACAATCACAAAGAAGTTAGAGGTGCTGTTTACACTCATATAAAAAACCAGAGAGAATAATGAAGGAAAGAGCAAATACACATACAGAAACAATAACGAAGATAAAAGCAATAAAACAGACAGATCAAAAATAAAACCCCACCAAAAAACAAAACTAAACAAAACAAAAACAAAAAAACCCTTCGCCAGAACAAAAAACAAATCAGTGAGAAGAAAAAAAAAATAAGAAAAAAAATAAAAATAAGAAAAAAAAAAAATAAAAAGAATCAGTTCCAGGTGTTGACTGTGTTGTAGGCAGGTACCTGTTCTGTGCAGGTCCGTCCCAGTAAGCCAGGAGCGCCCTCTGGCGGGCGGTGAGCAGAGGCGCGTACTTTCAGGTAGAGACCAGTCTAGCTCGCCTCCGCTCTCAGCGCCCTTTCACGATCCCTGGGCCTGAGAGGCTCAGCGCGCTGTCTGAGCGCGGATTCCCTGCACTGGTTCCCGCCGCTCTGGTTTTTCACCACGCCCCCCACAATGGCGCCGGGCCAGTCGCTCTCTGGCGCGGGACAGGTGTGGCTGTGAGTCCAGTCTCGTTCGCCTGTTGACCTCAGCACACTTTCGTGGGCTCAATTGAGAGGCCCTGTGCTGCCCTGTCCGGAGCACAAGTTCCCAGAGCAGTTTCCGAGCCGCTCTGAGTTTCGCCACACCCCCCACAATGGCGCCCGGCCAGTCGCTCTCTGGCGCGGGACGGCTGTGGCTGAGAGTCCAGTCTCGTTCACCTGCTGACCTCAGCACACTTTCGTGGGCTCAATTGAGAGGCCCTGTGCTGCCCTGTCCGGAGCACAAGTTCCCAGAGCAGTTTCCGAGCCGCTCTGGGTTTCGCCACACCCCCCACAATGGCGCCCGGCCGGTCGCTCTCTGGCGCGGGGCAGCTGTGGCTGAGAGACACTCACCGCCGGTCAGCGCCGTTCTCCGCCGCTCCCCTGCCCCGCCGCTGTCTCAGGATCCTCCGTGGGGGCTCCCTGGGCGCCCGCTGCCACCGTGTGTCCGTAGAATTGAGCCTCCGCCGGCGCTCCAACTCCCGGGATATTAGAAGGTGCGCGCGCGCGGTCTGCTCCTTCTTTCCGTCTTCTTTGTTGGAAGTCACCCGTCACTGGTGCCGGGGGTCCCAGATTGCGCTTCAGAACTTCTCTGGGTTTCGGGGAGGCATCTCCCCCCCCCCTGCGCTTTCCGGGTCGCTATATTCTCGTGTTCCAATGGTAACTTTTAGAGAGAGTTTCGTTACCTGCTTCTTACTCATCCGCCATCTTGAGAGTGTATGTGTATTTATACATATATGTACAGTCACGTGTCCCTTAATGATGGGGGGAACATTCTGAGAAGTGCATCTTAAGTTGATTTTGTCATTGTGTGAACATCATAGAGTGTAGTTACACAAACCTACATGGTGTAAGGAGGTCGATCACTTGATATGGCTTCTTTAGTCTAGAGACAGGTGAACAAGAGATGTATGGGTGTGCTGCTGGTGCATTCTGCTTTGACTTTTGTTTTTTAAAGTAAGAGGAATATACTCTAATGAAAAAGTGTAAAATAGTAAATAATTAAACCAGTGACATGGCGATTTATTATCAAGTATTATTATGTACTGTACATACTTACATATGCTATAATTTTATGACTGGTAGTGCAGTAGGTTTGTTTATACCACAGTCACCACAAACACCTGAGCGAAGTGTTGTCCTATGATGTTACAATGGCTGTGGTGTATGCTATTAGGCAATAGGAATTTTTCAGTTCCTCTAAAATCTTATGGGACCATCATTATGTATGTGGTCTGTTATTGACCAAAGTTTCTGTATGGAGAGCATGACTGTGTAGGTGTGTATATATGTGTTATTTATTAAGTGCATATGCAAATATATTTATATATATATTTAAAAATAAAATTATGGATATGGGTAAATCATATTGACAAATATATCAGGAAAAATGATACGGTGAAAGTCTTGAAGGAGCTCATTATAGGCAAAGTAACGCCCCCACCCCACCAAAAGATGTCCAAGCCCTTATCTCTGGGACCTGTACATGCTGTAGACAAAAAGAGATGCTATACAGCTGATTAAAGTTAAGAATATTGAGATGGGGAGAATTTCCTAGATTACCCTTAGGCGGGTTCAGTATAATCACAGGAGTCCTTAAAACTGGAGAACATTTTCTAGCTGTGGAGAACCCCGTAAGGAAACAGTTTCTTGCCTAAAGCCTCCAGAAAGGAACTTAGCTCTGCCTAGACTTTGGCTCAGTGTGATTCTTGTATTTCTAACCCACAGAGCTGTGAGGTACATTTGTATTGTTAAAGCCACTGAATTTGTGGTGGTTTGTTATAGCAGCAATAGAAAATGAATACAAAGCTCTGTAGTACCTCCCCAATTATCAAGAGAGAGCCTAGGAAGATAAGGGTTTCTTCCACATGCTTGAAGAAACTGAAGTTATTTAGCTTTGAGAAGATAGAGCTAATGAGGATGCTTGAGATCTAGTCTTTGATATTTAAATGGTTGTCATATGGAAAAAAGATAAGATTATTACGGTAAGTTGGAAGAATTTAGGTCGATAGTTGAAGTTATGGAGAGTGAAAATTATACCTGTCAAAATCAGACTAAATAGTTTTGTAAAATATGAGCTCCCTTCTCTGGAGATGTCTAGAAATAACATGCATTTGTAAAACATTTTGCAGTTTACCAAGAACTTTACATTCATAAGTCATCCCATTTCATCCTTAACAATTCAGGGAGCAAGCATCAGTTTTCTCATTTTATGTGTAAATGGAGGCTAAGAGAGCTTTGTGGAACTTAATGATGGGCCTACAGCTAATAAAGAGCAGAAATGGGAGTTGAGCCTTATTTTGGGAATAGGAGATGAGTACTTTTCCTATTATCCTCATTCCTTTGTTGCATTAAGAGACTGGGTAGATGCCTTCTAAGGCTCCTTCCAACTTTACGATTCATTAATTCTATGAAATAATTTTATAGGTAACAAACCACAGGGCTTCATTTGAATTTTTACTTTAGCCTGTATTATATACAGGCACATACTGGTGCAAGTCAGGATGCTAAGCACTGAACAAAAATGTGTTGGAATACAGATAGTAAATTTCCAGGAGAAAACAGACTACAGCTTATGGCTATCCAGTGGTATGATGATAAATGTGTAACAACCAGCTTTCCAGGAAAATAAGCCCTGACCTGTAGCATTTGCCAATTCCATGGTATCAATACTCCCACCTTGGCTTATTTTCAGGTACCAGCACCAATGCAGAGGTGGGAAGAGGAGCTGGGAAAGCATCTAGGGTTAATAGAGTCAGGATGGGGCCTCTGCCTCTTTCGTCACTGTGGCCTGAGCACCTAGTGCAGAGGCTGGCCATAGTAATACAAGGAAAGTGAATTAAATTGATCCTCTTACTTTTTGTAAACAGTTGAAAACACAGATAACACATGAATTCCTCATTGCAAAAAGGTAAAAATAAGCACGAGTTAAAAAATGAAATTTCTTCTTCATATACTCTATAGCTCAAAGTCTATTTCCCTTCCTAGGAGTAGCCATTCTTAACAGTTTGGAATACATTGTATTAGACATTTTCTAATATATCTGCCAACATAAGTATTTATATGTAGAATATAAATATCATCATATTCTATTCATTTTTCTTTTAAAAATTAATATATTAGAAATCTTTTGATATGACCGTCTTTTAAACAGCCATACAGTATTCTATAATATGAATAAATTACTAAAACTTATTTAACCCCTCTCCCATAGGTAGGGATATAGTTAGTCCCCCCACTTTTTTTTACTATTAGAAGCAATAATTCATGTCTTTGTATACATTTGTGAACATTTCTTTTGTGTGGATTCCAATGAATGGAACTGCTAATTGTAGGATATGTGCTTTTAAAGTCTCCATAGAAGCTTTATATTTGCTGTCCAAAAATGGTGTATAATTTTTCCCTTCTACCAGTAGTGGAACTTCATTTTTTATAGACAGAAATTGAGACCATATTTATTGTTTTTGTCTGCCTAGTAATCACTTCTCTTTTTCTGATGATAGTTCCCTGATTTCCTTTGGGGCAACCATCTCCCTGTGAATTAATGACTTCACTCAGGGCTGCAGAAGTAGAACATGTGACTCATATCTACATTTTGAGCACTGATTCTATTGTGGTTCTGGAATAAGCAAAAAGTTTGGCAAATCAGTGTAATTCTTTCTTCTGGCCACAGTAATTGTTTCAGGAAAGACACAAACCCTCACTTGATCCAGTTAAAGTGAACCCAGCGACTTCTGGGAGCTCTACTAGAAACTGGAACTTGCTCCATTCTGCTGTACAGGAACCCAAGAGAAGGTAGGCCCAAGGATCCTTATTTTTAAAATTTTGGTATTGGAGTCATGCCCTCTGTTTCATTTAGTTCCTTTGATCCATACTTATTCATATTTTTTCCCTGTTTCCCTCTCTTCTGTGTCTTGAAAAATAATTTTTGCCAACTAGTTCTCAGTCTATGAGCATACACAAGTTTTCTTATAAAACAAAGCTCTCCTTAAGCCTGTTGCAAAACTTCTGTTCTGTTCTTTCCTTTAAAGGTAAGCTTCTTGGAAGAGTCATTTCTCACTGTGTCCTTATCCCATTCCAACTTGATGTGGACCTCCACCACTTCACTTATATTGATCTGGCAATTTTTTAAGGTTTGAAATTTAGCTATAACTTATATACCATAAAATTCACCTATTTAAAGTGTACAAGTTTGTGGTTATACAACCATCACCACTGTCTAATTCAGTAACATTTTCACCTCCCCAAAAAGAAACTTTGTACCCACTAGCAGTCACTACTCTTTCTCTAGGCCCTGACATCCATTGCCCACACTATACCCCACCTGGCAAAAGTAGGCACAGGGGAGCAGAACAGGACATTCCACAGCACCACATTGTGGCCCTTCATCTATCAATTTTGTGTCTTTGTGGATTTGCCTATTCTTGCACATGTCATGTAAATAGACTTATACAATGTGTGGCCTGTGTATTTGTTTCTTTTACTAACCATGGTTTTTTTTTTTTTTAAATGTGGGTACCGGGAGTCGAACTCAGGACCTCACACTTGCCAGCAGGCACTTGTGCTGTTGAGCGATATCACCAGCCTCTTTTTTTCCTTTATGTGGGTACTGGGAGTTGAACTCAGGACCTTGCGCTTGCCAGGCAGGCGCTTACGCCGCTGAGCCATCTCACCGGCTCACTAACCATGTTTTTAATGCTAATTCATGTTGTACATATATCAGTGACCAAATAATATTCTACTGTATGTGTATTACCACATTTTGTTTTTTCATTCATCAGCTGATGGACATTTGGATTGTTTTCATTTTTTTAGGTAAGATCTCCTTATGTAGTCCAGGTTGGCTTTGAATTCCTTCGGTAGCCCAGGTTGAACTTGGACTCATGATCCCCCTGCATTAGCCTCCCAAGTGCTGGATTACAGGCATGCACCACCACACTGGCTGTTCCAACTTTTTGTCAGTTACAAATAATGCTGTATGAACATTCATGTGTAAGTTTTTCTGTGAACATAATTTAAAATTCTCTTGGCTCTATGCTAGGAGGGTTATTGCTGCATATAATAACTCTATGTTTCACATTTTGGGACCTGCCAGTGGGTTTTCCATAGCAACAACGTCATTTTAGATTCCCAACCACATTATAGGGGGTTCCAGTTTCTCTTCCTCTTCTCCAGCATTGTGATTACAGTTTTGTTTTGTTTTACTCTTATCATCCTAGTGAGTTATAAAGTGGTATGTCGTTGTGGTTTTGATTTGCATTAGCCTAGTGAATACAAATATTGAGCATCTTATTGGCATTTGTATATTTTCTTGGAAAAATGTCTATTCAAATCCTTGGCCATGGGCCAGTGAGATGGCTCAGCGGCATAAGTGCCTGCTGGTGCGCGAGGTCCTGAGGTCGACCCCCGGTACCCACAAAAAAAAAAAAAAATCCTTGGCCATTTAAAAATTGGGTTGTCTTTGTATTGTTGAGTTGTAAGAGTTCTTTACATATTCTGAATACTAGACCTTAATTAGCTATATAATTTGCAAATATTTTATCCAATTCAGTGTTATATTGATAGTAATTTTTACTTTCTAGATAGTGCCCCTTGAGGCACAGATCTTTTTAATTTTGATGAAGTCCACTTATCCATGTTTTCATTGGTTACTTGTGCTTTAAGTGTCATATCTGATAAGCTGTTGTCTAATCCAAGGTCATAAACCTCTATCTCTGTGTTTTCTTCTAAGAATCTTATAGTTTTAGTTCTTACATTACATCTTTTATTTATTTTGTGTTGGTTAATATATCAGATCAGGTGGGGCCCACTTTCATTCTTTTTTTGTGTAGATAACTAGTTGTCCTAGCATGAAGTGTTGAAAACAGTATTCTTTCCTTGTTGAATTGTCTTTGTACCCTGGTGGAAAAATCTATTGACTATAAATGCATAGGTTTATTTCTGGAGTGTCATTTTTATTCTGTTAATCAATAAGTATATTTATACCCTAGGCCAGTGTCCAGTACCACACTGCTGTTTTAATTACTATAGTTTTTGTTTTTAAAGAAATGAGGTCTTGCTGTGTTGTGCAGACTGGTCTCAAGTGATTCTCCCATCTCAGCATCATGAGTAGCACAGACTATAGCTACATGCCACTGTGCCCAGCTTACCTACAAAGCCTAACCCTAATTTTATCATAAAGGCACAGAAACGTAGATCTGTCAGACCCACATTTATTCTTTAGAATATTTCCATTGATGAATTATTAATTTTAATTTTATGAGTTTTATTATATTAAACAATGAATACTTAACAGGAAAAAATGACAAAAATAAAGTATTGAATTTTTAATATTTATTGAGTGTTTAGAAAAAGCATCAAAATTTTCAATATTGATTTTTTTTGGTGTACAAAGTCTGAAAAAGTATACAAATAAATTCTTATATGAACTATAATGGAAATGCCAATAGCACTTTACAAAAAAATAATCTTCAACTATCACATCAAAGGCAGTCTGCACACATGACAACAGCACGTTCCATACACAAGTATTGCTTACACTGGCAGCACATGTGTTTTGCTTCCCTGGCCTTATGGTAGGACATATCTGACATCTCAGTGGTCTTGCTACTTTGTTAGGAGGTTCTTATATTATGTAGTGTGTAGTTAACAGGAACATAAAATATCAATAAAATAAAGTATTAAATTCTTAATATGTATTGTGTGTTTATAATAGACATCAACATTTTAACATCAACTGTATACCTGCTTACAAAACCTAAAAGATAACATCAGTAATAAATTCCTATATGAACTACAATGACAATACCAATAGAACTCTACCACAAAAATAAGCTTTGCTTCAACTGTCACACCGAAGGCAGTCTTCACACATGACAACTGCATGTTCCATGCACACATCTTGCTTACACTTACAGCTCATGTGCTTAGCTTTTCTTTCCTGTGTGGCAGTCTTGTCACCTCTCTTCTCTTCCTGTTCTGCAGGGAGATATCAATAAAATAAATATCAAATATGTAATGAGTACTTAGAATGGACACCAACATTTTCACATCAGCTTGTTTACAAAAGCTAAAAATAACATCAAAAATAAAAACCTATGTGAACTACAATCTAAACACAAACAAAAGTCTACCACAGAAATAAGCTTTGCTTTAACTGTTACATGCAAGGCAGTCTTCACACATGACAACTGCATGTGCCATACACAAATATCACTTACACTTATAGCACATATGTTTTATTTTCCTGTCCTTTCTTGTAGGGGACAGTTGACTGTTTTTTGCTTTCCTGTTGTTGTAGTAGGTCTTTGTGATGCTGTGCCTGTCTGTTCACCTGTCAGCTCTCCAGTGTGCTCCACGATTTTTTTGCATAGTTCCCTGGCAGAAACATTTTGTTTTTCTTCTGTTGTAAATGATCTCTTATGAGCTTCTGTCCCAATCCTCTAAGAAAATTTCTCTGTGTTGTTTTGCACTTGTTATTTTCTTTGTCAACTATCAAACTATTTATGCCACACATGTTTAGGACTGAGTAAAACACAACCATTGGCCAATGCTTTGTGTTTGAAGTGACATCACAGTTGGTGTGCAACTCATCAACAACATCCACCCCACCTTTGGTTTTGTTGTAGAAAGTTTCCATCTCAGGCTTCCGTTTTGTTGAGGTCTCCCAATCAATATTTCCATCATGGTGAAATGTTGACATCAGCAATACAAGTTTGTTTTCCTTTGCCATATATGAAGCCAATGTTATATCTTTCTGAAATCCAAAGATTGTACTATACAATTCTCTGTTTTGAAATTGGAACATTTAATTTTGAATTTCTGCTTTGTTCCTGTGTACAGTTCCTGCACTGGTCAACTTGTGCTGTTAGCAAATGTAACATCAGTTGGAAACTGATAAGCCAATTATCAAATGTCACATTCTGATTAGTTTGGGAGATGGGAGCAACAAGTCTGTTCACAATATCATTCAGTTTATTACTGTACAAATGAGTACCTGATGGCTGAGTTCCAGGATATATGTCCAAATTGAAAGCATAAGTCTTTGCATCTACAAGGGCATAAATTTTTATGCCATATTTTGAATGTAAAAGCATAAGTCTTTTACATTCCTGCAGTCACCATGAGAAATCCCTGCTAAGTACAGCAGACCTCTGCATGCTTTCAGTTCAACTAATGAGATGTCATAATAAATACATTTTTTAATATGGCTATTGGTACATACAGATTGTTTTACTTGCATTTCAGCCTTTGTGTATGTCACAGCATCTTGACAACTTCCAACATTGAATGGCAGTGCTGGAATTCTGTCCAATACATTTCACCCCTGCCAAGACCTTTACTATATTTTCAGACCTAGTTCTAACATTGATGCAATGTTCCATTTGGTTGTGTGGCCATTTCACATTTCAGCTAGTCAAATATGTATTCACATTGCTGTTTTCTTTGTCATCTGAATAAGGAGGTCTGCATTCCCTGTGTATGCATCAGTCAATTCTTGCTCCATTTCACTGTCATAGGAACTTTGGGTCACATGGCCAAAATCAAAGTCACCATCATCATTGTCATCATACACCCACACCACTCTTCTATTATGAAAGCATGCATTTTGCCATCATGGATCATCTTCATCATCTATGCATGAGTAATCGAATAATTCATTTTTGACATCCTCCTAAACTTTTTCATGTGCCATTGTACTGAACTGGGCTACTTCTATCAGAAAAATCAAAAGAAAACTTTTAAAAACAAATCCTGGAGTGGGTCTATTGGACCCTCTGTGATGCTCAGGTAAACATATGCCAAACCTGTTACATGGAGCATCATGTTGGTGAAAATCCTGGTTTGACACTTTTGGACATGTGCACACACGTTGCCTTTCATCATACCAAGTGAGTAAACACATAGATTGCTTCCTGTATCCCTCAGGGAAAGGTACTGGGCTGTACAGCTGTCTATTATTATGCTAAAGTAAAAATTAACAGTAGAAAATAAGGGATGGGATTGCTGGACCTAGTGTTATGTTCTGAGGACTGTGAAGTCACAAAATATAGGTTCTCCAGTGTTAAATAGAAGTGGAAGTGGTGAGAGTACATATCCTTGTCTTATTTCTTATCTTGGAGGAAAGTTTTTAGCCTTTCATCAGTCAGTAAAATGTTATCTACGAGTTTTTCATAGATGCCTTTTATCAGTGTGAGGAAATTCCTTCTCTTACTACTTTGTTGTGTTGTTGTTATGAGAGGGTATTGATGTTTTCTTAAATGTTTTCTCTGCATGTGTCAAGATGTTTATATGCTTCTTTTACCCTTTATTTTATTATATTGTATTAATATATGTATCACACTGATTTTTATTTTATTTATTTTATTTATTATTATTATTATTTTTTTGTGGGTACTGGGGGTCGAACTCAGGACCTCGCATGCCAGCAGGCGCCCGTGTTGCTGAGCGATATCACCGGCCCTTTTTTTGTATGTGGATACCGGGAGTGGAACTCAGGACCTCGTGCTTGCCAGGCAGGCACTTATGCCGCTGAGCCATCTCGCTGGCCCGCACATTGATTTTTATATGGTGAACTAACCTTGTATTCCCAAGATAAGTCTCACTTCATCATCATGTGTGATCTTTTTTAAATGCTGCTGGGTTCAGTTTGATAATATTTTGTTGAAGATTTTTGCATTTATATTTATAAAGGATGTTGGTGTGTGTGTGTGTGTGTATGTGCGCATGTGTGTGTGTGTATGTGTGATGTTTTTGACTGATTTGGGTATTATTGTAATACTAGCCTTAGTCTAGTTACTTAATTTTTTAGTAATAGTTTTGCTAGATTTAGAATTCTTGGTTGATAAGTTGGTTGATTTTTTTCTTTCAGAACTTCAAATATATCATTTTATTTCCTTCCAGTCTCCATGACTTCTGTTGAGAATTCAGCTATTAAAGTTATTGAGGATTTGTGGAGCCCTCCTATGCGATGAGTTGCTTCTCTCCTACTACTTCTAAGGTTTTCTCTTTATCTTTTGACAGTTTAGCTGATATTTGTCTAGGTGTGATCTTTTTGAGTTTGTGGAGTTTCTAGGATGCATAAATTAATGTTTTAAATTAAATTTGAATTTTTTAGACATTTTCTTCAAATATTCTTTGTACTCCCTTATTTTCTCTTCTCCTTCTGGGACTGCCATTATACATATGTTGTTATACTTGGTAGTATCTCACAGCTCTCTGAGGAAGTATCTTTCTTCATTCTTTTTACTTTCTGCCCCTCAACTGGGTAATCTCAATTATCAGTCTTAAAATTCACTAATTATTTCTTCTTTATGCTCACATCTGTTCTTGAGCCTTTCTAGCAAAAATTTTATTTCTGTTATTGTCCTATTCAACTTGAGAATTTCAATTTGATTTTTAAAAATAACAGGTATCTATTGATACCTGTACTTGGTTAGACATTCTTGTATTTTTAGACATGGTTTCCTTCAACTTTTTAAACATATTTAAAATATCTGAATAGCTTACTCTGTCTAGTAAGTCCAACGTCTAGGTTTCTTCAGGACAGTTTCTGATTACTTTTTTGCATTCTCTATGGAACATGCTTTCTTTATTCCTTTAACCTGCCTAATCATTTTTAATTGAAAATTAGACATTTTAAATGTGGCAAATCTATAAATCAGATATTCTTCTCTCCCTTTTTTATGTTGCTGCTGGTTATAGTATTTGTTGTTGTTTGGTCATTTTACTAATTATTTGAAACTAATTGTTTGTGTTGTGTGCCACTGATATATCTGTTTATTTTAGTTGTCAGCTAATGATTTGAAGAGACTTCCTTAAATGCTTGTAACCAATAAATTAGTCAGTCTTTCCTAGGAGACTCTACATTTTGGGGTACACATTCAACACTCAGCATTATAGTTAAATGCTCTACCTTAGTCTTTACTTCCTGCCTGTGCAGAGGCTTAACATCAACCAGACATGAGAAGTTAGGGGCTTTTGAGGTCTTTTCTGGCATGTGTACAGCCCTATGTTTGTGTACATAGCTTCTTAGATTCTCAGGAAAATACTAGAGCTTTAAAAAACCTCATATGGCATCTTACTTTCTAACTTTTAAGCCTTTGGTTAGTATATTTATTGCCCCTCCCAATATTATCCATTGCCTCAGGCAGCTATAAAATTAAAACACTTGCTTGTAATTGTTTTCAACAAATCTACCCCAAAGAGACATCTTTTGTACCAGTGAGTCCTGAGTCAGGTCAAATATGCCTAACTTATCAGTGAAGTCTTCCAGTTAACTAATTGACAGGCAGTCACACAATGACATTTATTTGAGAATGAGGATTTGGAAGAGTTTCAGTATCATTCTGTTCTTCCCAGTGGCTGCTAGGCTGCATAGAATTGTAAGCTATCATTTTTCAAAGCAGTGTCAAGATGAAGAGCAGGAGATAGGCAAGTTAAAATGCCACCAAGCTTGCTGTTTTTACTGAAATTTAATTTATTCATTTTTTTAATCCATCCACCCATTCATTTATTCATTCACATTCATATGTGCATGCTTCCTGGGTTGCTGGACACTTTTGTCTACTTTCCAGAGTTCTGAAAGTTCATTCCGATTTTTTTTTTTTTTTCATTTTTACATTGCTTTCATGGGCATAACTTTGGAGGTCTCTAATCTTCCATTTTTGCTGATCATATTCCTAGCTTAAGTTTTTTTTTTTTTTTTTTATGTGGGTACCAGGAGTTGACCTCAGGACCTCATGCTTGCCAGCAAGTGCTTGTGCTGCTGAGTGATATCCCCAGCCCTTTTTTTCCTTTATGTGGGTACCGGGAGTCAAACTCAGGGCCTTGTGCTTGCCAGGCAGGCGCTTATGCTGCTGAGCTATCTCACTGGCCCCTAGCTTAAGTTTTAAGTCCTCATTTTACTTGAAAAATTTGAGCCACTCATCTTTTGACAAATCTTTGCTTCATGCCCTCTTTGCTGCCTCTATGGACATTCTTTTCCATTCTACGGTGAACTAATTTCTCATTATTCTTTAGAAGTTGATGTTCCTGACAGTTCTGTCATTGGCTCACATATGGCTTCATTCCACATATCCTTTCTGGATAATCTCACCTACACCCATGAATTCAGTCACTCTTTCTAGGACACAACTGTTAAATACAAGTTTTGAAACTAGATTTTTCCTTATGTCTGGACCTGTGTATTCACTGCCTCTCAGAGACCTCCATTTTAGTGACCTCCATTTTAGTGTCCTAAAGACAAAGCAAACTCATCACATCTCAAACTGAATTGATTATCTTATTCAAGATCTATTCCATCTTTTCTATCTCAGTAAGCGTTCATCAATATTCAGCATTTTTTTTTATTTTTCTCTTCCTCTCACCCATTCATAGTCTCCATCATCAAATTCTATCACTCTACTTCATACATATCTCTAAAATTTGGCCACTTTTCCTATCCCTAATGCTGCTTTCCCAGTTAAGATCACAATTCAGTCTTGCTTAAACTACTGTAATAATTTTTTTGTCTTCCCATCTCTAGTCTTGTCCTGCCTTGCATACATTCTCTATACTGCAGGTATAATATGCTTTCTAAAAAGCATATCTCATTATGTTCTCCTTCACTGGGTTAAGAGTACCTAACAATAGATATGAAATCATCCCCACCTTCAGTTCAGGGAGCTTTGTGTATAGTGAAAAATACAGGTAGGTAAGTAAGTGACTGATTCGGTCAGTGCTTACTAGAGAAACAGATTTAATGCAGGATATACAAATATATAAGAATTTACAAAATTGGCCTACATTGGCCACCCACAGAGTCAGGTGTGGAAGAAAGGAAAAGACCATCCAGCCGAAAGCCTGAAGCTCAGTGTAGTGTCTCATGTGAGTGTGTTTCAGGAGGCTGAAGGGTCTGTGCTGGAAGGTGAAGAGTCTGTGGTAGAAGCTAGGAAATGACGTCCAAGGTGAAGGCGAAGAGTGGGGCTTCTCTGAAGAAACAGAAGCAAACCTTCCTTCTTTGTTTCCCTTTTATACCATTTTGGTGATAATTCTCCCTAGGGCGGGTCTTCACACTCAAAACTATGCTGATTCAATTTAGTTGGGTGTTTCTTACTCAAGTTGACACAGTCAATTAACTATCACAGTGACAAAATACAATTCTGAGTATGAGATAACCAGTATAATGTACATAGGAGAGGTGGAAGCAGATACTCAACTAAGACTCAAAATTTCAAGAGAATTTCAAGGAGACCATGTATAAGATGAGATCTGCAGAAAGAATAGGAATTATTCAGATGAAGAGAGGGACAATATAGAGTATTCTAGGCTATAAGCACATGTACAAAGGTCTAGAGAAATAATAGGATTGCAGGAAATGAAAGAAGTACTCTTTGCCAGAAAACTTCAGGAACGTAGTATGAAATAAGCCTGAGTAGGTAAGCTAAGGCCATATCACATGGATATGTGGCTCTTGTATGTCATATTAAGGACTCTGTTTTAATCTCAGGACTGTTGGGAGCCATAGAAGTGATTTTTTTTTGTTGGGAAGAAATATGATTAGATTTGCACATTAGCCAGAGTACCCTTGCTAGAGTGGGGAAGGAAAACGCTTTGAATAAGAGGGCTGAGTTGAAATCAGTTTGACAAGTTAGGAAGCTGTTGCAGTCATCTGGGCAAAAGATGACAGTGATGTGACCTGGGATATGATGTGACATCTGGAATGGAGACATGTTATTTGAGAAGTGTTTTGGAAATAAAATTGACTTTTATGTTGAATATGGAGACTGAGGAAGAGGGAGGAGCTAAAGAAAATTATTTGATAAATGGTGCTGGAAAAACTGGCTCTACACATGCCAAAGATCAAAACTAGACCCGTATCTTTCACCATGCACTAAACTAAATTCAAAATGGATCAGAGATCTAAATATTAAAACACAAACATTAAATCTGCTGGAAGGTAGGATAGGTAAAACTCTTGAAGACATTGGTGTAGGCAAAGACTTTATGAATAAAACCTCAACCGCACAGGAACTATCACAAAGAATCAACAACTGGGATCTCATCTTATTAAACAGCTTTTGCACAGCAAGAGAAACCACCAACAGAGTGAAGAGACAACCCACAACGTGGGAAAAAATGTTTGCCAGCTGTTCCTCAGACAAAGGATTACTATCGAGAACATATAAAGAACTCAAAAAAATCAGACCTCCCAAATTTAAAGACCCACTCCAAATATGGGCATCTGAGATGAATACACACTTCTCAGATGAAGAAATACAAATGGCAAATAAATATACAAAAAAATGTGCAACATCACTAGTCATGCAAGAGATGCAAATTAAAACAACACTGAGATACCATCTCACCCCAGAAAGAATGGCTACTATTAAGAAATCAACTATAACAAATGCTGGAGGGGCTGTGGGGAAAAAGGAACCCTTCTCCACTGTTGGGGGGAGTGTTGACTGGTACAGCCACTGTGGAAATCAGTGTGGAGATTCCTCAAAAAACTAGGATTGGAGGTCCCATTTGACCCAGATATTCCCCTTCTGGGTATCTTTCCAGAAGAATTAAAGACATCGTACCACAGCGATATATGTGCACCCATGTTTATAGCAGCACAATTTGTAATAGCCAGATCTTGGAAACAATCCAAATGCCCATCAACTGAGGAATGGATAAAAAAGATGTGGTATTTTTTATACAATGGAGCACTATTCAGCCATAAAGAAGGATAAACTGGAGACTTTTATAGGTAAATGTATGCAACTCGAGAAAATACTCATAAGTGAAATAAACCGGACGCACATGTGTAAGCATCATATTGTCTCCCTAGTATGAGAAACTGAAAGAGTAAATAAGATCCAAAATGTACAATAGACATGGTGAATCAAAAAGAAACTGGTCAAAAGGAAAGAGAGACTGGGATGGGGGAATGGGGAAAAGAAAGAAGGGAAAAGAAAAGAAATTGTATTTATGTATAAGATGGTTAAGATAGATACACTAGTAATTTTACTTAGTTCATTGAAGAGTAAGATTTGTGCCAGTAATGTTTGGACAATTGAATGCTAATATCTGGTACCCTGAATAACTAACTTAAAGATAACAGTACATAATGTATTAACCATTGTTACCCTCCTATTATGTTGTTTTGAAATTTTGTTCTTTTTTGATTTGTTTTGCTTTGTTTTTTCTTCTCTTTAAAATAAAAAAAATTATTTGCATTATTCAATTAATAAAGCTATTTTGATATCTACCTATTTGGAACATAAAGCTATCATATATGTTTATAAGTAAGTATGTATGTATGTATATTAGAGGCAAGAAAGTAGATGGTATTTTATAGTTTTCTTTTTAAAATTACCTATGCCTAGTGTAAGTCTAAAGAACTAAGCTCCCTAAATAGATGACTATTTACATGGTAAGTTGTTAACTGTGAGCCTAGTGCTTGGGTCAACCTATTAATTTCTGTGAGCCTACTCTTGTATTTAAAATCAAGATTTGGCAATTAAAATCTGGTCACTCTTTTGGTCAACATTTCTTTCTACTGAAAGCATAAAACTATATTATATAGAGTTGATTCCATTAGCTTTCCTAGACTATATCAGGTAGTTTCTACACTGGAAGTTTTACTGTAAAGCAACTTATTTGTATTTTATGTTTTTTAATTTTTTTCAATCAGATTTTGTTGATACATTTTAGATATACATAATGGTCACATTCATCATAGAGAATTTGTACCTGTACATGATATAACTTGTATTTTTCCCATTCCTCTACCCTCCCCTCAACTCCTCCTCCCCTCCCTATTTACAAAAGCTTCATTTCCATGTTTTTGTTGTTCTCTTTTTTTCACTTTTCCCTTCCTTCCTTTCCCCCTGCCCTTTCCCTTGTTCCTCTCCCCATTTGAACATTTGCTTCCCCTTTCATAATACCTATTATACATTTTGGTCCTTATTTACAGTTTTGGTTTCTCACACCAGAGAAACAATGAGGTATTTACACATGTGTGTCTGATTTATTTCACTTAAGAGTATGGTCTGAAGGTGCATCCATTTTCCTAGAAATGTCTCGAGTGTATCCTTCTTTATGGCAGAGTAGTACTCCATTGTATGAAAAAAACCACATCTCCTTTATACATTCACCAGTAATGGATATTTGGGTTGTTTCCAAGACTTGGCTATTACTAACTGTGCTGCTATAAACATGGGTGCACATATATCACTGTGGTATGATGCTTTTATTTCTTTCGGGAAGATAGCCAAGAGGGGAATGGCTGGGTCAAATGGGACCTCCAATCCTAGTTTTTTGAGGAATCTCCACACTGATTTCCACAGTGGTTGCACCAGTCTACACTCCCACCAATAGTGAAGAAGGGTTCCTTTTCCCCACAGCCCTGCTAGCATTTGTTATTGGTTGATTTCTTGATTACAGCCATTCTTTCTGGGGTGAGATGGAATCTCAGCGTTGTTTTAATTTGCATTTCTCAAATGACCAGTGATGTTGAACATTTTTTAATATATTTATAAGCAACTTATTTAAAACTTTTATAATTTTCTGTTTGTAGGGTAGTAGAGGATCTCACTCTAGGGCAAAATCTTGTTGAATTTAGATTCAGTTTGATTTGGTCCCTTTTTAATCAAACAAATTTAATGTCTCCATGATTAACTTTTGCTACATGATTGAAAAGTGTACTTTTTTAAAAGTCAAGGTCTTATCATGTTGCCCAGTCTGGCCTCAAACTCATGAATAGCTGGCATTACAGGTGTGTGCCACTGTGGCTGCTGAAAGCATACTCTGAAACATAGTGTTCTTTGAATTTGAAGACCAGTTTAAAAGTTTATTATTTCATTATTAGCTCATGAAAAGAGTCATTGATTATTTTAGTGGAAGAGATTTGGCAATTCTTATTTTTGGACTTTCATATTCTTCTGTATAGACTTTTCAAAAATAATATACTTACAACCACTACTCTCCAAAATATTCTGGTGTATGTTGAATGAACATGTGGTTGGATACAGTACAATTAAACAAAAATGTCTTTCATTTAAAAAATGTCGGGCCGGTGAGATGGCTCAGCGGCGTAAGCGCCTGCCTTGCAAGCGCGAGGGCCCGAGTTCGACTCCCGGATCCCACATACGAAAAAGGGGCCGGTGATATCGCTCAGTGGCACGGGTGCCTGTTGGCGCGCGAGGTCCTGAGGTCGATGCCCCGGTACCCACAAAAAAAAAAAAAAAAAAAAAAAAAAAAAATGTCTTTCATTTTAAGACAGATGCTGTGTTACTCAGGCTAGCCTGGAACTTCTGGGCTCAAGCAATCATCCTGCCTCAGTCTTCTGAGGAACTGGGAGTATAGGTGCTTACTACTGTACTCAGCATCTATTTTTATTTTAGGAAAAAGGGAAAATTTAATATTAATCTTTTTCAAGTGTTACAGAGGACATTTTAAAAATTCATAATAGAAAAGGGGACATATGATTTCATTTTAATTGAAGAGAAAAATCCTTTGGCTCCAAAAGAGAAATCCTTTCTATTCTGAGTTGCCTTTAAAACTCTTGAACCTGTCAGTGAAATCATATAGTCTACTAATAACATGCCTAAGGCTTATTGCCTTTTCTTGGGTAACAGTATCAGCAAATGATGTGCTCTATTGATTTTAATCACATTGCTTTTACAGTTCCATTGCAAGGTTTCAGAAACTCATCAAATAAATCTGTGGCTACAGATGGCTCCTTTCTTTGAAAACCTAATCATTTACATATTATTCCTTCTCAATCAGTTGGTAAGATACAATATAGACTAGTAAGGTTTTGTATGTAGTTCTGTGGCCTTGGCTAAGCTAAAATGTTCTCCTTGAGATTGAGTATTTACATATATGAAAATTAAGATTCTTGTAAATGTGATATTTGTGTGTCTGGTAGCATTCAGAATTTACACAAAATTAGTTGCTTGTGGGCTACTTCACCAAGCCGCTTCCGCTGCAATTCATCTGCATGCATCTAGAACAAACTCCCACAAGGTTGTATTCTAAGGTAGCAGTGAGCTAATTAGATGGCAATTTGTGTTTTGGAATCCATGCAGAACAATATTTGGACCACTAGGTTGAGAGATTGCCACTGATAAAATAATTTTCTGATGCTACCATCCATTGGGTTTTGGCAGAACTGTGTGACAATAATAAAAGCCTCTATTTATTAAGAGCTTCAAACATATCAGGACTTTACATACATTATAACCTTTCCCCATAACAGTTCTGTCATGCCATCTATATACATTATGTATGAGAAAGCTGAGGTCAGATAGTTTAAGAAATTAGTGAGGAATATAAGCCTTGGTCTAATACTAAAGCTTGGGTTCTTCTTCCCTTAGCAAGAGTATATGGATTTTATTTTCAAGTTTCTGTATATGTAAAGTTGAATAATTGTTTCAGATGACTTCTGGAAGTTTTGTGCTCATAAATTGTTTATAATTTTGGTGTCTTTAAACTCTCAAATGTTAGAACGTTTCTATTTCTTAGGACTGATACAGTTTTATTGATAATGGTGCTGAATTTGAAATAGGTGTGTGTGTATGTGTATGTGTGTGTGTGTAAAAATTAATATTTTATTTTATGAAAGTTAGGGTGGGAAGCTTCCTTTGGTATTTTTGTATCTTTGGCATAAATTATTCCTAAACCATATATTTTATGGCATTGAAACATCAACTTAGTGAATTTCTCACTAAATTATAGTATATTCATATGGCAATAGATTTTGATTGATTTACTGGCTGGAGCCTGTTTTTTATACTCTTGAAATTTTTAGTTTGTGTTTTCAGCAGACACTAATTCTCTGTGTTCCTCTTCCTGGTTAGCTATAAGAGTTGGTGTTTGCGGTTTGCTGGTCACTCTTGTTCAAATATGTAGCTGACTAACGGGCCGGTGATATAGCTTAGCGGCATAAGCACCTGCCTGGCAATCGCGAGGTCCTGAGTTTGGTTCCCGGTACCCACATAAAAAAAAAAAATGTGGCTGACTAGTGTCAGGGTTGGACGTGCCCACTGAAGAATACTGCACTGTAGTGGACCTTTTTTTCTGGCAGCTTTCTTATGACCTACCTTACTCCACTTGTCCTTTGTGCCTGGTTGAATCACTGTTTTTTAGCAAAGATACTCTTGTTGAAATACAATCTTTCTAGAAGAGCTTCTTCCCTCTTTTCACTTTAACTGAGACCTGGCTTTCTTTCTCTTTTTGTTTTTGCTGAGAACCGCCTTCTTCCTTGCCTCTGGAGCCCCAGGCACTAGCCCTAGTTGGTGCTAGTATCTCTGCAGGGCTTTTCCATGATTTGTGTACCTTGTGAACTCAACCCATTCTTAAGGACTTAGTTTGACTGTCGCTTGCCCTATGGAATCTTCTGTGGCCTTTTCCTAAGCAAGTAAGTAATATTGATATTTAAAACAATAATATGTGCCAGGCAAAATGGTAGACATTTTACAAGTGTTATCTAGGTAATCCTTACAAGAACTGCAAAGGACAATTACTATTACTGTATTATCTTTACTTTCTATATGAGAGCAGAGCTAGTAAGTGGTAGAGGTGGAATTAAAATTCTTGTCCTTTTAATTCCAAAAATTATATGTTTCACACTAGATCATGTGTCTTCCCTGGTCAACTCTGTCTTTTGTATCATTTCTATGCTTTGTACACACTTATTGTCATCATACTCATTATTACTAAGGTTCATATCTCTATAATCTCTCTATCCCTAGCAACCAGTACAACCCTTGGTATATAATGGGTATTAAAATATTTGCTGGAGGGCCGGTGAGATAGCTCAGCGGCATAAGCGCCTGCCTGGCAAGTGCAAGGTCCTGTTCGACTCCCAGTACCCACATAAAAGGAATAAAAGGTCTGGGGATATTGCTAAGTGGCACAAGTGCTTGCTGGCAAGGGTGAGGTCCTGAGGTCGACTGCCGGTACCCACATAAAAAAAAAATTTGCTGTACACCTGCTGTCAGAAGGTTAAATTCTCTGCTGGCCTGTTCTCCTGCTTGGACCTCTGGTGTACTGTTTGCTTAATTCCCAGTTGCCCTTTGGATAGTCTTCTTGACCAACTTACAGAGCCGTCATCAGGAAGTATCTTTTATGCTTTTTTGGGTAATGCTGGTGCAGGAGCCAGACTCTTTCCTTCTGTTTCACAAACATTAACAGCCATGCCACATTGATTCCCCAGGTATGATGTTCTAAATGATTTTGTTTTTCTGCAAGTCTTGGGTTTGAGTTCTGGGTAAGTGGCTCATTACTAGGATGAAAAGAAATAGGCTCATCCAGAAAAGAACCATCCTTACTTGACATGATGTGGCTAGGGAGCCCATTTCTCACATGATTTTGTTTTTTGAGACAGGGTCTACTATTTATTTCAGGCTGGTCTTGAGCTCACTATGTAGTCTAGCCTGAGTTCAAACTCCTGGCAGTCCTTCTGCCTCAACCTCCCAAGAGCTGGGATTGCAGTCATATGCCACCATGCCCAACTTCCATGATTCTTTTTTGGTCTTGGCTATGAGTTACATGTTTTATCATGAAGGAAATATGAACCAGTTATTGCTAGTTACACTCTGCAAAAATCATGATGTTTTGTTGAGTAGTAAGGGTTATGTCCAATGTCTATAGCTGTGGGGGCCTCGGTAAGGCTAGCAGAAACCTTTGGGATTTGACAATATGGGCCATCACTGAAATAAATACTTGTGTTCATATTTTTCTAGACTCCTGAAAACAAAAAATCTTGACTAGAAGATAAAGATTGTAGTGTAGTTATAGCATCTAGTCAAAAAGGAAACTTCAAGGATCAGGTCGAAATTTAGCCTGGAGTCCACCTTGGTGTAGGGATTTTGATGTTTTGGTACAAGATAGCATGGGGGTTGGGTTTTGGTGTAGTTGTTTTGTCCAGAAGATTCACAAATACATTCCGACTTTGTTTACATGTCAGGCCATTGGCTATCTTACACTAGGCATCTGTGTGGCTCATTATTTTTTAAATTCCAAAGTACTATTTATGTCAATTGGTGAATCACTTTCAATTAATAATCCTTATTTAATAGAGGCCTTTTGCTTTGCATAAGAAAAAACTGAATATGACATGGTTCCTGCCTTGGATGGGCTCATAGTAATAGAAATAGTTTTTGTTGTTGTTTTCTGTTTTATTAAGTTAATATTTTTCTGAAGCTTGAAAACAGGGATTATGGAATCTGTTGCTGTATTGTTGTAGATTGTTTGGTGTTGCCCAATTTGCAGAGGTCTGACCACAAGGGGAAGTTGACTGGATTCCTCTATATGGTGCTTTAGTCTTTGAACATGATCTTGAGGGTAAGAATGAATTTTCTCGTATGTTCTGAAACATCTGAGCTGGAGCCTTATGTGATCATTAATCATGACATGTCAGCTTGACTGAGTTAAGAAATGCCCAGGGGATTCAAAAAGTATACTTCTGGTGTGTTAGGGTGGGTTATGGAGGTGTGATCTTGTATATAGTCCTTGGCCCCTTCCTCTCTTGTGCTGTTCTGGTTCCCAAAAGCCATCAACTAAGCAGCTTTGCTCTGCCATGTCCTACCATGATGTTTCTGCTGTCAAGCCAGCCAGTTACGGACTAATTCCCCTGAAACTATGAGCCAAATCAAACCTTTCTTCATTTAAATTGTAGATGTTCAGTATTGATTGTGTCATACAGTAGGAAAACTGACTAATACATACTATGTCATAAATTTCCTAACTAATTTCATGGAAAATTTCTGACTTTGGAAAAGTTCTTTCAGTACACTTGAAAAATCTGACATATAGCACAGGCACTCTGAACATAAACTTTTATATTAATATATTTTCACGTTCTGTCTCAAAAATGTTCTCTGAATTCATAAGGGGAAAGTAGATTTTATTTCCTTTTTTGTACAATATCTCCTCTTTAACTGTTGCTTTTATAGCCAGGGCCACTTCTCTTTAGTACACCCAGCCTTCACCTCATCTCCTTCCACCATCTGCTCCTCACTACCACTGATCTCCTGGTAAATTTTGATGGGGTCTTTCTTACAAGTGAAACTCTGTTAGTTGAGGCAAATTTTGGGCCTATAACTCGTTTGGCCTCATCTGTGTTTGGAAAGCAGGATCCCCATTATAATATTGAAAACTCTACAATAGAAGTGTTATTAACTGCCACTTCAGTTCCTTGAAACATCTGCTACATGTCAGATAACTGTTAGAAGGAGTGATTTATTTTCATAGACTTTTAGGGCTAAAAGAAACCTCAGAATGTTCTAGTCAATGTTAAATCTCTTCTATGGCTTCCTTGCCAACTGACCTATGTATCGGGGAAGTGTACTGGTGTAAAGGTTTCTGGCTTTAGATTATATGTAGAGACAAGACACTGGATAACAATATTAAAGAATCAAGGAGGTTTTTTTTATGTGAATACTGGGAGTCGAACTCAGGACCTCCTGCTTGCAAACAGGTGCTTGTGCCGTTGAGCGATATCACCGGTCCTTTTTTTCCTTTATGTGGGTACTGGGAGTTGAACTCAGTACCTCACGCTTGTCAGGCAGGCGCTTATGCCGCTGAGCTATCTCACTGGCCCAAGTTTTTTTGGTTTTATCAAGTCTCTTTGAACTAAACTTTCTTTATAACACTTTTGTTCTTACATTAAACTGTTAGTACAGCGACACACTTAAGATTGCCCCTTCACATTGCAGCTTAGTCAGTGGGAATGTTATGCAAATTAAAATAGAAGAAAAACTAATAGCACGTATCAGCCATTAAACATTTTTAAAAATTTCTGAAATACTGTAAATTTAAAATATACTGTAAATCATTTAATAAGATAATACAGACTCATTTCCCTAATCATGTCCTTAATGGAAATTGTAAATAAATATTGATCTTTAAAATATAAGAATATGATCTAGGAAGCTCATTTGGTTCCTCTTTAAGCTCTGTAAACAGTTATGAGCACACATATTTAAAAAGTGAATATTCAGTCATTCAGCGTGGTCTGCATAATGGCAGACAATCCATAAGGTTTTTTTTTTCCTTCACTTGAATAGAACACATTTTTGACTGAAATGACTGACTGTTAGGTTCCTCGTAGACACAGTCTTAGCAAAGAAAACTAAAAAATTGCCTTTGGGGAAGAAAATTGTAGCTAGTTATATCTCATAAAACGATTCTTGTGTTCATTTTCTTGAGGAAATTGCTATAAGTGTGTTTTCTAGGACCAATATGTAAGAGACCTTTTTATGATTAAATAAAAGCTCAGAGATTTTCAGTATCAGAACTGTTTCATTGACTTGCCTTAGTTCTGAAAATAAAATGAAATTCTTTAGCTAAAGGAAAGAAATCTCATGCATTAGTTAAATACTGATGTGATTTAAACTTATTTTATTTGCTTACATTATGTCTAATATCTCTGTATGTCCAGTCTTTGGGGACACAAAGAAACATTATTATATCAGAAACATTTTTTTGCTTTCTAATACATCATTTTATATCTAAACCCCTGTTTAAACATAATTCCATGATTTTATAGAAGAAGAGCTGCTATTAATCTTTGTGTTTACATAAAGTTAGGTTTGCAATACTTGATTCATCTTATGCCTCTAAAATATGAATGGCATCCTTTGGCCTGTTAGATAGTAGATTTATTTTAGCAATAAATCTTTTAAATCAATTCATAAATGAGAAAGAAATAAATGTGAGTAAACATTTGTTCTATCTTGGTTTTTGCTTAAGCTAAAATAATTAGAATTCAGCCAGCCAAAAAGAATTTAAATTTGAAATCTAATTCTTGTCAAGAAATTTTGCATGTAGCTATTCAACCTATTGTTTTAGAATTGCTGTGGTAAGAAAGTAGAACATTACTTTGGCAAATGTGGTGGTTGGCAGGCTGGAGAACAGAAATGAAACTCCTCTGTGAATAATAGGAACTCCCATGCTTTCTGAATATAGCTACTGTGAATACCTCTAAGGCAATGGATAAATCAGAAAATGGGAGCAAGAAAGTGCTTAGAAGTTTATGTCAGTGATATTATGATGACGATTTATTGAGAATTGATGAAAAAATAAAAAAATGCTTTCCAAACAAAGCTAAGGAAAAAAGACCTGCTTTTAGATATCCCAAAAGCCATCTTAAATGGAAAATGTACTCACTTATTTAATAAATTTTATTGTATATATCTGAGGTTTACAACATAATGTTATAGGATTCTTACAGGCAGTAGTTACTATAGTGAAGCAGATTAACATATTTATTATCTGACATAGTTACATTTTTGTGACAAGAGTAACTAAAATCTACCCATTTAATAAAAGTCCCTAACACAATACCATTTTTCTTAACTTTAGCCTTCACGTTGTACAGCAGATCTCTAGGCTTGTTCGTTCTGTAGCCTTTGACTTATATTTTTCCATTTCTCCCTCATCATTACGACAACCACCATTTCATTGTCTGTCTTGTGTATTTGAGCTTTTCTTTTTATAAACTCACATGTAAATGAAATTATGCTATAGTTTTCTTTCTGTGTTTGGATATTTCACTTAGCATAATGTTCCCTAGATCCATATATGTTGTGGCAAATGGTAGTATCTCCTTTTTAGAGGCTAAATTGTATTCACATACCATATTTTCTTTATCCATGCTTCTCTCAGTGGGTGTTTAGGTTGTTTCATATCTTGGCTATTGTAAATAATGCTGCAGTGAACATGGGAGTGGAGATTTCTTTAGGAGGTGGTGATTTCCTCTCTCTCTCTCTCTCTCTCTCTCTTTCTCTTCTCTTCTCTTCTCTTCCCTCCCCTCCCCTCCCCTCCCCTCCAATTCCCTTCCCTTCTCTCTCTCTTTATCTCTCTCTCCCCGCTTGGAACCTGGGGCCTTTGCACTGAATTATATCCCAGCCCATTTTATTTTTTTCAGATAGGGTCTTGCTAAGTTGCCCAGGCTGGGCTTGAATTTGTGATCCTCCTGGCTTCATCTCTTTTTTTGTGTATATACCAAGGAGGTATTTCTGGGTCATATTAATAGATTTGTTTTTAATTTCTTTAGAAACTTTTCACTGTCTTCCATAATGGCTGTATAAGTCTACATTCCCACTAACAGCATATTAGGGCCCCCTTTTCTTCACATCTTCATTAACATTTGTTATCTCTTTTAAAAATGATAATTGTCCTTAGCCATAATCCCTTTCTCTGAGAGGCTAAGGCAGGAGGATTGCAAGTTTGAGCCCAGTCTGCGCAACTAAACAAAAGTCTCAAAAAACAAAACAAAACAAAAAAACAAATAAAGGCTGAGGATGAGGATGTAGCTCAGTGTGAAAGCCCTGGGTTCATCCCTAGTATCAAAAACAAACTAAAACAAGCAAACAACAAAACCAGCCATCCTTATGGGTAATAGGGTGATATCTCATTATGGATTCATTTGCATTCCCCTTATAATGAGTGTTGTGAAGCACCCTTTTCATGTGCCTGTTGGCTGTCTTATGTCTTTTTTTTTTTTTTTTTTTTTTTTTGTGAGTACTGGGAGTCAAACTCAGGACCTCGCACTTGCCAGCAAGCGCTTGTGCTGCTGAGCGATATCACCGGCCCTTTTTTTCCTTTCTGTGGGTTCTGGGAGCTGAACTCAGGACCTCGCACTTGCTGGGGGGGTGCTTATGCCACTGAGCCATCTCACTGGCCCTGTCTTTTTTTTTTTTTTTTTTTTTTTTTGTGGGTACCGGGGGGTCGACCTCAGGACCTCGCGTGCCAACAGGCACCCGTGCCGCTGAGCGATATCACCGGCCCCTTTTTCGTATGTGGGATCCGGGAGTCGAACTCGGGCCCTCGCGCTTGCAAGGCAGGCGCTTACGCAGCTGAGCCATCTCACCGGCCCCTGGCCCTGTCTTATGTCTTATTTGGAAAAATTTTCAGTAGATTTTGCTTATTTTTTAAATTAGGTTATAATAATTAAAAATATTCCCACAAAGAAATCCCAGTACCACATGATTTCACAGCTGAATTCTACCAAACACTCAAAGAATAATTATTACCAACACTTCTTAAACTCTTCCAAAAAATTGAGCAAGGGAAAATACCTCCAAAACCATTTTACAAAGCCAAAATCACTTTGCTACCTAAGCCAGACAAAGATACCAAAGGAAAAGTAAACTACAGTCAGTATCTCTGATGAATATCAATACAAAAATATTCAATAAAATATTGGCACACTGAGTTCAACAACACATCAAAAAGATTGTACATTGTGACCCAGTGGGATTTACTTTGGCATGCAAGACTGGCTCAACATTTGCAAATCCATCAGTGTGATATGTCACTTGATGGAATGAAAGATAAGAACCACACGATCATCTCAACTGATGGAGAAAAACTATGTGATGAAAATTTAGTATTCTTCCTTGAAAAAAAAATCTTTGCAGTTTAGGTACAAGGGGGAAGTTTTTCAACATAAGAAAGGTGCAAGAAACCCACAGCTTATACCATAATCAATGGGAAACAACTGAAATGCTTTTCACTAAGATCTGGCAAAAGGTACTCTCACCATTTCTATTCAGCATAGATTGAACATACTAGCAAGAGAGTCTTTTCAGAAAAAGAAATCAGAAAGGAAGAAGTCATTCAATTCCATTATACCTAACTGCAAGGATTCTATAAAAATTGTTAGGGTTGATAAATAAATTTGGGAAAATTTTAAGATAAAAATTCAACTCCTAAAATTAGTAAGATTTCTATACATGAATAATGATATATCTGGAAAAGAAATGAAGACAACAGCTCCATTTATGATAGCATTAAAAAAGAAAAAACCTATTAATAAGCTTAGACAAAAGATCTGTACACTGAAAACTAAAAAACATGATGAAAGAAATTAAAGAGGTCACAAATACTGTAAATGGAAAGATATCCCATGTTCATGGAAGGGCAGAATTAATATTGTTAAAAATGCTCATGTTTCCCAAAGCAGTATACAGATTTATCACAATTGCTGTCAGAATTCTAATGGCATTCTTCACAGAAATAGAAGCAGAGTTCTAAAATTTGTATGGAACTACCAAGAAAAAAATCCTCAAGTAATCAAAATAATACAAGAAAGCAGAGCAAAGTTGGAGTAATCACAATTCCTGATTTAAAATTATATCACAAAGCTATAGTAATTAAAACAGTATCATACTGACATGAAAACAGGCACATAGACCCATGGAACAGAATAGAGCCCAGTAATAAATCCAAACAAGTATGGTGAACTAATTTTTGACAAGAGCACCAAGAAGACACAATGAGGAACGGGTAGTCTCCTCAACACATGGTCCTGAAAAAACTAGATTTCCATGTGCAGAAAAATGAAAAATCTTGCACTACACAGAAATCAACTCAAAATGTATAAAAGATCTAAATGTAAGATTCCAAAACCATAAAACTTGCAGAAGAAAACAGAGAAGAAAAGGTTCTTGGCAATGATTTGTTTGGATACCACACCAGAAGCTCAGGTCACAAAAATAAACAAATGGGACTACATCAAACTAAAAAGTTTCTGTGTAAGGAAACAACAGAATGAAAAGCCGTTCTGGGAAAAATAATTGTAAACTACATATCTGATAAGTGGTTAATATTATATATACACATACATGTATATTGCAACTCAATAGCAAAAAAAATATATATATATATGTGTGTGTATATATGTATATATATATATATATATATATATATATATTTACGTAAAACTGGAAGGATATGGTAAGTATGCTTTTAGGAGTATTGTTTACAATGAAGGAACATAGTACTGTTTAGATAAACCTTTACATTATTAACAGTTCTTACACATTCTTATAAAAAGTGCCATGAAATCAGTATTCTTAAGCATACATAGAATGATGCCTTACACATCTGATGTGAAACATTTCTAAACCTTCAGAAAGAAAGTAGTATTTTTCCTAAACATAAAGGCTATTTGCAGATCTGTTCCACTGCTCTGAGTCAGTGATGGTTGCAGGCTTTATGTTTAACTTGAAATGCAAAGCATTTTCTTCTAGGCTTGAAGTTAAATCATGTTGCAAAGTGTATATGGGTACATTCGGAGTTTTCTTTGTCCTGCTACATTTACTTGAAAAACAGGGGAAAGCATTTGTAAGAGATGGGTATATGCAAGCGTGTGTGCACGCATGTGTGTGTTCAGTGGCATCAGGTGCATTCTCCCCCCCACCGCCTGTCTGGAAGGTACTTTTTATGCACCTTTCCTTATGCCTGCCATTATGAATTTTAACAACAGAAAAGTTTCCTCCACTACTTTGATGAAAGATCATACTTACTGGGCTGACTTGTCAATAATTTTATCTAAATAACCTTGGAATAGCTGGTACACATCACTTGGGATAAATACAAGTTTGACATTTGGTATTTTTGCATCTATTCACAAATGAGATTAGCCAGTAAAACTCCTCTCCCTTTTTGGGACCCCTGCCATGTTAGCTTTCTGTTATTCTAACTGAATAAAATGAGCTAGATGGCTTTTCATTGCTCTGAAAGTGTGTATGGGAATCATCTCTTCACTAAAAGTGGAAGAGAGCTCCGCTATAAAACTTGCTGAGTGAAATGGTAAGTGCTATAAAGAGAAAGTAAGGTGAGAGAATTGAGTGAACACATCTCTTTTGGATCAAGTGTATAGAAAAGGCATCTTAAATGAGAAGAGACTGCAGCGAAGCGAGGGAGCAAGTAATATTTGAGACAAGAGCAACGCAGGAAGAAGAAGCAGAGGGCGAAAGTCTTGAAAAGAGATTTGCTTGGCAGAGTCAAGGAACAGCAAGGAGACTAGTATATCCAGAGAGAGAAAGATGAGAGAGAGAGAGAGAGAGAGAGAGCGAGCGAGAGCAAAGCAGTAAGATATGAAATCTGAGAGGTAGTGAGTCCATTTATGTAGGACCTTAAATTTTGTTCCTTTACTAAATTTTCCTATCTTTTTTGTTTGCCCACTGGTGTATTTTTCCCCTTTTTCATGATTTTAATAAAAGTTTAGGAATATAAGTTTTCTTTGAAGTATGGTTTTGCTACATTCCTTAAGTGTCTAGTCTATAAATCATATGGTTATCCCTAATCTGTAAGGAAGCCCAAGAAACACAAGATGTTAATGAGTACACTGCCACCCCAAACAAAATCAGGATTCTTTTAGTAAGGAAGAACGGGATAGTAAATATAGGATAAGCTACTAGCAATATCTCTCATAAAATTCTATGGGCCTGGCAGGCTTTCCTGTGGATTTGTGTGTCATGTACATTGTCAACAAGCATCATAAAATTGAAGGGTATCCAATTCATCTTATGAAATTAGCCAACATCTCATATCAAAACCCAACAAAAGATGGCTGAACAGGAAAATTATAGACCAACCTAACTTGAATATAACTTCGAAAACTCAAAATACAAACATGCCAATTTTTCAGTACCTTATGGAATCATCCATTATTTTTTTTATTTTAAAGAGAAAACCCAATAAAAACAATGATACAGAGTTTCAAAACAAGATAATAGGAGATTAACAATGGTTAATATATTGCATATTGTTATCTTCAAAGTAGTTGCTCAGGGGTGGGGGATTAGCTCAGTGGCACAGCGCCTGCCTAGCAGGTGTGAGGTCCTGAGTTCAATTCCTAGTAACCACCCCCCCAAAAAAACAAACAAAAAAACCAAAGTAGTTGCTCATATTTCAAGATATAGACATGAAAAATTAATCAAACAATATACCACAAGCCATTCTTTTTAACTAATAGAAATTAGTAGTATAATTATCTTAGCTATCTTGTATATATATCTTTTCCCTTCCTTCTTTCCTCCTTTCGCCCATCCCAGTTGTTATTTCCTTTTGAACAATTTCTTTCCCTTTCACAATATCTATTATAGATTTTAGATCTTATTTACTCTTACACTAGGGAGACAATATGATGTTTACACATGCAAGTCTGATTTATTTCACTTATGAATATGGTCTCGAGTTGCATCCATTTAGCTATAAAAGCCTCGAGGTTATCCTTCTTTATGGCTGAGCAGTACTCCATTGTATAAAAAGATCACATCTTTTTTATCCATTCCTTGGTTGATGGGCATTTGGGTTGTTTCCAAGATTTAGCTATTACAAATTGTGCTGCGATTAAACATGGGTATGCATATATTGCTGTGGTATGATGTTTTTAAGTCTTCTGAGAAGATTCCCAGAGGGGGAATAGCTGGGTCAAATGGGACCTCCAATCCTAGTTTTTTGAGGAATCTCCACACTGATTTCCACAGTGAGTGCACCAGTCTACACTCCCACCAACAATGGAGAAAGGTTCCTTTTTCCCCACAGCCCCACTAGCATTTGTTATTGGTTGATTTCTTGATGATAGCCATTCTTTCTGGGGTGAGATGGAATCTCAGTGTTGTTTTAATTTGCATTTCTTGAATGATCAATGATGTTGAACATTTTCTCATATATTTATTTGCCATTTGTATTTCTTCATCTGAGAATTGCGTATTCATCTCAGATGCTCATTTTTGGATTGGGTCTTTGAATTTGGGGGACCTGATTTTTTTTCAATTCTTTATATGTTCTAGATAGAAGTCCTTTGTCTGAGGGACAGTTGGCTAAAATTTTTCCCACTCTGTGGGTTGTCTTTTCACTCTGTTGGTGATTTCTTTTGATGTGCAAACACTTTTTAGTAAGATGAGATCCCAGTTATTGATTCTTTGAAGTATTTCCCATGCAATTTGGGCTTTGTTCATGAAGTCTCTGCCTACCCCTATGTCTTCAAGATTTCTACCTACTTTCTCTTCCAGTAGATTTAGTGTTTCTGCTTTAACATTTAGATCTTGATCCATTTTGACTTTAGTTTAGTGCATGGTGATAGACATGGGTCTAGTTTTAGTCTTTGGCATGTGGAAAGCCAGTTTTTCCAGCACCATTTATTAAAGAGGCTATCTTTCTTTCAGTGAACATGTTTGGCCCCTTTGTCGAAGATAAGGTGGCTGAGTGGGTTTGGGGTTGTGTCTGTATCTTCTAAACTGTTCCACCAATCCTCAGGGCTGTTTTTTTGCCAGTACCAAGCTGATTTTATCACAGTAGCTTTGTAGTATTATTTCAAGTCAGGGATTCTGATGCCTCCTGCCTTGCCTTTGTGGCCCAGGATTGCCTTTGCTATTTTAGGTTTCTCCTGTTTCCAAAAGAATTTTAGGAATGTTTTCTCTAGATCTGTGAGGTATGCTAATGGTATTTTGATTGGGATTGCATTAAATCTGTATAACAGTTTTGGGATTATGGCCATTTTCACAATTTTGGTTCTTCCTATCCATGAGCAAGGGATCTCTTTACATTTTCTGATATCTTCTTCGATCTCCTTTTTCAGAGTAATGTAATTTTCAATGTATAGATCTTTTACTTCCTTTGTTAGATTGTGGAATCATCCATTATGAATGCACAAGGTTCATAGTATAAATGCAAGAAAGCTTTAATATTAGGAAAGATTTTAATACAATATGACATATCAGAAGATCCAATGAAAGTGTGATAATCAAAATAGATAAGGTCTTGGTAAAACATTGTTGATTAAAAAACCAGTCTTAGACATCTAAGGCCAGAAATATATTTCTTTAATGAAATAAAGGTATTTAACGTACTGTTCTGGCCAAGTTTATCCCAGATTAAAGAATAAAGGTTTAGTCCAGATATCTCAAACCTTATGAATCAATGACTACAATAACACTTTTAAAGAGTACCTGAAATAGTATGCCATACAACCATAATATACTCCTAGTTACTTCTGCAAGTTTCTCAAGGTATTCCCTTCTCGGTACTGCAGAGTACATTCCTTCCTCCTTCCTCAGCTCGTATCTTTCCAACTTGCCTCTGTACAGGTGAAGTTAGTTTGGTAGAATTCTGGGCATCCTTTTCTAGACCCATGGTAAAAGAGCACCTCCTTATTCCTATTTTTGCAATGTAAGTATAAAAATGAGGTTACTTGTAATACTGTTTTTAAATTTTTTAGAATTAGGTAGTTTCACAAATCAAATTATTCCTTTGTGAAGTGTGTAATAAGAATGTGCTCTGGGGGCTGGTGAGATAGCTCAGCGGCATAAGCGCCTGCCTGGCAAGCACGAGGTCCTGAGTTCGACTCTTGGTACCCACATACGAAAAAAGGGCCGGTGATATCGCTCAGCGGCACAGGTGCCTGCTGGCACGCGAGGTCCTGAGTTCGACCCCTGGTACCCACAAAAAAAATGTGCTCTGATAATAAATAGATTATGGCTTTAAATTTTGAAACCACAGCATTTTTTTTGGCAATATGGAGGATTGAACCCATGACCTTTGCACTGAACTACATTCCTGGCCCTTTTTAAAAATTTTTTATTTTGAGACAGGGTCTCACTAAGTTGCTAAATTGCTCTGGCCTAGCTTGAACTTGTAATTCTCTTGCTTTAGGCTTCCAGAGTACTGGGATTACAGGTGTGTGCCACCACACCCAGTTGTAATGTATGTTTTACACCAGTATTTTTAGATTTTTGTTTACCACAATCCATGGTAACATTCTATAATATATATTTGTATAATTTAAATTTTCATAGAACTTACCAAAAATTTATGCAAAATACTCTGATATTATCTATTTTGTTTTACTTTATTAAAAATTAATATTCACCAAATTTGACTTCATAACCCACTACTTCAATTTAATAAGACCCTGTTTAAATGACCACATTTTTCAGTAGGTTTGTGATCAAATTGTGTTGCTAATATTAACTTTTCATGTTCATAGGGAATGCTTTTGATTCAAATTGCTAGTTTTTCACTGATTTCTAGGATATGAATTTTTTCAGTGGTGATTTCTTTTCTTTCTGCAGCTCTCTCTCCTGTGTGAATATAAGTCTAGAGCATTATAAACCTAAGGACCTCACCAATTAGAAGTTGCAATTCTCACCATCAACCTACCATATCTTTTCTGATCTGGTTCTCTTCCTCGAAAAGTAGAATCACCTTTCAAGTTATTTTTGTTGCAGAGTTAAGCAAATGGCTGATGACAGTTTGAATAAAAACTCCACAAGTTGCCCCAACTGTTCATCTACATCTGAGAAAGATGGACTTTCTTGTGAAGCAAGCATTTCTCCAGTTTTGGTGGTAGAAATGTCACAGACATCAAGTGCTGATAGTACAGAATTCTTATTTCCACCAGATAGAAAAAAAGAGAAAAATACCAGCAGAGACACTTCTGGGAAAGATTTGGTAAATATTGAAGATTCAGCATGTCAACACAATTTGACAACCCATTCTCTTATCCCCTTCCTTACCTGAGTCCTTGTCAGCTAATTCACTGCCTTCTTAACTGTTAAAAGGACATTTCTTTCACATAGAACAGGTGAACAGAGTTGGTTGTTAGTTAGATGTTTGATATTTCCAACCACTGTCCAAATTAAATATTTCTCGAGAACCTGAGTTATACAGGATACTGGCTTACACAGAAAAGGATTGGTTTTCCAAGTTGAATTAAATCTGAATTTTTGGGCACTTTCATCAACTGATGCAGAGTGAGGTTTATGGTTGTGGTTAGTAAGATGTATGGTTTCTGGTTATCTAGCTAGAATATCAAATATATTTACAAGTCAGTTTGCATTAGTTATAAACAACCTTTAGATAACTAATGGAAGTGATTTGTCTATATTCATCTATATAAAAAAGTAAATATGGAAAATTATAGTTGTTATGACACAACTTGGAAGATGGAAAGCAGGCAGTTCAAGAAAAGTCAGGTTCTCATTCATCAAAATTGAACCTTTTTACATTTTACCCTCACCTATTGTGATTTGTATTGCAGTGTAACATAGGTGTCTCTGACTGAGTTGTTACTGCGTTATTTTCAGTTAGAGCCTATTTCCTGAATGTCTGACCAACTTATATATAAGGAATTAGAAACTCACTTTGTTTTGAAACAAAGGTGATTGTGGACACTGTGAAGTTGCCTTCTCTGTTGATTTTAAAGAATTAAATTCTGATGTATCTGTTAGGCAGGTTATCATGTAGACTTGCCTGGTCTGAGAAGATTGGATTGAGTGAGTTCTTAAGGTCTTACGTAGCTTCATGAGCCAATGAATCAGGTAGGACCAAGAATTTGGAAAAGGACAGCAGACTACTTTTTAATAGTAAATATCACACATATTAAAAATTTATCAGCTGTACCTAGAGTTCTTTATCATCAAGAATAGTGTGTCTTAACATTATTTTTCCCAATTTCCTTTTTTGTCCTAGCCATTAGGAACCTCAGTCATAGAGAGAAAATCATCTCAACAGCTGTGGGGTCGAGGCAACGCTACAGAAGGAAAAGTTCCTCACGTAAGGATAGAGAATGGAGCAGCTATTGAGGTATATAGGGGAAGCTGGATGAAGCTATTAGGAACTTTCAGGTTTTTATCCTAAGCCATGATTAATGGAAACGATGATTTGAAAATCAGTCTCTAGAGAAGTACAGAAAGGAGAAAATTTTAACGTTTTCAAGTATTTCAGAGGTTTTACGGAAGAAAATGCAAACTACGTTCTGACTATGGAGGACCAAATGGACTTTAATTCAAGTGGAGGGCATTTTATTTAGACAAAAAGGAGGACATTTTGGTGCATGCATCTTGGCTAGTCCTTAAGGGCAATTGTGAAATCTTTGTGTAGACTTCTGGAAAATACAGAGGCCAGATGATTTTAAATAGTTCAGCTGTTCACTCCCATAGTGACTGGTCCTGAAGCTGTAGTTTTTCTTGTGAACCCCTCTGTCTTTTCCAGATTTGATCAATATCAGCATTATTCTTTCTGGGATTCCAATTATTATGTAAAATATGAATTAAATATTAGAAGCATTTAAAAATTAAAATGTGTTCCTTTAAAATAATATTAAAGGATGGGGGCCGGTGAGATGGCTCAGCGGCGTAAGCGCCTGCCTGGCAAACGCAAGGGCCCGAGTTCGACTCCTGGAACCCACATACGAAAAAAGGGCCGGTGATATCGCTCCGAGCCACGGGTGCCTACTGGCATGCGAGATCCTGAGTTTGACCCCCGGTACCCACACACACACACAAATAATAATATTAAAGGAAATGTTACAAGAAGAAAATTACAATAATGCTAAGTAACTTTAAAAAATAGTTTTGGGATATATTTGGCAATTTATTTGAAGTGTTGAGGAAAATTCCTGAGAAATTTTGACTTAAAAAGTTTACATTTCCTCCCTTTAAATAAAAACCATGTACTTTAAAAAGCCCACAAATTGGGCCGGTGAGACGGCTTAGCGGCTTAAGTGCCTGCCTTGCAAGCGCGAAGGCCCGAGTTCGACTCCCGGAACCCACATACGAAAAAGGGGCCGGTGATATCGCTCAGCGGCACGGGTGCCTGTTGGTGCGCGAGGTCCTGAGGTCGTCCCCCCGGTACCCACAAAAAAAAAAAAAAAAAAAGCCCACAAATTTACTAAGTTTTAAATCTACCCATAAGAATTTTTCTAAAAGCAAAATGTATTAATTGTGAAAAATTATGAAATTGTGGATAAAGAATCGAAGAAAATAAAAATCATCAGACAGGTATAGCAAATTTAATATTTATTACATTTGTTTTTCTATGCATTTGTCAGTTTTATTCTATTTTTCTTAAAATTTTTTCTATTTTAAATTATGAAATATTTCAAATATATACACATTTTAAAAGAAATAACTTTAACTGGTACAACTGAAGTTCACACTTCTTTTCCCACATAACATGGATAGACTCATTTTAAATATTTTGAACATTTAGAAGGATGTGAAGAAGGAAGTTACAGTTATCCACAATTCTTCTACTCATAGATACCTTCTCTTAATATTTAGTTGAACATCTTTTTGGACATCAAAAGCACTTCCACATACATGTGTTCATGAGGAATCATATCATACATGCTTTTCACATTTCATAGTATATCATGAATGTTCTCTATGTCAGTAAAAATATACTTACACCATTATTATTAATAGCATCTTAAAATTATTAGAGGAGGAAATCATTTTCTCCTTATTGACCAGTGTGTGATGATATCAAAGCAGTTGAAAAAAAGATTAAATTATAAAAAACTAACTGGTCTCTTCTTATTTTAAAGATCCTATTTATACAGTATTTTAATACTGTATCTAAATTGTGTTTCTATATATTTAGAAATTAGTAAAAGTTTAATTTTTAAAGGATAAGAAAATGTGGGAAATACTTATGAGGAGATTTTTTTTTCCTGTGGGGAAAAAGGATAAATGACCATTTTAATTGAGATTTAATTCACTTTACATAATATATAGGTAGGAATTGCATATAAATATAAGGAAACAAAATTATGTCTTGTCTTACTTTCTTAATAATCACCTAAGTTTTCTGACTTTTGATTCTTGCTATTGTGCTATATGTGGTATCGGGAGAGGGAGGAACTAGGTCTTTTGAGGGATACAAAGGAAGCAATTCCTTAAGGACCTCCTGTAACATCTTGGAAGAAAAAAATGAGCCAAAATTAGCAAGAGAATAATAGTGTTTGAGGACCAATTTGTGCATGCTGAAGGAGTAAAAATGAAGGAATAATCACTGTGGTGCAGAGTTAATCAGGGAAACCCTACAGGAAGGAGGTGAGCTGTTAGGCATTGAATCTTCTTTTAGAAAAATAAGAAATGAGTGTGAGCAGTAGGAAACATGAGTGGCTTATTTCTGTGTTTCATGACAAAGGTGAAGTGGCTACACAGAACAATAGGGTGGTATCCATAGGGAAGGCTTTGCCTTTCAGACCCAGCAGAGGCTTCACTTAGGGGCACTAGCTCAGCCTCTCATGCACTGTGGATCCAGAAACTCTGCTCAATACTCTGGAGTTGATATGGATTGGGGAACTTGACTCCTCCCAATCTGTTCACAAGAATGAAAGAGTAAATGAGTTACCTGTTTTTAATTTTACAATGTGAACCAGCATTCTGCTGTTGGTAAAACTGACACATTCTCTCTTTTAAAGTAAAAGGTAAATGATAAGCAGAAAAAAAATGATAAGCAGAAAAATTCTTGGCCTGGATAGTACAATTATGGGTGGTGTTTATTTTCTTCTTAGTGCTGATTTATATTAAAATTTCTATCACATATTGCTTTTTCTAATCAAAATGAATAAAGCAATAAAAACAATATCTAGTAGACAAAAATAAGGAAAAAGCATTACTTGTTAAACAAGTTGTTCAAAATTTATTCAATTGTTTTATCTATTGGTTCTGTAGTATAGCTCCCAGAATTTTGGGATAATTTTCTGGGTGAATGTATTATTTATATACATACACACAGTCAAACACATATATATGTGTATGTATTACCATTCTACTTGTCCTTTTGCTCACAAAGATATTTCATTAACATTATAGGTTGGAAGAGATTTCTTTTTATACTTTAAAGCTTTTCCTCATTTCACCATTAAGACTTTTATGGTTTCCCTCCAAAGGAGGACATTAAAAAATTAATCAAAACTTGTTTTGGGTTAATTAAGATCTATTTATTAATACTGAAGCAAATGTGTAGCAATGCTTCTATTTGATTTTACCCTGGTGAAGAATCTCTTCCTTTGGGCCCATTGCCCAATATCTGTCAGTATTATGTGTTCATTTTAAATACCAGGTGAATGGCAGAAAGGGACAGATAAAGGAACTCTTATTCTGTTTTTAGGAAATCTATACTTTTGGAAGAACACTGGGACAAGGGAGTTTTGGAATGGTCTTTGAAGCTACAGACAAGGAAACAGACACTAAGTGGGCAATTAAAAAAGTAAATAAAGAAAAGGTAAGGCTTATTATAAGAGCATATCCTGAGGGCACAGTGCCAGTGCAGGTGAGTGGGGGGAGCACAGCTTTCACCCTAACACCAGCTCTGTCTGATGCTAGGGGCCAGGGCCTGGAGCGACCTACTAGAGCAGAGCATTCTCTGCCCTCCTGGAGAGGGACTAGTTCATGAACTCAGTAGATAAGTGCTGTCTAGAAAAAGCTAATGGAAGGATTAACATAACCAGTGTAATCAAATAGGTAAATTTTGCCAGAGTGAGTTGAAAGTAAAGGCTGGTGCTCAGTATGTGTAGGTGTAGGGCTGTGGGCTATAGATGTCTTAGACAGAAGTGCATTCTAGTGCTCTGCCTGTGTTGTTCTGATACATAGGCATTTCTCCTATCCTTCCCTTTCATTCAGTTCCCTCGTTCCTCACTGTTGGGTAATTCTTTGTTTCTTCATCCTGCCTGCTTCTTCAGTTTGAGCCACTTTCCCCCATGTCTATGTAGTATACTGTTTACTTATAACCACTGTATTCTTCACTGCATTTCCTATGGGGTGGAGAAAAACTGGGCTTCTCTTTAAGGGAGAGTCTAAGGCCTCAGACTTTATACTTGGATCATTTTATCAGCTTTAAACAATTTCTCTGGGAAAAAACAAAACAACAACATTATGGTACTTTCTTCTCTGATTTGTGATGATAAATATTACATTTATAAAACTAAATAGTAGGTTTTATGTATTCTTTAAAACAAACTATAGCACTGAGCATGGTAGTGCATGCCTGTAATCCCAGCACTTGGGAGGCTGAGGCAGTAGGATTACCATGAGTTCAAGGCCAGCCTGTACTACAAAGCAAGACCCTGTCTCAAAATGACCAAAAAACAAAAACAAACAAACAAACTGAAGTATAGCAAATTTCTCCCTAAAGTTTAGTACAGTAACATATCAATCTTAACAAAGCATTTAAGAACATTTTCAGAATTTTTAGAATTTTTTAGAACTATAGATAGCATCCCACATTCTAGTGCTAGCTCAAATGCTATGTCTGTTGCTTTGTTGATATCAGGTAGGTTAGGTGTTCAGTTTTACAGTATGGATAAGATACCTACTTGCGACTTTAGTAATTAATCTTTAACACGTATATTGATGTTGAGAGTTTATAGGAAACTAAGGTAGTAAAATGAAATTTACTAGTCAATATATGAATTGGACAGCATATTATTGTATTATATAACAATCAAGACATTTGGGGAGGAGTATAGGAACAAATTTGGGGTGGATATTAGGAGAAATTATGACAACTTTCCATAATAGTGTGGACAATAATCCACTCCTTGTCACTATTTCTTAACATCAAGATTAACCTTAAAATGCTTGCATCCTACATGGGTGGGGTAGAAGAGGATGATCAGTATTCTACTCATGCTAAGATACTAAAGGCTGAGGAGTAAATATAATTAGAAGCAGGAGTGATCCTAGGTAAAATTTTAATTAGATAATCTTTGTTTTGTGATCAGTCCCTTTAAGAATCACTGTGTATCCTCCCAAACTGGGGATGGGTGATGGGTAGAGGACTAGGCCTTTTGTCTTCTTTTTCAGGGATATTTTTATGTGGAAATGAGACCCATAAAGGAGGACAGTGCTTATCCTCAAGGCAACTTCAATATCAGTAGCCTTGATGATTTTGGTGGGTGGTGGTGGTGGTGAGGGTAGAAAAAGCCCCAAAGTAGAATTTCTTAGATGACATGGTAGACGGTCAGTTACCTATGCTCTGAATGAAGCTTTCAAAACCCTGATATGTTCCTGTCTTTAGTTTTGCTGTCAGGCATGGTAAGAGTTAGATGTTAGGAGATGAAGTTTGGGTTATGTTGGTCTGAAGATAAGGTTCCTTTCTCTGTCTCTCTGTGTTAAACAGAGGGAGCAGGAAGTAACAAATGAAGGGTCAAGTGTAGAGTGTCATTGTCTATTGTTTCTTTTGATATATGTAAATTAAATAAAAACAAGACAAGACAAAATAAAAACATTTTCTTATAAAAAAATTTTCCAATAGATACCCTTGGAAGATTTTGTTTTTATTATGCTAACATGAAAGAGTCAATGTGATTTTGAAGGAAATATCAAAAAGCATATTAAAAATTGGAATAATTTTGGGAAGGGATAGATAACATATTGTAGCTAATTTATAGAAACAGGCATGAGATAGATGTGTGGTATGAGGTCAAATTAAATAGAATTTGAAATTGAACAAAGGAAAGAAGAGGCATAATTTAATCTGATCATGGGATAAACCACCTGGTATCATTTGAAGAAGAAACTTCTCAAGAAATGTAGAAAACAGTATAAAATAACTAACTTTTGTATTGAGGAATATAAGAGTAGCAGTCATATGTGAAATCTGTGTTTCTTCATTGATTAAGGCTGGAAGCTCTGCTGTGAAGTTACTTGAACGGGAGGTGAGCATCCTAAAAAGTGTAAAACATGAGCACATCATACATTTGGAACAAATATTTGAGACGCCTAAGGTAAAGTTCCATCAGGTGCTGCATTTTGGAAGTTACTATTATTACAAAATGAATATCATTCCATTCTGAAACTATCCCTCTGGGGCACAGTTGCTCATGTCCTTGGCATGAGTCTGTCACTGGAGATTGATGAGAACATTCTGGAGGACTTTTATTATTGATCGTATAATTAGGTATCTGATGATTAGATTGATGGCTTTTGTAATATGTTCTGGTGGCATGTTGGAAACAGATGTTTAAAATTAGAACAACTTCACATACAACTAACAGTGATTAGAGCTTCCTTAGAGATGGTCTTCCTTTTGGTTTAGTTCTCAGTCTCTCTATTAGAGTCTGTCAGAATATTGTCACACTTTTGCAAGTTTGGCTTGATAATCAAACTGGCATGATATACTTGGCATTATGTAGAAAATAGTTTATCATCTGTGTCTTTCCAATATATTTTATCTTATTTCCTCTCTAGATGTTACCATTCTTCTCTTCAAATGCTTGTAATTTTTATCTAGAGTAATTCAGATGCCTGGTTTATTTTTCATTCTGCCTCTAGCTTGTTGTAGATGTGGGTGTTTCTCTGCTCGGAAGCAGTGGAATGTAGTGGTTAGACGTGCGGACTCTGGAGTCAGGTTGCTTGTGCATTTGAGTCCTGATTCCACCACTCATTATCCACGAGGGAGTAGACAAATTACTCAACCTCTCTATACCTCATTCCTCATCTGTAAAATGGCTTTAATAATAATGTTTACTTCACTTTGGTCGTTGAAGGATTAAATGTGACACTGTTAAAGCATCTGTCTTATTAAATGTTAGTGTTGTTCCTTTTCTTTGCCAGTCTCCAAGGTAGTAATAGTCCGTTTGGGTTATGTGCTATGTTTGATTTATTAAGAGTGCTTGATAACAGTTCAAGATCACTGTTGTCCTTCATAGGAGTAGTATATGGAAATGATACCCCAAAATCAAAAGTCCTCTCTACACTTTTCAGTCTTAGGTTGTGATTATGCCCATCCTCCATCTCCCTCTCCTCTTTTTGCAGTGCTGGGGTCAAACTCAAAACCTTGTGCATATTAAGTGTGTGCTGTACCACTGCGCTACACTCCAACCTCAAGTTGTGATTTCTTTTGTCTCTAGACATTCTTTGAATAGTTTTGTTCTTTGTCTCAGTTTTAAGCAATTTGATTATGATGTGTCTTGATATAATCCTCATGTTTCTTCTGCTTGGGGTTCATGGAGTCTGTGAGTTTATGGAATTCATCAAATTTAGGAAATTTTTGACCATTATTTCCTTAAATACTTTTTGTTTCTCTTCGTACCATTTTGGGGACTCCAAGCACATGTGGAAAATTGTGTGTTAGTGTCCATAGCGTGCTGGTGCCTCTGTTCACTTTTTTCAATAGTTTTTCTTCTTTCTCTTTGTATGATTTCTATTGCTCTGTCATCAGATTTAGTAATCTTCTATAATATTACATCTGCTATTAATCTCTTCCAGTGGAAATTTTTTAAACATATATTCCAAGTGTCTATTAGCATACTCAATCTTTCATCCTTCTTGAATATAATTATAATAACTACAATATTATAATGTCTTTTTTTTCTAATTTTATCATGTGTGTCATTTCTAAGTCAGTTTAAATTGATTACATTTCCCCCCTCCTTCCTTATTTTCATGATTTATATTCTTATTGTTTTTTATTGGATTCTAGACATTGTGAATTTTACCACTTTGGATGCTGGATGTTTTATATTCTTATAAATATTCTTGAACTTTATTTTCACATATATAGTAGTTAAGTCACTTGTAAACACTTTGATACTTTTAAAGCTTGCTATAATTTTAGTTAGGCGGTACCACAGCAATCTTGATTATTCTAGAACTAATTTTTCCCTACTACTGAGATATGACTCTTCAGAGTACATATACTCTGCCCAGTGTCCCATGGATTATGAGATTTTTCACTCTGGCCGGAGGGAATACACATTGTTTCTGGACATGTGTAAGCTCAAGTGATTGTTCTCCCTGTTCCTTTTGCATGGTTCTTTTCCCAGCTTTGGGAGAAGACCATGTGCTGATTAGTACTCTGCTGAAGACTTGAAGTAAATCTCTGGAGTTTCCCCTCTTTGATACTGTCATGTGAATTTCAGTTGTCCTGGTCTTGTTGGACTCTTGCCTCCACCTTGTCAAATTTATGGAGGCTGCTGGGGTCTGCTTGGATTCTCCATCCCTGCCCTGTGGTCTAGAAACTTTCTCCAGACAGGAAGCTAGGATAATCATAAGGTCTCTCTCTCTCTCTGTCTCTCTTTCTGTCTCTCTCTCTGTCTCTGTCTCTCTCGCTCTCAGATCACTACTCTATGTAGCCTGATATCTAATGTCTGAACATTGTTTTATATATTTTGTCCAGTTCTTAAATTATTTCAGGCAGAAGGGTAAGTCTAATCTGTTACTCCATCATGGATATTAGTGGAAATCCAAGTTTAGAAAAGTTTGAAGGCGAAAGAAACCATCATCCGTGATTGTCTTTTTGTGTGTTTTGCTCATTCTTGATTCACATAGGTCAGATATGCCCCTTCTACTCTATTAAATCCAAACAAATGTCTAGACTTTTCATTAAAGCCATCTTAAGGAAATTGCTGCCTAACTGAGTATTTTAATACAGATCATTCAGTCTTGCTATGCTGTGGTTTCTTGTGAATCTAAATGTTCTCCAGATGTATGCAGTTGTTTTTAGTAATTATAAAACAATTTGTTTTATAGGTTTTATTGGTATAATTTTAATCAACTTACATATTTAAAATTGACATCAATTTATATCGTAACCACTGCAAATGCAACTTTTCCTTCCAAAGAGTTCACTTACCATTTCATGTACCAATGATCCTATAGTGCTGCCAATGAAAGATATGGCTCAGTTCAAAGGCTTATTTTTATGTGTTAGACTTTGCACATACTTTTGTAATTCTAAAGCGACCTGAATTTCAGTGAATCAGGGTTGTGGGTATAGGAAGAAAGGCTGTTAACCTCCTCTTCCTGCTTTAAGGCTTACTGATTGAATACAGAAATTATATTAACAGTAGTTTTAAGAACAGAATTGGATCTCAGAATACTAAGAACAACAAAAATCTAGCAGCAGAGGTTAGAATGGGGATGTGGAGGGTAGTCTGTGCCTGACAACAACACATATGGAGAAGACCTGCGTTTTAGTTACCTGAGTCTTTTTGACCGAATAGATGACTGTTTTAATACCCAAGGAGATCTTAACATGCCTCAAAAGAAACAGCAGTATGGAAGAGGCACTTCATCCACTCCTTCTCACCACAATACCCAATTAGCCAATGAGTCCCACTGTTTATTCCTCCTACATATTTTCATGTCTTTTTCTTCTCCCCGTTTTTGTTTCCATTCTGAGCCTCACATCTACCCCTATAAACAGAAGTCAGTATATGACAACCTATGAGCTAAATCTGGTGCTGCACATTTTTGTATGGCCCATAAGCCAAGTTTTCTACATTTTCAAATCACTGAAAAAATGTAAAAGAGTAATGTTTCATGACATGTGAAAATTATATGAAACTCATATTTCCGAGTCCATAAATAAAGTGTTGTTGTCTGGTTAATGGTTGCTTTCGTGCTGCAGCAGCAGAGCTGAGTGGTTGTGAAAGAGACTGTATGGCCTGCAAAGCCCATAATATATCTTGGGCTTGGCCTTCATAGAAAAATTTTGCTGACCTCTGCTATACATTACCATTAGAGTATTCATTTAGAAATGCAAAACTGATAGTACTACCATATAACTTCCTGCCTCCCAAGATGATAGCTTAAAACTCTTTAGTGACTTTTTGTTGCATATGGGAAAAGAAATCCATACTCCTCAGTGCGATATCCAAGACTCTTTACAAACTGGCACTAACCTGTTCTTATTAGCTTCCCCCCTCATCACCCAACCCTTCCTCACCCTACCAAGCTCCCAATGCTGTCAACACAGAGATATTTGTCATTCTTTTAACAGCCAGTGCTGTTTTAAGTTTTAGAGTCCATTCCATGTGCTCTGCCTTTTCTTCTGCATTCTCTACCTGTAAATCCCTGTTCAGATATTGGCCCTGGCTATAATGTCTCTCCTCAGTGAGAATTCTTTAGTTAGAAGCTGCCCCTCTTCCATAACCCCATGGCGTTTGGGTCATTAGCACTTGGCACATGATACTGGAATTGTAACTATACTGTGGGCTTCTTGAGGGTAAAGGCTATGTTGCATACTTCTTTGTTCCTCTAGGAAAAGTATCTTGCAGATAATAGATAAAATATTTTTGAATGAACAAACTGATGCTAACATTGTGATCATATATGTTAATATGTAAAATTTTGAAGATACCCAGATATATAATTTTTCTTTCTCACTGTTTTAAATACATAATATCAGAAAATGTACCTTGTGATGGAGCTTTGTGAGGATGGAGAACTCAAAGAAATTTTGGCTAGGAAAAAGCATTTCTCAGAGAATGAGACAAGGTGGATCATTCGAAGTCTTGCATCAGCTATTGCATATCTTCACAGTAAGGGTAAGAAGAGGACCATCCCACTCACCGATTCTGTGAATGCAGATATTACTTTTGTTTAAGAGTAATTGTATTTTGGATTCATAGTTATATAAATAGCACTTGGTAATAAAGATTTATTTGTTATTTATTTTATATTTTCCTTTTATTTTTGGATATATTTTAATTAGAAACAAGGCAGGTATACAGTTATATTGTATATGGACAAGGAAGCAGTTGCGAACATTTCTACTCAAAGTTAGAAAAGCAGCTAATAGTATTAAATCAAAATTAGACAAATAATGTTTACATTCCTTGTGTGGAGTTGCTACAAACACGTACTAATAAAAATTAAAATTCAAAACCAACAGAAATCAGAAAAAGAATCTCTTTTTGCTCCCTCATATATTAAAGAGCTACTTTGCCCATTACTGAATTCTTGGACCCAGCAGTCTCCTCCTCAAACTTCTGACAACATTCTTATTTCTTTTGTAAGCAGCCTTTTAAATTTTGTTTGCTCATTTGTTTCTTAGATTGTGTATTAGATCCTCTTTCTGTGTTGAAATTGAGACATTTCTAGGTGTTGATCCTAATTTTTGTAAGTTTTTCTTTGGAATGTAATAATTGAACTCAGTCTCCAAACCAATCTCCACATTTTAAAGAAACAACAAGTTTTCTTTATCTTGATTATTATTCCCAATAAATTCATTTTCTATTTAAGTTAAAAATTAGACAAATAAATAATAAAGGTGAAATTTTCTAAAACACTTGTATATTAACAGTATTAAAATATGTATTTAGGCCAGTGGTGGAGAACTTTTAGAGCTTTCAATGATAACTAACAGCCCACTGCAGCACACATGCCATAGGGTCGCCACCACTAGGCCAAGCTTTTCTTGTTTTGAGTAATTTTAGACTTTATTTTTTGAGCAGTTTTATGTTCACAGCAAAATTGAGTAGAAAATACAGAGCTTTCCCTGTACTTCCCACTCCACCACGTGCAAAGCCTTCCCCACTGTCAAATTCCACACCAAAGTGGTACATTTGTTGCTACTGATGAACTCACATTCATACATCACTATCACCCAAAGTTCATAGTTTATATTAGAATTTACTCTTGGTGCTAAACATTCAATGGGTTTTGACAAATGTATGATGACATTTATCTACCATTATGGTATCATACAGAGTAGTTTCACAGTACTTTTAAATCAACATTTAAAATTTATTCTATTATTCTAATATCTTCACTATTCTTTGGACTTACTGGTATTGCTTTGCCTCATGCTATTTCTTTTTTTCTTCAAGTTTATTTTGGATAACATGTAACTTTAGGACTTTTTCATTTTACAGATAAAGAAAAATTTTTTTCCAGAAAGGTGCAGTGACATAGTTTGGTGTGGTAGAGTTGGTATTGGAATCCTGTGGTTCCTTCAGCAGATACTTCCTGAGTACCTAGTGCACTGTGATTGGTTCTAGAGTTACAAAGATTAAAATATAAGGCTCTCGCTGCTCAAGGAATTCAAGCTAGTGGGACAATGAGTATGGAAGACAATTTCTAATCCAATATGCTAATTTCTCTAATGGAGAACCATATAAAGTGCAAGGAGCACAGGAGTATAAGTTCCCATTTGATTTGGAAAGTCAGGAAAAATTTTAGAGGAAGTAATATTTTATTTGAGGGATACAAACTCAGTGAAAAAACATGAAGGGCTTTCTAGTCAGAGGGAAATAATTTTTGCAAAGGCTTAATATTATGCTTGTGTCAATCCTTCCATAGTAAACTATCAATGCAGTATAATTCCAAATGAAATCTTAATAGCATTTTCATGGAACTTGATAAGATTACTCTAAAATGGGTTAGAATAGCCAGACAACAATTAAAAAGAACAATAGGAGTTGAAATCTTGCCCTACCAAGGATCAAAGCATATTATAAAGATGTATTAATTAAAATGTGTGGAATTTATGTAAGAAAAGATAAGCAGAGCAATAGAAGCAATAAAATTTCCAAAAATAAACCCTGGCAATAGAGTAAGGGAACTGTAAATGATTAGGTATAATCCTCAGTCCAGGGCTCATTCAGCTACCTTTTTCCAGGATTATACACACTGAACTTCTCAATTCTAGAGATAAGATTGCTAAGGATGTGAATTGAATCATGTTTGGCGCATGATTATTTGCATGCACATAAAAATCTTACCTGAGCTTCTGCCTTGTTCAGCTGGAGATTTTGTGTTTTAGGGATTAAATAAAACCTTTTTTTTTTAACATATAAAGAATAGGAAAATAGATGCTGATATTGTAGAAAAATGTACTAAAACATAGTTTGTATATATGTAGTCAAATTACAGTATGTCATAATTCTTATGTTGACAGTAACATATGCGTAGAAGTAAAGAAATAATCCCAGTTTTGAAGATCTTCTGGGAATGCCCAGCCATGGCCAGGGTCCTCCACACCATTAGGCCGCTCATCATGAAGAGCAGTCAGCTGGGGCAATAGCGGAATAGGTGGAGATGAGGGAGGCAAAGAAAATGGCTCCTGAGGATTAGAAACGCGGGGAAGAGTGTTTAAGAGAACAGAACGAGGAAGAATTATGCTTGGTCCCACTCAAAATTTTTAGCAGCAAATATTAATCTGTTAAATATCTTTACTATCCTATTTTTGTCTCCTTTATTTTCCATTATTCATTTCATTTGATTTGTTGTTTATTTTCTTGGTAGATATAGTACATAGAGATCTAAAACTGGAAAACATAATGGTTAAAAGCAGCTTTATTGATGCTAACAATGAAATGAACTTAAATATAAAGGTAAGATATTAGAAATGGTGGTAAATACTTGTCTATACACAGTTTAATAGCAAAGTGGCAAAATATATCTTTTTAGATACATTTTGGTGGATTTTAAGCAGCCAGGAAATGAGTGGTTTGTGCTAAAAAAAAATGTCACAAAGGAGGTTGTAGCTGACAAGAATAATTTTACAAGTTAAGTGGTGCAACTGTATTTTTTAAAGTACGTATTCATTTGGATGGTTCTAAATCATTAGTTAATAGCAAGCAAACAGATGCTCTGAATTCTAATTAATTTCAAAATTATGCCTGGTAATTTAATGTAAATGTGTTACAGATTTAGAGAAAAACACACCTTGGCTGTGCTTTTGGTAATTAATGCTACAGTCTATATTTCTCATTGAAAATTTTCCTGGGTATTAATATTTATGTCTTAAGCACAATTAATGTGCCAAGTGTTTATTCTTGAAGATTTTATTCAAATTAAGCGTTCCTTAATGTCAAATAAATGATAGGAGTCATTATATATTACTCAGCACTTTAACAGTGAGTGCTTTCAAAATATGGGAATGTGTTAATTTTGGAATAAAGTGTTGCCGGTTGGTTACTTACCATTGCAGAAGCTAAGTCATAATGTAATGTAAATAGGCTCCAGAGCATTATTGGTTCACACAAATGAGTGTCCTTGAGTAGTTCTGTGGTAAACTCCGTGAGGGCAGGAATTGTGTTTGTCTTATTCACTCTTGGGACCTGGAGTAGTGCCTGAGACATCAAATATGCTTAATTAAGATTTGGCAAGTGAAGGAATCGAGTGGTCTCCAAAGAATTCAAATGGGTTGTGAAATTTTCTGTACATTTGATATCTGTATAGATTTTCTGTAAAGAAAGATGTGCATCATAATGTTTCAAGTGGGATATTATGAAAAATCATTGAGAAATTGACCCATCTATTTAGAAAAATATTGATATCACACGTTAACTAGGAACATCATTTTTTTTTAATGTGAGTACCAGGAGTTGAATTCAGGACCTTGCACTTGCCAGCAGGCACTTGTACCACTGAGCTACCGCGCAGCCCCTTTTTTTCCTTTATGTGGGTACCGGGAGTCAAATTTAGGACCTTGCGCCTACCAGGCAGGTGCTTATGCCACTGAGCCATCTCACCGGTCCTAGGAACATTGTCTTATACCATAAGATAGAAACTTTACAGTCAGTGCTGACCCAGAGCCTGTATTTGTTTGTATGATCAATAAATGTGCCTGTATTTCTGCTTTCAGCCCAAGGGTGTTCTACTTGGGAGAGAAGACCAAGGGCACATTCTAAATATTTAATAAGCAAGTGTTTAATTATCAAGATTTAGAATGGAGCAGAAAGGCTGCAGTTGCAGCAGCAGGCCTCCAGTGTATTTGTAGTTATACTGTGGTGTCGTGGATTTTTTCTTGTTAATTTGCTTCTCATAGTTTTTAATAGTGTAGTAATTATTTTAATTAGTATGCTGTAGAATCACAAAGGAAGGGGCCGGTGAGATGGCTCAGCGGCTTAAGCGCCTGCCCGGCAAGCGTGAGGGCCCGAGTTCGACTCCCGGAACCCACATAAGAAAAAGGGGCCGGTGATATCGCTCAGCGGCAGGGCGCCTGCTGGCGCGCGAGGTCCTGAGGTCGACCCCCCGGTACCCACAAAAAAAAAAAAAAAAGAATCACAAAGGAAATAATAGTCAAGAAAGGATAGCATTTACCAATTACAAATAATTATAAAAAAGAGGAGTTTCAGTGAGTACTGATAAAGGATAATTATTTGCATTTATAATGGTGCTTTAAACTGGAACTTAACTTGAATATCAGAAAAATAGAATAAATACACTAAGGTTAGAATACATTTTTTTTTTTTTAATATGCGGGTACCGGGAGTCAACTCAGGACCTCGCGCTTGCCAGGCAGGCGCTTATGCACCTGACCCATATCACTGGCCCAGTTAGAATACATTTTGCAATGAAAGAACTTTTAAAAAAATCTTTATCTGGAAAATGGTAAATGCTTTCTTTCAAGATACAACTTCCTGTTTTGAATGGGTGAATTTAATCAGAGGACATGAACAGTCTACATCGTGGGCGTTCTCTCAAGATTGGAGGAGCCAAGCTTCTCTCTACTGAGTTTCTTCTCCACACAGAGACGTGGGTAGGGAGGGAAAGTCAAGGTTCTTGCTGGTAACACAAGGAAAGTCCTCACTCCAAGAACATCTGAGTAAATACGGTTGCAGTGTGGTGACAGTCCTGTCTTCAGAATAACTGAGCTCAGCACAGGAAAACGGGTGACTGTGCTGCATTTCTTCTCCTAGGTGACCGATTTCGGCTTAGCAGTGCAGAAACATGGTGGGAGTGAAGCCATGCTGCAGACCACGTGCGGGACTCCTATCTATATGGGTAATTAGTGTACTTAAAAGGATTGTTTTCTATGTAAAAAAAAGTCAAGCTAATAATGGATTACGATTGAACAATTTGATTTTGCGATCATGACTTAATGGCCATTGATCGAGCTTTTTCTTTTTTAGTTAGGTCAGATAATTTCAGTTGTAGCATTTTTCTCATGGTTCCTACTTTCAAGGATTTTGGTAAATTTTGTTGTTTCTCTAGGCTCTTCTTAAGGTTGTTTATAGTTCTTAGGTGATCATACCCCAGACGTTGTTTTTGTCGAATCACTTCAAAATCATGTGTGTATTTTGGTTCTTTTCAATTTTTGTTTAATTTCATTATCATCAGTTTTCATAAAGACTGCTGATTAAATATATTCTATAAAGCACTCTATTACCATGTTTCTAAATATGACTTTTAGCAGCTTTTATTAAAGTTTATTTAAATACCATTTTAAAAGATGTTCAATTCAATGATTTTTTTCATATAGTTACAGAGTTGTACAACCATTACCACAGTCTGGTTTTAAAATAATCTTAGCCTAAAAAGTTCCCTCGTGCTCATTTGTACTCAGTCTAATTCCTATCCCAGTCCCAAGGAGCCATTAATCTTTGTAGCTTTGCCCTTTTTTTTTTTTGAGGTTTGAGGTTTTTGTTTTCAGTCTCTCTAGATTTTCCTTTTTTTTTTTTTTGACATTTCTTATAGATGGAATCATACAGTATGTGGTCTTTTATGTCTGGCTTGCTTTCACTTAGCATAATGGTTTTGAGATATATTCATGCCACAGCACTTGTCTGTAGTCTGTTTCTTTATATTTCTGAACAGTTACCCATTTTGTGGATACGCTGTTTTATTTACCCACTCACTATCTGATGAACATGCGATCGCCTCTAGTTTAGGACTGCTATTAAAAATGAGGCTGTGGGGACCGGTGAGATGGCTCAGCAGCGTAAGCGCCTGCCTGGCAAGCGCGAGGGCCCGAGTTCGATTCCCGGAACCCACATACGAAAAAAGGGCCGGTGATATCGCTCAGCGGCACGGGCGCCTGCTGGCGTGCGAGGGCCTGAGGTCGACACCCCGGTACCCACAAAAAAAAAAAAAAAAAAAAAATAAGAGGCTGTGAACATTCGTGCACAAGTCTCTGTGGTGACACCTGGTTTCCTTTTTCTTGGGTAGCTACCTACGAGTGAAATTATTGAGTAGTATGTTTAATAAGTATAGTAGTAAACCTATGTTTAACTTTTTAAGGAACTACCAAGTTTATTTTCCAAAATAGCTGTTAACCTTTCCACCAACAATATGTTTGGGTTCTAGTTTTTTACATCCTTGCAAAATGGGGGTTTCAGTTTCTTCACATCCTTGTCAACTCCCGATAGTAACTGTCTTTTTAACTTCCTCAGTGAATGCATATTTATTGTACCCATGGAAATTATATTTCTTTCTAAATTTATTAATGAAGTAATTACATTAATAGTGTCTTAAGTGTTAAACTATCCTTAAATTTTGGGATTAAACCCCAGGTGGTTTAATATACTACTTTATTCAATTCACCACCAATTTATTTAGGAGCTTTGACTGTAGCTTTCTTTGTTTCATGCTGCCCTTGGCTTTTTCGATGTTAGAGTTATACTGGCCTCATTTAAAAATTTAAAAAATTTCACTATATGCTCATGAACCTTTAAATAATAAATATTATTAATTAATTAATTAATAGTTTGATATTTCCCCTTAAAATTTTTTGGTCCCATTACCCTTTTAGGGGTATGTTTGTTTTATTTTTTATTTATAGTAGATTATTCAAGTTTTCTACATCTTCAATAATTCTCATAATTTATGTTTTTCTAGAAAGTTCATTTCATTGAGATTTTAAGTTTATTGGCATGAATATGCATATTGTATTTATTTATACTTTTTAAAATTTTCCTGTATATCTTGGTTATAGCCCTTATTAATTCTTCATATTTCCTTTTTTTTTTTTTTTTAATGTGGGTACCCGGAGTCCACCTCAGGACCGTGCACTTGCCAGCAAGCACTTGTGCCCCTGAGCTATATCACTGGCCCTTTTTTTCCTTTATGTGGGTTCCGGGAGTCGAACTCAGGACCTTGTGCTTGCTGGGCAGGCGCTTATGCCGCTGAGCTATCTCACCGGCCAAAACTTGTATTTCTTAAGAGGGCAATATGATGCAGTAGTAGCAATATGGTCTCTGAAGTCACCTGGGCAACCTAGAAGTCAGGCTCTGTCTGTACTTACTATATGCTTTTGTCAGTTTCTACTTCTGTATAACTGAGATTTTGCTACTCATTTATCAAAAATTTGGGACTTATGTTATGCCTGACACTTTTGTGTTTATTGGAATACAATAGTGAACAAAACATAATGTTTTGCCTTCATAGAACTTAATATTCTAATGGTACAAATATTAAACAAGATAAAAAAATAAAATGTCTCATGTGTTAAAAAGAAGTGCTGAGGACAAAAAAATCAAACAAAGAGGAGGACATGAAGTATTTATGATGATAATATCTCTTTTTTTTTTAAAATGCGGGTAGCAGGAGTCGAACTCAGGACCTCGCACTTGCCAGGCAGGTGCTTATGCCGCTGAGGTATATTACCGGCCCAATAATATCTTTCTTACTGGTTGACATTAGAATTAAATGAGAAAAAAATGTGTGTAAAGGGATTAATACAGTGCCTGGTACTTGGTGCTCAATTTTAGTTCTTATAATAATATTAACAATTTAAAAAATCAAATTTATTAGTTGTTAAGACAGTTTATTGGCCTTTTCAATAATCAGCTCAATTTTCAGTCTTATGTTCTTTTTTTTTTTTTGTGGGTACTGGGGGTTGACCTCAGGACCTCGCGCGCCAGCAGGCGCCTGTGCAGCTGAACGATATCACCAGCCCTTTTTTCGTGTGTGGGTACCGGGAGTCGAACTCAGGACCTTGTGCTTGCCAGGCAGGCGCTTACGCTGCTGAGCCATCTCAGCGGCCCCAGTCTTATGTTCTTATGAATGCAATCAAAAGCTGCATATTTATGTATGAGCCCTTCTTTGACTTTCCTTTGCCTTATAGTGTTCTAATTTTGGTTTATCTCTTACTACACTGTAATTTTAGTTTTAGTCTTTTTAAATCCAATAATTAATTAAAAGTGAATTTAGAATTTTTCCAGATGAATGGGGTGTTTTGTATAAAAATGAATGTGTGCCAATTTTCTTAGACTGCTTCCATTCATCTTTAAGAGATAGACTAAAGTCATCAATCACCATAGGCCTTTATATAAATATAATTTACATACAATAAAATGTACACATTTTAAATGTAATATTCAGTGGTTTTTTTTTTTTTTTTGTGGGTACCGGGGGGTCGACCTCAGGACCTCGCGCGCCAGCAGGCACCCGTGCCGCTGAGCGATATCACCGGCCCCTTTTTCGTATGTGGGTTCCGGGAGTCGAACTCGGGCCCTCGCGCTTGCTGGGCAGGCGCTTAAGCCGCTGAGCCATCTCACCGGCCCTATTCAGTGGGTTGATAAACTTATACACTCATGTGATCAACATCCCAGTGAAAATAAAGAACATTTCTATCAGCACAAAAAATTCCTTTTTGTACCTTTCAGTCAATTCTGTGCACGGGTCCTAGTAACCACTGATAGTTTCTGTCCGCACAACTCAGTTTTGCTTGTATAGAAGGTTATATAAATTAACTCATACAGTGTATACTCTTCTGTGTCCGTGTTCTTTTTCTGTCCTACATAATGATTTTGAGGCTTTATGTATGTTGTCATATCATAGTGTATTAATTTTGTTGCTGAAGAATATACCTACTTCATTGTTGTCTTTTTTTTTTTTTTTTTTTTGCCTACTTGATGATGGATAAAGTTTTTAAATTGTGTTATTTGGAAAAAAGCTACTTTAGATTCTGTTCATATCCTCTTGTTGGCAAAAGACATCTGTTCTGTAGTTACATGGGGAAAATATATCCAAGCACCCTGAGTTTTATGCCTGCTTATTAGTTGTCTACACTGATAACAAGTGAGCGAACAAGAGAGAAGACAGATGGTTTGTGGAGCTTTGCTGACTTCCTAAATGGCTCCTTGGCACAGTTACTCTGGCTTCTGCCTCCCTGAGGGCTGGGATGACAGTGCAAGTAGAAATGCCCCTGATAATTAAGAACACTCAGAAAAAGTGAGCACAGGGAATTCCTATCCCCTGCTGTGTGGTGCATCAATATGGCAAGTCTTCGTTGAATCTAATCACAGAATTTGCCCTGTGATAGGCACTCGCCCATAAAACAACTTGCACTTTAATGATTCAACATTTAAAGATTTTTAAGTGGGGTTCAAGAATACAAGTATAATAGTTATTTAAAGGAATGTTAATTAGTAAATTTTCAATCATTTGGAGACAAATTGTTTTTAATTATAGCTAAGTCTTTTCTTATGCTTATCTTTTGACTTCTTTTTTGTTGTCTTTTTATTCCTTTAACAATAGGTACAGGAAAAAAAGAGAAAATGAAATTATATTTGTTTTTCATAGTTACTATAGAAGGTGTGTGTGTGTGTGTGTGTGTGTGTGTGCGCGCGCACGCATGGGGAAATTAAAACTGTTTTTTTTTTTTTTTTAAGATAAATGCATACCTTTTTCATGGGAGGCATCCTGTAGCTGTGTGACTTTAGGCAAGTCACTTAATATACAGAAGAAGTCAAATGCCTACATACCCAGCTTATAGGATTAGTAAATTCACACCAATAAAAATTTACGCAAAAGTGCTTTGGAAATTTTAAAGTTCTGTTGAAATATACACATATACTTCATTTATAACTGTTTTATTCTTTCTTTATAAAGAAAGATATCTGATCCTTAGCTATACAAGTGAAATAGGCATGTTCCCACAGTATCTTATGTGACTTTTTTAAAAAGTCAGCCATTGTGAAAAAAAAATCTAATCTTTATAAAACGTGCTACTTTAAAGTTAAAAGAATGGTGCCCCACTGAGAAGGTTGTTTCAGGGAACCTTATTATGAATACTTTGGAAAACAAGGAGCGCAGATTTGGGGAATCACAGATACTTGGGAATTAGTCCCATCGCGTGACTTGGCTTTTTGACCTGGTCTTGTACAGGCTATCTTTGTCTTGGAGTTTTCATTTATAAAATGTGGAAAATAATTTCTATTCTGTCATATGAGTGTTGTGATGTTATTATTATTCTTTTACTAAAGAGATACATAACCATTTATCTTAGTTTCTCTGTGAATTCAGATTTTTACATGTTGGGCTTGCTTTAAATTACATCTACTTAAAGGCATATATTCATTTCTATTTTGGGGAAAGGGCTGATATTGTCTTCTACTATAACTACACAATCTTTGCAAAATCATGTCTTAACAATTTCACAGGAATAAAAGGTAGTACATTTAGTTATACAGTTTATGCCATTGTTCCATTAGAAGCCAAATGATAGGAGTGAAGATACAGTGACATCAATTGTTAAGGCCTGTACATTATTCATTTAACATCTGCTGCTGGTTCTTTTTTCCCTATGGGGGAATAAATTACAACGCACCAGCACATTTTTCATGCTTTGTGTTTAAGCATTTAAAAGTCATTTATTGTATTATTAATATTATTTTATTTCTGCTTATTTGGCAGCACCTGAAGTTATCAATGCCCATGACTATAGCCAGCAATGTGACATTTGGAGCATAGGTGTCATAATGTACATTTTGTAAGTAGTCTGCTAAATGTACAGTGGAAAATGAACGGATAGTATCTAATACTGAAAGGACATGGATTTTAGATTGAAACTAAACAATATATTTTTAAAAGTGATTCAAAAACCAATTGAGAAGTCATTCTAAAGCTCTGTTATTAGTTGTCAGATTCATCTCTTGGGTATTTTTAATAATGTAAATGTATAGCTTTCAGCTTTGCTTTTCACTGATCTATAAATGCAACGATATTCTGTATGGTCAGAGCAAAGTGAGAACTGTCTTTAACACTGTCTTGATTCTTTGTTATAATCTAAAAGCTTCTCTGTATTTTGCCATGAAATTCATTTGTAGCCCATCAGGTACTGCCACCTGGCCGTGCAGCTGCCCACATGAGCACATGTGGGGAGTGGGCACTAACTAGAGAGAGGTTTGTCCAGGGTCTAGGGAGTGTTTTCTACTTTCCGGTTCTCTTAATGCTACTGAAAACCATAGTAATTCTTGTTCTTCCTTCTCTTTCACTCTTATGATCAGTCAAATCTCAGGTCCTGTGCATTTTTTCCTTTGAAATGTTCTTACCTGTTCTTTCATTTCTCTTTGTAATCCTTTTCTAAAATATTCCATGGTCTGTCTTACTATTCTCCCTGTCTCTGGTTACCCTTCCCAGTTCATTTATTACACTGCTGTCAGGATTGCCTTTCTAAGTCACAAATCTGATCGTACTACTTCCCTGATTAAAACTCTCTGATAATTACTTCCTGTTATAGAAAACTATCAGAGCCACCTGGCATGGCACAGCTTAGCAAACCTTTCATGTCCTGATTCTAGTGTGCCCTACCAGCCTTGGGCTGGGTGTGTCTTTCTGTACATCTACCTTATTCTGTGACAACCCTAGGCCACTCCACCCTTCATTACTCAGATATCCTCTGCATTGCATGCTATTGGTGTGTGTGTGTGTGTGTGTGTGTGTGTGTGCATATACACACACTCTTTCCTTCTTTGCAAACCTCCCTCCTGGGTGGACCCAACTCAAACATTAAAGCTTTTTATTTCCCTAACTCCTGTCCTACCTCAACAGAATTATTACACTTACTATATATTTGCCTTCCTACATTCCACACAGGATTTAAGGCATCATACAAAAATGCATGGGAAACAGTCATATTTAAATAAAAATAATAAAATGGGACTATTTAGTCAGGAAGATCTGCATATGTTCACACTTTGATATGTGAACAATAACACGTTGTGAAATAAGTTTATATTATACTATTATAATATTATATATACCATGTCTAGTTCCCTTACTCTTAAGTTCTTGAAAAACAAGTATCTTAGGTTATTTACCTTTGCACCCTTGGTATTTGATACACTCATAGGTGCATATTCAGTGCTCAGTGTTTGTTAAATTGAATTAAGTGAATTGTCTAAGAGGTGTTCTGAAAAGTTAGTGGCCATTGTTCTGCCTCTTGGTAAATATGAATATTTTTATGTTGATGCAACATTGGTTTCATGGTTATATTGAAGATTTCACTACGTACTACCTCATCTCATTGACTTCTAAATATTGACATCACAGTACTTACATTTTCACAGTTTTGTGAAATGGAATACACAGGCAGGAGAAATTGGATGATGTGATCGTTGCTGTAACTCAGCTGGTCAACACACCTCATTGCTTAGATAGTATAAAGTATAAATGTAGTCAAATGTTTTTGATCATTGTTTTGTACTGATAAGAATCACAGTACAAAAGTTCTGAGCCTCTATTTTTAAAATAATTATTTAAAATTGTTCTTTTACACTTTTAAGACTTTCTAGACAATACAAGTCAATATAATGTGTATAATGAAATATTACAAAATTCATGTGGTGTTTGATGTCTTCTTAGTTTGAATTTAGTGTTAAGGAAAGTAAATGAATTACAGCTTTAAAATCTTTCTCTTTTTTTTTTTTTTGTGGGTACCGGGGGGTCAACCTCAGGACCTCGCGCGCCAACAGGCACCCGTGCCGCTGAGCGATATCACCGGCCCCTTTTCCGTATGTGGGATCCGGGAGTCGAACTCGGGCCCTCACGCTTGCAAGGCAGGCGCTTATGCCACTGAGCCATCTCACCGGCCCCTAAAATCTTTCTCTTAAAGATGTAATTTAAATTTTTCTGCTCTATAATGTGGCTCCATATCATTATAATGGCATCTTCTTTTCTTTACAGTAGACTCTTAACTTAGCTAATCAATGTGTATTCATTAATCTGTCTGAGGCCAGTGGTGTTATAGATAATTTCCTTCACCAAGAGTACAAGCATATTACTTTCTCTAGGGGAGCTATTTTTTTGTTTATCAGTTATGTTGGATTCATTACTATTTAACTGGACAATGATAACATACTTTCTCAAGGTAAAATTAAAATAAATAAAATATTCTTTATAGTCACTATCCTCTGCTGTTTAGATTCCTATGAATGTATCGGAAAATAATAAAGTTTTAAGTGGTATTTTTTGTCTTGGATTCCTTTTTTCTTGATGTGCAAGAAAATTGCTGTCATAAAATTCTGTATACTGCTGATTGACCAACCATTAGATACATTTTGTGTAAATAAAATTGCAGAAGATAGGGAAAAAATGGAATTTAAAAAATATAGCCCTTAAGCTATAGTTGCGTGATTGTCAGGCAGTGCAGGGACAGCTAAGAAATTGGTAGATGTGCATATCACTGGTTGATAACAGGTTTGGTGAGCTGGGCTTTTGCTGGCCTGCACTTGTTATAATAGGTAGTAATTGTCCATACGGCAATTTTTCTGGCTTTTTGTTTTCTATGGCCTTTTAAATTGCAGTTTTAAACTAAACATTGGCAATGTGAGATGAGAGAAGGGAATATCAGAATGGGCTGGAGAAATAAAAAGTATTAAGGGTTTGCTTAAGAATTTGATAAATACTGATCTCCTAACAAGAACCTATTGGTAAATGAAAAACTTTATTTTCTAGCCTACTTTCATGAACTAGTATGAAAGTAACTTTATTCCCTGGGAAATCATCATCATCATCATGAAAATTATTTATCAAATTTTGACTTATTCAGAAAACGATCCTGAGTTAGGTTTTTAAACAACATGAAAAATATAACTGATGAAAATCAGTAAAAATATGTTAAAATACTTGGAGGTTATCATACTAAGAATACATAGAAGTTGGGGAAGTGGAATTATACCATTTTATTCTTTTAATAATAAAGTATAATAGTATCCTGAGAGTTGAAGAGTAGACATACAGAGCTGCCTCTGTGATGAGGCTGGCTCCTGTTTCTATGTGGTTGTCATTAGGTGCATCTGGGTGTTGTCTACAGGGGTGCCCTCAAATGTGGGTGTGAACAGTGATGATGATGGCTAACATTTGTTGAGAATATACTCTGAAGAACTGAGCTAAACTTTTAAGCATATTCTTGTGGTTCTGGCTTAGATCACTTGTTGAGGCACTGGTTTCACAGGCTTGCCATGTTCTGTTAAAATATATGTAGCTTCTTATTAGAGAATTACAAACAGGCCCACTTTCTACACACTGCTCATGGTTTTATTGACGTTGGTTGTGTTTATTCTCAGCCTTCACCCTTTCAGACTGAGGGATCAAATCATCATCTCATTTTTTCTTATACTGACCTTCATTTTGTATACCACTGTTAAAAGGTTGTGGTCACTTTAATGGTTTTTTGGCTTTCGCTCATAGCATATAGAAACGTCCAGGGTTATTCTTTGTTTTTATGATTAGTTACATTTGTATAGTATTTTACCATGGATAAAAGTCTCACCTGGTCATTTGAGTCTGACAGTTCTCATTAGACTCTGACAACTCTTGCATGTTTCCATAACTCTGGCTTGAATTATGTATTTTATCTGAAGCTATTGTCTTATCTTGCTTGTACCACTTATATTGTAGACTTGAACTCATATGACTTCCTATATTTTAACTCAATTTAAGCTTAGTGTTTCCCCACTTGTAAGAGCTTTGAGCCATTTGCAAATCTGAAGGTTTCAATGTATACTTCCTCTACTAGGTCATTTCTGTTTTGAGACAAGAACCTAGCATGGATCTTAGAAACCCCATTGCTTCCATTCTTATATGCAGAGAGGTATTCTTCTCTTCCAATCCTTCACTTAAATATGAAATATTACTATTCCAAATATTGCATAAATTTAATTTTAATAGCCTTATTTTGATTAGTTTTTAAACATTTAAACAAAATCATTGCTTTTATCTAGATTATGTGGAGTACCACCCTTTTTGGCAAACACAGAAGAGAAGCTTTTTAAATTAATAAGAAAGGGAGAACTGCGTTTTGAAGATCCAATCTGGGATTCCATAAGTGATAGTGGTAAGTGTAGACTAATTATTATTTACCAAGCCAAATATAAGGAAGTTGGCCAGTAATAAGACCATTTTAAATATCTGTTTAGTCATTGTATCAGTCAGCTTTCCTGTTGCTGGAGCACAATACCAATATCCTCAACTTAAAGGAGGAGAGCTTTAATTTAGTTTCGGGGATTCAGTACATGGTTCGCAGGCTCCAAGGCAGGAACATCATGGTGAATATGTGTGGTGAAGCAAAGCTACTGAGTTCATGGAGGCCAGGAAGCAGAGCGGGGAGCAGCACCAGAGGAAGGGGCAAGGGACCAGATATAGTACCCAAGGTCATGCCTCCATGACCTACCCAGACACACCGAGAGTTGTGTACTGCCAGTCCCCGTGGTAGTTTCAAATCCAGTCAAGTTGAGACAATCAAGCACAACCACCACAGTCATAAAATTTACTTTGGAAACAGGCACCATTTACTTGTGGAAACAGCAATATCTTTACTATGATTGTTCATAGTCAATAACTAAACAAAACCAGAAAGTATGTAGTGAAAACTAAAGAGGAAATTTGCTGATTATCTAGCTAATTTTTACTATAGACCATTAAACTAGATAATCCATGCAATAAAACTTCACTTTAAACTTTTTTTTTTTTATATGTGGGTACCGGGAGTCAAACTCAGGACCTCGCGCTTGCCAGGCAGGCGCTTATGCTGCTGAGCTATACTACCAGCCCCACTTTAAATTTTAAGCCTTATTTATTAGGTATTCATACTGATGGTACTTGACATCTTCCCTTCATGTTATGTAGACTTAATCCTAAATAAATTATAAAGCATGTGATATTAATAGTAGTTAAGAGAAATAAATGTTTTCAGGATTTTTCTCTTATTTGTAGCTAAAAGTGTTTTGAAACAACTTTTGAAAGTAGATCCGGCTCACAGAATCACAGCTAAGGAACTACTAGATAACCAGTGGTTAACAGTAAGTTACAGCAATACTTTTTTTTCCCCTTCCTTTCTGGCATGCTGCCATTGCTCATTTCTTTGCACTTGGCTTTGTAGTTTTTATAGATAGTCTTCTTAAAACAGTCAAGTTGAAAAAGGTTATTGAGTCTTGACATATTTCTGAAATGGGCATTTTTCTTTTTTTATTTTATGAAAAAATAAAACAAAATTTCATAACAAAATAGAGAATAACAATAGTTAATATGCTGTTTATCATTTGTTTCATTCATACTACTAGTTTATCTTAGATCATTGAAAGAAAATTTTGGGTTATTATCTGCTTGTTTCTTTTTTGTAAGAATCTTTTTGGTTTATGTCTTATACTCTGGGCATTTTCAAACTGGTACAACTGTGTATATATATGTACTTAAATCATATATATATATGTTTAAATGAACTTTGATTTGTTCTTTGTCATGAAGGTATCATGCCTAACAGAACAGAGCTGAGAGATGTCTTTTGTAAGCTACAGCATATTCAAGCAGTCTGTGTACAGTAGTTTAGTGATGCAAAACACTGGAATCATTCATCTCTTTCAACTCTTTAGGTGTAGCAAATCTCTGGGGTCTCAGAAAAGCCAAAGTCTCCAAACAGGGGCTACTGCCTGGCTTGAAATCTTTTTTTTTTTTTTTTTTGTGGGTACCGGGGGGTCGACCTCAGGACCTCGCGCGCCAGCAGGCGCCCGTGCCGCTGAGCGATATCACCGGCCCCTTTTTCGTATGTGGGTTCCGGGAGTCGAACTCGGGCCCTTGCGCTTGCCGGGCAGGCGCTTAAGCCACTGAGCCATCTCACCGGCCCTGGCTTGAAATCTTAAACAGTTATTTATTTACATGTTGCTTTACATCACTGAACTAAGTAGACCCTGTGTCTTACTGATCTCTATATCCTTGCTCTCAGAACAATACAATGTCACAGAAGGAACTTTGAAAGAGACTGCTACTTACTTCTCAGTGTTTATTTTCTATTTTCCTGTGGTAATAAGGATCCTGACTTTAAGCTGGAAATGTTGTTATCCAGTTAAAAGTCTTTATTCCCTAGTCTTCTCTACACATCATGATGTTCAATGAGATGTGAATGGAAATGGGCAGTTTCTGTTTTTTTTTAAATTAAGTTTATTTGTACATTGTAGATATACATAGTGATCATATTCATCATAGGGAATCTGTACCTGTACATGATATATTTTCATTCCTCTTTTTTTCCCAATCCCCTGTCCTCCCTTCAATCCCTCTTCCCCACCCTATTTGCAAAGCTTGATTTCCATTTTATCCTTCTTTAAATTATTGTTTATTTTCCCTTTTCCCTTCCTTCCTCCCTTCCTTTCTTCCCTCCATCCTTCATTTCCCCTTTCCCTTTCCTAGTTCCTCTTTCCTTTTGAATAATTTCTTCCCATTTCACAATATCTGTTGTATATTTTGGTCCTTATTTACTCTTCCAGTTTCTCACACCAGGGAGACAATGTGATATTCACACAAGTGAATCCAATTTATTTCACTTAAGAGTATGGTCTCAAGTTGTATCCATTCACCTAGAAATGCCTCAAATTTGTCCTTCTTTATGGCTGAATAGTACTCCATCCACATCTTTTTTTATCCATTCCTTGATTGATGGGCATTTGGGTTGTTTCCAAGATTTAGCTATTACAAACTATACTGCTATAAACATAGGTGTGCATATATCACTGTGGTGTGATGTTTTTAATTCTTCCAGGAAGATACCCAGAATGGATGTAGGTGGCTCAAATGGCATACTGTAGCCCTAGTTTTTTGAGGAATCTCCAGACTGATTTCCACAGTAGTTGCACCAGTTTACATTCTCACCAACAGTGGAGAAGGGTTCCTTTTTCCCCACAGCCTCTCCAGCATTTGTTATTGGTTGATTTCTTGATGATACCCATTCTTTCTGGAGTGAGATGGAATCCCCCAGCACTGTTTTAATTTGCATCTCTCGAATGATCAGTGATATTGAACATTTTTTCATATATTTATTTACCATTGGTATTTCTTCATCTAAGAAGTATGTATTCATCTCAGATGCCCATTTTTGGATTGGGTCTTTGAATTTGGGAGTACTGATTTTTTTCAATTATTTATATGTTCAGATTTAATTCCTTTGTCTGAAGGACAACTGGTAAAAAATATTTTCCCACTCTGTGGGTTGTCTTTTCACGCTATTGGTGATTTCTTTTGCTGTAAGAAAGTTTTTTAATAGGATGAGAACCCAGTTGCTGATTCTTTGTGTTATTTCCCATGTGATCAGGGTTTTATGTTTTTTTTTTTTTTGTGGGTACCGGGGGGTCGACCTCAGGACCTCACGCGCCAGCAGGCGCCCGTGCCACTGAGCGATATCACCGGCCCCTTTTTCGTATGTGGGTTCCGGGAGTCGAACTCGGGCCCTTGCGCTTGCCGGGCAGGCGCTTAAGCCGCTGAGCCATCTCACCAGCCCCTGATTTTGTTTATTTATGTATTTTTTTTTGTGGTGATCAGGGTTTTGTTCATGAAATCCTTGCCTACGGCTATGTCCTCAAGAGTTCTTCCTATTCTCTCATCCAGCAGATTTAGTGTTTCTGTTTTAATATTTATTTTATTTTATTTTATTTTGTGGGTACCAGGGGTCGACCTCAGGACCTTGTGCACCAGCAGGTGCCCGTGCCGCTGAGCGATATCACTGGCCCTTTTTTCATATGTGGGTTCCGGGAGTCGAATTCGGGCCCTCGCGCTTGCCAGGCAGGCGCTTATGCTGCTGAGCCATCTCACTGGCCCTGTTTTAATATTTAGATATTTGATCCATTTTGATTTTAGTTTAGTGCATGGTGATAGACGTGGGTCTAGTTTTAGTCTTTGGCATGTGGAAAGCCACGTGGGAAGCCAGTTTTTCCAGCACCATTTATTAAAGAGGCTAGCTTTCTTCCAGTGAAGATGTTTGGTACCTTTGTCAAATTTAAGATGGCTGAGTGTGTTTGAAGTAGTTTCTGCATCTTCTAATCTGTGCCATTGATCCTCAGGTCTGCTTTTTTGTGAACACCATGCTGTTTTTATCTCAGTAGCTTTGAAGTATAATTTCAAGTCAGGGATTGTGATGCCCCCTGCATTGCTTTGCTACTGAAAATTGTTTTTGCTATTCTAGATCTCTTCTGGTTCTACATGAATTTTAGGAATGTTTTCCTCTAGTTCTGTGAGGTATGCTAATGGTATTTTGATTGGGATTGCATTTAATCTGTACAAGAATTTTGGGAGTATGGCCATTTTCACTATGTTGGTTCTTCCTATCCAAGAGCAAGGGATATCTTTCCATTTTCTGACATCCTCTTTGATCTCCTTTTTCAGAGTACTGTAATTCTCAATATATAGATCTTTTACTTCCTTTGTTACATTGATTCCTAAGTGTTTTATTTTCTTTTTTGGATGCTAATGTGAAAGGTGTGTTTTCTCTAATTTCTTTCTCAGTGGATTTGTCATTTGTGTACAAGAATGCTGTTGATTTTTGAGTGTTAATTTTATATCCAGCTACACTACTGAATTTGGTTATTAAATCTACAAGTCTTTTGATGAAGTTTTTGGGGTCTTCTATGTATGGTATCATGCTATCTGCAAATAATCATAGTTTAAATTCTTCCTTTCCTATCTTTATTCCTTTTAGTTCTTTCTCTTGTCTAATTGCTCTTGCTAATGTTTCCAGAACTATATTGAATAGGACTTGTGATAGTGGACATCTTTGCCTTGTTCCCGATTTTAGAGTGAAAGCTTTCACTTTTTGACCATTTAATATGATGTTGGCTGTTGGTTTGTGATAGATGGCTTTTATCAGATTAAGATAAACACCATTAATTCTAATTTTCTGTAGGGTTTTTATCACGAATGGGTGTTGGGCTTTGTCAAATGCTTTTTCTGTGTCTATTGAGATGATCATGTGATTTTTGTGCTTGGATCTCTAATATGGGGTATTACACTAATTGATTTGCATATGTTGAAACATCCCTGCATCCCTGGGATGAATCCTACTTGTTTATGTTGAATAATCTTGATGATTTGCTGCATTCTGTTTGCCAGTATCTTACTGAGGATTTTTGCATCTATGTTCATTAGGGAGATTGGTTTGTAGTTTTCTCTTTTGATTGGGTCCTTCTCTAGTTTTGGTATCAGGGTAACACTTGCCCCCAAGAATGATTTTGGGAGTATCATTTCCCTTACAATTTCATTAAAGAGTTTCAGTGTAAGTGGCATTAGATCTTCTCTAAATTTCTTGTAGAATTCAACAGTGAATCCATGAGGACGTGGTCTTTTCTTTGTTGGTAAGTTTTTAATTAGATTTTCAATTTCATTGAGTGATATTATGTTATTTAGAATTTTTATATATTCTTGATTCAGTTTTGGCAGTTCATATGTGTCTGGGAATCTGTCCCTTTCTTCTGTGTTTTCCATCTATTAGAGTACAGGTTCTTGAAGTAGGCATTGGTGATCTTCTGGATTTCCACAGGATCTGTTTTGAGTTCATTCTTTTTGCTCCTAATTGTGTGAATTGGAGTCTTTTCTCTCCTTTTTTTGATAAGGTTGGCTAAGGGTTTATCAATTTTGTTTAATCTTTCAAAGAACCAACTCTTTGATTCATTGATTCATTGATTCTTTTTATTGTTTTCTTAGTCTCAATTGCATTAATTTCTGCTCTTGTCTTTATAATTTCCTCTCTTGTATGAGCTTTGGGTTGATTTGTTCTTCTTTTTCTAGATGTTTGAGGTTCAACATTAAGTTTTTTTTTTAGTTCACTCTCTTTTCCTGATATGAGAATTCACCGCTATAAATTTCCCTTGAGGGACTGCTTTCATTGCATCCCATAAGTTCTGGTATGTTTTATCGGCATTATCGTTTAATTGTACATACTGTTTAATTTCTTCTTTAATTTCCTTAATGACACATTGGTTGTTCAGCAGGGTGTTGTTTAATTTCTAGGTGCTTATGTACTTTTTGTGATTTCTTTTGCTGTTGATTTCCATTTTCATTGCACTATAGTCAGATAATATGCACGGGATAATTTCAATTCCTCTGCATTTACTTAAGCATGTTTTATGGTCTAATATGTGGTCTATTTTGGAGAACATCCCATGTGCAACTGAGAAGAATGTGTATTCTGATGTTTTGTGGGGTGGAACATTCTGTAGACATCTGCTTAGTCCATTTGTTCACAGGTTTGGTTTAGTTCTGATATTTCTTTGTTGATTTTTTTGTCTAGTTGATCTATTGTGAGATTGAGGTATTAAGGTCCCCCATTATAATTGTGTTAGTGCTTATTTGATTTTTCATGTCTGTTAATATTTGTTTTATGTAGTTGGGTGCACTGGTATTTGGTGCATATACATTTATGATTGTTATCTCTTCTTCTTGGAGTTTTCCCTTAATGAGTATGTAGTGACCTTCTTTGTCTCTTTTGATCAGTCTTGGCTTGAATTTCACACTGTCTGCATATAGAATAGCTACTTCTGCTTTTTTTCTGGTTCCTATTACATGCAATATTGTTTTCCATCCTTTGACTTTTAGTCTATGAATTTCTTTTTGAGTTAAGTGTGTTTCTTGAATGCAGCATATTGTTGGATCTTGCTTCTTGATCCTTTCTGCCAGTCTGTTTCTTTTGATTGGTGAGTTGAGACCATTTACATTGATGGTAATAACTGATAGGTATTGGCTTATCTTTCTCATATTATTTTCCTGCTGTTGGTTCCCTGTTTTTCTCCTCTGTTTAATTGTCCTGCCTAGTCGCTTCTTTCTGTTGATGTTCTTGTGATTGTGGTCTTCGTTTTCTCTTTCTAATATATCCTTCAGAGCATTCCAAAGAGCTGGTTTGGTAGTCATGATTTTCTTCAGTTGTTCTTTGTCATGGAAGTATCTTGTTTCTCCATCAATTTTGAAAGATAGTTTTGCAGGGTACATCAATCTGGGTTGGAGTTTGTTTTCTTTTAGGCCTTGAAATACCTCACTCCAAGCTCATCTTGATTTAAGTGTTTGTATCGAGAAGTCTTCCATGATTCTAATGGGCTTTCCTTTATAGGTGACTTGTTTTTTTTTTTCTCTAATCACTTTTAATATTCTGTTCTTATGCTGAATTTCTCGAATCTTAATTATTATATGCCTTGGTGTAGATTTATTTTGGGTGTGGCTATTTGGATTTCTATATGCTTCACTTATTTGTTTGTCAAATTCTTTATCCATGTTTGGGAAGTTTTCTGCCATTATTTCTGTAAAGAGGTCTTTTTTATGGCCTTTGCACTATCTCCAGCTTTCTCATTGACTCCAATCAATCTTATGTTGTTCTTCTTTGCTTCATCTTGAAGCCGTTGTATTGATTTTTCATAGTCTCTTGCTATTTTTAAGATATCTTTCTTTTTGTGGTCTCTAACCATAATCCTCTCTTCTAGATCTGATAATCTATCATCGCCTTCATTCAATCTGTTTCACATACTTTCAGTGGAGTTTTTAATCTCCTGGATATCTGTTTGGATCTGTTTCATGGATTCCATTTCTTTCCTGTGTTGGGCATTCATGGTAGCCATCGTTTTCCTAATCTCCTCTATTTTCTTATCTATGTCTGGTCTAATGTCTTTCGTTTTGATCATCATTTCATTTTTTACCTGAGAGATTTCTAAAACCTCTTCCATTTGTTTTATCACTTCTGCTGATATCATTTCAGAAAGTTCCAGTGGGTGGCTTCTGATTTCCTCTATCTCATTTTGTTCTGGACTTGTCCTGGGTGGGCTGGAGGTCTGGGGTTGAAGTTTGCTTTTGTGTCTTGTCATTTTCTACTTTTTATTTTATTTTGTTTTCTGTGTTGATGCTTATAGATTTCTTATGCTGGAGAGCTTTATCACTAGTATCGAGGTTTCCCTAGGAAATGTCTGTTCCTCATGGATGTCTTCTAAATGTAGGCAGTTCTTGGTCTTTATGTCTATCCCAAGAAGCTACCTTCCCAATTCACTGTGGATGAGAAGTTGCTGTCTATTTGGCTCAGTGTCCAGTCCTTTGGTACTGGACTATGGTGATGATTATGATCCCAGACAATCACAGTGTTGTCTTACAAGGGAGAAAAATTGATTTTAACATGTATGACATCCTGGCTAAAGTAGTACAGCTAGTAATAACAATAGCATCAAGCACAGCCCAGCTACTGACAAACTGTGGTAACTATCAACCTGATACCTTTAACAATAGGAGCAGATTCTACAGTTATTTGACAAAATCCAACATATTCCAGGAACTTGTATGCAATGATTTTCCCCTTAGCAGTGTGATTTTACCTTGTTGCAGTAGGGGGGATTTAAGAGGGATGGTGGACAAGATAGAGAGATGAATGAGGTCAAATATAGTAGAAGCAAGGCTGGAGGGCAAAAGATGAGCACCCAAGTTTTGGGAAACTAGAGAACACAGGAGTGAAAGAATGAAAGAGAAAGCAAAGGAGTATGGAAGTGAACCAGAAAGAGAAGAGACAGTGTGCTCTCCTATGAAAATATCTTAAAAGCAAGAGAGATATTTGAGGAAAGAAAGAAGGTGAATAGAATAAAATAAAAAGAAAGTTAAAAAACCTCAATAGTGAAAAAAGAAAGAAAGAAAGAAAAAAAAAAAAAACCTCAACCAGACAGAAAAAGGGAAAACCAATCAAACAAACAAAGAGAAAGGAAAATAGTAAAATTCCTCTGGTGTCCACAGTTCTGTGGTAGTGTCCAAGTCAGATCCCAGAAATGTGCTGTGTACTCCGGCCAAGCTTGCAGTAGGATTTGTGCTGGGTATGGGGCTATCTTGGCCTCTGGATATAGGGGCTGGGACCTGTCTTCTGTTGCTGGAGTTCTCCTGGAGCCCTTTGATAAAGAGTGGCAGCCCTGCCCACCTGTTTCTCTTCTGTGTCTGTGTGCTGGAGCACAACACTGGTTCACCTAACTTATCAACTGCTGACTCATATTCTCACTGTTGCTTTGGACTTTTCCATGCCACTGATCTTGCCTGCCAGTGTGCACCCATGCCAGGGGCCTGGCCTCTGCTGGTCCTGCCTGCCAGCATGCCCAGAGTTTCCTCTTAAAGGGAGAGGGTATGGCATCCTCATGCCCTTCCTCTTTCCTAGTAATTGAATGCAGATGTAATGGCTGGGGTTTGAGTGGCCATTGTAGACCATAAAGTGGAACCTACAAACTGGGTAAAAGAGAGCAACACGATGCAAGAAACCAGGGTTTATATATCATATAGTTGCCACACTAACCTTTGGCTGCACATCTCCAGACTTGTAAAAAATATAAATAACAGAGTTCTGTCATCTTTAAGACACTGTAAAATGCCCAGCTGAACCTAAACCCAGTTAATACAACACTCAATAAACAATTGCTGAATGAGTGTATGATTTGGTAAATGAATAGGTCTGCAGATACATCAGAAAAAGTTTGAAAACTGAGACTGGAGATTACTAGAGTCACATAGGAATATTACTAAGCAATATTAGTCTATGAAAAAATTATAGATCTATTATTTGCCAGACACCATATTAGCACTGGGGATACATTATATAATTACATTTGAAATGTAAATTAACATATAATTATAGTCTTAAAAGATCATTGACTATTGGGTGGACAATATCTTAGAAATAGAAAACTAGGTATATATTGAAGTAAAATTGTTGAGAGATGATAGTGGCTTCAACAGTGTGGTAGCAATAAAGATGAAGAAAAATACATGTGAAATATATTTTTTAGGAGTGTAAGTAACAGAATTTGGCAATGAATTAAATGAGAAATAAGAATAATGGAGGAATTATTATGATATCTAGATTTTGGTATAACAACTCTTTGGACAGTGGTGCCTTTTACTGAGATGCGGAAGACTGGAAGAGAATAGATTTTTTTTTTCTGGGGTGAGTTTGGTAAACCAACTTATATATCAGATGTGATAAATTTGAAATACCTATGTAGAGATAGGTCCAAGAGAAGAGTTATACAAGAGAAGATATCTAGTAGGTAATTGAATATATGAGTCTGGAACTGGAGAGTTCTGAGCTGGAGATAAAAATTTGAGAATCTTGAATATGGAGATGCCATGTAAAGCCATTTGACTGAAAAGATAAATTAGGAAGAAAATACAGGGAGGGAGGAGAAGCAGCCCCAGCAACACACTCTAAAATATTACAACATTTAGAAAAAGCCCAGATAAGTTTAGATACCATAAACATATAGTGGTATCACTCTTCTAAAATCTCTGATTTTCCTTTGGCAATTTCTAATCATTGCTTTGAATAACATTTTTTTTTTCCTGTCAGGTCTCAAAACATAGTCTTCATGAGAGAATGGATTATATCTGCCCTCTTTTGTGAATATGTTGATCTCTCATAGGATTCTGTGAAGTAATTATTTCTGGTCTAAAGTAATTGTGCAAATGAGTTAGCAGCTCGATCATTGCAAAAATGTACTGAGTAGATTTGTAGTACAGGAAAATGAAAAATTGTAAAACAGATGGTGTGCCTTAGATTTTTATCTCTTTTCAGCATCACACAACATTCGGGTTTGGCCATTTAATTATTTGTTTTCTAATTAGTACAGCTTTATTTCTGGCTTTGGTCATTTTTCCAGAAGTCTCCATTTTTGATCCTCAGTAACATTTGTCTCTACGAAGTCTTTGCCAAATGGATAGAGAAGTGACAGATATTGTGTACTATATTGGACTATACTAAGGAGTTCACTGTATGAAATTTAGAATACTGGCATTTTACAAACTTCTGAAAGGCAAAACTCTTTTCTTCTTAACTACTTGAAATCTTACTTCCTATAATTCATAGGCTTTATTTGAAATAATCTAAAGAGAACATGATAGTTCTCTCAGTGCCTCATTGCTTTATAACCAGAGACTATCTTTTGCAATACCTAACACCTAGTAACAATTTTGTTCAAAGAGCTTTATTGGACAAAAAGTATCTGTGGTTTAGCCTATGTATTGTACATTTTGAATCATAGCACATACTGTATTTGAAAATATTCTGAGAAAAATAATTATTTCTCTATGTACATTTACGTGAATGGAATGTCAAATAAATACATATTGCTATCTGAATTCAAAAGTTAAATGTTAGATGTAAGGAAAAATGTCCAAGCAAAATGAGTCTCCTAAAAAGGAAGTTTGATGACTCCCAATGCCTATTTTTTTGTATCTGTTTCTTCATTTTTTTCCTCTTTACCATCACAGTGGCTAAGAAGATAATTGCTTCTGATTAGATAATTGCAGTAGCTTCTTGTACTCCTTTAAGTCCCCAGGTGACAGGTAACACCAAAAATTTACATTTTTCACCAAGTTTCTGAGGAATTTCTTATATTTTAAAATCAGTGGTATAAACTGAGAAAATTGTTTTTCTTCTATGGCTTGTTTAAGTATAGTTCCCAGTTTTGTGCTTTATTGGTATTATTCATACATTAAGTAATTCATTCCTTCAACACACTTTTTTATGCCTACCATGTTCTAGCCCTATGCTAGTTAATAAAATGTAGTTAAAGTCATATTAGACATAGTCTCTGACATAAAGAAATTAAAATATAAAGAAAAAAACTTACATTATAGTAAGGGAAACAAGGTATATATAAGATAGCAAATGCAAGGGAAAAAATGACAAATGTTGTCAGAAATTGCCAAATGATCAAAGGTACAGAGGCAGACAAGGTGAAATCAGAAAGTTCAATTGACTGTCAGATTTCAAAAAAGTGTGGGAAATGAGACTAGGAAAGGAAAGAAATTGTGAGAGGATTTAAATCTTAAAGAGTTTTAACTTTATCCCATAGTGAAGAATGTTCTTTGAAATGAAAGAATTATTCTTATAGTGCATCGATCTTGCAAGGTGGCTTATTTTAAATGAGGAAATAGTCATTTAAGTGTCTATTGATTTTAACAAATATCTTTAAATTTTAAGACATCAGATTATAGGAATACAAAGATGAATAAAGCACAGTCCCTTCCCTTTAATCCTTGTTGCAGTTATAGTCTGCAGTTTGCTTTACGGTCACACTTTGCAAACAGACTTGTAATCAAGGTGTAGGGTCAAATTTCAAAACAGTATTTCCTAATATATAAACAGGGCCCTTGTTCATTAACTTACAAATTGTTATTCAGGTTTTGATCATTAGCTTTTGACCTTTAGCCTTGACATATATACCTACAGAAGAGGAGGGGAATTTTGTGACACCTAACTAATTGTTGGCCATTATTGTTTTCCTTCTGTATATTTTCATCCTAAATATGTTAAGACTCTCACTTTTATTTTACTATATGTTATTATTAAATTCCAAATTATCTCATGTATATATAAGAATATCAGGAGTCCCTATTTAATGAAGCTCTTAATAAAAATTTTTGTTAAGAAGAAGCTCATTATTAGCCAGGACACTTGAGGATTTATTCAATATTCAGTTATTTATGTATACTAAAAATGCAACAGATGTTTACTGAATAACTACTGTGTGCTGTGAGAACACAAATGTCAGTCTGACACGGTAACACAGGTTGTCCACAGCTTAGTAAAGTGTTTAAAACATAGGCAGAGAATGATAAATCCACAAGGATGTCTATACAGTGGTACTACTAAATATCCAAGAAGAGAGCTCTTGTTATTCTCCTTAGAGGATTATAAGAGGTGATTAAAGGTGGAAGTGTTACTGGGCTTTGGGGTGGTTTTAGGGGTGGTTTCTAGGTTCTTTATGTCCTGAACAAAGAATTAATTAGTCAAGACAAGTGTAAATGGTAGCAAAGTTTTACTAAAGGTAGGACAAGAAATCGGCCCTGCAGAGTGAGTTTGGGCCAAGTGAAAGTAGGAAATGAAGTGCACCCTACATCATGCGGGTGGGCCACCATGCAGGAGAGAACACAGTGGCAAAAACTCCATGTGGACCACCCTTTTTGTATCCCCCATTACTCGGGGTGGGTGATACAAAAGCCATCCTATTGGAAACCTGCTTGAGTTCTCTTGAGAAGGCCATGTGCAGGGCTCTGGGAATTGTTCTGCACATGTGTTGTGGGATTTTTTAACTAACAGATCATGCCTACTTCCCAAGCCAGCTTTGCCACACCTTAACTTCCTGTCTCAGAAATAATATGTGATCTATAAAAGAAGGGGTAAACAGAAATTAGTGTTGGAATTAGGGTAAAAAGGAGGAGAAATCTAGATAGAAAAAAATCACAAAAGCTTAAATAAAGACAAAAATATGAAGTATATTCAGAGACTAGTTAGTTGTTTTCTTTTTCTAGATCCATAAAAACTATGTAGGGGAATAGTGGGAAAGTAAGCTGAAAAAGCATGTGAGAGCTATTTTACTGTGGACCTTGACTATTAATACATTTGACTCATTTGGCAGTGGGTTTGGCAAAGGGCTATGATCACAGCTGGGCTCCTGTGAATTTTCTCTTTTGTCCTTCTAACCCTTGTAGGTGATATAAATGGGCTTTGATACTATGAAAGTTAAGATTAATCCTCAGCGTGATTGGCTTGGGAGGAGCTGCCTAGGGGAGCACACTTTTGGGTGTGTCTGGATAGATGGGGGAGGTGTGACCTTATCTTAAACTGACAAAAGCCATTCTGGACAAACCCACTGCCAACATCATACTAAACAGGGAAAAACTGAAACATTACCTCTAAGATCAGGAACAAGACAGGAGTATTCACTCTCACCACTTCTGTTCAATATAGTACTCACAACTTTAGCCAGAGAAATTAGACAATAGAAAGCTTTAAAAGGAATTTGAATAGGAAAGGAAGAAGTTAAACTACCCTTATTTGCATTATCTTTTGCATAGAAGATCTAAAAAGCTCTACCAGAAGACTTCGAACAAATTCAGCAAAATGGCAGGATTTAAAACACACACAAAAAATAGCATCCCTGTACAGCAACAATGAACCCACTGAAAAAGAAATCAGAAAATGAATGTCATTCATAATATAAAAAAATTAAATACCTAGGAATTAATCTAACCAAGTGTCTTAGTTACTTTTCTCATTGCTGAGACAAAATACCCAATGACCAAAGTTAAAGAGAAAAGGTTTATTTAGCTCACAGTTTGTGGAGGTTTCAGTTCATAATTGGCTGGCTCCAAGGCAAGATGGCACATGGCAGAGGGGCAACTGATGGTGGTGGAAGACAGCAAAAGCAACTAAGGGAAGAGAGGGAGAGAAGACTCTTTCTGTCCCTTATATTGTATACAGGCTACCTGCCCTAGGGCGGGTGTAGCACTCACACCCATAATCCTAGCATAATCCTAGATTCAGCTGCCTCCAAAAAGCCTCCCACCCCCATGATTGCATGAGGCTTTGGGGGGACATCTAGACACAAGCCATACAACCAAGGAAGTAAAAGACCTCTATGATGAATATTACAGTGCTCTGAAAAGAGAGATTGAAGAGGACATCAGAAAATGGAGTTATTCCCTGTTCTTGGATAGGCAAAAGCAATATTGTCCAGATGGCCATATTACCAAAAATGATGTATAGATTTAATACAATCCTAATCTAAGTACCAATGAAATTTTTCGTAGAACTAAAAAAGGAATTCTAAAATGTATATGGAATCAGAAGAGACCTAGAATAGCAAAAGCCATCCAGAGCAACAAGAGCAAAGCAGGAGACATTACAATCCTGGACTTCAAGTTATATTACAAAGCTACAGTGATAAAAACAGTATGGTACTGACATAAAAACAGACATGCCTATCAGTGGAACAGGACTGTGGATGCAGAAACAACTCCAGGCACATTCAGTCATCTGATTTTTGACAAAGGGGCCAATGATAATATCTTTTCTGGAGAAAAGATAGCCTCTTTAACAAATGGTGCTGGGAAAACACATGACCCATATCTCTCACACTGTACTAAGGTTTGGAGATACTGAGTAGAGAAGCCCTAGAATGCTGCAAGCTGTGCACAGTGGAAGATTCTGGTCACAACTCAAGAGATCAGAATGCTGAGAGAAATGCAAACAATAAACACCAGGTTGAGGAGGATTCATTTTGGAACAAGAACTCTATTGGCAATAGGACTCAAGACCGTGTGTGTTATGCTCTGCAGAGAATTTGTCTACATTTTATTCATGTCCTGAGATTTTATGGAAGACTGAGGTTAAGGGTGGGAGACTGAGGTTAAGGGTGGCAGACTAATCTGGTGGGAGAAATTTCAAGGCAGCCCAATGTTCAGGTTGTAACATCAGTATTGCTTGCTGCTTTTAGCAAGATTTACAGTGAGAATCAGGACTAAAAAGCCCATTTTAAAAATTTTCAGTTTTGCCATAAGGAGTGCCTGCAAATTTTAGGAGAGGAGAGCATGGTTGCTAAATGATTAGCATTAAAAAAGGAGAAGCCAAGTACTTTCCATCAGGAGAATAAGAAAGATATCTTGAGGTCATCTCAGAAACCTGCAGCACTCCAGGGTGCAAAACTATAAAGGTTTCATTTGACAAGAGAGCTGCTGAGCCTACTGCCTGAGAAGATCTGCCTACGGCATTGATTCCCTGGGATTCATTTCACAATGCTCAGGCATCCAGGCCCTTAGTGGCTTCAGCAGCCATGATCCAAGAGTGTCCAGCTACTGCTCAAGCTGGTACCAGACCCTGGTGTCATCTACATGGTGCTGGTTTTATAGGCATGCAGAATGCAAGAGTTGTGAGATCAGGGAGGCTTCCACCCAGATTGCAGAAGGCCTAGGAATTTAGGCAATGTGCTCCTGAGAGCACAATGCATAAAATTGTAAGAGTGAAGCCAAAAGTATAGTAGAGATCTCAGAAATGTGGAGAAGCCAGGAATGTGGAATATCTGAGAAAAGATACATGCAGTGAGCAAAGTTACCCTACAAGACAGGCCATGAAAGGTTCAACCAGCAATGGCATAGGGGTGGGGCTATTGAAGCCCTTTGGAGTTCACATCTCACCACAGCTTGCCTCAGGTGCTGGACATGAGGCTACTGGAGTTAATGTTTGCCCTGCTAGCTTTCAGCTTGGTTTGGTCTCATTCCTATTTCTCCTTTTTGGAATGGGAATGTTTACCCTGTGCCTTTGTTTGTTGAAAATGTTTAACTTTCTTTTTGATTTTTATAGGGGCTAACAGCTAAGAATTTGTCTTGAGTCTCAAAGGAGACTTTGCACTTGGACTTTTCAGATATAGACTAAATGCATTTTGTATAAATAGATGTAGATGAGGCATTTGAGGGCCAAGAGCACTATGTTATGGTTTAGATCTAGATGCTCCCTCAAATTCTCCTGTATTCAAATGCAGATCTTTTGGAAGGTGATCGAATGTTGGGGTGCTGTATTCACCAGTGGACTCATCCACTGTTAAGTTTAGTGGCCAAGTGAGCTACTGGGAAGTGGGGCATGGTTGGAGTAGGCAGGCACTGGAGGTGTGGCCTAGAAGGGTATGCTCTCTCCCTGGCTCTTCTCTTCTCCTCTTCTGCTTCCTGGTTGCCATGTCATGAGCAGTTTCCCTTTGCCTGGGCCCTTCCACCATGCCATTTTTGCGTTGGAGCTAGCCGACCATGGACTGTAAGCCTAAGCCAAAATAAACCTCTCCTCTCTTCAAGTTGTTGGGTCAAGTATTTGTCCCAGCAATGAAGAAAGTGTCTAAGATGCTCTGTAGAATGTAATATAACAAAACTAGACCAAAACATTATGATAAAGGAGAACTATTTAAGTTACTAATATAGGTATAAAACCTTAAAGAAAATATTAGCAACTTTGATCCAACTATGTATATGAACAGATAATATATCATAATCAAAGTGAGTTTCCCTGAAGAATACAGTGATGGTTTAATTTCAGAAAAAAGCTATAATTTTTAATACTCAATACTTAATGTAAAATATTAAAGGAGGAAAGGCATATGATTGTTTCAAAGGAAACAACTTGTAATAAAACTAAATTCATTCATAATCAGAAATAGAAGGAAACTTCCTTGATAAAAGGTTACTTGAAATATTCTGAATAGGAAATGTAAGAAGCATTTCCTTTGAAAGAAAAAACAGTCAAGGAAGTCAGCTTTCAGTATTTTTCCCCATCACTGTTAATCTTAGTCAAGTTAAGCAAGGAAAAGAAATTAAAGATGAGACATTTGAAAAGCAGAAATAAAACTTTTTACTTATCATAATCTTTGGATAAATTATTAAGAATAGGAAAGGCTGATAAAGGTAGTTAGACTTAAGATTAATGTATAGAAGTCAATTGTATGTCATTTGCTAGCAAATAGCAATAGAAAACATAATAAAAATGGAACCACCATGTAAAATAGTCTCAAAAAATATATAAATCTAGGAATAAATACAACATAAGATTTGTACAACCTCTTTGGGGAAAGTTATAAAATATTACCAAAAATCATTTTAAATAAATTTAAGGATACAGATCAGAAGACTTAATATAAAAAATTTTCCCATATCATTGTATATATTTATGCAAATCCAATCAAAACTACACAAGCTTCTCTGACCATATAATGTATATGGAAGAATAAAGGGTCAAAAATAGCCAAGACATTTCTGAAGGTCTTGCCATACCAGATATTAATTAAGAATCGTGAAGCTATGTTAATGAGCAGAGTGTGGTAATGGTGCTAGTAAGCAAATTGACCAATAGAATAAGATAGAGGGTACAGACACATTAGTGCATGTCTTGGTTACTTTACTTTTGTTGCTGAAACAAAACACCTGATGCCCAAAATTAAGGAAGGATAAGTTTATTTAGCTCACAGTTTATGGAGGTTTCAGTCCATAATCAGCTGGCTCCAAGGCAGAGTGGCACATGGCAGAGGGCAACCGTTCATGGCAGCAGAAGACAGCAAAAGCAACAAGAGCAAATGGGACAAAAGGTGGTATGCAAGCAAGCCTCTTTCCCTCCCTTATATTGTATACAGGCTACCAGCCCCAGGGTGGGTGTAGCCCTCATGCCCATAATCCCAGCATTGGACCATGAGTTAGTCACAGACTCTAGAAGCCCGCCCCCACGATTGCATGAGGCTTTGGGGGGACATCCAGACACAAACCATAAAAATGCATATCTGGAACTTTTATGACAGTGGTGATATGGAAGATCAGTGGAAAAAGAAAGATCAAATTCAATAAATGGAGCTGGAGTAAATGGTTATACATATGGAAAAAATGAAACTGGACTCCTATCTCACATGATACATAAAAATCAATTCCAGAGGAATCATAGACATATTAAAAACCAAAAATTTGTAACCTTCAGTGGAAAATAGTGGTGAATATCTTCTGGGATATGTAGGAAAGGATTTCATTGATAAGATACTGGAGGTATTAACATAAAATAAGTGATAGGTTAACTTGGCTATATTAATTTTGAGAACTTCTGTTTGTAAAACAATGCATTAGGGAAATCTGATAGTTTATAAACTAGAAGGCTTTAATACAAATAATCAACAAGGGAGTAATATAATGGAATTTATATAACTCTTACTGGTCAATACAGAGAGGACAAACAACCTAGTAAAAAATGGGCAAAGGGGCCGGGGATATAGCTCAGCGGCACAAGCGCCTGCCTGGCAAGCGCAAGGTCCTGAGTTTGATTCCCAATACCTAAAAAAAAAAAAAAAAAAAAAGTGGGCAAAGACAGGACTATATATTTCACAAAAGAGGGCAAACATTTGGCTAATGAACATATGATAAGATGCTTGACTTCATTAATGATCAGGGACATACAAATCAAGACTGCAGTGAGTTAAAATAAAAGTAAAGTCATTTAACAATACCAGATGTTGGAAATGATGTAGATAAGAAATATCTCCTAGTCATTGCTGGTGAGAGTATTAATTGGTGCAAGTATTTCTGGGAAAGGATTTGGCATTATCTTGTAATGTTAACAATCCTCACACTCTACAACCAAGGAATTTTACTCCCAAGAATACACCAAAGAGGAACTCTTACTTTTTTTTTTTTTTTTTTTTTTTTTTCTTTTTTAGTACTGGAGATTGAGCCCCAGGCCTTCCTCCTGAGCTACAGCCTCAGCCCTTTCTCTCTTCCTTCCTTCCTTCCTTTCTCTTTCGTTCTTATTTAGTTACTCATTCACTTACTTCCTCATTTACTTATGTATAATTTTGAGACAGGGTCTTGTTAAGTCACCCAGGCTGGGCTCAAACCCTTGCCTGTTTGCACTGAGCTGCATCCTCTGCCTCTATCTATCTATCTATCTATCTATCTATCTATCTATCTATCTATCTATCTATCTAACTATCACCTATCTATCACCTATCTATTTGTCTATTTATAATATTGAGACACGGGGTCTTGCTAAGTCTCTAAGTTGCCCAGTCGGGGCTTGAACTCCTGCCTCAGTCTCCTGGAGTGCTAAGATGAAAGGTGTGGCCACCACTCCCAGCTTGAATTCTTGCACATGCATATCATAAGACAGATGCAAGGTTAATACAAGTAGAGTATCTCTTATCTGAAATGCTTGAGTCTGGATGTGTTTCAGATTTGGGATTTTTCCTCAGATTTTAGAATGTTTGCATATATGTAATAAAATAGCTTGGGGATGGGAAGTCTAAACATGAAATCCATACCTTATATATATATCGTAAACATACCTTATATATATCCATACTTTATACACACAGCCTGAAGGTAACTTTATAATATTTTTAGTGTACATACAGTTTGACTGCAATGTGTCACATGAGTTCAAGTATGAAATTTTCCACTTGGGGCATAATGTTAACACTCAAAAAGTTTCAGATTTTGGAGCATGTTGGAGTTTGGGTTTCTGGATTAGGGATGCTCAACTTGTAGAAGTATATAAAGGAGTAATACCCCAGAATCAACTCAACTACTCTCTGATTGGAGGATGAATAAATTGTAGAATAGTCTAATGGTAGAGTATTATATAGCAGTGAACATGATTATGCTAATAATATCTACAAAACTATGAAATGTTTTAAAATTAATTATAGCTTTGTGAAGATGTAATTTACTTACTATAAAATACATGGATTTTAAATATTTAGTGTGATGAATTTTTTTGTGTGTACCTTTTGGTAACTATCACCCAGAGCAATATATAGAACATTTATGCTCCCTTAAAAAGTTCCCAAGGTAATGAAGGCAATTTCCTACGTTTCCCTTCAGAAGCTTTTTATATTTTCAAATTTAAATCTTTGTTACATTCATGAATTAATTTTTATGTCTGTTGTAACATAGGCATCAAAGTTCATTTTTTCCCCTGCCATGGCTACAGCAATGCGGTTTGGAATGAAAAAAAGGTACCAAGGCCTGATGCTCATTTTATGAAGTTAAAACACTTAAAGAAATATTTCTTTTTGAATAATTATAAATATGATAAAAGTATAAAAAGGAAGCAAGGGAAATAAAATAGTAAGATCCTGGGTAGTAGTCACCTCAGGTGATAGAAGGCAGGAAGACAGAACGGAAGAATATCACTGCACCAAATAGATGGGTTAAGTATTATGTGTCTTCTAGTTTTCTTGTTGTGCAGTTACTTTATAGGTGTTTATCAGATTACAAATAAATAAATATTAAATCTTTGCATAGATTAATGATAAAAATATGAGGTGGCAATGACATCAATTCCGTTCCTCTGCACCTGAGGTTCAGTGAAAGATATTTAAATTCGTATAATGAAATAAATCATAAAAAGTGATTTTAACACTTTACCATCTGAAAATTTAATTAGGTTTTTCTTCTATTCTGTTGCAAGCAAAGAAATAAAGCGTCTCACCTCTAAAGGATTTTCTGTCAAGTCACTAAATTCATTTGTTTTCTGAACACCAAAGCAAGAATTGTGATTGTCCTTGGTCTTCCAGAGTCTTTTTTTTTTTTTTTTTAATATTTAAGTAAGATTCAAGGTGGGTGAGAGCTATGTTTTTGTTGTTGTTGTTGTTTGTTTGTTTTATTGTGAAGTGGAAAAGCTTACTTTAAAAATATTTGGAAAGTATTACTGCAAAACCTTGCTCAAGCAGATGAGGAAAACTGAGGGTCTTGAAATTGATTCCCTGCAAACTATCTCTACCCACACATCCCTTGGAAAATCTTCATGTACAGCCAGGTGTTCACATACTCCAGTTTGACAAATGTTGCTTTGAAATTTATTGAGTTTGAAAGCTCAGCTACATCTGTAACTAGAAAATTTTTGGCAGGCAGTTTGAAATGCACTTCTGGAGTAAGGTAATTTAATTTCTTAGGCTCTTTCCTTCCAGAGAATAGGAGTGTCAACATCAGGCTTATCTACTCACACTGTTGCCACACTTGTGGAAAAAAAAAATCACTGGGATGATTTTATTAGGAAAAATCTTAAAAATGGCCCCACTACAGTTGCTTGCTTTCATGGCTGCTGCTACCTTGATATGCTGCTGCTTTGGGCTCACTGAAGCCCATCAGGACATGTTTGGTGATTTCGCTGAATGCTTTCAGTCTTTTGTCTGAAGTTTACATTATACCTTTTCTTACTGTAACTTGCATTATTAATCTGATAAAGGTAATAGTTGACATTATGCTTGGTAGATGATTTAAATGGTAAACAAAATAGGAAAAATATTTTTCTGCATTCTCTCTCACTAAAGATAGTCATTAAATATCTTATGTATCTTTTCAAACACATTCTGTACAATTTTATGTATACATATTACACAAATATGTTCACACTATGTAAACTATTCTTTTTCACCTAATATACAGGAAAGATTGGCTTATTTTTTAAAAAGCAACATTGTATCCCAAACTATAGACACACTATTATTTTGTAAATAGTCCTCTATGAATATGGAACATTTAAATTTTTCTATTATAATCAATTAATGTTCTTATAAATATATGTTTGCATAATGTGCCAGCATTATCTATAGGATAAATTCTAAAGAATGGAATTACTGGTTGGAGAGAACATGCATTATGCATTTTGATAAATTATTGCTAATCTCTCATGAGCAGCTATTAAATAAACTGCTTGTTTCCCCACAACCTTATGAACACATGGTATTATCAAGCTTAAATTTATGTCCACCTGTTATGTGCAAATTGGCATCTCATTGTTTGGATTTTATTTTGTGAAGTTTAGTATCCTTTTATATGTTTTCACGAAGTGTTCCCTTTTTATTGAAAAATTTGCTCCTGGTAATATTACAAAGTGAAGTATTCTACCTCTTTACAAAAATAGAAAATGACTATAAGCTAAAGATCCAGAATGTTCCCTTTAACTTTGCTTATTTTGTTTCATACCTTCTCACTCCAACTCATAGATATCACTCATTCATTAAAAATCCTCATTAATTATGTGTTTTTGCAAAACACTGATAGGAAGCCTCTTAAAAGTTAGATTTTTGTTAGAAGAAGTATGATTGGGTCTGCATTTGTGGAGCCTGTCTACTAAGGAATTAAATCCAAATCTTAGTACTTGACCAATATTTCTCCATGAGTGGTTTTTCTAACTTTTCAAAATAAAATTTTCTCAACTATCTGTTGGTAAATAAATTCAAATGTATTAATTAAAAGCCTGAGTGTCTACTTGTGACAGCCTCAGATTACCACACTATTACTGCAGCCAACAAAGGGAGATCAAAGGATAGTGTTTTAATGATTAAGTGCCATATAACCCCATGCCTTCCCAAACAATTTTACCCTATTTTTGTTTGTTTGGTTGGTTGGTTAATTATAATTTCTATTGAACTAGAAAACTCATGACACACGGCTGTTGGCCACTTATGTTTTGGTTAGTCCAAGTACCTGGTGCAATTCCTCTTCCAGCCTCTAACAAACAAGAAGTTGGTGGTGTATTAAAGGGTTTTAGGCAACAAGAAAAGCAGGGACCCAATACCACAGAGCCCAGATCCAGACTTGATCACAAGTGAATATCACAAGTGAATAAAGTGAATAAAGGAGGCAAAGAGTTAAAATTTCCAAGTAGTAGAGTGTTTTTGTAGTGATCACACTCCTATTCTAGATCCTTTGCTCTTTTTCGCAATTTCTTTGAAATGAGAAATAGGGCAATTTCTCTGAGTGCAAAGGCATTATAGTTTAACCACATAGAGTGTTAAATGCCTAACTCTGAGGCATTGTATATGTATATATGATCCTGGCATTTGAAAGATTACTAGAGATGCAGATTCCAGATGACATAGGCAACTCTTGCTTTGCATGGTATTGCAGGATGGTAAGAATGATAATGCAGGCTGAAACTAGCAAAATGATCTTAATAATCAGTGGGAAAATCTATGTTAAAAACTATTGGTTGGAAATATGTAGGAAAATAAAACAAAAGTAAATAGTACACCATAATCTAGAATGTCAGAAATACTATGAATTAAATTTTCTATTTTGTAAAAAAGTATCAAGATTAGTGTAAATAGTGCTTGCTTTATTCTTGTCATATAACTTACCATATAGAGGAAGTGTCTGTTTTATGCCTTGGCAAGTTTTCATACTGCTTTATAAGTTTGGATCAGCTTCCAGTATTTTCACTTTCAATGTTGTGAAGCTTTTCTGAAAGTTCTTTTAACACAAAAGGGTGTGTTTGCAGGCACCACTTCCTCTGGAGCATCTTCATGCTTTCTTCACTTACATTGACAGATTTTCCTCTATTAAGCTCCTTTGGCTGCATATCTAGACTCTTCCATAGCAGCATTGTCAACATTCCTACAATCAGCTATTTCTTCTGGTATTCTAGTTACCTTTAATTCACATTTCACTTCTAGCATTATCAGTTTTATTTCTTTATTGCACTTTCATCTTTGTCGATCAATTCCCTGGGAGTCAAGGAGGCAACACAACTGCATACCTACTTAGTTATTTCTGTGTAAAATGATCAACAGATGCCCAGTATCCGGTAACCAACAAACTTCGAAAGAATTAACACGATTGGTCACTGATTATACATATCTGTTTGACCTGGCATTAGCAATGATGTTTAAACTTTATGTAGTGATAGTTAATATACCATGGTGCCTGAAATTTGAACTCTGCTATTGAGGGATTTAGACTATTTAACTAAATCATGATAACTGAAGTTTATGCACATCAAGACTTTGCAAAGCAAGGACTATCTAAATAAATGGGCTTTTATATTGAACTGAGTGCATATGAGTTCTGTAGTAGTTATAATTTTGTTGGGCATGATAATTTCATATTTAACTCATTACTAAGGCTTCTTAGAGGTAACTTACAGAATGTAAGCATTTACTTTGGTATGTATGTCAGGATAAATTAGACTGTACTGTGGTAACAAATGACCCCCGAATCTCAGTGTTTCTAGTACCTTCCATTATAAATTGGCTGTGAGGAAGAGTGGGGCTGTTTCACTTTATTGTTACTCAGGAACCCAGACTAAAGGAGGCTCCATCTCTTTGTTTTTCTAACTACCAAAGTAGGAATTGGGAACATGATGAATTGCACACTGTCTCTTAAGTTTCCATCTAGAAATGATACCTAGCATTTCCAATCATATTTCACTGGCTAAAGTAAGTCACATGGTCATGTCCCAAGGAGCACAGAGAAGTTAAATTCTACTGTTTGCCTAGAAGGAAGAAACGTTGGGTGAGTAGCATTAGTGACTACCATAGTATCCAAGAGTTAGCCTGGGAAAAGCTTATCAGGGCAAGCAAGGCCACTGAGGACTGGGATTGCAGACATAGATATGCCAGGTTGTCTCTGCTAGTGAAAGAATTAAATTGAGGTAAAGTTGCATGTATTCGCATTCCAGAAGCCTGGATACTATGAGTTTATGACATTAGAGTTAGAGGTTAAGGTGAAGCTAAGAAGTTGTAATGGGAGATAGGTGGGTCAAGCAGTGCTCATTCAGATGAGAGCTCTGAGACTATCTACTGTTCTAGATGACTTCAACCCTCTTCTAGTTGCTGTTTCTGAATCTCCATCTGTGCTATACCTGAGTTTAAGTTGACTATATCTTTGGGAGTTCTGAGGTCTGTGACAGAGATGATTCTTAAGTTGAACCTTGAAGGAAATGTAGAAGGAAATGGCAAAGGCACTCTGCATTAAGAGAGTAGAGGATGAATGAATGCAGTCAGTTTAAGGTGGACTTGGATGCTATGAAAGTGTCAAGAGTATTGACCTTCCTAAAATAGGGTAAAATAGAAGACCCAAATGATTCTCATTTGTTATTACCATTCCATACCTCATGTGTATCTGTCTTTAACTACGAATATATTTTACTCAATAAACCCACAAAGGTGTATTAGGACGGCTGCACTTATAGTGCCTTGTCTCATAGATTTCTGCATCATCTATGCTTACCACCAATCTATCTACATATAAGATTAATTTAGAATTGCTCCATTGCTGTGCCTACACTTGAACTTTTCGTTTTAATCTAAATATGGTCCAAACTTCTTGCCTAAATTTTCTCTAATAGGCTGAGATTGGAACAAAAATATTTAAGACATACTTAGGCAGGAGCCATTTGGGCCTGTATTCATATACAGTATTTCTTGGCACATTAAATAGGATGGTACATTTGGCCAAATAAGATGAATATAAAATGTTTAAATTTGGTCTGATATAGTCATATCTGGGATAAGAACAGTATACTGGCTCAATTATAATCAGATGATCACATTATATCTAAATATTTCAGACAAGGGCTTTGAAATCAAATACTGACGTTCTTAGATATAGTGGTTAACTAATCAACTGAATTTAAATTTTTCCATCTAGACATTTTGGCGTTGCAAAGACTTACCCTTAACATTAGATCCACTAGTCTTTGGGCAACTTCTTTTAATTTTCCATCCTCCCTATCAGTTTCTAGGAAAGATACTATAAGGGATCTTTGGCTTCCACAGTATCGCACAGTGCAGGGTCCTTTATGAAAGTGCTGCATAGTTCTTTCAAGACTGAACTTTGACGTGTTGTAAATGATGCTGTGCAAGAGCCGTGACCCATGTCAGGACAGGGAGTGTGCTCCAGGGGCATCAGTTTTGTATTTTTTCTATGCTATAATTTTTCCATATGGCTATCACTGAATTTGCAAAAATATATTACTTAAAGAGTAAGAATCTTTTCAATTATCTAAGCCATTTATAACCATAAATTTATTGTTAACATAGGGCAATACACTTTCTTCAGTGAGACCACCAAATGTATTAGAAATGATGAAAGAATGGAAGAATAACCCAGAAAGCGATGAGGAAAACAAGAAAGAGGAGAATAATCGGTCCCATCAAGAAAAATTGGAATGTTACCAACAACGCAGAAATGTCCCTGCTGTCAATAACGCTTCAGATGAAAAGGAGAAAAAGCCAGCAAAACAAGTAGGAAGAACAATTGTTTCACTTATCCAAACTGTAAAATACTTTTTATAACATTGGGAACATTTTTTGCAGCTCTTTTTTTGTTAATTTGTAACAAAGGACCTGCATCATAGAAGCAAGTAAAATTCTTTCTGCCTCATAGGCTGTCACAATTTAGCAACATGGCCTACATGTTTAAAATCGGTTATCATGGAGAGCAGGGGTCTGCAAACTTTTTTGGAAGGGAACAAATACAGGTTGGACATCCCTAAGAGACACTTAATCTGTAGTAAATGTTTTAGGCTTTGTGGGCCCTAATGGTCTTTTTTGTAACTACTCAATTCTGATGGCATAGTATGAAAACTGCCGTAGACAACAAATAAGCATGACCATGTTCCAACTAAACTTAAAAAAAAATAAAATAAACAGATGGCATGCCAGATTTGGCCCATGGCTCCAAATGAATAAGTTCTGTATTTTGCCAGGCTATAAAATTTGGAATTGCTTTATATGTTACCTAGAAAAAGATAATTATTACATTACCTAATTATTTCTAATCTTTTGATAATCAAAACTCCTTATATAAGTTTACCACTTTACTTTACTAGATCTCAGTGTAGCTTTATTTTTTTTTTTGATAAATATAATTTATTAACATTTTTATTAGGATTAATCCTAGATTGTGGTCTGTTAACTGGATATCCTGGTAAAGTTTGCCCAAACCACCACACCTCTATTTTTTCTGTTAGTGGAAATTGATTTTTGTATTTTTTCTTCCTTGAGTCCTGAAATTAAATGGATATATTTTAGCTTTTGTTTGAAATATGTTCTGCCAGTAGACTGCGTTCATCTCAAGACTGCTTGTGGGGAGCTGCTCTTTTTCAATTTCCTGTGGCCTGGAGACAGGCAGAGTGCGAAGAGGCACTGACAGGGTGAACCCTGGACCAGACCCAGCCAAGGGCAGCACACACTACGAACCTTGTCTGAAATTTGCAGAAGGGGATCTATTGGTTGATTTTGATTTAGTGTTTGGGAAACTTTTCATCATTAGGTAGTAAATGTCTAGATAATAAGCTTAACATAATGATTTATGTATTTTGAAATAATTGTACTTTTACCATAACACAAGCGTAAGTTTGTTGAATTCCCTTCTTATTGTCCAGTCTGGTAACAACTCCCAATTTGCTTAGTCGTGTATATTTTATATTTTCCTTAAAAACAGTATCCTAAAACTCCATGTTTGCATTTCCTGTTGAACATAGTTGGCAGATTTTTCTGTTATTGACTTGGCAACATACATGTAAATAAGCACACACATATACACATATACATACATATATACATGTATATTAAACACACTATATACATTTTATACAAGCATCTATACAGATATACATATGTACACACAAAAAAATGCTTGCACATACACTTTTTTGTGGTCTTGGATTATTATATTATATCTGACAAAATACTCCTGTGAACCAAAGGTCTTCCACTGCTCTGTTACACTTTCCTCATCCTCCCAGGCTTCCTGCAAATCACAAAGTTCTGTGATTTATGCTGTCCTTAATTATAGCTAGGAAACAGGAAAATTAGAATTTGACTTGTTTGTGGATGCTAGGACTATAACCAGTGGGTTGAAAATTTAAGAATATAAAAATTTCAAGAATATAAGTTGAAAACTTCAGAATTTTAAGATTTAGATTTCAAGAATGTAGATTTCAAGAATATAGATTTTTTAGATTTCAAGAATATAGATTTTTATCAACAGGAAGAATTTTATCCATAGTTGGGGCTTACTAGCAATGGAAAAGGCGGGGCCATTGGTAGCAAACCTTTGCTCCCAGTCACTGAAAATATGCAAGGAGGCTTTGGAAAGATGCTTGTTGTAAATGCTATAGTGGGAATTCCTGCAAGATGAATAGGAATTTGCTTTCATTGTTCTCTAAGGAGCTTTGCCATGCGTAGGCTTGGCCCGTGATATCTTGGGAGGAGTACTTTGCATTGTTGGGGAATCTTTCTGAAAAGTGTTGCCCCTTTAAAAAATATATTTCCCATGTGTTTAAACACAGGGATTTTAATAATTTTTTAGAAGTATATTATTTTGATAATTGTATTGAAGTTAAATTAGTTCTGGCGTTTCAAACCTTCATTAACAATAAACGGTGGAGTATAAAAATTCTGAAATGAGTGGAGCAACATCACCAAGGTGGCTGAATAGATGGTCCCAGCCTTCATCCACACCCTCCCCAATACAAATAGAGCAGCTAGCACCTATCCACCAAAAATAACACCTTGTTAAATCCCCAAAACTTGGGAATAAGACCTGTGTGCTCCACAGAACTGAACAAAAATTGGCATTGGTATGGTAAAAAAAACAGTCTTGCTTTGGATTACATCAAGGAGACTAAGTGCCACATAGAAGAAATCTCAAGGCCCACAGCTTCTACAGAGGAAAAAGAGAACACTAGAAGCAACTACCTGGTTTCCCTAGCATGCTGTAATGCTCTTGCAGAGCCCATTCTGTTCTCAACTCATGGGGAATTAGAAAACTGAACAGCTAGACCACCCAGGGCCAGATAGAAACAAAGAAAGAGGTAGCGACCACAGAGACCAGCATATCATGTTTAGTGAAAATGCAGCACACCTGCCAGGAGTGGCTCTTGATCAGCTACTAGCTACAAACATAACTAATTGGCAAAGCTGATCTGAAAGAAATATAACCAGCTCCCTCTAGCTCTTGGGTTCTTGTTTTGGGGCAACAAGGATCGAAGCCCACAAAACAGTAAGCAGCAAGTAGTGAGGAATGGCCAAACATGTGTTTATTAGAAAGAATGAAAGAAAAGAGGTCCCTGCTTGTCAGGGAGGGGTTTCCATAAAGCAGTAAAATGGTAGATGTTTAAGTCCATTGGCCTTTTATACAGTTTGTGGGACCAGTGAATATGACAGAAAGCAGGGATGCTCTGGGTAGGCCTTTGATGTCCAGTAGTCACTTTGCTTAATTATTCTGGCCCTCTGGAATGTTAACTCACTTAGGCTCCAATTTTTAGTTTACTTTAGGTTAACTATTCAGGACCTGTGCCCTATCTGCCTAACTTTCCCTATCTCCTTGCTCCAGAAGCACTTCCCAGAAGAGGTGGGAGTGCTACTTGGCTTGAATCCTTAGATAAGGCTATCCCCAGGTATAGCCTTACTCTGTAAAGTGACACTGCCCAGGGAAGGAGAATGCCTTCACAGCAAATTCTGAAAACTAGCATGCCACGCTTGGAGTTTAAACTGTGTTTCTTGTGGCCACAAAGAACACCTCCAGGCCCTGCCCAGAGTGGGATTAGACTAAAGCTGCAAATAACAAGCAGGCTTAGTTTTGCCACACGTGGAAGTTTAAATAGGGCCTTCTGCAAAGACACCTCTAGACCCTGTCCAGGGAGGGATACTACCAAAACTGCGAATTACAACCACTAACAGGCACTGGCTCTGCTATACCTGGGAGTTTAGACAGCATTCCTCCTGGCCTCAAAGACCACCTACAGAACCCACCCAGGGAGGAACAAGGCCACCACCATGCTAAGAAGCACACCTTGTGGTCCAAGTGAATTAGTTGCACTTGCAGTGCCTACCTACGAGCTCAGGCTAACAGCAGAGCACAACAAGTGGTCTTGCCAGATAGAAGAACAAAACCAGTTGCCACACCTCAACTGAAAACAAAGGCAAGGAGCCTAGCTTCCTAGAGAACCCGAAAGCAGGCTTTGATGGCCTAAGGTCTTTACCAGTTATGAGATATGCTTAGTAGGCCCCATAGTAACCACAAAAAAACCTGTAAATACTAAGAAGACAGTAAAAGTGGAAAAAATATACAAGGACCTACCAAAAAAGTACAAATGAAGCAATAAAATGGCAGTAGTAAATTCCTTCCTTTGAATAATTACCTTGAGTATAAATGGATTAAAATCTCTAATGAAAAGGCCGGTAGCTGGGCATGGTGGTGCATGCCTGTAATCCCAGCACTCAGGAGGCTGAGGCAGGAGGACCACTGCAAATTTGAGGCCAGCCTGGGCTACGAAGTGAGTTCAGGGCCAGCCTGAACTGCATAGTGAAACCCTGTCTCAAAAAGCCAAAAAAAAAAAAAAAGCCAATGGCAGAATGGATAAAAATCAAGATTCAACTATATGCTGCCTGCAAGAGGTTCATTTCACCAGTAAGGACACACACAGACTACAAGTAAATGGATGAAGAAAGATCTTCTATGCACATGGAGCTAAAACAGAAAAGGAGTAGCTATAGTTCTAGCAGATAAAATAGACTTCAAGTTAAAAACTATAAAAAGAGAAAACCAGAGCTTTTGTTTAGTGATAAGGGGTCAAAACTGTAAGAAGATACAGTAATATATGTACTCAACATCAGAGCAGCTAAATATATAAAACAAATATTAATAATCTAAAGGGAAAAACAGACTGCAATATAATAGTAATAGGAAGTTCAGCCTCAATTTCATCAGTGACAGATCATCTAGACAGAAAAATCAACAAAGAAGTATCAGATTTAAACTCCACTCTAGATCAAATGGCCCTATCAGGGCATTCAAGGACATTTTGCCAAACAGCTACAGAATATACATTCTTTTCAACTGCACGTTACATTCTCGAGGATAAGTCATATATTAGGCCACAAAGTAAGTCTTAACAAATTTAAAAAATCAAAATCATATCAAGTACTATTTTTTCTGACAACAATGAAATGAAACTAGAAATCAACAAGAGGCACACTGGAAATTTGTGAAAATGTAGAAATTAAACAACATGCTCCTAAACAACCAATGGGTCATTGAAGACATTAAAAGAAAATTTTAAAAGTTTCTTGAAACCAATGAAAATGTCAACACAATATGCCAAAATTTATGGGGTACAACAAAAGCAATTTTAAGAGTGAAGGTCACACCGATAAACACCTACATCACAAAGAATAGAAAGAGCTCAAATGAACAACTTAACAGTGCCTCTCAAGAAAGTAGAAAAAGAAGAAAAGGGCCGGTGAGATGGCTCAGCGGCGTACGCGCCTGCCTGGCAAGCACGAGGGCCCAAGTTTGACTCCCGGAACCCACATATGAAAAAAGGGCCGGTGATACCGCTCAGTGGCATGGGTACCTGCTGGCGCGTGAGATCCTGAAGTCAACCCCCAGTACCCACAAAAAAAAAAAAAAACAAGAAAAGTGAAACCCAAAATTAATACAAGGAAAGAAATAGTATAGGTCAGAGCAGAAATAAACAAAATAGAAACTGAAAAAGAAAAAGAAAAAGAAATATCAATGAAAATGAAAGTCTCCACCCCCACCCTCTACTTCCAGTGTGCTGGAATTATAGGCATGAGCTACTATGCCTGGCTAAGAGTTGGATTTTTTTTTAAAGATAAGATCGACAAGGCTTTAGGTATACTAAATAAAAAGAGAAAGGTCTTAAAATCAGAAATGAAACTCTGATTATATTACAACCGATGCCACAGAGATTCAGAAGATCCTAAGAGACTACTATGAACAACTACACACCAACAAATTGGAAAGCTTAGAAGAAATGGACAAATTCCTGGACCCATACACACTACCAAAATTGAAATTTGAAAAAATAGAAAACCTGAGTTGATAAATAACAAGCAATAAGATTTATCAATAATTTTAAATAGTCCTCATTAAGAAAAGCCCAAGACCTGATGGCTTCATTGCTGAAGTCTACCAAATATTTAAAGAACTAATACCAATTCTTCATAAAGTGTCTTGGAAAATTGAAGGGAAAGGAATCCTTCCAAACTCATCTTGTGAAGCCAGCATTGCCCTGATACCAAAACCAGATAAGGATACAACAACAACAACAAAAGGAAATTACAGGCCAATAGCTGTGATGAACATAGATGCAAAAAAAAGATGCTCAACAAAATACCAGTAAATTTAATTCAATAGCACATTAAAAACATCATTCGCTATGATCAAATGGGATTCATACCAGCAATGCAAGGATAGTTCAATATAAGCAAATCAATAAATGTTATGCACTACATTAAAAGAATTAAGCACAAAACCCATATGATCATTTCAATAGATACAGAAAAAACATTTGATAAAATTCAATATCCCTTTATAATAAAACTCTCGGTAAGTTAGATGTAGAAGAAATGTGCCTCAGCATAATTAAGGCCATATATAACAAAATCACAGGTAGTATATATATATATATATATTTTTTTTTTTTTTTGTGGGTACCGGGGTCGACCTCAGGACCTCGCGCGCCAGTAGGCGCCGTGCCGCTGAGCGATATCACCGGCCCCTTTTTCGTATGTGGGATCCGGGAGTTGAACTCGGGCCCTCGCGCTTGCAAGGCAGGCGCTTAAGCCGCTGAGCCATCTCACCGGCCCAGAGGTAGTATATTGAATGAGGAAAAATTGACAGCTTTTCTTTTAAGATCTAGAACAAGACAAGGGTGCCCACTGTATTAGTCAGCTTTCCCCTTGCTGGACAAAAGACCCAATACTTTCAATTTAAAGGAGGAGGGAGAGCTTTATTTGCCTCATAGTTTAGGGGACTCAGTCCGTGGTTAATAGGGTGCAAGGCAGAAACATCATGACAGAAGGGCATGTGGAGCACAGCCTCTCAATTTATGTCAGACAAGAAGCAAAGGAAGGGAACTGTGCCAGAAGGACCATAAATAGTACCCAGGGCCATGCCTCTGTGACCCCACCCAGACATACCCCATGCCTACTAATCTCTGAGGCATTTCTTAATGCAATGACAATTGAAATATCAGGATTAACAATCACACCCACTTTCACCACTTCTGTTCAACATAGTACTAGAAATAATAGGCAAAATAAATAGGCAAGGGAAAGAAATAAATCATATCCAAAAATAGAAAGGAGGAAATCAAACTTTCCTTATTTGCAGATAGCATGATATCATGTAAAGAAAACCCTAAACATTCTGGAGTAAAATTGCTGGAACTAATAAATGAGTACAGTAGAATTGCAAGATACATAGTCAACACATAAAATAGTTGGAAGGATTTTGATTGTACTCACTGTAAAAAATGATAAGAGTTAAAGGTGCTAGATATGCTAATTTCTATGATTAGATCATTACTCAATAAATATGTGAGTCAAAGCATTATATTGTACCTTATAAATATGTGCTAACACTGTGTTATGTGTCAGTCAAAAAAATTCTGAAATGATAATCAAAAATAGAGTTGACTGTGTGCTGTTGAGTCCACAGAAAACCCAAACACTAATTAGTATTCTTAAAAGTGAAATTTTGATTTTATTCAAAATTTTAGTTTTATTAAAATTTTTCTATGAAACTTGAAAAATCATGGGAAAATTTTGTTAAAATTAAATTATGTAGACACTTTGGTGTGAAAAATATGAATCATTTATGCCTAGTAAATTAATGAGATATATAGTTATTTTTCCACTACAATATTTAAATTTGGTTTTAACTTAAAGGGAAGTTCCCCAACAATTTCTGCTTTCCATTGCATCATTATTCTGTTTTCTGAAGAATCTCATAAATCCATGTAGAGTTTCTGATTTTGTATTTTTCACAAGTCAGGATAATCATACATTTAGATACGTGGCAGAGCCCTTGGGAAACAAGTAAAGAAAGTAAGTAGGAATTTCTTTAAAGCAAAAAACATTCGAACTAAGCACCTTCCTCCTTCCCTAGGTAACAGTACTTTATCTTCATATGCCTTGGACTTTGTGAAAAAATACAGTCTGCATTTTATTGTTCATGTTTGGACTAAAGCATTACATTATACTTTTAAATTTTCTTTTCAAATAGGTGGCATTTGTCTAGGTTCTTTCACTTCTACCTTTTTAAGGTAATGGTACTCTTTGAAAACAGAAATGTTTTCTCATATATACATTTTGTTTCTTACATGATGAGGACATCATGATGATGTTTTGTCATTAGTAACCCTCTAGCTTTCCTAAGATGGGCTTTTTTTTTTTTTTTTTTGTGGGTACCGGGGGGTCGACCTCAGGACCTCGCGCGCCAGCAGGCGCCCGTGCCGCTGAGCGATATCACTGGCCCCTTTTTCGTATGTGGGTTCTGGGAGTCAAACTCGGGCCCTCGCGCTTGCAAGGCAGGCGCTTACGCCACTGAGCCATCTCACCGGCCCTTTTAATCAGCTCTATTAGCTAGGCCCAAATTTTACTCCTGTACCATTTGCTCATCTTCAGATGAGATACTTGTTGGTCCAAAGCTTATTGCAGCAGCATGCCTTTCAACATGAGGCCCTTCATGATTTCTGATATGAGCTGCCATACTTTCATTATCCATAATCTCAGAAAGCAATTGGAGATAAATGAATATGTGTAATGAGTGTACCTTGATATAACCAAGGAGGGAAGGACTAGAACTTCAGATGCTGTAGAATTATGTTTGCATTACAAAATTCTTGCTTCATAATTGAGAAATCTTTTTGTTGCTAATTTGGTTTTTGAATAGTCTTGAATGAACTTATTTAATGAAAATGGAATATTTTTGTGATTATTTTCTTTTGTGATCATTTTTTTCTTGCCTGAAAATGTTGCCTATATAGTATCATAAGGGAGAGTATATATAGAAGATACTTTAGGCTAAGAAGTAGAAAAGCAAGATGGCTTAGAAACTAAAAAATTATTTTCATAACTGATGTTGTGGTCATACAGCATTTCTTCAAAGGCAGGAAATGTTTAAATTTAAATATTTAAATTAAGCAATTGAACTATGATATGTTGATAATGTTTTAATGAGGAAAATTCAATTTGGTTGGTTTTTTTTTTTTTTTTTTTTTTTTTTTTTTTGTGGGTACCGGGGGGTCGACCTCAGGACCTCGCGCGCCAGGAGGCGCCCGTGCCACTGAGCGATATCACCGGCCCCTTTTTCGTATGTGGGTTCCGGGAGTCGAACTCGGGCCCTCGCGCTTGCCGGGCAGGCGCTTAAGCCGCTGAGCCATCTCACCGGCCCAATTTGGTTGGTTTTTTAGTTGAGTAGGATAAAATTTTATTTTCCTGAAAGATTAAGTTTTAGCCTTCTGAGTCCATATGAATCAATGATAATGTGAAAATTTGAGGGCACTTATACAATTTTGGTACACTTTTATATTCCAGTATTGAAGCACTCCAATGTGGCATACATGCCCAAGCAGAGAACTTAAAATATCATGATGAGTAAAAGCATGAACTGTGGATCTAGGTTCTCTGGATTCAAATTCTGGCTTCACCACTTACAAGCTTTATGATATTGGGCAAGTCTGTAGGCCTTCATGTTCTCATTTGAATATGAATAATAATGTCATAGGGCTAAATAATATCATGCATGTAACACTCTTAGCACATAGTATTAATGTTAGCTATTATTACTTTCATTATTATATTACTAAGTAATTTATTATTATATTACTATGAATATTCTAAAATTGTGTGTTTTTTTCCTGGCTAGATCAAGGCTCCTTTGAGTGTAGATGTGAGAATGAACTAATAAACAAGCCAAGAAATACCATTTTCAAAGGTGATGAGGTGATGCTTCTAACCTTATTTGCCCCTTGAGTCTTGTGAGGTTCCTAGGATACTGTGATAGGTTGGATTATCAGTTCCAATGTTTTAATCCATCCCTGAAAGGGATTTGTACATTCACACCCTTTGCCATTTGCATTTACAGTTCCCCCATGGAGGAAGGCTCTTCTCTCACCCTGCTAGTGTTGGTATGGTTGTGCTTTGGCTAATGGAATGTTAATGTAAACAGACCTTAAAAGTGTTTGCATGATTTAGCTTGCTTTCCTGTATTTCTTCCAAATGCCATGAGAACATAACCTTAAAGAGCCAAAGTTCCCTGAATTATGAAGATTTTTGGAATACATATGAACTCAGTCCAAAGCCTGAAGTCTAGTCTACCAAGGACACGACCTACAGCTTATTGAGAAAAAACATAAATATTCGTGGTAATAAATATTCATTGATATTTTTGCAGTTGTTTGTATATCGCTCTGCAGGAAAGAGTTAATATAGAAAATGTAAACTTTTTTTGCCACGCTGAGTATCAAACCTTCGGTTTATGCATACTAGGCAAATACTTCCACCGAGCTATATCCCAGCAGGACCTGCTGTCCTTAAAAAGGCCTATTTACAAAGTGGGCTCTTGGCTAGCATCTGAGAACTAGGATTTCAGCAGTTGCTACTATTGTACCTAAACTATTTGTGCAAATAATATGGTTTTTTTTCTGAGAGCTGCTTTTGGTGGGGGGCGGTGTGGGCTTTTGGTATGTTCAGGCAGAGGCTGTGTACGTGACCAGCCTCCAACAAAAACCTGGGTGCCGACTCTCTAATGAGCTTCCCTAGTAGACGGCATTTCACACATATTGTCACTGTCCACTGCTGGGGAATTATAGGCATCCTGAGTGATTCCACTGGGAGAGAGCACTTAGAAGCTTGTGCCTGTTTCCTGAACTTTGCTATAAGTGTTTTTTCTTTTCATTAGTTATGCTTTGTATCTTCTCACTGAATAAATCATTATCCTGTGAATTCTCCAGGTCAGTCATCAAACCAGGGGTGATCTTGGGGTCCTCTCAAACACAGTTGAGTAACTGCTGGTATAGCTGATAAATATAAGGACAAATAAGTAATTGTGCTCCCATAAACAACCAATCTTTTGTTCTAAAGGGAGCTTTTGTCCTTACTTCTACTCTACACAAGAATGTCCTCTATAGGAAGTGTAATTGAAAAATACAGAGTGTATTAAATTTTTAAACTTTTCTTACAGTAAAAGATACAGTGCCATTAACTCTCCTCAATCATTTTTGCCATTTTCTGAAGCAGTTCTGGAGGTCCTTTTTTATAAGTGTCTTTATCATAGTTATGCTGTCTTGGCTGCCTTGATATCCTGAATTGATTCAAAATGTTTACCTTTCTTGGTCATTTTGACTTTGGGGAAGAGCCACAAGTCACACAGTTCCATATCTGGTAAATAAGGTGGTGAGAACCCACTATAATGTTTTTACAAGCCTGCCTTTCTGTTGGGAGGGGCTCAACAGCAGCATTCACTATATTTTTTATCATGCCTTGTAAAGACACTTTACAAAAGAGGAATTCCAGGGGTAAGAACTATGAAATGAGTGTTTTTGAAACAAGTTTTTGAGAGGCATTAATGGCAATGTATCTTTTACTGAAATAATCTTTTCTAATTTAAACATTCACTGTATATTTTGATCACTTGTAAGATTAAGGTTTCACCACTGGCTTAGCCAGATTCTCATAGTTGAAGGGATGTATCAGTGAATCCCTTAAATTATTTCCCTACCTTCCCAAGCTTAGCTTTTGTTGAACTCCCCTTAGAGCCTATAGCTGTTTGGCTATGCTATGCACAATCTTTTTTCCATAGAGAATGAACTAATTATAACAACTAATGCTTAAGTTCCAAATGTATTAATTTTGCTCCCTTCATCTCTTACTCCACCTTTATCCTGTAATTGTTACATGTATTATATATACATAATTATAAACCCCACAGAAAGTGTTATAATTTTTGCTTTAAACTGCCATGTGTATTTTCAAGAAAGCACAAAGAAAAAATGTCTTTATATTTATCCAGATATTTACCATTCGTGATATTCTTTCCTTCTGGAAATCCAGGTTGCCATCTATTATCATTTCCATTCAACTTGATGAACTTCCTGTGCATTTCTTGTACTGTGTCTATTGATGATGAATTTTCTCAGTTTTCTTTGTTATGAAAATGTCTCTACTTTGCTTTAAATGTTGTGTGACAGGTGTTTTGTTTTGTTTTGTTTTTGTCCACACATTAAAGATATTACAGTGTCTTTTGACTTTCTACTTTTCTGATGAGGAGGCAGTGGTGCTTTTTCCTTATAGGTATTATGTCACTTTTCTCTAGATGCTTTTAAATTTTTCTTTTTGTCTTTGGTTTTCAGCACTTTGACAATGATAGGCAAATGTTCTTTTTCACATTTGTCCTGCTTGGCATTTGCTGAGCTTCATGAATCTGTAAATTTGTGTTTTTAGCCATGTTTGGGAGATTTTGTCATTTTTCCCTTTCCTTTTTGTTTTCATTTTTTTGAGATTCCAGTTACTCAAATGTTGGACAGTCTGATATTGTTATATAGGTCCCGAAGGCCCTATTCATTTTTTTTTCTACTGTTCTTTACACTGCATACTTTGTATTTCTCTAGCTTTGTGTTTGTGACTCTTATAAATGACTCAACATCAATAAATTAGAAAATATATATGGAAAAAAACCATCAAAACATATTTATAAAAGTAGAAATAGTTCTATATTTATTTTAAAAATAAGATCAGTAATTAGGAACTTCCCTATAATGAAAACATCATTCCCAAATGATTTCACTAGTTAATTCTTTTAAATATTTAAAGAAGAAATAAGAGAAAACTTATAAACTCTTGAGAATATTTCCAAACTTATTTATTAGGCAAAACAATATTAATACCAAAACATGATCAATATCTTTAATAAACATAGACATAAAAATTCCAAACTCTGTATTAGCAAACCAAATTCAGAAATATATGAAAAGAATAATGTATTATACAATACATCTCAGGAATGCAAGTTGGAATTCACTTCCAAAAATCAACCAATGTAATTTGCCATATTAATAAATAAAGGAAAAATGCCATATATACCTCAATAATTTTGAAAAGAAAGCACTTGATAAAGTTTTACATTCTAACAATTGAGAAATCCTTAGCGGACAAGAAATAAAGAGAATTTCTTTTATGTAATAAGGGAGTTTACAAAATATACAAATAAACCCTAAGCTAATATTATAATCCTTCTTAATGGTTCAGATAGTGACTGTTTTACCCAAAAAAGACAAGAGAAAAACAAAGATTCTTATCTTCTTCTCTTGAACATTGTACTAAAGGTCAGAGCCAATAAACAAGTCAAATAAAATAAATAATATTATGTAGATTGGAAAGGAAGAATAAGACTTTATTTGCAGATGATATGATAATTAACATATAAAATTCCAAGGAATCTACAAAAAAGTGAATTAAGGATATTTCAGGATATAAGATCGGAATACAAAAATAGATTGTTGTGCACTACTAATTAACAATTAGAAAACAAAAATTGAAAACACCACTTGTAATATCACAAAACATAAAGCAGTGATAAATCTAACAAAATAGGTACAAAATATTTATACCTAGACCCACAAAATATTGTTGAGTGAAACCAAAGAAGACTGAAATCCATGGAGAGATATACTATGTTCATGGACTATAATATTTTGTACTATTAAGATGTCAGTTCTCCCCAAATTGATCTATAAACCAATCCCAACTGAAATCTAGAATACTTGCTTGAGTGATGAGTCTAAAATTTATTTGAAAATACATAAGATCCATAACAGACTAACCTGACCTGATTTTAACCCCTACCTACATAGCTACAATAGTCAATATACTATAATTTTTGTGTAAGGATAGACAAATAGATAAATGGAACAAAAATTAGAGTTTAGAAATAGGTCCGTACTGATATGATCAGTTAATTTTTGACAGACTTCAAAGGAGTTCATTGGAGAAAGAATGGTCTTTTCAGTAAATAGTGCTGGAACAATAGGATAGCCATATGAGAAAAAAAAAAGGAACTTTGATCCCCTGGCTAAAACTGAACACAGAAAGTACAGTACTTTGAAATTAGATGTAAGTTTAAAGGCTAAACTATAAACTCCTCAGAAAGAAACATATCTTCTATCCAGGGGTTAGTCAAAGATTTCTTAGAAGACAGGAAACACTTCTCAAAACTGATGAAATTGGCTTTATAAAATTAAACATATTTGCTCACTGAAAGCATATGAGGCAAGGAATAAGAAAGTCACAGGGAAAAATATTTGCAAGAAATATATCTGATGAGGACTTGCATCCAGGATATAGCATTCTTACCGTTCAATAGTAATAAGGCAACTCAATTTTAAATATGATCATGTTACTTGAACAGTATTTCAGATCAGAAGATATACAAGTAGTCAATAAGCATATGAAAAGATGTTCTACATCATTAGTCATCAGGAAACTTAAATTAATGCTGTAATGAGATATCACTACATACAAAATGGCCATATTTAAAGACTGGCAAGTAAAAATGCTAGCAAGGATATAGAGCGAGTGAAATTTTCCTACATTGCTGGTAGGAATGTAAAATTGTATAATCCTTTTGAAATACAAGTTGGCGGTTATCTATAAAATTAAGGATTTACTTGCGCTTTATTCCACAAGCCTAAATTCCCAGAAAGATTTGTAAATTCACAAAAAGATCTGTAGCATATGGTTACAGCAGCTTTATATAAAAGCAGCCTAAAACTAGAACCAAACCAAATGTCCATTAACAGAAGACTGAGTGAACAAATAGTGGTATATTCATACTCTGAAATATCATTTGTTAAGTAAAAGATTAGTTGCCAATACATGGTTGAATCTCAGAAACCTTATAATAGCATAAGAATCTACAAATATTTCAATAAAGTTTCAATTAAAATGTTAAGCAAAAGAAATCAGATATGAAAGATCACATATTGTATTCTTTTCATTTATATAAAGTTTAGAAAGACAAAACTAGGGCCGGTGAGATAGCTCAGCTGCATAAGTGCCTGCCCGGCAAGCGCGATGTCCTGAGTTCGACCCCCGCTACCCACAAAAAAAAAAAAAAAAAGAGAGAGAGACAAAACTAATTTATATTTAAAAAATCAGAACAGTAGTAGCTTTAAGAATAAAAGAACTGAGTGGGGTGTGGTACAAGGGAACTTCTGGGGAATTGTTGTTTCTTGATTGTGGTGTTGGTTATATACACGTCTAAGCATTAGTCAAAATCCCTTAAACTGTACACTTGAGATGTGTTTATTCTACTGTATATAAGTTATACCCTAGCTACAAAGAAATTTACATCTTTCTCTAATTTGCGGGTTAGATTTTATTTTTATTTACTCTATACAAGACCCAGACCTTTGTGTGGGTAACATTGTAAAAGAAGTCTGTGTATTTGGAAATGATTTCTCCTCCCCTTGCTTTACTTTTCCTTCCTTCTTCCTTCTGAAAACCCCAGGAACATGAGATAAGGTGAGTGACCATTGCGAGCAAAACTATAGCAGAAAACTTGTACCAGAATTTTCTCATTTGGACCTCGTGAAGGCCTATAATTTGAATGTGTGACTCTAGAAGTGGTTGCTATGGTGATAAACCACTTTACTTAAATAGCATGTATTTTACTCAAAATTCAGAGAAATGGTAAGAGTTTCTAGTAATCATGCACTTGTATTAACTTGCAGGGATATGCCTGGAGCTTACAGGTTTTGCATCCATTATCACCAGATTAGTTCATCAAGTTAAAGTTATGCCAGGGAATAATGAAATATATATATATATATTTAGCTCAACTTCTTGTTACATATCTTCCCTTGCACACATGGAAACCCCTTTTCAAGATTATTAATATGAGCTGGAGAAATCAGGCCAAGAGTACTGAATTACAAAAGGGTAAAACTGGAGGGAACTTTGTAATGTCATCTTTTCCATCACTCTGTATCCAGTTGACAACTTCAGCTGTCCCAAATGGTAAGAATTTGTCAAAGGTGAAAAACAATTGAAATGCTGCTCGGGGCAGTCCCTGGTGTGACACCCTGATTGACTACAGCACTCAGAGACAAAATCTAGTTCCACAGTACCGAATCTACCTCCTTCATGTCAGTGTGTGTGTGTTTATGTCTGTACATGCTGTTAATCTTTATTTTTTTAGACTGAAGAGCTTTCATATAAAGAAAGCTCCACCCCTTAATCATATTAGTAGCCTGTTTGTAGATCTTCTCTAGTCTCTTTTTATCTTTTCAGACTTTATCTTTTCAGTGTTTCTGGTATGAATATATCATGGTTTTATATAAGGATAGAATTTTTTTCTCCTGATATCTAAAATGCTTTCTGATCATCGGGAGCTTTTCTTGCCTATGGTGCAGTGGTACTTTAGATGCAGCATTTTTAGGTCCTCTCATGGACTGACAAATAAATGGTCAACATTCTCATGATGATCATTTAGGATCTTTTCCCCAGAACTGAATATTGAAATTCCTCCATCATTTGTACAGTCTTGTGGGAGCTCTTCTCCTTCTATTTGTCTTTCATGACCTGTAAGATCTCATAGCTTTGGCAATTTCACTTTCATTTCTCTGTCCTATTACTTATAAAACTGTAAAATTGCATCAGTGACAGCACAGATCCCTGAGGAATCCTACCAGCCATGATAGAGGAAAAGGAGAAGCCCAAAACTTAGAGAATCTATAACCTAACAAAAGAAATCCCTGAAAAATTAAGATTTGTTCACAGTCTTAGGAAAAACCTAGAAGTTGGAATTTGCCTTCACCATTTATGTTCCAAGGAGGTGGGAGGCTTGGCTGTTGTAAAGAAAACTACAGCTTGACCTAAAAGGCACATGGTGGCCATTTTGTGTCTGTGCTCTGCCAGTGCCGGAGGATGGTTTCAATGAAGGATACACTCTAAAGGGGAGTCTCAGACTCTTCTGAAAAACTATTCGGATTCAGTTTTTAAACAAAGGCATGCTAAGTGTCATGCATCTGCAAGTGAACAAAGAGAAATGCTAAGGCACATACATGCACACACACACACACACACACAGTGTTTCCCAAGTTAAATCCATATTCTCAGAAGCTCCTAAGCATTTTCAGTAAACATTTGCATAAAGGTAAGTGTATTTGCATTGATGTTTCCAGGGAGTGAAGGAATAAATACTGTGATTTGTTTCAGTGCAGGCCAATTTTGAGGCTTAATTAAAGTATTATGGTTGTCTTATTAGTTTTAACATATATTAAACACTAAATTGACAAAGAAATAAGAAAAGAGGCACCCTCACATGCTGAGAGTAGGAATATTAATTGGCATAACTTCAGTGGAAAGTAATATGATATCTTTCAAAATTATAAATTCTTTTTGACCCAGGAACCTTACTTCTAAATATATATATCCTGTAGATACAGTGACACATGTGGAAAGTGACACAAGTCCAAGGCTATTCATAACCACATTATTTGTACTAGTACAAGACTGGAAATAACCCGAATGTCCATTGTGAAGGGACTGGCTAGATAAAACAGTTGAAGAAGAGAATTACTACCAGCCAGAAAAAAAGAATGAGCACTCTTTTTATGAATTGATTTTCTAAATGATCATTAGTTTAAACAATCAAGGTGTAAAGGGGTGCTTAGTGGGCTACTATTTGTGTAAAAAGAGTGAAAGAGAGCATATAGGTAGATGGATAGTTGAACCTTAGGAAATGGCCACTATTAGGTTGTTTTTGACCTGCACCCAATGGCAGTGACAACCAATTCCATTTGATTGCGCTTATTTGCTTGTGGACATAGGAAATCTCCGTACAAGTATATACCGTAAATTGACAACTCGGTTAGCTTTGGTGGGGAGAGCTGAGTTAACTAGGCGGCAAGGAGATTTTGAACATAGTAACCACTAAGTCATGCACATGTACTGCCTATTTTTAGAACTGCTAAATTTATAAATAAATAAATGTGACTTGAGGAATATAATTTTTTCATCTTGCTACATAGTGAAAGAAATATCATGTTTCTATACCAAAGTGATGAAACACTTTGGTTTAGCTTGGCTTTTCCTTCCAGTTTTTCAGAAAATTCTGATAATTAAGATATTGTATCCAAGAAGAAAATATGACAGCCTATGAAGTTTTTTAGGGAAAAAGTCTGCATTACTATCCCTATCCATAAAGACTATTTCTGAGTATTTCTTCCTAGGGACTGCAACTTCTGAGTCTACTTTAAGGACTTAAGTACATTAACAAATGAAACAATGGATAAGAATGGAAAGGTTAAGCAGATATGAACATGAGCTCACTAAAAAGAAAATGACTGAAGCTCTATTCCTATTTTATAGAATTGTAGTGGACATATTGAAAACTATTCTCTCAACTACTTTGATAATAACTCAGCATCTAAATAGAAATATCAAAAGAGAGAGAGGGTTATACTTAGATTCAACCTTTAATAAGATTTGTATATAAAGTTAATTAAATTTTATGAACTAAAATTTCCAAGTAGATTCCATGACTTAGAGACCAGAATTGTACTAAAGAAAGCAGCATGTCCTCAGGCAGATACTAGAACATCGAGGATGTTGTATCCTTTCCCTGCTGATGAACATAGAAGTTTTCAACGAGAGGACACAACCTGTATTAGTGGGTGTTAAAGAATTTTAAATATTTTCTGCTTCTTGAAAGAACACAAAGGAACAACTCAGTTTTTTTCGAGGAGAAAAGATAGCAAACAGGACCATTTTGTGTTTCAAAATATATACAAATTAATTTTTCAGATACAAAATGCTTGTTAATTACTTGTTCAAGAATCAGCATACACTGCTGTAAAGTCAGATGTGAATAACCCTCTCTGACAGGCACACGTTTAAGCGCTGTCTGCAACTAAAAAAATCAAGTAGAGCTTCTCCTTGAAATACAGCTACCAAAAGTATAAATGACCTGAAGCTTTGCTGCAGCCCTGGGAAATCATCCATTCACTGAGCAAGTATATATTAATTGTGTGTATAAAACACGGTCATTGTATCAGAAGAACTTGAGTGATCAAAGAAACACCACATTAATTCATTCTGTGTTATGTGTAATCTTTTCACATTTTTTGAAAATTGTTAATCAAATTATTAATACAAGTGTAAACCAAACTACTAAATTTGTGAGCTCTTTCCTAGATCATTCTGTGTGGTGACAGCTTGCTGGGTCTGTACGTGGTGCCTTGGTCTAGTTTCGTAGGTCTCCTGGAATGTTCTATGCTCTTTCAGAATGCCTTGCTTACCTTCATTTAGTTAAAAGTGATCACTTTTAAAATAAACATAAGGTCAAAGTGGACCCTCCATTTCTCACAATGGCAGGACTCGAGACAGTTCCCTCCTGTCCTGTGGAGTGAGGGACCTGAGAATGTACAACTGTTAAATAACTGCAACTGCCTGTTAAAATCCTTCTGCTTGAACTTTCATGGTCATCCTCTCAGTTTGTTCTTGTAATCTCCCCTTGAAGTAAACATGCACATACTATTTTGCTCCCTTTATCAGTAGAGGTTAAGGCTCAAAGAGCTCTTCAGACCTGCCCAAGTGTCGTGACTGGGAATAGAAGCGAGGCCCTGGAATGAATGCAAAATGGTAAGAATGTGATGGGCGGTTTGCAGCAGCTTCAGACCCAGGTTAGAATAATCACATTGTACTTGTCAGGGTATCCATACATCTGAGCTTATCTGGAAATCTGAAAGATGAAATGAGTACAGTTTTATCCAAGTGGACTTTCCTTACTGAGGACCTTACTGAAACACTTCCGTTTTACATGACAAGAGGGTTGAAATTGAGCCTGATCTGTTTGCTCCACTCCAGACACTAAATCACTCCAGTCAGTGTTTGAAAGTGCTGGAGGACACACGCGTGTGTATGTGTTCGCATTTAATAATTTCGCAGTGTGACGAGTGTGTATCCCAAGTCTAGAAAGTGCTCCAACTTGCCAGTCTTGAACAGCATTGTAGTTCCTTGAGTCTTTTAGTTGATATATACTTTTGTGTGTCTGAAAACTAACCTAGGCCTTTTCTTTTATTTTTAGCCCACTGCTTATGAAAAGAAATTGCCTGCAACCCGTAAGAAAACAGATACAAGTGACTTTGACTCATGCTGTTCAAGTTCCACATCTAACAAGCTCCTTCCACCTGAACTCAAGGGAGAAGTAGAGAAAACTTCTGTGACTCCAAGCCAAGGAGTAGCAACCAAATCCACTGCTAAAGCCACTGCCCTGTTTCGAGCAAAAAAAAAACCTTAGTGTTCCCTCCAGTGCTGAACAAACAGTACCAAAACAAACTGCTCTTTCTAGACCTAAAGGGCAGGGTCAGGAGGGGAAAGGACAGTGCTACACTGAGCTTTCCGCCTTTTGGTCCACTGAGCCCTGCCTTGTGTCTGTGCCAGTTTAAAATTGAAGCTAGTTATCTCCAAAGCAGCATAAACTGCACGGAGGATTAAAGCACAGCCACCAACAGGCCTGATGGCTATGCAGCTAAAATCAACTCAAGATATGTCCAAAGGTTGTTTAAGGGGTAAATGCCCTCAGTACAAGGCTGTGGCAGTACTGCTCAGTTTTATTTCAAAGTCTCATGTTTAGGCACAGTTATTTATAGGGGAAAACAAATATGGTAATGGAGGTTTCAAATAATTATGTGCACTTTGCACTAGAAGACTTTGTTAGAAAATGACCAATAACCTTGTCATAGGTGTTATGGCAGAAGTGCTTCAGTCCTTCGCATATGTTCTTGTAGTTTTAGGTTGCTATAGTTGTTTAAAACAACTCATTTTAAGCATAGAAAAATAAGACATTTTGTAACTGCTTACCATTAACTTGCTGCTAAATTCCCAATGTATTGATTCAATCAATAAAATTCAGATGTTACCTATACATGTTAATTTTTATGTTAATAAGAAGTGTTAATTTTTATGTTAATAAGAAGTAAGGTCCATTAAGCCCTTATATATTACAAGGTTGGCCTATTGCTGCAATGGTAGCACATACCTCTGGGGAAGGGCATGAGGCTGGATACAGGAAAAAGACATCATTTCTCTTAGTAGTGTGGGTATCTCCTTTCCACCCAGGTAAGCAGTTTTGCATTGGAGGCTAAACTGGATATATGAATGCTTCTGTGGGCTTTCTAAACAAATTTTAAAGAAACTATTTGTGCTTGTTTTTACTTTTATAAAAATAACCTCATTTCACTTCAAAACCCCCCATGGGATTGCCAGGCCTCCAGAATGACCCACACCTGGCCAGCTGAGCAAGTACTAGTTGCACATAAATCCACTCAATAGCTGAAGGAAGTACATGTGCTTCTTGTGGTTAATTTAGGAGACAATGTTGTGATTCTGAGTGAGTCAGAGATACCACTGACCTATGTTACCCTGGCTAGGGGATTCTGCCGGTATTTTCTTAGTTCCTTCAACATGCTTCCCTTGAAGGAAGCTGTCAGGCAAATGTGTCTAGTGTAAATTTTATGAATTTTATTTTAAAATTGGAATTGACATAGCTTCTTCAAGATCTTTCTCCCTTTTTATTATTATTTCCTGTCCTACCAGAAACCCAGACAGCATCTCCTCAGTTGAAAGTATTCTGTCAGGGTGTGGTGAGCTGGTTGGTCCTTGAGGATTGTGTCCTGTCCACATGGTGAGAACCTGGCTCCCTGGCTAAGTGGAGCTTTCCCGTCCCCAGCAGCAGTCTGGAGGCTGCAACCTCTAGTAGGGAGGGACCAACAGCCTGATGGAGGGCAGGATGCTGGTCTCCTTGGAGAAAAACCAACCAGGACAGTGGCTTTGATTCTGGGCCTGAAATGGAATATGCCTTGTATTCAAAGTGCCTTTCCTTTCACAGCGATTGCATCTTTTGTGATTAACACTTGTTAAATCAAGTACTCATTTCTCTTGGCCCTAAATTAGAATTCTGCCAGTAATCTTGAGCAAAGGTCTAGACCTAACCACTTACTGAAAATCGAAGTAATTTTATAACATTTTAATGTGTCTGCACCTTCTCCTACCACATACCAGGAAAGGTTTCTAGTATAAGGTGCATTCTCTTAGCTCCCCTAATAACAGAAAGTATTCTATTACATACTTTCACATTATTTGTGTAGAATAATTCTGATAAGAAATTCAGCTTACTCTAGTTTCTAGAGATAATTTCCATATTGTTTCTCTGTGTTGTTTATTTGTATGAAATACACTTAGACCAGGCCATATCTAGGGTTTGTTTTCCAACTAATACACCTCTTCAGTCGCTGGAGTGCGCAGCTTTACTCTCTCCATTTACTCCATGATTGTGAAAAAGTAGCCCTTCCATTTCAGACTGGTTTTCGCCGACCAACAATGGTCTGTCTGATGCCTCCTGTTCTCCACAGCTGGCTTTGCCATGATGCAAAGGGACACACACTGTCTAGGACAGTGCAGAGCGGGTATTATTTCCAAGGAATACATATGATGATCAACCTCCACCTTGAATAGCAGGTAAGTCAAGGCAGAAGGAATAGGAACACAGGCTTGGAGCCTGGGGACAAGCTCTTCTGAGGAGCACAGCAGATGATATTTGAGAAGAAAGGAAAACAGTTGCATTGGGGAAGCAAGATGAAAACACACTATAGTTCACAGAACTGAATTGCCAGCACAGTTGCCAAACCTGGAAGCAGGAGTCGGTGTGTGTGTGTGGGCGGGGGGAGTTGTTCCTAACCAGTTTGCCACTCCAGGCCAGTCTGAGGTAAAATTGGCCTCCTCTGTGGCCTGTTCACAAGCAAAGCTAAAGACAGGCTGAAGAAACAAAGGTCCAGGGAAATGGAAGCTGAGAGAGGCTGTGATTTGAAGAGTTGGCCATGGAACAGTGCTTAGATTAAAGTAGATGTTATGTGGTGTTTGGGGGAGGGGGAGAAAAAAATAAAAACACTTTGTGCTTATCACTGCAATACTTTGTTTAAATAATTCTATTTGACTCCAAAATGTAAGTTCCAGGTTAGACAGATCAAAAGCAGCCAGTCTTGAAAATGAAGCTTTTTAAATTCCAGCCCTGCTGTTGGAATAGAGAATAAAGGCTTTGTTCAAACATGCATTCCCAGCAGTAAGTAGGGCTTTGAAATTGGCCAGGGAAGTTGTGTCCTATAATGGCTGTACTTGGCTGGAAACCAAGAAGCTGCAGCCTCTGGGAAATGACCCTGGCTGGATGTTTTCCATCTGTGCCTCCAGTACCACTCTGCCTGTTCTGCCCTCTCCGCTCAGACGCTGATCTTTAGGGACTGTGTTGTCAAGTGCCCCCTGGCCCCTGGATTTGTTGGTATTCTGTCAACAGAGGCACTGACAGGAGGTAAGAGGGTGGGAGAGCGAGGCCCAGGCATTGGTTCCCCTGGTGCCTCCCTCGCTGGGCTGCCAGGTTTTTGCTGTACCCTCCTTTTCTGGGCTAAGTTCCCTGTACCCCCTTCCTTACAGCTATGTCCGTGACGTCTTCAGGCCAAGACCAGTGCTAATGCCCTGGGGTACTGCATCTTCCTCTGTGGGTTTCCCTAAGCCCTCTCAGTCCCTTTATAAGTTCTCTTCGTTGAACTCTCTCCTGCACCGTCTGAATGTACATCTGTCTCTACCACCACTCAGAGTGATTAGACCCTTCCCTTTTGAGCTCTGCATTGTTCTTGACCCAGGACAGTTGGTCTCTGGTTGCCAATCTCCTACCAAATTACAAGAAAACAAAGGGCACGAAACCTAAAAGAGTTATTCCTGAAAACATGTGCTTGGATGTTCTCTGGGAGGTGGAGGGAGTACAGGGACAGCTTCTGGTATTGGAACCCAGATGAAACAAGGTAAATCCAGCATTGCCCAACTGAATCTGAAGTCGGAAATGGTCTAAACCCAAAAGGTTTCCACTGTAGGTCTTAAATTCCAACACTGGCTTTGGGAGCCTAAAGAAAGCAGTGGGCTAGAAGCCCACAGCCCTGGAGGGGAGCTGCCCCTCTCCTGCCGGCTTTTGTTGAAGACCATGGAGAGGATTCCTGGGGGACCCGTGTGCAGGACAGAAGCTTGGGCAGCCTGAAGACGGGGTCTCCCTGGGCTTGGCCTTTGTTCATCTCTAGAAGCACTCAAATCACGTTACAAAAGCATTTTAAAGTAAAATTCCCACTATTCAAAGGTCTCACATAGTTCAGGTTTACTCTTTAGGATCCTGTATTTTTCTGAATCAGCTGGCTTCGAACTGATTTTGATTTCTGTTCAGTGTATTGTTATCACTTAATTCTCCTTGGTAAGCCAATTTTCTTTGCCTTTGTTCTTCAAAGGAAGGCCATATTCAGTGGCTGCCTGATGAGGATGTGTGCCCTCGTCAGCTGCTAGCATAATCAACTCAACTCTGTTCTGTGTCAGCTCTCTGCATTTCCCTAAATTACCAGAAGTCGTCCCCAGCAGGAGTGGCCCTTCAGCCTCCAGCCCAGTAGTGGCACACAATTGGCAGTGTGGCACTGGGAAACCAAATAGGTCCACTGCAGGTTTACTGCTGCAATCTCAGAGAATTTCCCCTCCTTGCTGCCTGGTGCCATGTCAGTTATATTAGCCGCACTCTGGAACACAGGGTGAAGACCTTAGTGGACCCCCTCCCACCCCAAACAAGTAGTGGTTTCTGGCCTGGCCCCAGGACAGGGCCACAGACGAAGTGCAGCCCCCTCACCCCCGCACACACTGCAGCTTGACCCCTGTCCCTCTCCTGATGAGATTCTACAGCTATTTCACACCCTATCCATGGTATTGATACCAGGATTCTGAAGGTCCTCTGCCCTAGGGAGTCCAAAGCATGGTCTTTCATTCTTTCTCTCCAGGCAAGATGGTTTAGGAAAGTTCTTTCTCATCAGCACGGAAAGTTGTTTCCATCCCCAGGATCAATTGCAACATCAGAAAGGCAGCATTTCCAGCCCGTCCAAGGGACAAGATGGGTGCGATGAAAGCTGCAGCGCCACTGACCCCTTCCCAGAGCTCTGAGGAAGAGCCCCTGTGTGGAGGTGGCAACCACTATGCCCGGGCCCCAGCATTGGTTTACACTGAATTTACTTGAGTCCATAGTCTTCTGGTCAGCTGGATTTCAGGCTATGTTAGTGTTAGGGATCTTTTATTTAATCCCTCTCTGGAGTCATGATGCAGTAATAGGCAGCATTTATGGAGTGCTTTCCACGTGTCAGACACCATGCTAAGTATTTTACATGTCTTGGTTCTTTTAATCCTTACAACCTATGAACTCGGTATTATCTCTATAGAAGAACAAATTGAGACATAGAGTGATTAAGAAATTCATTCTAAGTCACATAGCTAAGCGATAGCAGAACCAGGAGTTGAACCCAGATACTGCACTTGAGTTTGTCCCTATGGCACACATGCCTCTCAAGGCATTTGTAGTTTTTCTTCCCTCTTTAGGCCTGAGACATCTATAAAGTTTGATCCCAGAATTTCAAAATGCCGAGGGGCTCCTGAACACATCTCTCTTTCTCGCAGCAAGTGGTGGTTTTGGCAAGTTTGGGGCTTGAAGTTTCAAATGGGACTAGGATTATTTTGCATGTTGATAAATTTGAGTAAAAACCCAGCCACACTGAACAGGGAAACTGCAATCTGAAGGACTTAGCGTGATATATACAATTTTCAGTGCTTTAGCTGGCCATTGTCTGGAGCAGCCTTTGAACATGTTTTTGGCCAAAGAAAGAGGCTCCATTGCCTCCTCAGACCAAATGGACCATCCTTTCTGTGTAGACCTGGTGGACTATGTTTACCAGGAACTGGGGGTTGCACATCTCATGACAGGGCACTGGGGGTTAAGAATCACTGTTTTGGTCCTGTGTTTCTTCATCAGGTGGTGTGGGCAGCTGTGTGGTTGAGGAGGTGGAGCTCAGAGGTCCGCTGCTGGAGCTATTCTCTGTCCCCTTACTTATGTCCTTCTAGCTTTTGCCATCATTGCTGCTTTAGGATAAAGTCCAGCTTAAGGATGTTTTCCCCTGCCCTACTGACATCCTCCTGGCTCAGAGGCACACACGGTATCTGCAGGCCCAGGCCCATTCATGGTGCAGGACAGGGGAGACTTCCGCTCTGGGATGAATGCAGCAACCAAGGCTGTTGCCCTTCCTCCCCCAGTTGCCCATCTCTCAGTTGTCACTGGCTCCTTGGTCCTAGGAGAAGAGAGGCAGTTCTTACTCCCGATCCTCACTGCTGGCTTGGAACTTCAGAAGAAATGGCTTCTGATAGGAAAGCTCCTAAATACACTGAAATGGGTAACTTTTTATAGGAGTTGTTTTTCTTCCAGAAGCAGGTGCTTGGTGTTAACTCACTGTCTTTTCTACAGCAGTACAGAAACTTATCAAGAGACCTTAGCCATTCAGACACTTAAGATTCTTGTCAACTTTCTGCTCACTGTTGTTTTATGCCAGTCCCTGACCGTGAAACATTGACGTGTACCCTGACCTGTGTTAAATTGCTTCAGGAATGTCTTACCTACAGTATGTCCTGTTGCTTGGAGGGAAATGATGATGTGGTCACTGCCAAAATACTCTTCCTCCAGGGTGACCGGTATCGGGCCCTGTGGCACCAGTGTGAAGGACAGAGTTGCACAGATGATGTTAACCAAGTAGAATTACATTGAAGACTCAGTCACTCATTCAAGAAAGACTTATTTACCATCTACTGTGTTCCAGGCATTGTGATACGCAGTGGATATAAAATGAGGTGAAACGGAGTCAAGGTCCTTGCCTTTAAGGAGCTGGTAGTCTTGGAGGTGCAGGGACAATGATAGCAATCAATACAAATATGTAAAAAGATTCTGTTGTGATTAGATCTAGGGCCAAAATGTACAAAGTATTGTAATAGAAATACTTTGGAGAGCTTTTCTCAGGAAGCTTGAAAACCAAAGAAGAGCCAACCATGTGAAGAGCCAGGGAAGAATGTTTTAGGCAGAGGAAACAGAAAAAGCTTGGTGAGTTCCAGGACTTGGACCAAAGGCCAGGACCAAAGGGGAGGGGGAGAGGCAGGGGCCAGGCCCCACAGGTCCTTAGGGACCACATTTATTCTAAATGCACTGAGAAGTCATCGACAGGTTCTCAGCTGGGGATAACATCTGATCATATGTTTAAAGAAAGCACTTCTTTCTCTGTCTTCTGTGTAAGGAATGACTAAGAGGAGCAAAAAGGAGAACAAGGAGATGGGTTAGAAGACATCAAGCAAGGCGGTGGCAGAGAATATGGAGAGAAATGGTCTATGTGAAATATCTGTTGGAGACAGAATTGATGGAATCCAGTGATGGATTAGATATGGACTTAGAATAACTTTCGGGTTCAGCACCAGATTGATGGTGGTCTCCCGTGCTGGGAAGACCAATTCGGGGTTCAGCACTAGAATGAAGGCTTCTATTTAGCCCTATGAAGTTTGAGATGCCTAGCCAATCTCAAATTAAAGATAGCTGCCTGAGATGGATGTAAAAGCTGGCCTGGATTGAGGAGGATGGAGAGAAAAGAGGCCTAGGTCTGGCGGTGTGAAGAGAGACCCAGAGTCCATAGCGAAAGAGTGTGCAGGGGCTTCTGGTACTGAACAGTGCTCCCAGAATGCCAGACACTCAAGCGCTAGGCAGTGGCTGTTCTTTGGCAAGAACAAGGAGGAGAATAGAGTGGGTATGGCTTGAAACACTGCTTCAAGAAATATCTCTGGGAGACACAGCCAAATGTCCTTCCTTCTTGATCAATTGAACGGGAATGGTGACAGGTAAGAAGCCCTCAGTAGCTAAACCATAATGCCACAGCCTCCCATCAGCAATAAATCAGAAGATAGTGGACCGCATACTTTCTCCAAATCCAAACTCTCAGGATGGTGCCTGTCTGAACTGTTTCTTCAGGTACCTGGCCCCCAGGACCCCCGTGAACTTTCACCACCATGACATACTTCTGGGACTAGGGCTGCCTACCTCTCGGGGCAGAGGAATTCCACTCCTGACACTCAAAAGTGCTAGCAAATTCTTCACATTACCTGACATCTGCTCCTCTCCGGCCCCTCTTGAGTCATGTAAAGGCTGTTCCCACTCAGACATATAAAGGCTGTTCCCTCCAACCTAGTTTGTCTGGGTCTTTTTCCAAGTGTGGCCCGTACCCCAGTATGGGATGCCATGTCTCCATCATGTGGCCTCTCATGCTCCTGTTAACAAGGATTTGTGGCAATTCGGCTTGAGTTTACTAGGACAGGCTTTAATGACAGTGTGTCCCTGAAGCATCCTTATTTTCCTATCGATGTCCTTCTGGCAGACTCCCAGTGACCACTAAAGAGCCCCTTCTCAGTGTGATGCCTGCACAAGTGACAAAGAGTACGTTGATGTGCCTGGGTTAGAGCCCTGAGATTACCGGGGAAGACAGACTCATTTTCCTTAAGTGTCTGTCTTGCTAATTATGCACTGAAATATATAGAGAGGGAAGAAGACGCAGAGTGAATTACAGGCCTGCTTGCCAGAGGATGCATTAGTGGCCTGCCCACTGCGGGAGGGGCAATAAGAAGCAGAGAAGAGGCCCAGCCACCTTGGATGGCACCTGTCCCCCCTCCAACAGGGCAGGTTGTCTGCATCTGTGTGTCCTGGGCATCCTGCCTCCTGCCCATAGGCACGGTAACATCCCTGCTTGAATGGAATGTCTTTGGGCCCTTCTGCGAGACGAGCAGGAATCTGAGCGGTTTTTTAGCAGAGACTGAGCTGCACACAAATATCTCAGAGCTCCCAGGAGTGCTCACGCATGTCCTTGTCCATGCGTGGCTCTTCGCCTGGAGCAGAGGCTCAGATGTGACCCTCAAACCCAATGTTATTTCTGATGTCTTTGCCCTTCACTTGTTCTCCAGTGCTTTTCCTTTCCTGGCTGCTCTGCAGGCTCTGGTGAGCCAGGGACTGTGGCAGCCAGTGCCTAGAAAGATGCCATGTGTCCAAAGTGATGAGAGCCAGGCTGGACCCCAGGCATCTACCCTGACACAGCATGACACAGCAGCCTGGTTCCTTTGTCCTCTCTTGTCCCTCACTTCAGGGGGACTCTCACATGGCTTGGCTGCATGGAGTGGAGTGAATGTGGGTGGCAAGGGAGAGCTGGAGTGCACATGATGTAAGACGCAGGTGGGAGCCACGTGGGGGACGTGGGTGGGAGGTAGGGAATTTCAGACATCACTCAGGCTTTCCTGGCCCCACTCTTGTTGGCTCTGAGTTCCCCAAGTAAACCTGCCATGCAATGGGTCCACTTTCTCTCTGGACCCCAGAGTAAAGGAACCTACAGGCTATTTCCAAATTGTCAAGAAATGCGAAGTGAAGAACTTATTTGCTTAGGGTGAAATGGCTCAGACCACACACATACCTGAAGTTTTTGAGTGACAAAATCTTTCAAAACACAGAGTTCGTAAAAGGATTTCCAGAGTGTAAAGGGTGAGAGGTAGTCCGTCCCCCATACAGCAAGGCCCAGGGGAGAGAGCGTGTGGTGGCTTTGTATACACTGAACCAGAAGGCAGGCAGTGTGTCTGTGGGGAAATGGGATGCTGGGTGCTGCATGGTCTCTGGGGGATGGAACTTCTAGAACCTACATGGAGCCAGGGCAGGCACAGGCTCTGTGCTTAGTCACCCATGGCTCTAGCAGCTGCTCATCCAGATGCTGTCCCCACCTCCATTCTCTAACATCGCTGGCAGAAGCTCCCACCCTTAGCTACCATGGAGGGGGAAAAAGGAGGGCAGGAGACTTTCAGCTGGCCTGGATTTCTTGGCATAACCTTCATCAATCATGTGAAGGTCCCCAACCCTGCCTTCAAGTGTTCAGAGATTTAAAATGGGGTGTGTTTTAATTGGCCAGTTTGGGGTTTGTCTGAGACAAAGGTTTGCAGTGACCCCCACCTAGACAACAAGGACGGCGGCATCAACCCCAAGACTTTAGGGTATCTACCGGTCAGTCTTGGACTACTGGGACACTACCTCTGACTTCTAGTTTTTGCTTTGGATGTGACATGGTTGGAGGAAAGTGGAGGATTTTACAAGATGCAGAGGGGCACAGTCAGGTCACTGGAGTTGATTAATGAACAAATTTAACTGGGAAATGGGACAACGAGGAGGGTAGAACTAGGAAAACAGTTCAGAGTCTGCTTCCAAAGTCAGAGGAGCCTTCCTGCCCCAGCAGACAGTTAGGGCTCCAGGTTTTAGGCAACGCCGGGAATTGCAGGAGCCAATAGGCACAGCCAGAGATGCGATCTCCCTTCTGTAAAAGAAATGCAGGGTCAAAGGCTTCTGGGCAGGACTTTACTGCAAGTGCTGCTCCACTCACATAGAGGAGAGCTGATGAAGAAAGGGCACAGGACAGATGGAGGAAGGAGAGCCCTGAGAGTCAAACTCTGTCTCCAGATTCCTGCTTTCTCCTAGCTTGGGTTGAAGTTTCTAAATAATATTCCCTGTCCTCCAAACACACAGGTAAACACACATGTGTGCACCTGCTGACCCTCACTGCTGCATGGACAGATCACAGCTTGTCCATTTGACATGCTTAGACTCACATGAACTGGCATTCGCTTCTGCTCCTCCTTCCCAGGACCCAGGATCCCAAGGCTCCACCAAGATCCCTGTTTCTGGGAGCCCCACCCTGCTGAGGGTGGCTCACAGTGGTGTCCGGGTGGGAAGCACAACTCCAAGGGCTCATGCCCCTGGTGCCTCTCTGGAACATGCAGAGGGTGACTGGCTCAGGAAGGAGGGAAGGAAGCACTGAATACATTTGTCCTTCCAGCAGTCTGGAAATCTAAGTGGCCCAAGTGGCCAGGGATTAGGCTTTTTCTAAGCTGGGTTTCCCAACTCTCTTGACAAGAACCCCTGAACCCCAAAGCTCACCCATCTGCTTCTACCACTATCAAAAAATAATTTGCAAATAAATGTGTTGCAGAGAGCTTGCTACTGGTAGCATATAAGAGCTGCTTACACACTATTAAAGAATAAAAGCTTAAACACATTATAAAACAATTCTCTGTGAACTTGAAAACCAACCTGTAATTCTATTATTTCCCCATGCTGGTGTATTATTCGTTCCTTATGTAACAAATACGAGGGGAACATCACCAATAATGAGTTTCTTTCCATACAAGCAATGAGGGGTGGTGAATAATGTGCACCTCCGAGGTAGCCATAGGATGCAAATGTTTCATGTGTGAACTGACGTGAATGCCAGCCTTAAATGCTCTTAGCAGGAAAGTTATACCCTGGAAACCCTGTTGTTACAGATAAGTGCTACTACACACGGCAGGGTTGACTGACGAGCAGCTAAATGGATAATGATGAAGCTAAATTAATAGGAGTCTGTAGTTAAAAGACAGAATAGCAGCTAATTAAAACCACAATAACTCAGGATAGCTGCCCTTCAAACCCTGCAAGTGTGCATTCACAGGGAACTCTGTCCTAAGTGAGTGCCGCCAGATATCTTAGGAGAGTTTGGCAACGCAAACATGTATGTAAATTTAGTCTATCAAAATGTTATTTATTAAAATTTACCTATAACCCCAGAACTCTGGGGCAGGGGGATTATAAGTTTAAAGGCAGCCTGGGCAATTTAATCATTTTAAAAGACCCTGCCTCAAAACTAAGAAATAAAAAAGGGAGCTCAGTGTGAAGACTCTGGGTTCAATTCCTAGTATTGAAAAAATTAACTCTCTGGAAATGTTATTTGTTAAAATTCCACCTAAGAAGGGAAACACACCTTCTTGCAAAATAGTCCATGATGGACCCCTAGCCTAAAAGATGAGAGGCCCACAGGACTGAAACTGGGTGGAGCTGTTAAACGAGAGAAGGGTGTAGGAGAATGGGATAGAAAGCAAGAAGAGAACTTGAAATGGTGAAATCCTCTACTTATAAAGTGACCTCTCTGTGTAAAAATCACTGTTATAGGCTGAATGTTTGTGCCACCCCCCCATTCCTATGTTGAAGCTCCAACTCCCATTGTGACTGAGGCCAGGTATTTAGGGAGGTAATTAAGGTTAAATGAGGTCCTAAGGGTGGGTGAGGCCCTGTTTCAATAGGATTAGTGTCCTTGTAAGAAGAGACACAGAGAGCTCACCTGTGGGTTCCCTCATCCCCTGTGTGAAGACACAGTTCAAAGATAGCCATCTGTACACTAGGAAGCAGGCCCTCACCAGAAGCAAAACCCTGTGGTCTTTGATCTTGGACTTCTAAAAACCAGATGTATGAGAAAATACAAGGTATGATTTTAAAAAAATACAGTGAATATTTAAACTTTAAAAAAATTTTCATCAGTAAACACATGTTGCCATTACAGATATTCCTCAACCTACCTGTTTGGACTTATTACCCGCTCCTCAGACTTAACACCCTTCCTTATTCTGTACAGTTCTGTTCATCTTGTTTATAGAGCCTCAATGTCTTTTTTGTACAGTGTACCTTATTTATGCAGTACTGTAATTTTCGCTGATTGTACTATATAGTACTACAGTTTTATGTTCTGTTTTACATTACAGTACTGCATGTAAGTTATGCAAACGAAAGGAAAGTCATCAAGTTGGAGTTTCCTTTGACTATTTCTTTATTCTGAATATTATAATGTACATACTATATACAATTCCTCATTTAACAACCAATTCATTTAATGACCTACTCATAGGAGTGTCTGTAATCCCCCTCAAAAGAGTCCCCCGTGATTCAAACACATGCAGTCCATCATTCTTGCCACTTTCTGAAGCAGTTCCGGAATTCCTCCTTTGTGAGTGTCTCTAGTTGCACTGTCGTAACTGCCTCCATGCCTAAACTGATTCAAAATAGTTACCCCTCCTGGTCATTTTGACTTTGGGGAAGAGCCAGAAGTCACACAGTCCCAGATGTGGTAAATAAAGTGGAGGAGGACACAACATAATGTTTTTGTTTGGCATAAATTGCCATAAATTTTTTTTTTTTTTTTTTGTGGGTACCGGGGGGTCGACCTCAGGACCTCGCGCGCCAACAGGCACCCGTGCCGCTGAGCGATATCACCGGCCCCTTTTTCGTATGTGGGATCCGTGAGTCAAACTCGGGCCCTTGCGCTTGCAAGGCAGGCGCTTACGCCGCTGAGCCATCTCACCGGCCCTGCCATAAATATTTGACCAGTAAGTGGTGATCAAAAACTATGATGAATGTTTACACTTTTTAAATTACAGTAAAAGACACATTGCCATTAATTCCCCCTCAAAATACTTCCCCTTGCTTCAAACACACTTATCCCATCATTTTTGACAATGTGTCTTTTACTGCAATAAATTTTTAAAAATTTAAACATTCACTCTATCTTTCAATCAGCCCTTTTAAAGGGCTGTTGTTTAAGCCACCTGATCTGTGGCATTCTGTTATCACAGCTTGAGTAGAAGACAATGTCTAGTCTCTAAAGATCCTCCGCCTCCCAGCTCAGCAAATGCCTGAGGCCAGGAAGGGGTCAGGACATGGCTCTCAGGGGCCCCTGTGTGGGCTTAGGAGACCCTGAGGGCAGTGAGGGGTGAGGGAGCCCAGGGGCAAAGAGAAGCACCAGGAAGTCAGCCAGAGCTCTGGACTCCCACAAGCCGTGTGGTGCCTTGGAGGCAGCAGGGCCTCAGCTGAGAGTCAGGGATGCTCTCGGGAGCTGCTCCTGGTGTGTCCCTAACTGGTTCTGGTAAGGAGGCTGGAGAGGAAGGAAGACAAAAAAGGACAGGACTGGAACTGAGAGGCAGGGGGAGACCCCAGGCCCCAAAGCTGCCACCAACCACAAACCCCTCTTCGAGAACCAATGCCCCAGGAAGACTTCAGCTTGGATTTTTTCAGCTCAGTGTAAGCTGTGCTTTTCTGCCCTCAACATGTGGCCTGGGTCCTGAGGCCCCCTGTGAAGAGTCTGCTTGTGGCTGGGTCTGTCCTGGTGGCAGCAGAACCACTGTTACTTGTTAAAGCTGCTGAAGGTGGTGGAGCCATCTGGGCCCCCAAGTGGAGGCTGCCTCCTGGCATTCCCTCCTTTTCTGCCATCATCTTCTTTCCAGCTGTGCCTGGGCCCATCCTGCCCCTCACACCCTCACAGTTTCTATGTCTTCTATTTATCACTTTATTGAGTGAGTGGTTTATGGCCTGCTCCCCTCAGTCCCAGGCCATCTGCCCAGCACCATCCCGTGCCTTAACCCAGGGCCTCCTGGGGGGGGGGCGTGGGGGGTGTCCTGTGTCACAGAGGCACCTGGGCAGCTCTCTCTCCATGGGGTCTCCCCCACCAGCAGGGTGACTTTGCATCCCCTCTCACCAGGAACTAGAGTCCATTCCCCTAGCGCTTGCATCTGGACTGTCCTCGTGACTTACCGTGGCCGCTGGAGTACTGTGACTGGGACATGGATCAGTTCTGAGCTTAAGCCTCTGGGGACCTCATGGGCCTCCACTCTGTCCTGCTGTGAGAGCTGGCCAGGTTAGCTTCTGGGAGGGTAGGGGACCACGTGGCACGGAGCCCAGTTGTCCCAGCCAAAACCACAGTTATGTGTGAGGATCCAGCCAGGTCAGGAGGCACCCACACACCCCAGATCAGGTTCTGTCATACTGGGCCCTGGGAAGGGGACTGTGGGCTCAGTCACTGGAAGTGCTCTCTGCGCCGGCCAACCTGGGTAACAAGTTCCACGCATGCAGCAGCTTGGATCCGCAGAAGTGTTTCCCGCGCAGTGCAGGAGGCCAGAGTCCAGTCCAGGTGCTTGCTGAGTCGCGCTCTCTCTGAGGCCTCCGGGGTAGGCCTTTTCCTTCTTCCTCCTGCTTCCGGTGGCTCCTGGGTTCCTTGGCTTGTGGTGGCATCGCACAGCCTTTTCTCTGCATCTGTGTGTCCTCTCCACTTCTTAGAAGGACTCCAATCATTAGATGTCAGGATCACTCTAAATCTAGGAGGATTTCATCTCAATCCTTAGCTAAATATATCTGCAAAGACCCTATGTCCAAATAGTGTCACATTCTGAGGCTCCAAGTGCACATGAATTTGGGGGATACACTATTTAGGGGTCCATACCTTCCCCACCCCTACTCCCTGACCACAAAAATCTAGCTTTCCACATGAATTTGGAAGTAGAGTCACCAAGCAAGCCTCCCTGGGTTTCCCACCCTCTGGAAGCTCTTCTCTGCCGCTCTTAGGTGGGAAGAAGCTATCAGCTCCTCCTTGCCATGGTGTTAACTAGCATACATCAACTGGATTTTCTGATTATAAACAAATAAAGAGAGAGAGACAGAGAGAGCTCGAGCTCAAACACTACAGAAAAGTGTAAAAGGAAACTTTAAAAAATTCATTTGAGATTTCACTACCCAGATACAACTGTTACTGCGTCAGTGACTTCAAAACATCCATTTCTGTGCTTTCTTTCTTTTTCTCACTCTCTCAAAGAATATAATTTTACATAAATGTTATATTATAAATACCCCTCAGTAGCCTACAGTTTTGCCAAAACTCTGTATAAAGGTCATTTTCCCATTTCGGTCAGTACAGGTCCATATCTGTGGTATTCTGTGGCCAGCCGGTAGCACTGAAAGGCCGTTCAGGACTCGGATAAACAGCTCTGTGACAGATCCTCTTCTGCATGTTGCTCCTTGGGGTGATTCCCTCCTTTCCATCAATTCCTGAACACTGAGGTGAAAGGGCACTCACATACCTTTCTCCTCTCAATCTGGCTGCCCCACACCCTGGTCTGGCTGGGACTTGCTTGGGTGTGGAATTTCCCCCATCCTAAGAGGAATGGGAAGCCACTTGCAAGCAGGGAAACAGGACTAACCAGACTGGGGCTCCTTGAGGGTAAGCCAGACTCCCATCAGTGGGAGGGGGAGGCAGCCACCCCGCCCCTCGGGCAGGCTTCAGAACTTCAGTGGTTAATTAAGGATGGATTGAGAAATCTATAAATACCCGGAAATGACTGACATGTGCTAATTTCTCCTTCAGTATTCACAGTGATGTTCTGTTAATTAAGAAGAGTGGGAGCCCAGGGGAGGCAGCGGGCCAGGCATTCTGTCGCAGGCCCATCCTGCACCTTGTGGGGTTAAGGGGCAGCCAGGGCGCAGCCTGACCTTTAGAGCACAGGCCAGGAACAGCCTGGCCCTCAGAGAGCCTCCCTGAGCAGGAGGAGTATTGTGCAAGGGGTGGGCAGCAGCTCTAGGCTTCTTTTTGAACTTCAGTAGCTGAAAGATCTTGAGGAGGCAGGGGACACAGGAGGCCTGCTTGGGGGGTTGGGGTCTCCCATTTCTACAAGTCAGGGCTGGGGGCAGATGGACAGCATTCTTCCCTCATAGCTGATGGAGAAAATGAGGCTGAGCGGGGGACTGCAAAGCAGGTCCACTTACTTTGGTGACGGGGAAGGTGATCCTCCAGTCTCCGCTTCCCAGCTGTAGGGGAAGGATCCGAGACTAGGCTGCCCCCCCACACCACCTCCCTTCGCTTCGGGCTCCCTTTCCTTCCTTCCACCGCCCCAAGAAGCTAGGGCTGAACTAAGGGGTCCAGCCTAGGGCCCCCTGGACAGATAACACCCAGAGACAGCCTTGGCGTGGGTGTGCTTATGTGTGTGTATGTGTGCAAGTGTATGCTCATTTGCCTGGGTGATGACAAGAGTGTCCCTCATTGTCTTATCTACAAACGTGGTGTGCGTGTCCTTGTGTGCTTGGGGACACCCGAGGATGTGTCTGTCAATTCTGACCCTGACTGTACCCTCTTTCAAGCTATGTGGCTTTGGACGAAGCCTCTCCCATCTCTATAACTCATTTTCCTGTCTGTAAAATGGGAATAAGGGTGATACCCACTAGTCTAAGAGGATGATATAAAGTGTGTGACATACTTAGAACATTGCCAGGCATGTGTAAGTGCAGTGGAACTGCTCAAGCAGCTTTTTTATCCTGGAGCTTCCTTCCCTCCACTACGACTCCATTTACTTGCTAAACTCTTATTCATTCTTCAAGACCCAGCAGAAGGTTGGGAAAAAACAGATTCATATCGCAGAACAAGGAGACCTGTCTTTAGAATCGTAGGCTCAAGGGCAGAACCTCAGTCCCTAAAGAAGCAGAGAGGAGACTTTAGCCCTCTACCTCATAGTCAGGACACACACACAAGTAAACTCACATGGCCTTGTGCTTGTGCACATGTACAGTGATGCATGTAGACACAGAATGCACACTCATGTGCCTACATGCAGGGGGTGCACACATTTTGTGTCCTCAGCATTCACAGAGGTAGGAGTCATACAGATGGCCTTTGTGTGCGCGTGCGTGCACACACACACAGTACACACAGATTTAAATCTTCCATCGGAAACAAACTGAATATAAAGTCAAAACTTATATAGACATACTTTGCACACAGATAAGGCACACAGAGAGGACACACATCTTTGTTCACACATAAACATAAAATTTATACTTTTACACATAAAAACTTTGTGTATACACAGTGCAGGCACATGTGTGCACACATGTAACATTCTCTATACACAAGACAATGCTGGGTACTGAATACATGGGCACACACATGTGCACACACATCGTGCAGTCTAAATTTGAGGCCGCGGATTCTCCCAAGCCACACAGACAGGCCTGTAACTGTCCTCCTGGGGAGACTCACCCTGAGCCAGTCTCCTCCCTTTAACCTTCAGCGCTGAAGGCTGCATTGGACCCACAGATGGGGAATTAATTGGTATCATTAACATGTGGCAGTGATAATGACTTCCCATCGATCCCTGTGGCAGATGCATGGCCGCCCCGAGGTGGAGCTGGGGGCTCAGTATTGGGGTCCAGATCTCCCACAGCACTCTGAAATTTGGCTGTCACACTGGCAGCCCCTGTTCTTCCATGCGGACTGTGGTGAGGCCCCACCTTGCAGGCTTCTTTGTGGAGCAGAGAGGGATGGGAAATGGAAATTCAGGGGACATAAGCAACTTGCCAATAGTCGCCTGGGCTGCTGAGGTCACCAGGACTCAGGACCTCCCATTTGGCTTTCCTCCTCCTCCTCCTCCTGTTCTCCTTTTCTGTCCTTTCCCCTTCTGTGAGGAGTCACTCTGTCCCTCCTTGTCCACCAGCCATCTCCCTGGGCTGACTCTGTTCCCATTCCTCTGTCCCTTGGGACCTCTGCGGGAGGTGGAGGGGTTTGGCTATGGACAGAGTTGGGCCTGGGCTGCTGGGCTACTGGGACAAGGATGAAGACCAGAAGTGGCCTTGGGAGGACAGACAGGCCAGCAAGCTCCTGCCTCCTCCTGGAAGCCTCCCTGGTGGCCTCCCGCAGTCCCTGCTGGGACCCCTGCTTTGGTGGTCCGCAGTGTTTACTGCACCCCAGCCCTTCCTTCAGGGTCACCCCCTTCCCCGCTGTGCAGACCAACATCTTCCAGCTGCTCTTTGAAGCCTCTTCAGACTTAGCCCAGAACAGACAAATAGTGGCGCCTGATGGGTGTTGAATAGACGAAGCTAGACTAAGACAGAGAGATGGACAGAGAGGCTGAGACCACAACTGAAGAGTGAAGTGGCCAGGAGTGTTGGGGAGCATGAGATCCAGAGCCAGCCTGGGGGAAGAGGGGTCACGCGGACCCCAAGGGCTTGGGCTGGCGCCCAGTGATGGCGAGTCTGGGCTCTCTGGCCCTCTTGAGAGCTTGGGGTCCCACTTCCTCTCTTGGAGCCAGGCTCCCCCCTTCTGTCTGGTCCCTCAGGCGGTGAGCCAAGGAAAGGTGGCTGTGAGCCGGGCTGGGAAGGGGACATTTTCATGGAACCTGAGGGATAGGTTTGAGATACCGAGGAGCCAGACACAGGCACAGAAGTGAGCTCTTTCCCAGCAGCCCCCCGAAGCCCAGCCTAAGTCAGACCCCTAGGGATGCCCCTAGACTGCCTGGCTGCACTGAATTTGTTACTGTCACTGCATTTCCAGGGCTTCTAATGAGCTGCTAATGAGCTGTCAGCTAATTATGAGAATTAAATGGGGCAGCGGGCTGAGTGGAGATTATGCTAAGAGCTTCCAGGTACCAGGGGGAGGAAAGGTTCCTACCAGCGGCCTACCTGGTTTGGCCTCTACCCTCATGTGGGTGGGGGTGGTTTTTGCCCCTGAAAGAGGGAGAGCTCCAGCAGCTCTAGAGTAAGGTGAATGCCAGCCGCATCACTGGAGAGGTGTGGCACCCTGGGTAGCTTTTGGGAGGGCAATCTGGCCTCATGGGGTAGCTGAGGGGCCCGAGGTCTGATCTTGGGAAATTTTCTTGTGGGCTAGGGTCAGTCTTTCCATCTGTAAAATGGGTCTAGAGGAGAAGATGGGCCAAATCAGGCAATCCCTGCAGGCCTGCCCAGGACCTCAGCCCACTCATGACTCTTCTTACAGATTGGCTCAGGTGCCCCTGACTCTGTGAGGGTAGGGGCTTGCCTGGGGCCCCGTGAAATAGCTAGTGAACCCAAGTAGGAAAATCTGCAGTCAACAGAAATGAATGTATATCTTGATGAAGAAAGGGGCAAAAATGTTCATAGCAGTGTTATTCATAATAGAGCCAAACTGGAAACAGCCCTGATATCCCTCAACAGAGGACGGGATAAAGAAATTGTGACATTGTACAATGGAGTAGTACACAGCAAGGAAAAAGAAATTTAGCTGAATAATACTTCTTTCCCAAGAAGACATTCAAATTTCAGTCATCACAGTGCATTATTAAAGTGAGTAATGGGGCCGGTGAGATGGCTCAGCTGTTTAAGCGCCTGCCTTGCAAGCGCGAGGGCCCAAGTTCGACTCCCGGAACCCACATACAAAAAAGGGGCCGGTGATATCGCTCAGCGGCACGGGCGCCTGCTGGCGCGCGAGGTCCTGAGGTCGACCCCCCGGTACCCACAAAAAAAATAAATAAATAAATAAACTGAGTAATGGCGTGAAGCACACACTTCCCTGCCAGCTCTTCAGTCCATTGTTTCTATGTGAATGGCAGATGTCCATCATGAGCTGTGATCGGTGATGTCACTTCCTTCAAAGTCTGCGGTGATCAGACACTGAGCACTTGCTGTTCATTTCACACACAGCAAAATGTGTTGCTGTGCCGCCTCCTTATTTCCAAGTTAGAAACCCATGTGACATGTTACAAAAATCATTAATGAGTAGAATGACTTAGTTAACAGAGATGAAGACGCAGTAAGGAAATGAGAGACGATCATGCTGGGAGCACAGGTCGAATGAAAGGTAATCGCAGCAGTGACTGTGGGGATGTGGACGCTCTCCTCTTTGTACACGCGTGACAAAGGCGCAGGTGACATAAAGGAAGCTGCAACATGGAAGATGGAGATGTCCCGGAGAAGATGACACTCATAAAACACTTTACAGGAACTTTCAGAGATAATTCACCATGCTGAGCACGCACAGGATAGAATGTTGGCAGCTGACCCAGACTTAGCAAACAGCACAACAGTTCGCCATGGCAAAGGAGACTTGCTTGCCCATGCTCTGAGTTACACAAGCACTGCTCCAGTCACTCTCAAGGTTTTTTTTTTTTTTTCCAAAAACATAAAACACTTTAATTCTTAATGATTCGGGTGCTTTAAATTCCAGTGTACTAAAGAAGTATTAGTATTACAGTTTTTAAATTTAATTATACATTTATAGCTAACAGCAACAGAGTTTTTGTGTATTCAAGTTTTTAAAAGTCACTAAACAATCGTACTTTTCCCCACGGATTACTAAGATCACTCTGTGTGATTTCAGCCTGCACAGCCACCCCATGTCCCACCACTGCCCCGCAAAATGAAGCCTGCGGGTACCCACAGCACCCTGGATGACTCTCCCTGACCCAGTGCTGAGGAAAAGAAATCAGACGCCAAGGCTACACACTGTGTAAGTACTAAGCAGATGAAACAAATGGGGCTTGTTTTATGGGGGTTATGTTATGTACATGTACCAACTCCCTGCGAGGAATATAATCATCATGTACTGCGAACATGTACCAATACAAAAATAAAAACTGAGAGAAAAAATCTATGAAGGCTGTTTAGGGTGCTGATATATTTTATATCTTGCTTTGGGTGGTAGAGATTTCAGGTTTCTACGTATTCATTACTCCCTCCCCCCAAAAAAGTCTTCAAGCTGTGCACTTGAGATTTGTATACTTCACTGCATATGAGATATTCCTAAATACATTTTTTTTTTTTTTTGCAGTTCTGGGGATTGAACACAGGGCCTCACACATGCTAGGCAAGTGCTCTACCACTGAGCTACATTCCCAGTCCATTATATATTTTTAAAAGTGGAGAAATTCTGTGAATGCCTTGGGGTTTTATGTGGCTCCATCTTCTATTAGATATGACTGGCTTCTTCCTCCTTCAAACTGTTTCCTCGCCTGTCTTCTGTGACCCTGCCCTCCTGACTTTTCTCTTTTTTTCTCTGGCTGCTGTTTTGACCCCTGTACCTGGCTTCTACATGTTGCTGTTCCCCTTCTCTCCTCACTTGTCACCAGGTGGGCTTGTCCTACCTGAGGATGTTCATCATCTTGGAGCCCAAGCTCACCTGGAGCCCTCCACCCTCACTGTGCCATTCACATGAGGTCAGTAGTTCTACTATATCACCCCATCTCCTTATCCTATCCCTGGAAGGAAGAAAGAGAAGGAGGAAAGGAGGGAAAGAGGGACGGAGGGAGGGAGCCTTGGAAGACATTGTGCAGCGCAGGAGAGCCTCAGGGAGGATTTAGGCCTGATCCCTGCTCTAGAGAAGCGACACCCCATTAACGCCTTACCCAACCCGTCTCCCTGATGGAGTCTGGAACTCCACACTATTAGCCACAAATGACATTTTGAAATGGCTTTTTTTTGGGCAAACCCCAAAGACATTGCTAAGATTTACATTTTCAAATATATGCTGACCTTTTTTTCCTCTTTCTTTGAGTTCATTTGTCATCAGTGTATAATTGAATCAATATATTTCCTGATCAGCCCCAAGATTGAATAAGGTCACAGGGAACCATGTGTGGGCATTAGACATCATTATTTCACTCCGAACGAGCGGCCATGGCATGGAGCATTCCGGGCGCCAAATGAAATTCTATTAGATTCTATTACACTTTTACAATTATAGAGACGTTCCATTATTACAAGGGGAAATGAAGTCATAATAAAAAAGCCCAGAGGTGTATTACAGAGAAATGGGCACACTATTTTTCTAGTTAAAAACTTGATGGAAGGAGCTTGACTGGCTTTTGGTTGCCGAGATGTGACCTTGTTCTCCAAGCCATCATGCCCGAGCCTGTGCTGACTGGGAAACGTCAGGGCCAGACTCACGATGTCCAGTCATCCTCTGGTGGACACAGCTCCTGGGCCCCTGGGCAGCACGGTCCAGAAAAGATGTTACACCTGGGCAGCAGAGGCAGCCCCCACATCGAGCCACCCTGGGGGAACATCCCAGAGCATGAAGGGGCCAGCATGTTAGAGGTGGCATTGGCACACTGGGGCATAGGCGGCTGCCCCGCTGACCCCTTCCTATAAGATGAGGTATCCAGCAGTGACATGGAGCACATCAGCACTTTGGGGTGCCCACTCCCTGCCTTACAGCACCCCTACATCTACTGTGCTATGATGGGTGTTGGCTGCCACTGTCCTGACCCCTCGCAGAAGAGTTCCCCCAGTCCTGGAGCAGAGAGGAGATAGGCCGGAGGCTTCCTGGAGGAGCAGAGCAGACAAACCAGGACTTGAAGGGTTGGGAGGATTTGGGGATAGAGACAGGGCTAGAGACAGGATATAAGAGCCCGAAAGTTCAGTGGGAAGAGAGACCTGTGTGAACAAGGCCTAGAGGTTGGGAGGAGCCTGGCACTTGGTCAGGGACTAGGGTGAGGAGGGCAGCAAGGATGCTGGAGGGACAGTGGGTGGACCAGGGCCTGGAGAAGGGGCCTGGCCTCAGTTTCTAGCCCAGAGTGGGGCAAATGTCTGTGGACATCTGAGGGCTGGGAGGGCTCCAGTCAGCCCTGAGGCTGCCCAGGAGGAGCTGGCCGTGAAGTAGAAAGAAGACTAGAGGCTGAGTAATTGCCCACAGTGAGACACGACAGGGAGCCCAAGGAGGGAGATCAGACACCAGGTCCAGCCCCAGGCTGTCCTGGGAAGAGGACGGTGACAGAGCCTCTGGGGAATGGGTGAGGCGTCCTCCCCTTCCCTGAGGCCCTGCCCAGGCACTGGCTTTTCAGGTGTTCCAGGCCCGTATAATGGATAGGATGTTGTGTCAGGATTTTCTGTTTCCCTCTCCTTGAAGGTGGGTGTTTCCCATCCACAGACATTGGGCTTGGCCGTGTGTGGTAAGCAGAATTCTACAGATGGCCCATAAGATTCCTGACTCTAGTTATTCAGTGAAATTCCAACCTGGGTGCTGCTGTGGCATGGTCTTGCAGATATAATTAAAATCCCCCATCAGCTGACATTAAGATGCAGAGGTCATTGGTTTGAGGCCATCAGATGAGCCCTTTAAAAGCAGACTGGTTTCTCTGGATAGTAGCAGAAAGGGAAGTCAGAAAGATTCAAAGCACAAGAAGGATTTGTTAGGTACTGTTTGTAGCTTAAAGACGGAGGGACCACATGACAAGGAATGGGGGTGGTGTCTAGAAGCGGGGGCCATGCTTCAGTACTCCAGAAACATGGATAGTCCTGCAGCAGCAGCAGCAGCAGCAGGAATGAGTTTGGAAAAGGAGTCCCAGCTCCAGATAAGACATAACCAGTAGACGCCTTGATTCTAGTCTGGGCAGAGAACCCATCACACAGGACTTCTAGGCACTAGTACCTGGGTGTTGTTTGAAACCAGTAAGTAGATGGTGATTTCTTATGCAGCAATAGAAAACTAATACAACCTGGGACTTCTCTTGGATGGCGGAAGTCTGAGGAACACGTGCCCAGGGAGCTGTGGCTCCTGTGCTGGGCCCGAGGAGCAGCCCTGGACCCAACAGAGCCCTGCAGCCCTGTGTGGCCAACCTGCCTCCTGCAGAGGAGTCAGCAAGAAAACATCCTTGCCTCTGCCCAGCCAAACACTGCCAGCGCAGACCCCACACCCCCAGAGTGTGGACAGGCCAGGCAGCTCCAGCTGGCCTCTGCTCTTCAGACTTTCCAGGGAAGTTTCCAGTACCTGCCCCGGAACTCACCATGTCCCCTCAAGAACCTCTGTGCTTGCCAGGAAACACTTTTCTAACTCTCGGGGGGAGGGAGGTAGAGGGCACAGGAGAACAGAACCGCCTGTTCTTTCCAGGGAAACTTTCACTCCCAAATCACTGGTCTCTGGCTTTGCACCCCTGCCAACTGCAAACAACTGGCTGGGTGAGGGGCTCGGGGCCAGTGCAGGTCAGCTGGCATCTTCTTAGCAAGCCAGGCCTGGACCCCTCAGCAACTCCCTTAGGATTTGGGCATCTGAGCATCTGTTTTGCCAGCTTTGAGCCTTAGCCAAGACAAAAAGACATCTCCCTCCTCTTCTAAGATTTACTTTGAAGTAACCTCATCTTTGCAGAAAAGTTGTAAATTTAGTACACATAACTGTCTTGTTCCCTCAGCCATTTGATAATAAGGTGGCTACAGGATGTCATATCACCCCCCCATCCATGCGTCTGTGTTTTTCCTTCACTTCCTCCTTCAATTCAGCAGCAAAACCTACAAAGTGTCATAGATGTACAACTGTAGTCTTCTGACACTGCTCAGATTTCACTGGTTGTTCCGATGATGCCCTGTGTAGCAAAAAGATCAACTTTTTGGATGATGTGTCTCATTTAGTTGTCATGTTTCTTTATTCTCCTTCAAATGGGACAGTTCCTTGGTCTTTCCTGATCTTGCACTTTTGAGATGACAGGGCAGTTTTTGGTAGGACGTCCTCAACTTGAGTCAGTCTAACTTTTCTCCGGATCCAGTTCAGCTTGTACTGGGGACAGGTGTGCAGCGGTGGCTCGTCTCCCTCCCTCCACTCAGGGTGTGCCTGCTGTGGGCAGGCGCCTCCACTGCAAAATTACCTTTTCCTAATAACCATGTTGGGAAGGTCTTTGAGACTATGTAAATATCCCACTCCTCATTAAAATTTCAATTATTCATTTACGTCAGTATGGATTCATGATTTTCTATTTTTTTCAGGTTATAAACTGCTGCAATCATTATTTATTTTGATGTTTAAATTGCCCCAGATTTGGGTAGTGGGAGCCCCACCAGGCTGGCATTGCGTCCTTTTGAAATGTCCCCATTATTCTTTGCATACATACTTACTTTTGGGACAGTAATGTATACCAGGCTGGTCTTCTACTTTCCTGCCCCAGGTCTGGAATCAGCCATTTCTCAGAGAAGCCCTGGCTCCTTTGAATGGGCAAGTGTATTTAGAATCCAGGAGCTGGGTGCAGGGTATGCTTTTGCTTTGGGCGTTGCGGCTTAGTGGACCATGCCAGGGATGCGTGAATACGGATCTATCGATGCAGAGATCACATTTACATCTATCTTTTTGCTCTGTCTAATCTATATCCACACACGCGCCTCAACTTAAAATAGGGTTACGTCCTGTGCTCTGCTTCCACCCAGCCTGGCTCCAGAAAGTCTTGTACTGAATATTACCAGACTGGGAAATATCAAAATTCAAACTATGGTTTTTACTGAATGCCCATCACTTTTTCATCACCGTAAAGCTGAAAATATTGTAGTCGGGATGGTCTGTATATTGAAAGCCATGAGTTCACACTGATACCTGGAATTATAACCCAGAGTTCCTTCTTTGAAAGCACCTGATTTTGGATCATGTATATCACATGATTCATGGAGATCTTCTCCTTTCCCTTGTGGTCACTCCCTTCCTATACAGAGATAAACATGGATCCTGTTAGCTTTGATTATTTACATATTGGATCAACCCCTGAGTGTGATCAGTCCTCCTGGCTGCACCACCCTCCCACATGGGTGTCCTCCTCGCCCCGTCTGCTCCAGCCTACCATGGTGGACACCCCTGTCCAGCTCAGGCTCTGGGCCACAGTGGCCCCCTGGCCTCTGGTACAAACACTGGCCTTGCTTGGCCTCCCAAGGTTTTGTATAATATTTTTCATAAAAAGAAGAAAAGGAAAAGAGGAAAAGTGAAAATCCCCTCTTTCCTGCTGGCCCCATGAGGCACTGCCTTTTGCAGACCCCGGGATGCAAGACCAGTGAGTGGCTTTGCTTGTGCTCAGCCTTCCTCCCTGTGCCCTCTCTGTGCCTCAGTCTCCTCATCTGTGAGATGGAGATGAGCAGAGCAGACTTCGGATCCTGTCCCTGGCTGGAGCAACCTGGACTCAATTAGCTCTGGCCTGGTAATCCACCCACCAATGTGCCCAAGGCAGGACTGGGCTGTTGGCTCCAAAATGTCTCTAAGCTTCTTCAGGTGTGTGGCCAGGTGGGGTCCTGGCTCATTCCCAGAGCTGAGATGCTCTCCCTTGGGCTTTGGCCCTGATGTCTGCTGGCGTGGGTCTTCCCTGTTGTCCCAGGAGGGGGCACTGCTCAGCAGGGCTCTGTGACCTCTCGCAGGCACGCTATGATTTGTAGAGGACAGAGAAGGCTACATCTAGTGGCAGCCCTGTCATAATGGAGGATATGTGGGCAGAGCCTACAGAACCAAGAGAAGGCTTCTTTGAGCCAGAGCTAGGAAGAGAGGCTGAGTGACGCCAGGAGCCTGGCTGAGGAGGGGACTGATGTCTCTAGGGCCATACAGGCTGGCCCTGGGAAGCCAGATTTCCGAGGCAGAGCCCACTACCTAACATTCCTGACATCAGTTCCCATGGACCTGCAGACATTTTCTGTGTGCCCTGAAGTCTTCAAGCCTTTACAGGTTACAAACCTGGCAAGAGCTCTTTTGAGCCAATGGCCCCACATCAGGGACCCCAGCTTCCAGGATCAGTGCTCATGGCTCAAATGTGACTGGGCAGGGAGTCCCTTAGAAGGTTGTAATTCCCTGCAATCCCTGTGGGATTCCTGGAGGAAGATTGCAGGTCTCCTCTTCCTTCTTGGGCCCTCTCCTTCGGGGAAGGGGTCTTAGGACAGGAGGCCCCTCAGGTGTTGGGCTGGCCCTGGGCACCAGCCCCTGCCCTGTCCTCGGTCCTGGGCCCAGGTTTTGGCTGTGCAGAGGTCTGGAGCTCCAGGCTAATTGTGAATTAGGAGCCCAATTATGCCCGGCACAATTGGCTCCATGCTGCCTCCTCTTCCCAACAGACATGTATATTAATAGTTGGCACTTATTGAACCAAATATGAATATTCATCTTCATTTATATTTCAAGGCCTTTCCTCCTGGAGGCCCACAGGGCTGCGACCAGCTCCAGCCCCATCACAGTGCTGACAGCTCACACTCCTGGGCCCTGACTCCTGGCTTGAGGGCCGCTGGGCGGGCTCCCAGCTGTCCACAAACACTCATTATGGGGGCCGGACCCAGCGAGCTGCGGAGAATGTGTAATCGCGCTGCACGCTGCTAATTAGGGAGCTGATGGGGCATTGAGGGTGAGAGGACGAATTCTTTAAACAGAGGACGGGAAACTTGAAGAGCTGTAATTACTTGGAGCAGAGTTCATTTCAGAACTTGGGAGCCAATGAGTCTGATGACAGCCCTGCTGGGAGGAGGGTGGAGAAGAGGCATGAGCAGCTGGCCTGGGCACCAGGCATTGGGTTGGGGGTTGGGGGTTGGGGGATGGGTGGGGTTGTGCCTCCCCCTTTATTTTCTTTAATGCAGTCCAGCTGTGCGACCCCCCCAGGGGGCCACTTCCTCTGCCTCAGGAGCCAACTTGGAGTCAGGCTCCTCAGATCCAGAGGGCTTCCCTGGCATCATGGGCATGCTAAGTGCTTCCAGCTCTACCAAAGGCCTTGGCTCTTCACTGAGAGCCACCACTACCCTAAACAGTGGGATATGGCCCAGCTATCTGACAGCTGATGCCCCTCTTTCCCAGAGTCTGTAGAGATGAGGGACCTCAGGCTCCCCAGACTGGGACCAACAGGAATAAGGCATGTTAGGGCTCTTGCCAATGGCAAGCTTTACAGTCTCCCTGTGTGTCACCTAAAGTCTTCAGTCCTTTAAAGGAAGTGTTGACTCCTGGGGCTTCTCCTTCTTCAAACCTGCCTTCCAGTGCTGATGTCCATCGCATCCACCAGGGGTCTCCTTTAAATCTGTCTGGAATCCCGCCCTACTTTCCCAGGAAAACCTCTGTCCTCCCTCCCCAGTACAGGGTCTCCCCCACTCCTCTCTCTCCGGCCTCCCTGTATTGGTGGGTGGAGAGGACAGGGTCAGGGGACAGCTTGTCATTCCTCAGGGTCTGAGGCAGCTATGAAACTACGCGAGATTTTTCTCTCTTCTGCCTAGAGCTGACCCACAGTCAGTCCCACAGCCACTGACCCCATCTGGCTATTTAATTAATGAAATAAAATCACAAGTTTGGTTCCTCACTCACACTAGCCACGTTTTTATGCACAATAGTTACATGCAGGGTGTCATAAGCTTGATCTGAACACTCATGGCCTGCCAAGTGTGCAATAGAGCTTTGAGCCCAGAACCTACAGGAATCTTCTCTCAAGTGCCCTCAGGGCATCAGAGCACTAGCTGTCTGCGGGGAGCGAGGGCAAGGGCTCTGTGGGAAAGGTGGCAGAAAGACCCCCCCCACCTGCCTCCCACTCAAGCCTTAGGAACTGCAATTAGCTGCTGCAGCTTGCTTGAGCCTGGAGCCAGCAGTTCCCTCCTCCCGGAGCCACAGCTCCTAGCAGCTTCGCACCTTTCCCTGCAAGAAGAGATCAGAAGCAAGCACTCAGGCTGCCCCCAGCTGACTCGTCTCTAGGCATGAAGTCTGTGCCCAGTCCTGCCAGGCTGGGCTTCCAATTATAGAAGCGAGGCTTCAGCATGCAGGGGCCGGTACCCAGCCAGCAGCCCACCCGACTGCCTCCCCACTAATCAGGGACTGTTTGACGTGGAGCGTACTCTGCAGAGCTCCCCTTAATTCTGCTGGTCCCAGTTGATGCTCCTCAGAAGGGGCTCAGCTCTTTGCCCCAGGAAGTTCGAAATCGTCTGGACAAAAGATGGCAACTCCATGTTCATAACATTCCACTTTTTTCATGCCCCTGGAGGAGATTGCTGGCAAAGAATGCTCAAGTTGGTGGGGCTGAGCATGATGTAGGTATTCCAGGGTTGTGTCCTTGTGTGAGTCACCCCCCCTCAACTGAGGATTGAATCCAGGGCCTTTGGTACATCCCCAGCCCTTTTGAGACAGGGTCTTACTAAATTGCTAAGTTGCTCTGGCCAGTCTTGAACTTGCAAACCTCCTGCCTCAGCCTCCCAAAGTGCTGGGATTACAGGCATGTGCCGCCACACCTGCCTTCTGTGTGAGGTTTTATAGACACATGTTCTAGAGTGTTAGTCTGCCAAAAAGGTTAGGCTGCTGGCTTTGGGTGTGAGAATGTGAGTTCAGACCCAGGTAGGGATAAGGAAGGGAGATGAGGCCTGGGAGTGAGCATGGAGGTAGGGCAGGGTGCAAGGATGCCCGAGGCAGTAGAGGCGAGGCTTGGCAGGAGCTATTCCTCAGCAGTACCACCTCATCTTTGGAGCTGGTTCCCATAGAGAAAGTGTTAGGAAGGGAGGAGGGGACATGGTTTTACAGCTGCCTCCTCTTGGGGTGTTGCTCTTCGGTTAGTCTCCACAACTTTGGTGGGTATGCAGGGCAGGACTGTCATTCCCATTCTGCAGAAGGGGAACAGATCTGCGTAGTGCCACACTGTCAGAGGCCTGACCCTGTCTCCTTGCTCCCCATCACAGGGCTCCTCCAGCAGGTGGAGGCGCCAGGCTGCAGTTAGAAGTGCCAGGGCTTCACCCTGCCCCAGGACGTCCACTGCTACAGTGGTCACACTTGGCTTCCATAGACCTGGACTTGAGGCCATGGCCCATATTTTGTTTCATTTTAGGAAAACTAGCACATTTGATTTTGAGTTATCTCATGCAACCTTAAAAACTACTCCAGAAATATACCATTTGGCTGCAAGGGTAAAAGGGTACCCAACATCCTCCAAGGAGGTCCCTGCACCTGAGGCAGCCAAAACAATAGGGAAAGGAGAGCTCGGGAAGTGGATTAACACATGAGAAGGATTTCATTCAGGTTGAAGAATGTGAAGTTCAGATTTGGGGGGCTTTTTCTATCACTGCTTAGGCTCCCATGGCATCTCTTCTGTGGGGTTCGTAGGGTGACTTAGCCTGCATAGCGCGGCTGATTGTACTTTGAGATGGTGAATTTTTGGCTTAAGGGTGTAGATGGCTGGGTCTATTAGTGTCCTGTCCTAACCTGCTTCAGAGGCTATGGGGTGGGAATGCAGCAGTGCTACCGCAGGCCCAGAGGGAGGCCTTAGGGAGCTGGGAACAGAGCTGTACAGGGAGCTGCTGCTGGTCCAGAGAGAGGCAGCCATGTCCCTGCTGGACAGACCAGAAGCCGACAGAGACAGAGCCTGAATGCCTAGAGAAGGAAATGTTTCGTTTTCCTTTCTCATGTCATATCTCCCCTGCCTACTGTCCTCCCAGCTTCTTCCACAGGGCTTTGCAAGGCCATGGGAACAGCCTTAGCAGGTGCATGGCATCTTGGTGACACAGGCAGGTTGTGAGCCCTGAGTCCTGTGGCCATCTCTCCGCTGCTCAGCCCTCTGGGTCCAGGTTGGAGGGAGGAGATGTGAATGCAGGACCCCAGGGTTGTCTTTCATCAGGCCCACCTGGAGCTACTGAGGCTGCACTTATATTCGGGGGAGTGAGAGGCCCTGATAAGGACCTTGAGTGACTGCTCCATGTTCCACTAAGAGCACTCTGGGAGGGGACACTGGGCATTCACACTGCTATGAATAAAATAGGCTCTGCTATTGCTCCCTCAGGACATCTGCTGGCAAGGTGGTGGTGCATGGGGCAGGATGTGGGCATTCCTGGGTCCCTGGCAGAAAAACTCTGTAATAGCACCAAAACCTCACCCCAAACCTCGAATGGTTATTAACATATTAATTAATATTTAAAAACTCATTATGCCTTGATGATGGCTTCCTTAAACTGCTTTTATATTAATTGCAGCCACCCAGGAGCAATAACCATACTTATGTGGCAAAATGGAGTCATTCTACTTAATTACCGAGGAGGTTTTACAGGCAGTCTTCAAAGCCCACAAACAATCAGAGAGTTGACGGGATGTCTTCTTTTTAGATTTTCTTGCAGATTGGATGCTGTGATGGTTAGAAGATTTTTCTTATATTGAGATGAAATCTCCCCATCAATACCTTTACATTCTTCCCCATTATGCCTGCCTGGAGCATCTCGTCTCCCCAGCTTTGGGGCCCAGGAGGGCCTGACCTGAGGCTGTGCACCTGGGGAGTGGGGGCTCTAACACCCACCCAGCATCTTGGGCTTGCCAGCCCCGGACAGTACCACAGGGCGAGGTCCCCAGCCTGGCAACCCTCTTCTCTTCATGGCAGGTTCTGCCTCTGAGCCCCAGGCTGATGCCCCGGAGCTCTGTCCTTGGTGCTCTGAGTCTTCTGGAGGGTGGACTTTCAACCCCTTCAGTCACCTGGAGTGATCCTGCCAGGCTCTGGCTGCAGCATCCCTCCTCCCTGGTACCTGCAGGCCTGTTTCTGAACCATGTTTCCCTCAGATGTCCAGGTCTAAATGGGTCAGAGAGCCACTACCCACCAGCTTTGCCCAGCCCTGGGTCCTGTGACAGCAGTAGAGGCAGCTCATGTTCAACTCGTCAGGACAGAGGACACAGCACACCTGCTTGTATCCCTCCTGCCTGGCCAGGCAGGTGTCAGTCTTCAGTCTCTGAGCATTCAGGGCATGCAGGATTTTTGTCATCTTACAGTGGGGCTGAAGGCATGGTGCAGGCAGGGGTCCCCTCAGCATCGAGGCCTCAGATAAGCCAGGAGAGTGTGCTGAGGCCATGGCCCAGTAGACCTAGTGTGGAATGAGCCCAGGAGACCAGCAGAGAGTCACTGACAGCATCTGGAAAGTGATCACGCACCTGGGGCGTCCCCTCTAGGACCTGGCCCTGAGGAGGCCCGAGGGGCAGGGACAGAGTCAAATGGTGTCAAGAGATGGAATCTGCTTCTTGTGCTTTAGAAATTATGGGGAACTGACAGGCAGGGAAATTGGTGACTCCCTCCCACGGGGCTGATAACACCGAGCTCATCCATCACCCACGCAGGGACAGCCAGAACCATTCAGAGAACAAGCTGCTCTAAGGGGTCTCTCGCAGCCCTTGGAGCAGGCAAGCCGAGGCTGTTGGCCACCAGGCGCCCAGCATGATGAAGCTGTGGACAAGCTGGGTATCGGGACCAAGGTCTCAGGGTGAGAGCATTATAAGTAGGAGCAGGGGCAGAGTAAGGTGTGCAGTTTGGTCTGAGTTCATTCAGGATGTTTTAGGGTAAGGCTGGATCAGGTCAGAGGTCAAGGGAGGCTGCCAGCCAAACCCAGGAGAGAGGCCATGACTAGGGAATAGACTTGGCATTTGGTTTTGGAGGGAAGGTACTCTGTGATGGATGAGGGTAGAGTTGGAGGTTACATGTACATCAGGGCATGGGTGCTCCTTATTTAGGTAATACTTGTTTAGTATCTTGTCTGGGGACCTAAACAGAAGATAAGATGTGAATGTTACCCACAGGTGTCAGCTCAAAAATACGTAGGTTCCCTCCCCTTCTTTCCAGCCCAACCTTCTGTGCTTTCCTCCCTTGTCCTTGTCCCAGGCCCCTTTCCTGTACAATTTCCTGGGGCAGGGATGCTTGGAGCTGATGACCCCATGGAAATCCCTGAGACCAAAAGTCCCCAGTCACTTCATTGTACCAGCATGGGCAGCTCGTCACTTCCCTCTTCTCTTCTTTCCCTCTCTACCTGTTGTCACACCAGCCCACACCTGCAGCTCAGCTGCAAGCTCTCTTCTTGGTTCTGGTGGAGGTTCTTCGGTGACTGGCCCTAATACTCTTGTCTTTGCTCACCCCTTCCTGAACTGCACTGTCCAGGCTCTCCCTTCCCCTTGGAAGACCAGGCCATTCTCAGAGGCTTCTAGAGCAAGATGAGTGTGGCATGGAGAAGACCAAAGGCTGTGCTAGATAGAGTTGAGATGTGCGTGTATCTGGGCCCCGTTCCCATCCACTGTGCATCCTGGTATGGGGGGAAGAGAGTGCAGGCTGCAAAGTTCTCTGGCTTGGACCCAAATCCACCTCTGCCATATACCCACTGGATGGCCTTCAGTGAGTCACTTGACTGCACCAAGCCTCAGTTTCCCCATCTATAAAGTGGGAATGCTAATGTGCCCTATAGGGCAGTACAATTTTGAGGATTTAATGAGATACGGCATGTGAAGTGCCATGTATACAATAGGCACTCACCAAACAGCTGGTCCTCTTGCCCTCACCTGTGGGTGAGCACAGTTCCTGCAAGGAGGGGGCAGGCTGATCCTGTGGGGAGGACTCTGAGTGAAACTGTCCTTCCTACTTGTCCTTCATGGGGGTAAGGGAGGGGTGCTTTTATCCTCCAGGCCCCGTTGATCATTGGCCAAGGCCCATCCTGGGGACATCATTCCAGATGCCTGGCTCCACAGTGCAGAGAGGTCATTGGAGAGTTGCATGTAATGTGGTTAGAGGAGCAGTGTGCACCCCAAAGCCAGGAGGAGCTCACAGAAATGGTGGAGATGATGTGAGGGGACCTGAGAAGAGCACCCCCAGTGCCTGCTGAGATAATTTTGACTGTGGGGTCCAGCTGGGGCAGGAATGAGCTAACTCCACACTGGCCCATTTACTGAGACAGTTACTAAGACACAGGCCTCCAAAGTACAGAGGGTTCTCCAAGAAGGGAGAACTGGAAAATAACAATAATGAGAGTAGCTAACACTTGCATATCACTCCCTACACCAGGCACTATTTGAGGGGCTTTACGTAATTTATTACAACAATCCCATAAGCTAGAGGCTATTGCTTTCCCCAATTCACAGATGAAGAAAAGGAAGCTTGGCTAAGCAACCGACATGCTGGAGGCCATGCAAGTAGAAGGGGACATGAGCAGCAAGAGTCACCAGAGAGAAAACAGGGCGTCAGCCCCAAGACTCAAATCCCCAGGGCTGCTCTGTAGCACAAAGGTGCTGTATGGCTGGTGGGGAGTTGGCCTGAACCCAGCTCAGTCAGTAGTGGCCCTGGGACTCGCTCAAAGGCACACACCTGGTAAATTAAAGGGATGACAGTGCTAAATGGAGTCATGTGGCTTTCTCCTACTTCTTGCACCACCATCCCCGCACCCATGCTCACCCACCTCTCTGGGCCAGAGGTACCAGCTGTTTGAGGGGTCCCCAGGGTGGTGAGCAGGAAAGAAGAGGCAGACTCAGCATGCAGACTCCCAGTGGACACATTACTAGTCAGGCTTAGTTGAGAGAGAAAGGTTTTCAAAATTCCTAGAGTCCCTTTCACACAACTGGGTCAGGCTTATTGAGTTCAGGTCTTAAAGCTTTACTACAGGTTATGGCACACAAAAGGTGGAGGATGCAACACACAGGAAGCTCCTCAGACAGGAAGAGGAAATGAGGCCAGAAGGGAGGCAGAGGCTCCACCCTGGCTGCTCCTGGTGTTGAAGCCCAGGAGGAGTGGAGTCCATTGCCTGGATGGGTTTGGGCCCTCCTAGTGAGTGGAGTTGTCTCCTGTCCTCTCAAGGCCTAGACAAGGGACGAGGTCAGCTCCTCAGGGAAGCTTCCAGCTCCCCAAGTGTGGGAGCAGTATGCACCACCCAGGCAGTGTCTAGAAATGGCTGTGGGAAGGAGGGGGCAGTCTAGGTGTGTGAGCTGAAGGGCAGCCTCACAGGGCCTCCACACACTTGCACACTCAGGCAGGGGGAGAAAGTGCTCAGTGTTCCCAGGACTTGAAGGGGCCCCAGGGGAAGTGATGATAAATTCAGAGGTCCAAGGTCTGGTCAGGGAGTGGAGGTTGCAGAATGTTAGTGCTGCTTGCCAAGTACTAATTATGATTTCTCTCCCCTTCCTGGCACGGGGTAAGACTGAGCTTCTGCTTCATCATGGGGCCACATGACAAGTTTCTGGCCAAAGCACTGTAAGCAGAAATGACACGAGCCATGTCGAGGATGAAGCATTGTAAACTGCTGACAAGAAGTCTTCAATGGCACTTCCTTCCCTCTGCCATGGCCACTAGCAGTGCCCCACACAGGGGCTGCTGCATCAGCCCGGGGCCTGGAGTGAAGACGATGAAGACATGGGACAGAGTCCACGGCTGACTTGTGCTGATGTTTAACATGGACAAGAAGCAAATGTTTGTTGCATGCCACTGGGATGGGGGGGTCATCACAGCATAAACTGGCTTATATGTGGCAGATACAGACTTCATGAGCTGGGCGTGGACTGCGTTTAGGACTCAGCACCTCATTGGGTACCAGGAGTAATCCAACTACACTAAGACCAGTGAAGGCCAAAGGGAAGCAGGCAACCTGACACATTTTCCCTGCCACCAGGAGCAGCATGAGCTGTCCCTGCAGGTGGCTGCCCACTTAGGAAGAAGGAAGTAGAATGAAGCTGTATTCTAGAAGGCAGAAGAAAGAAGAAACCATCCTCAAGGGGAGTTTGAATCTGAAGGACTGAGTATTTATGCGCAAGATGCTGAGTTAACCTGAAAGAGACAGTTTTCACCTGGAAAAGGCTGAGCTCTCTTTAATTGGCAAGTTAAAGCATTTCTTCTACTCTTTTCCAGTCATCTGGGAGAACACAAGCTCAAGAGTAAGATGAGATGAATTATAGAAAACAAAGGTCTATGATTTTACATAGACCTGAATATATAAAATTTTGCAACTTTGTGCATGACAAACTCAGTTGAGTCTGAGTTTCCAGAGTCTGGGCTTGTTTGCCCCCTATTGTCCCCATCTATCTTGTCTCCATCTTGTCTTCAGATAGTTCATGTTCCCTCAAGTGCTGCCCCCGCCATGGGGCTCCAAGGGGCCATGTGTCTGGCTGAGAATGATGACAGCAAGAAAGACGAGCGCTGGGGTGGGGATGAGCAAGACAAAAGGAGGCCCATTCACATTGGTGATAAGTCCTTTGATCCAGAAGTAAAGAGACCTAGGACAAGATGAGATGGTTCCATGGGGTCGCAGAGTCAGCAAGGGCCACGTGGAGCCTCAAGGTTGATGCAGGGCTTTCCCCCAAAACTATCTTGCCCTCCTTTCTCTTGGATTCTATCACAGAATACCACACCACCATATGCCACCAAAGCCCAGGTCAGAAACATGGGTCACCCTTGATTTCTCCTTCCACTCACAGCCTCCACATTCTGTCCCCAGCCCTCTGGCTATGACTAGGTACTGGACTCCCTAGAACTACCCTGTGTCCATGCCCCGGGAAGCTGATGGCACGGACCGCCTTCATGTTATCATTGCTCTTCCCTAGCTCCCCACAGCAGCATGGCCACCAGAGGTTTACTGTGTCCCTTAGCTGCAGGGTAACACCTTCTGTGTGACATTAGCCTGATCCCTTCTTGGGTTCCAGTATCTGTTCCCTCCCATGTCCTCTCTGGCTTGGAATGGTAGTGGCTCCACACTGTCCCTACCCCTAGGGTATGATACCAATCTTTATCATTCTTCTTAAGTCTGGTCACACTTGGGCAAATAGTCCATTGATGAAACTCCTCTCATAGTACTCAGTTTAAGGTTGCCACCTGTTTTCTGCCAGGAGGTAACATACAGAAGCTCCCTTGGAGGATTTGTTTAAGGAATGAAGATAATGGATCTAAAGCATGAAGATCAAACACTAATACACCGTTGTCCCTTGATGCTTGCAAGGAAGCTGTAATTAACTGTTGCCTCCTAAATCCATCTGCAAGCACCATTTCTCTCCATTTTTGCTGCCTCTTTCCTGGGAGAGGTCTCTGTTGCCTTTCTCCTGCCCATCTTCTCTTCTTGGTCTCCTATCCCTAGTCTTCCCCTTCCTTCTCTTCAGGATGTGTGCTGAAGTACACATAAGAGTGGGGGACCTGACCCCACTCTTAGGGAAACAGGTTTGTACTAACATAGATTTAGGTTCAAAGGCTCTTTACCACACTCTAGGAGGAAACAAAACCTGTAACCAAAACCCAAACCTATGAATATAAAAACATAGTAGTCCCCCTGTAAGTGGAGGATACATCCTAAGACCCCTAATAGGTGCCTGAAATCTCAGATAGCACCCAACCCACATATGTGTACCGTGTTTTCTTCTAAATACTCTGTAATATTGCCACGTAACACCAGTGTTAGTCTGTCCTTCCATGTTTTATGCCTTAGTACCCACTTTGCATCACTTCCTGTGTGCTTTGGGGACATTTTTAAGTAAAATAATAATTACCCAAACACAACATTGCAATACAAGGACAGTCACTCTGATAACTCAGATAGTTACTAAGTGACTGTGAAGGCTTGTATCTAGAAGGCTTTGTCCTCCCAAAGCCTCATGGGATCATAGGCGGGATTTTTGGAGGTGGCTGGATCTAGGGTGTATGATACTGGGATTGAGTGTGTGATGCTGGATTAAGAGTATGATGGGTATGATGCTGGGATTAAGGGTGCCCCACCCTGGATGTGAGTGCTACCCACCCTAAGGGGGGACAGAAAGAGGGCTGCTGATGCTTGCTGCTGCCTGCCTGCCCTACAATGGATTATTTCTCCCTGTGATGTCCCTCTGCCATGCCACCCTGCCTTGGTGCCACCTGACTATGGACTGAAACCTCTACAAACTGTGAGCTAAATAAACCTTTCCTCCTTTAACTTGTGGGTGTCAGGTATTTTGTCTCAGCAATGAGAAAAGTAACTAAAGCAGTGACTAACAAGCATGTAGCATATACAGTGTGGATACTCTGGACACAAAGATGATACACATCCTGGTTGAGACAGAGCAGGTTGATGTGAGATTTCATTACGCTACTCAGAATGGCAAACAATTGAAAACTTATGAATGATTTATACCTGGAATTTTCCTTTAATATTTCTGACCACAGCTATCCATCAGTAACTGAAACAATGGAAAGCAAAACCACAGGCAAGAGAGAGAACACTGTAATGGTTAAGACTCTGGAACCAGGACTTCTGGATTTGAATATCAGCTCCACTCCTTACTAATGATGTGACCCTGGGCACATTACTTAACCTCTTTGTGCTCAGTCTTCTAATTTGTAAAATGGGGATGATCTGGTAACACACAACTGTAAGCATAAAAGGAGTTAATGGTGTAAAACTTTGCCGGTACTGTTGGCGCATAGCAAGTGCTCCAGCAACGTACACTGTGGTTTTGATACTATTGCTGGAAACTCTAAAGAGGAAGAAAGGGGTTCGGACCAGGCTGCAATGGGGCTTTGGAGGATTAATATATCTCCTGTGGAGGAGAAAAGAGTGAGTGGAAGGGCGTTCAAAGCAGAGGGCAGAGCTGGGGTTGATAATTAGATTGCCCTTTGGGGGAACAGGGAGGGTGTGAGGTGCCTGAAGCCCAGGTGGGAAACGAGGCCAGGCTGAGGGTTGGGGGCCCTGCTCTCGGGGTGCTAAGAAGCTTCCTGAATGTTAGTGCCAGGGTCAAGGCATGGTCAGAACTTGTTCTGGAATGATCAGCCTGGAGGGGGTGCTGGGTAAGGGGATTTTCAAGTGGGGGTGGGGAGCAGGCACAGAAAGCAGCTCTGAGGTTCCCCCCACCCCTCCACTCCCCCACCCACCTTGGGGAGGGAAGGGGGCCCCTGCAGTGAGGAATGAATGCAGCACTCCAGTATAATGGGGAGAACACCCTCCAGGTGCCCCAGCCTGCAGCCTTCTTCCTCACTTTGTCCTGGGAACGCCCAGGACTCAGCCACCCTCTGGGAGCCGCCCTTGCCTGTGCCTGGCTGGTCTTGCACATTTTCCCCCTTCCCTCCCTGGACTGCAGACTGAGACACCATCTATTTCCACAGCTTCTGCTTCCTTCACTTCTCCCAAGAAGACCGCTGCTCAGACAGCTGCAGAGCCCTGACCGGGGGCACCTGGCTGTGTGGGAACTGAATGCCCTTGGGCCTCCACTTCCCTCATGATGGCAGTGCTCATTCACCCACACTTTGCCTGTATGGAGGCCACAGACAGTGTCCAGCAGGCGGCCACCCAGCCAGCACAGCAGGACTTGCTTGGGCCCTAGAGAGCATTCCTGAGCCCCTCTGTAGTGGGCTCAGTGCCTCAGGCTAGCCATGGACACCCAAGTGCATCACCCTGTACAGCAGGAGTCAGCCTAGAATGTCAGCATAGGGACCTGGGCCCAGCTACCTGGGTCTGCTCCTGATGCCACTACTTCCTAGCAGTGAGATGCTGAGCAGTATGCTTGGCCTGCCTGGGTCTCAGTTTCCCCATCTGTAAAGTGGGAATAACCACACCTGCCTTACCTGGCTGTGAATGGGTCAACAGTAGCTGCATCACTGTGGGCACCCAGGGACCCCGTGGAAGTGTTAGCTATTGTTACTGTGCTATTTTTCTGCTTCTGGATGTATGGAGAGCCAACCATGTGAGAGTAATGATTGGGCCAGGAGAGAAGACGTTGCATGGGAATTTGGTATCCTGGGGTGGGAGGGGGGAAAGAGAGGAGGAAGCAAAGGATGGATCATGAAGGTTCACCTCAGCCTTTCCAGACTAGACAAGAAGCCCCTCAGCAGCAACCCTGATGAGCTGGCTTAGCCTCCACCTGCATACTTCCAGGCATGGGAAACTCATCATCTTTTCAGATTACTTGATTTGTTGTTAGACTCTCTGGTGTTAGTGAGTTCTTCCTTGTGTGACACATGTCTCAGGCCTTAGCAAAACACCCAAACTTCTCCCAAAAGTTCGGGTCTCTGGAGACTTTCTGCCCCCAAGTAGTTTTGGGGATTTTCAGTGGTACCTTATGTGATGTTGTGCTCACAGGGCAGCTGACTGAGCCAGACTTCTGCCCAGCCTTTCACAACCATGGGCACCACAACAGCCACCTCAGAGCTCGTTGTGCCAGGCTTCTGCCCCCACTGCCAGTCATGGGCAAACGAGATGCTCTCCACTCCCATCATCTGACCCTCCATGCAGTGCCCAGCTAGAGGTCCTGAGGCCAGGTGGCTTGGGCTTCAGGGTGCACATGTAGTGCTGCAGTCTGCAAGGGCTTCCTGCCCTGGGCACAGCACACTCTGCTCCCGGGTGGCTGCACGGACTTCCCTTCCAGCTGCAAGGCCACCCCTCATGTTCTTGCTGGGCTCCCACCTGGTAGGTGGGCCCTACGGGAGCTCTTACCCGAGTCATGTCATTGGTCTCTGCCAGGGCCCTAGAGCCCCATGAGAAAGGAATGTGGTCTAAGTTCAAGTCCTTCCCCCACTGAATGTTCGTGTTTGCTTGGGGCAGGCCCGGATGCTCCCACCAGAAGTAGGGAGACAGCTCTCGCCCCCACCATTGCGCTTTCCTGGCTACACACCTTGCTTTCTTGATTCTCCAGTGCCTGCCCTTCTTCTGCTCTTTGGACTGGTACAGTGAAAGTCAGTTCTTAACAATAAGCATAATATTTATCTAGAACTTAAAGTGTGCCGGGCCTGTTACCGTATTTCCCCAAAAGTAAGACCAGGTCTTATATTAACTTTTGCTCCAAAAGACACTTATTTCAGGGGATGTCTTATTTTTTAATGTACAAAAATCTACATTTATTTATGTACAACAATCTACATTTATTCAAATACAGTAGAGTCATCTTCTGGAACATCATCATAACTCTCCAAACCCCAAATTCCAGCCTGAATTTCTTGCAACTCCATTTCCTGTAGAGCCATTGGCCCCAATCTCTCATGTCCAGCAATAGTGTGCTCCTTAATTGAGCACCTCTTGTCCGTGTAGCCTGCTCATAATGCTTTGGCAACGCAACTGTTGGTGATTTTATCCCATGAGTTCTTCACAAGCCACGAGCTCTTGCAGGCCAGGCTTCACAAAATTTCCATTAAATCAAGTGTTAATTGAAGACTTACGGGACAGGAGTGGTAACAAAAATGATGACACATTAAGAATGATGGTCTACACAAAAGCAACAAAAAATTGCAGGCACCAAAATTCAGAAAAGGTTTATTTCACATGAGTGCATTAATCATGTCTGTTACAACACATGGCATATTGAATTATGAAGATTCATATTAGACACAAGCAATCTGTTATCAAGTGCACACGTTATTCACGCATTGTGTCGGTACTCTGATTGGTTATTTGGCAATAAGACTGGAATTTATCTGTTTACATAGGCATTTACCTCTTGTCCAAGGGTGGCCACTTGAGTATTTACAAAAACTTAATTACAATTTATATTATCATTTATTTTAGGTATTAATAACAATAATACTTTTATTTATATTTAATTACATGTTAATATTATTACAGTGGTACTTTGGTTCATGAACTTAATTCTTTCTGCGATTCCAAAGCAAGTTGGACAAGAACCAAACCAGATTTCCCCAGAAGATCATCATTGAATCTAACCATTGAATTTGATTCAGTACTACCGTATTTTATAATTTAGTGGGTCCATTGTGTGTTGCAAAAGATGCCCTAAATGGGGTCTGGCTGACAGTTTTGACTGGGACTTATTTTGGGGTAGGGCTTATATTAGGATCATTCAGAAAAATCATGCTAGGGCTTATTTTCTGATTAGGTCTTATTTTGGGGGAAATATGGTATATCATTAGAGGAAGGGTACCTGCTTTCTGTGTGACCTTGGACAAGTAACTTAATCTTGTAAAATTTGTCTCATTTTTCTCATCTGTTAAATGAGGTAGTAGCTACCTCACAGGTTTGTGGTGCAGATTAAATGAATGGGTAGACATAAAGTTCTTAGAATAGTGCTTGACAACTACCAAATGTTTAAAATATGTTAGTGGTCATTATCACAACAACTTAGTAAGTTAGGCTCTATTGATCATTCCATTTTTCAGGCAAGGAAACAGTCCCTGAGAGGTGGTGTACCTTTCAGAAGTCCCACGGTTCGTTAAAACACTCAGTCTCTCCTAACCTCTAACTCAGTGGTGGTGAGCCTGTGGCATACATGCAGCAGAGGGCTGTTTGCATCACTGAAAGCTCTAAAAGGTTTGCAATCACTGCTCTAACTGATAAAATGCTTCCCCTTACAGAATCTGGTATCCTCTGGGCGAAATACCTCCAATTCTTCTAGCTGTTGTCCTCAGCTTTTTTCTGGGCAGGTGTAGGATCCAAGGAGATAGCATCCAAGTTTCTTCTCTACAGTGGGTGAGGCCACAGCCACTGAAGGCGGAAGGAAGCCAATGGGTAGAGTGTGACAGAAGACAAGCAGGGAGTTGATCTGGATGCCCAGGGTAGAAGCAAAGAGTCTCAGAGGGACAATGGGAGGGTGTGGGACAGGTGCCTTTTAGTTGTTCAGAAGCTGCCTGGGATGGGTGAGGAATGGCCCAGGAATTAGAACCCAACAGAAGCAGCCTCCTTGCCCTGTGTGTTCTGTCCTCCAACAAAGTGGCCTTGCAAGATAAGGGGCCCAAGCCCTGGGACCTGCAAGAAGACCAAAGATGATAGTGATGGGCTGCCTAGGCTGCATGTCAATGCCTAGAGCCTGGGGAATAGGTCTCTTAAAGTTTGACCAGCGACAAGACCCCAGCCCTGGAGCCTCAGTTTCCCTGACTGTAAAACAGGGATGTAGAGCCAAAAGTACACACTGAGGGCCTACTCACCACTAGGCATCTCTTGAACACATTACACTGAGGGGACCAGGCTGATGTTGGGAAATGGCCTGAACCAGAGAGATCAGGCTCTGGAAATTGGTTGCTCCCCTGCTTCTTGCTCAGACCAGCTTTGTAGCTGGGGCAAGTTACTTAGTTTCTTCGGAGTTCAATTTTAAGTGGAGGAAAAAAAGAGGAGAAATAGTCACACCTCCAGGCTCCCTAACCCTCCCCTCTGCTATGCTCCACCCTGCTGGAGCTCAGGTGTGAGCTAGTGAGGGGCACCCAGCCTCTGGGGGGAGAGTGGCTGGCGCACACCATTTCAAGGCAGACACAGTGGTAGACGTGTGGACACACACACCAGCGCCCAAGAACGAAGGTCCTTGCCATGGTAAATTCCACCTGGGCCAGGCATGGATTTGGGGGCACTGGGTTGTAGGGTGCATCATGTAAACCAGGTACCTTGCTCTTCAAAGGCAGCCACGTTGGAATCCCTTTTGTAAACCCAGGGAAGCCCCTTCGTTTCTCTTTTTTTTTTTTTTTTCCTGGGAAAAAAAAAGCTTTTATAAATTGTATTTGCTTAAAGGGAAGCGATCAGAGACCGGCCCGTTTCCAGGCTGTTGAAGGTGCTCACTTGCATATGGATATGCTATTTATAAACGCACGTCTATTCATTAAAGCAGCTTCCCCAAGGCCCTCAGCTGCTCAGCAAGGTGCTGGCTGAGCGGGAGCGGCAGCCTCACGCCTTCTGGTTCTACACGACCTCACCAGCCTCAGCGACAAGGTGGCAGGTCAGAGGCCAGGAGAGGAAAAGAGGACTAACCTGGCGCAGGGCGAGGCGGTGGGGCCAGGCAGGTGGAGCCCGGGCGGAGAGGTGGGGCTCCCGGGCTGCGACCTGACCCCAGGCAGCCGCCAGGTGTGGCTAGGGTGGCGTTAGCTCTCTCACCCGGACCGTGGCCATCCAGGCCTGGTAACGACCTCCAGCCCACCCCTCCCCAGCCTTGCAGACCCTTCTGCAGAGAAAGCCTGGCTGGTCCTGGTGGCCAAGCCCTGGTCAGCCCAGGAGGCTCCTGCCAGTCACCAGCGGGCGAGTCCACTCCGCGCAGGGCAGCCTGTCTTTCTCTGCACGCCGCCCTCCACCTCTAAGCGCGCGCTTTTCTAATGGGATTAGGCTTCACACGGGTCAGGGAACAATTTATTATTCTGCCGGCTAGAGCCAAGTTTCTCTTTGAAAAACGGTTACTCCCGGAGTCGGCAATTACTTCAAAATAAATTTACCAAAGACAAAATTGTGCCTCTTGGGTCAGTAAACGACTTGCCTGTTTGGGGCTGAGGAGACAAGGTGTTTATTAAGGACCGCCTTCGTTTCCTGTGCAGGTTTTTCAGTTTGAATAATTGTCCAATTAAATATAATTTGGAAGTCAGTGCTAACCCAGTGGCTGGATTGCAGGAGGAAGAATCACTCGGAGGCGTGCATTAATAAATCCCTCGGAGCCCCATCGCTCCCCAAGCCCCTCCTTTGGTTTAATTTTGAGAAATTTTTTTGTCTTCCCACAGCCTATAGCCTCCCATTTGGAAATGAGTTTCTTTCCCCCAAAGAATTCCTAGGCCTTGCTTCCATTTGTCTGTCTGCAACTCTCCAGCAAGCAAGGCATGGGGTTTCTCAGCTGGGACCCGCGTACTATGCTAGGGCTAACTGGGCGATTCTTTTATGGCCTGTGCACTTGTGGGTTTGTTCTTTCGTTCTTTCATCCATTCAGTCAACAAACACCTACTGAGAACTTCCTCTGAGCCAGGCCCTGGGCTGGATGAAGAGAAAAACCAGACAAAGTCTTGTCCCTCAAAGATGACTCAGTTCAGTAAGAGAGGGACATACAAAAAGGCCATTGACTCTCAGACCAAATCAAATTTCCCCATAAGGTCAACATTGAACCTAACCATGGAATTTGATTCGGTTCTCATCCAATTTGGTTTGCTACCAGAGTGGTGGAAAGAATAAAATTTGCAAACCGAGGTTCCACTGTAGGTGGCAGTGCTGGAGACCCCACAAGACTCTCGGTCCTCTTGGAGTGGCTTGTGGAGGGCAGTTGAGGGATCAGAGGATTTATGTGGCACCATTCTGGCCAGCTGCGTCTGATGGTGTGAAACACCAGCACGGTGGGCCTGTCCCTGTAGGAAGGGAACAGAGACCTCGTCCTGGACGTAGAAGCCATCTTTCCTGAGGGCACTTTCCTTTCCAGGGACAGTGTCTAGGCCAAAGCACTGGCCTAGGAAACGGTCTGGACTCTTTATCTGAGAACCTGTGGCCTCGACTGGGATCCTGTGTGGCGCCCTCTGGAAACTCGTGCCTGGAGCACAAGAAGTGGGGTGCCAGCCCTGGGTGGGCAGGGTATTGGCCCACCATAGTCATTCATGCATTGAACAATGACTTATCGAGCACTTCTGTATACTGAACACTGTTCTAAGTACTGGTGACACCACAGCGACGACAGAGGCATGGATCCCTGCTGACGTGAGTGTTGAGATTTTAGTGCAGGGAGTCAGACAACCAGCACAAGCAAAGGAAATAGTGTGTCAGTTGTAATAAGTGGTGTTCAGAATACTATAACAGGAGAATGGTTAGGGACCATGGGGGCTGGGTCACAATTGTGAGTGGGGTGGCTGGGGAAAGTTTCACTGAGAAGGTGGCATTTCAGTAGAGACTTGAGGGTGAGCTAGGAAGGTGAAGGAGAAGAGCTTTCTTGGCCGGAGAACAGAAGTCCCCGAGGCGGGAGTGCTGGGAGGAATATTTGGCTAGGAGGTCAGGGCTGGTGGAGTGAGGAAAGTAGTGTGGACTGGGGTTGGGGAGTCACAGAGGAAGAGATGGCAGGAGACACAGGAAATGAGGGAACAAGCAGAGGGCAAGGGCTTTGTCTTCTGTTTTCTTCTGCTAGGTTAGATGCTGCCACAGACTGCCTCAAGGCCCTGCGGCTCCACTGTCCACCATCCCAAAGCCTCCCCGCAGGCCCACAGTGGCGTCCCCTGGCTCCTCTGAGGTAAGTTTTGGCTCTCAGACAGCTCTGTGGAGTCCTGTGGTAAGGATGCACAGAGTGGGTGGTAAAGGGGTACAGAGCTCCAGTTAGCTGGGCCCCTCTGGCTGCCACCCCCATTCTTCCTCAGCCCCACAGGGAAGGAAGGAGCGGTGCTTGTCTGCCCATATTCACAGCCATGGAGGTGATCCAGGTTGAAAGAAAATCAATAAGATGTGGCCATTTATGTGGCACAAAGGAAGAAAGGTCTGCAGACAGAAATAGGCCGGGATTCACACACAGGCGACTTAATAAGACTTTCCCCCAGTTTGAAGAGGACTGTAATTTAGATTTGCCTTTGAACGTCTCCTTTTTTGTGCCTCAATAACTCTTAGGATCAGCCTGCTTAGGAAGCAAGGAAAGGAGATTGGCCGCCTTCTTAGAAGACAAGCCCGTTTGGGAAGGCCGCTTGCTCGGAGAAGTTCAAACGGCGGCCTTGAGAAAAGATGAAAGTGCCGCATCAGCACATCCTCGGCCCATTGATCACGATGGAGGCCTGGGCCTGGTGCATTTGGGCTGGGGCGGGACAATGAGAACAAGGCCAGGCTGCCAGGAGGCCTCCTCTGAGCCACGGTAGTGAGAGAGATGCTCATTACTGGCTGCAGGGCTCAGTGACCAGGTGGGGGCAGGAGACAGCTAGGCTCTGACTGCAGAACCTCGGCCCAGCCCGCAGGCCCGACAGCCCACAGCCATCTTCGGCCCAGGAGGCAGGTGGCCTCCAACCTCGGGCCGTGGCAGGCAGGCCACAGGCTGCCTCTCCGGCCCAAGCTTGGCCCATGAGCAGACCCAGTTCATCCCCTTTCACCAGGGATTTCTGCCAAGCAAGTCTAGAATGCCTTCAGGAAAAGGGAAGGACTGAGTCCTGGCCTGCGGGGGCTCTGCTGCTATCTGTGGGAACACCGAGCTTTGCCTGCCTCACAGGGCTGTGGGCAGGGCTGGCCCCCACTTGGTGCCACCTGAGTGGGCTCTCTTGCCTGGGCCGTCCACCCTGACAGGAAAAGCTTGGGTCCCAGGGCTTTAATAAGCTGGGTGGGTCCCAGCTGCAGAAAGAGACTCTGGCCACATTCTCTGTCCTTCTCCACAGACTTCCTTAAGTGTCACCTCTGTCATCTCACCACAAAAGACAAATCACTGTCTTCAGTGTCCTCATCGTGCCCTGTGCCCTCCCTGTTGCAGTCCTTACCACAGTGTCATTGACTCAACTCATCACACTGTGCCCTCACTGACCCAGCGCTGACCCCAGGCTCCTCCAGAGTGGGCATTGCCCGGAGTGTATGCCTGGTGCAGAACAGGTGCTGTTATGTCTGTATGTTCCTCCTTCCTCAGCCAGCAGGGCCAGGGTGCAGGAACAGCTGAGGTCCTGTGCCCAAGGTGGTTCCAAATCTCTCAAGGTCACATGCGATTGGGTAAGCTGCAGGCCCGCGTGTGACATAGTCTAGCTTCAGCACAAGGTTCTTCCATCTCAGTGACCTGGACCCTCTCAAGGTCCCCTAAGGCAGCAGAAGAGACCTGGGAGCAGGAGTCAGGGGATTTCATCCCGAAGCCCAGTTTGCTTTTGACACTGCGCGTGTCTCTTCTCCCCCTTCCCAGTTTCCTCCTCTCAGACCCAGGTGCTGCTGTCTGTGCCTGGTACAGAAGCCATCAGTCCCAGGGAGCCTTGGAGCCCTTGCAACATGGCCAGTCGGCACTGAGATGTGATGAAAGTATAAAATACACACTAGATTTCTAAGACCGATTACAAAAATAAAGAATGTAAAATATTTCATTAAAATTTTGGGGGTATCTAGTTAGATTCCTGGCACCACATATACCCAAAATTATATGGATCACATGTGAAATGACAATGTCTTAGGTTTCACAAACCCAATGATAATATCAGGTGTAATAAATTATTAAAATTCATTTAATCGTTTTTAATGTGACTACTGGAAACTTCAGCATTACACATGTGGCTCTCAGTGTAGTTCTGCCCGGTTTGGCCTGCACGGTCTCTGAGTGTGAAGGTCCCAGCATCCCCGAGGTGAGACAGTAGGTGTGAACAGAGCCATTTTCACAGCGATGACACTGGCTACTGAGAGAGACCAGACCAGCCCGAGGAAGGGTTAATGCCAAAAGCTGAGCCTTTTGGAAATCTTTAGGCCTCTCTAGTACTGGGAGCCAATGGCCATTGTACCGGATGAGGTAATGCTTGCACGGGCTCTCTCATTGGTGGTTGAGGGTGTCACTGGTGAGAAGGGGTGGGATACTCCAGGCACTTCCTTCTTTCCTCTCTGAAGTTTATCTGCTGTCCAGAACGGGTAACCAAGACCACCTAGTCTCCATAAAGGGCCTGGAGACCCCTGCTAGGAAGCAGGAAAGGGTACGAGAGCGGTCCGAGCTGATCCCTCAGCCCCAGCCTCCTCTGGTCTCTCTGTACTTGCACTTAACTCTTCAGCTGGAAGGGCCTTTGTTCCCTCTCCCCACTGTGGTGACCTCCTCCTAAAGCTCTGAGGCCCAGCTCACTGGCACCTCCCCACGAGTCACTCTGCCCCATGGAACTTTCTGCTGCTCCTGCCTTTCTGCTGTACTGGCCCAGCCCTCCTGCTTGTGTCTCCCATTTGCCTGGCAGCAGCCCAAGAGTGGGACTGGATGCTGTGTCCTATGCCCAGCACAAGGCTGGTCACAGAGCAGGTCCACACTGAGGAGCATTTGAGCAAATGAACAGACTCTGGATTTGGGTCAGCCTTGGAGGGGGGCAGAGGACAGGGATGGACAGAGCAGTATGACACAGAAAAGCGGTGTGTTGGAGGGGGCGAGGGGGGAAGACTGAAGGTCCGGGAAGCTTCCCTGGCTCTTGCACTGACACTCTCTGAGGTGAGAGATCCTCCCTGCAGGTGTGAACAAACAGGCTGGGGCAGGCTGGTCTAGGGATGCATGAAGCAGCCTTGTGCCTATCACTAGGTCCTGCCACGTGGCTTCTTGGGCAACCCCAGCAGGAGCCAACAGAGGAAGTGAGGAAGCTGGGTCAGGGCCCAGGGATCCCAGGAGCCCTGTGGCACCTGGGCCACTTCAGAAGGAAACAGCTGGACACTGGGAGAGAGGAGTGCCCTGTCTGGAGATGGGCTCCTGGTCGCCGTAGAGGCTAGGGTCTGAAACAGCAAGGTATCTTGGGAGATGAAAATGCGGGGTGACTGGTGCGAGGGCTGGAGAGGCTCAGGGAAGCTAGGTTGGATGGCAGACTGGGACGAAGCAGTCCAGCAAGGGGACAGAGTAGGCCTGGAGGTGGGCAGAGACTCAGTGGGCATAGGAAGCAAGGCTGTGGGAGTTAAGGAAAGTGTTAAAACCCCTGGAGAAGGCTGCAGATGTGGCCTTGACATGGGCAGGTGTGTTGGCAAGGCAGCTGGGCTCCATGCTGTGCCACTCACCTGCCTTGGGGCACCTGTCAACATCTCCACACTCCTACAAGCCCAGGGAGCAGAGAGCACCGTCATGGCCACCCTGGGGGCAGACACCTGGCTTTCCCTGCAGCTAGGTCGCTGATGGCCTGTTACACCCCCTCTAAGCCTTGGACTCCTCATCTGCAGAGTCCTTGCGGGTCAGGGCCACTGCGCATCCACCCTGGAGAGCCCGGGCTGTGGCACAGCCTTCCCACTTTGAGGAGAGGTGGTCATCATGCCTCTCGGCCAGTGGGTGCAGATCCCAAGAGCTCCTGCGGTGGGCAGATGAAAGGTGCTCACCTCCACCTCCCTCCCCCAGCCTCAGGGCCAGTCACTTCACCTCTCCTCCTCTCCTCTGGAGAACTGTAAGAATTATTATTTTTTAAATCCTCATTGGAATGCTAATTTTGATTTTGAGTGTCTGTCATGGGCTCTTTGAAGTTTTTCAGACAAAATAAGTATCTCCTTAACAGAGGGGATTAGCGCCTACTTGTTTAGAATCCTCAGACTGAGAGTGACAACCAATTTCAGAATCTGTGGGGTTTAGGGAGGCTGCAGGAAGAAGGGCCGCCTCCCTCCCTGGTGGTCAGCTTTCCATAAATGGCTTAATGGGGTTAGAGTTTAACCCCTCAAACAGGGATCAGAGTCCCCAGCTTGAAAGCCAATGAGCAAGGAGACGGATCTTGCTATTTAAATCCAGCAGGACTTGGTTAGAATTCTTTTATTCTCTTAAGTTTAAAGGCAACAAACCCATTTCCCCTGCAGAATTTAGGACCCACTCCAACCAGCTGCCCCCAGCCCCCTCCCCAAAACATAGGCCTTAGCTCCACAGGTAATTCATGGCCCTGGCTCAGCCCAGGCTGGATGCTCCTGGCTTTATGATTCTGTTCAATTCAGGAGGGCTAATGGGGCAATTTGTAAAGAAAGAAATATAATGAGTTATCACAAAGCCCAGCAAGGACTCGACAAACTAGGCACTTCCCATCCATCAAGCATCCTAGTGTGGTCGAAGACCAGCAGCGCCAGAAATCTTGTGAGGCCCCTGGGAACACAGCGGTGCCTCTGCCTGGACGTGCACACCTGGCAGCCCCTGTAACCACCTCCTGCTCCCTTTGCTCCATCACCCAAATCGCGGTCCTTAGGGCCAGGTGACCTGGGCAGTGGTGTGAGATCCGTGGAAGTAAAAGGGGAGATATGTGAGGATTTATCTGCTGAAGCAAATTATCATGCAAGTCATTTTTTAAAAGAGCATTAATACCATGTGAGACCCACCAAAGCCTGAGTGTATGGTGACATTTGCCCAGGATGGCCACTGTCAGCCTGTACCAGGGCTGCTAAGGCTATGGCTTGGTCCATCCTAAAGCCTGTCATGGATGATGCCAAATCCACTCATGTTACATGATGACAAACTCCAGCTGGAGCAAGGGGAGAGCAGGTGACATGCTAAGAGTCCACTATGTGGAGACCGCAGGCTATGAATTTGAATCATAGACCCACAGGCTGTCCCTCGATCCTTCTTTGGAAGTGCACAGTGAGGCCTCGAAAGGGGACACGAATTTCCAGAGGACTCACATTAAGGCATGACAGCTTGTCACATTGTGTACAGCATGGTCTAGGACAAAGTGTGGTTGATGGTGGGGGACAGCAGGGAGCAGTAGGAAGAGCAAGGCCTAGGGGGCTCATCCAGTAAGCCTAGATGCCAGGCCTTTGGGCTCAGCACCAGCCCAACCTGCTCATCTTTCGTGCTTGGGTCTCCCTCTTCCCTGCCTGGTTACCCACTGCCCTGCTCTAGTTCAGGGTGGAGACTGAGACCCAGGGCAGCTAGGGAAGGAGGTCTGCCCCATGCAGAGGCTCTCTGAGCTGAGGTGGCCCTGTGCCTCTTTTCCTGCCCCACTAGTCTCCTCTGGACCCTGGGGATCTCCTCACCTCACTGGCCCTTTGCCAGAACTGCAGGTCACTGGAAGGTCCCAAGATCAGTGATGGGGCAGGTAGCAGTCAGGCTTCTGTAGGGACTGCTTGATACCAAACCTAGTGTGATGTGGTTCAAATTTGGTCCCCAGCATGGTCATGTAGCGTCCAGTCTGGTCCTGCCTCTTTTCCTCCTGTTTCTGTGGACGACCTGGGGATCCCTCAAACTCAGGGAAAGTTAACCTGGGGCCTCAAAATAGCAGGTCCCACGGGTAGGGCCATAGTCACCTCCCTTGCATGGATAATAAATGACAGCACAGCTGGTGCTGACTGTGCACCAAGTGTGCTTCTGAGGACTGTGTGGTGATTAACTCACTACTCCTCGTGGCAGTCGTACGATGAGATACTATTGCTATTATTCCAATTTTGCAGATTAGGAAGCTAAGGTATAGAAGGCTAACTTGCTTAAGTCATCCCACTAATGACAGAGTAAGGGTTCAAATCCACCCAGCCTGACTCCAGGCTGGGTTCTCTATTACAGAGTCCAGCAGAAGGCTGAGACCCAAGCTTGGCACCATCCCTGCCTGTCCTACCATGTCAGGCCAGGCCAAGGGCAGAAAGGCAGATTCCTGGGCAGAGGGATTCTCCCGGGAAGAGCCACTTTGGCCAGCCTGTTGGGTCTTGAGTCCAGGTACTGAGGTTTCCTCTGTGAGAGATGATGGACAGGAAGAGGGCAGTGGACACAGGGCATTGACTCAGGTTTGAGGAGACCCCAAAGAACCCTGTGTGTGCCATGTACCATGTGCAGCACTTCACCTACATTAGTTTACAAAAGTCTGGCTGCCCGGCAGGGTGGGAACTACTGCCTTCCCCGAACTGATAAGACAGTGATTCTCCAAGGTTAAGTAACTTACCCAGGGTCACACAGCTAATAAGGAGTACAGCTGGCTTTCAGACAAGGTCTATTTAGTTTCAAAGCTGGGTCCATGCCACCAAGCGCCAGAGACAGGCGGGTGGGGACGGAGGCAGAGTGGGACAGTGAGAACGCAGATGAAAATCCCTTGGGAGTGTATTGCTGGCATGCCAGGAAGTCACACTTAAAGGCAGATGCAGACTTTAAAGAGAAGCAAAGACCCAGCCTCTGGATGAATGGAGGCCTGTGTGGAAGCCACGGGGCTGCAAGGATTGACCTCAAGTCCTGCCTGTCACTCTAAGCTTCCTCTGCGGCAGCGAGGAACTGAAGCCTGTTGCTGACAGGTGGGAGACTCACCCCAGAGACAGGAGGGAGGCCTGCTCCCCATCCACAGTGTCCAGGTGTTCTAACACCCAGGGGCTCCACCACTGCTTCAGGTTCCCTTCCCCTACGCCTTCCATGTCGCACACTTGTTGGTGTCTGTGTGTCACAGGGTCACCACTCCCCGCCTCTCAGGCTCCTGTCCTGGCGTCCTGTGGTTGTCCCGGGAGCGTAAGGGTTACGGCTTCTGTCGCTGAGTGGAGGCTGCTGTTCCCCAGCATTAAGCAGCTTTAGTGTCTCCTACCCCAGCCCTGATTTAAAATTCATAAATGCTAATCCTTCATAATTTACGGTTTAAAAGCAGCCCCACTCACAGGCCCCGTGGCTACAGCTCTGTCAGTGTAATTATGCCGCCAAGCTGAAATTGGACTACTAACTGAGATATTAAACGGGGGGAAATCCTCGCGCTGGCAGCCGACCCAATTATTCCAAATAAGCAAACAGATTAGTGAGTAATTTTCCAGTTAAATTTGGTGATTGGTGCCAGAATTGTATGTTAAATATTCAGAAGTAAATAGATTAAAGATGAAATGTGGCCCCCCTCCCTTTTCCTGGGCTTAATTTACTGTGTATATTAAAACTTTTTCGTGAGGAGAAAAAAAAGTAAAAAAATGATAATTAAAAAATCCAAATAAACCCCTCCGGGCCTCCTGGTGCAGCCTGGCAGGGCCATAGCCAGGCCCTTCAACCTCCCCCACTTCTCAGCCCTCCCTGGCAGGGCCAGCCACCTTCTGTGGCCCAAACTCCAGCCTGGTGCAGGGGAAAAGGAAGGGGGACGTGGGATTCTAGGCATCTGGGTGGGCCAGGGACCTCCTGGCACCCATGTGCTGGGTGTATATGTCTTTGCAGAGAGATATCCCCAAACCGTCAGTGCCAAAGTCAGACAGTGCTGGGAAAACCCAGGCAGGGGTGGAGAGGGAGAGGCAGCTGGTGAGCATTCCCTGCTCCTGGGGTACTCAGAATGCTATGCATTTCGTAGGTCCCTGTGCCCAGGCTGGGCCCCTACCACCATGCCACCCTGGCCTGGGACAGGTCTGCTAATGTGGAGCTGTGGCTGCCCATGTTCAGCTTCTGGGGGGGCCCTCTCCCCTGCACACACACCTGGCTGGGGCCCCGCTGCTACCCTCCTACATCCCTTCCCTCTCCTCCTTGATTCTCCAAGCAGCCCACAGCTGTGCATCTGACATGGTGAGTCATCACCCCACTAAGCAAATATAGGATTGGAGGCCCAGAAAGGCCCATGGGTTAACCCAAGGTTCCCAGTCCTTTAGGGACAAAAATGAATCCAGAACAGGGTTTTTGGCTGTTCCGCCTGTGCTCTCTCTGCTGCCCCCTAGAGGACATAGGATTCTAGCACAGGCTCACCCTGAGCAGGAGCACATCCTGCAGACAGGCTGGAACCGGGAAGCAAGGAGCAGGCTGGGTCAGCAGAGCGGACAGAGGGTGGGAATGGACCACAGACTATGGGCCCAGCCTAGGAATAAGGTGCTGTGGTGAGAAGGGCCTGCAGTGGGGAGGAGGGGGCGAAGCTGGTAGACTGGGAAGGGAGGACAGTGTTGGGTCAGGGCCTCCAGTCTCGGTCCTCACTCTCCTGCCCCTTGGCACGCTGGTTCCAAGCCTGGCACCAACCTTAGGCACAGCCTCCTCCAGGACAACTCCCTTTGTCTCAGGGATCCTCTCCTGAGCCAAATCCCAAGCCAGAAGAGGGTAAATGGGGGAAAGCTGGGGGGCACAAGGGCTGCCTGCCCTCTTCAGAGCTTCTTCCCTTTCCTGTCAGAGGTCTCCCTGCAGCCCAGTGATGCCAGGAAGACCTGCTGGCCTATGGGACCCACCTGAGAGGTGGGGGTGGCTCCAACTGCTTCTCCCTACGTGGACATACTGAGGTTGGAATCACAGGATGGGAATCACAGCCTTGCCTAGGTCACAGCACCCTACATAAACACAGGTGCCTTGGGGCCCACAGTCCAGGCAGAGGAAGATGTGTGGAGGACAGAGAGAGTGTGTCCTGCCCACCTTGGGACCTCCCCTGTCAGCTCTCTCTGACCTATTAGGCCTGGGTCCCAAACAGGGCATATGAGGACTCCCTGTGAGTCTTTAATAAAGCTCTCCTCCTACACACATGGAATCCCTGAGGGTTGCTAACAAAACTGCACAATAGTTGCTCCTCCTAGACCAATGTTCTGGAATTTTTAAAAAGTGGTCAAACCCTCTCTGCAAACAAAATCTTGTACAAGGCCTTTATGCAATGCAAGTAAAAGCAACGCTCAGGTTAAATGTCTTAATTTTCCATTCCCTACTTCCCACATCCTGAGTCACCGCCCAGGGAAGCCCTAGGATTCCATTATGGAGGAGGCAGCAGTGGGAAGTTGATCTTCTAGTTCTGGGTGCCCAGATTTCCCCTCTCAAAGGCCCCTTTATCAATAGGTCTGGCCAGCTGAATGTGCTGTTAAGCACCAGGACTGTTGCAAGTAGAGGCAAAGCCATGTCCATCCAGGGACTCCTGGGACAGTCATTATGGCCTGGAGGACTTGTCCAGCTGGTGGTCAGCTATGGCCTCACTCTCTTTCTCAGAAAGTTTATAACTTAATTCTTAGAGAATTCCCAAGGAGCCACCAGTTAGGGTTTAGAGAGTGAACAGGCCTTACGCTCTTGCAGGATAGAGGCCTCCCTGGTTTCTTTCTTCTGGCAAGGAAGCCCTCTCGGCCCATCAGGGAAGATGGAAGGAAGGGCCTGCATCATTGTCTTCACATCCTGGGCTCTGACCAGGGTGCAGGGAACCCAAAGTATGCAGATTTCCAGTTAGGAGAAAAAAATCCACAAAATAATACAACACCACAAAAATAAATTTATTGAGCACTTACCACAAATGAGGAAATGACAGGTTACTCATCAGCCTGCCCAGTGGGAGTGCTCCCATGTGTGCCCGATGACCTCTTTTGACAGAGAGAAAAAGTTCTCACTTTCTTCCACAAGTGCCTGGCCCAACTGAGTCCTGGCATCGCCCCTCCTCTCCTAGTAAACAGAAAGGCTTGTTACCATAGTAACCAGTCCTCTCCATTTCCACCTCTCATTGATCTGCTTTGGATTTGGTAGAAATATAATTTGGCATGAAAAGCTAAGATTATTCCTTAACTAATTTCTGGTATTTTTAACTGTTTCCTACTTAAGACTTTCCAAGGGAAGCAAGCTTTATTTTCTATGAGTATTAAAAATAACAACAACCAAATGCATCAGAACACAGTGGTCAAACACAGTCAGCAAGTGACTACTAGGCCAGCTGTTATGATTCAGGGGCTTCTGGATTCCTCTGCACAAAAGCCCTAGCCCTTTAGGATATAATTAAGCTGCTGGTGGAGCCTCTGTGATTAGGTGGGGAGAGATTTGCAGTCACAGGGCAGGCTTTCTGTGCAGGGCCCCTTGCTAGACCTCGGAGGAACAGTTCCCCTACAATGGGCAACTCTTGCCACATGGTTTTGGTCATCAGAGAACCTAGCCTGCTGAACACACAGAGGGTCACACACAGATCATGCATGAACACATATACACATGTAGAAGCATACAGAGATACCCACAAGAGCAAACACATATGCACCTGTACACGGTGCACCATGCTCCTGGCAGTCCCTCATGCACACAGGCCTTCCAAACCCTTGATGTGATCCCACACTGTGGCAGCTCTTTTTTTTTTTTTTTTTTTTTTTTGTGGGTACCGGAGGGTCGACCTCAGGACCTCGCGCGCCAACAGGCACCCATGCCGCTGAGCGATATCACTGGCCCCTTTTTCATATGTGGGTTCCGGGAGTCGAACTCGGGCCCTCGCGCTTGCAAGGCAGGCGCTTACGCCGCTGAGCCATCTCACCTGCCCTGTGGCAGCTCTTGAACTAACAGTTTGATAACCAACACACAAAATTTCTGAATATTTACCAGTTGGCTCTTGCTGGCTCCAATGGACCACTGACCAGTTCCGGCTAGCATGGGTGTGACTTGGCTGAAGTGGTCTGAGCAAGTGGAAAAGGAAGAAAGGGTCTTAACCTGGAGCCTAAACTTGCTGTGGAGGAGGAAGTCACTGAGAGGCTTCAGGGCCCAGGTAGGCTCTGAGGGGAGGAGCTACAGGCAGGTAGATTGGGAGTTGCACAAATAAATAACATTATTACAGTCACTCAGGGGCCCTGGGTTCACTGTCACTGGGGTCTGATGCAGGGCCAGAGGACCAGTTGGCTGGGACATTGAGGAGAGGTTCACACCCACTTTCTCCTACTCCCGCCCTGGAAGCCTGCTCTCAGCTCTTCTGCCCCAAATCATATCACAGAATAATAAAGGGCTTGAGTTGTTCCCGCTTCACCTTCTGGAACTAGAAAACTGAGCTGTCACTGGTGGAGACCCAACTGCCCAGGTGGGCGTCACTGAAAGCCAGGGCCCCTCCACTTGTTTCTGCCCCTTAGTTGGGCCTAGTGGGAGCTGGAGGTGGGGGTGGTTGTGGACACTGGGCATTCTCTGACCGCAGTGGCATCTTGGTCCCACCTGTCCTAATTTCCCTGCAGGGCCCATGCTCCCTGGAAGTGACTTTTCCAGTATCATCTCAGGGACCTGGTCTTGCACTGCCTCTGAGGCACATTCTCAGCCAAAGGTCCACAAAAGGGTAGATGTGTGTGAGACGAGGCGTGCAGGAATATGTGCACATACGTAAATGAAAATAATTTCAAGAAATAATCTCTTACTGAGCATTTATTTTAACAAATGAAGCAGAATGGTACAATGGTTAGGAACAGAGATGCAGAAGCCAGAGTAGCTGGGGGCCATAAACCTGCTTCTTCCATTTACCAGCTGTACGATTTGGGGTAAGTTCATTTTGTCTTTGAGCCTCATTTTCTCCATCTATAAAACAGCTAAGAATAGGAGCCACTTGACAGTTAATATGAAAACTAAAGGGGTTGATAACAAGTAAAATACTGAGAGCAGTACCTGGTACAAAGCAAGTGTGACACAATGTCAGCTATTGCCATAACAGACATAGGGGACAGAGCTTGGCTCCAGGAGACTCCCTCCCACTCCTAAGGATACCAAAATTCATGGATGTTCAAGTCCCTTCTAAAAAATTGTGTCGCATTTGCACAGCACATCCTCTCATACACTTTAAATCATCTCTACACTACTTGCAATACTTGTACAATGTAAACACTATGTAAATAGTTGTGCCTCTGCGTTATTTAGGGAATAATGACAAGAGAAAAAAGTTTGCATTTGCTCAGTACACGTGTAACTTTTCTCCAAATATTTTCAGTCCATGTTGGTTGAATCTGCAGATTTGGACAAACAGATACAGAGGGCCAACTGTATTATTATCATTGTTCAATAGTCCACTCAATGTCAGACACTCAGCTAAGCAAAATTTGGAGTTCATTTAATTTAACCCTCACAACAATGCCATGAAGTTGGTGCTATTACTAGTCCCTGTCTATAGACTTAGAGTCTGAAGTTCAGGGAGGTTAAATGACTTTCTCTAGGCCCCACAGACATAAGTAGCAGAGCCAAACCTCCAGTTCAATTTCCAGAGGCACCTTAGTGAGGGAGAAGGTCCTAGTAGCAACCTAAGCCATAGGTAGAACACAAAGACTTTTTCTTTTTCTTTATTTTACTTTTTTTAATCCCCTGGTACTGGGGATAGATTGAACCCAGTGCCTTTGCACTGAGCTATGTCCCCAGACTCTTTTTATATTTTATTTTGAGATAGAGTCTCACTAAGTTGTTAAGCTGACCAGGCTGGGTGCAAACTTGTGATGCTTCTGCCTCAGCCTCTCAGAGTGCTGGGATTACAAGCATGTGACACCATGCCTGGCTACAGTAGCCTTTTCTTCAATGAGCAAATCCAAAGATATTGAACCCACAAAGACCTCCCTGAAATCTGCAAGAAGTGGCAATGATACCTCTGTCTCTTATTCACTCTGCAGTGGCCATACACAAATGAGAAGTCAGAACAAATGCTGGGACAGCCAGGAAAAGGCCTGCCTTGTTGTGAAACCCCATGTACCTCATCTGTCACCCCTGTGCTACCTGGTGACCTAGCCATGGGGATGTTTGGGATGGAGCCTGTCCTGGCAAGAATCTCATGTGGCTGAGCTTGGGATACCCATAGCCATCTGAGATCTCATTTCAAATGTTTCTTTCTTCAGTCACTGGTTAGACCTCCATCCTCAACCCCACCCTTTTCCCTGGGGTCTCCATCTGTGGGATATTGCTCGTAACAGTGATGGCCAAACTGTTTTATTAACATGAATCACTAAAGCCTGCAGAGCACAAGAACCCCACTTAGAGAACCACTGGCCCAGCCAGGACCCACTATATAATTTACTGACCATGGGCTCACCTTGGTGCTGTCAGAACACGCAGGGGTGGCTGCCACCTTGCTCTAACCTGGAGGTGCTAATACACGCACCTGGCTGCCCTGTGGCTGCACAGACCCTGGCAGGATAGAAAGCAACAGCAGAATGGGAGCTCCTCTGCCACTGGGATGGCCCTGCCTGGAGCAGAGGGGGCAGCAGGTGCAGGGCCGAGCAGCTCAGGCCCCAGGCTGCAGGGAGCAGGCTGCTGAGCACTGCCCCAGGAAGGTGGTGGAAGCAGGACTGTGCCTGGAGCCCCCAGCACATGCTCTATTGTTCCTTGAGGCTTCAACACAAAACACAAATTCAAAAATAAAACTCTAAGAATTTCAAGGCATCAGGCACAGGGCCTGAAACCCAAAGCACAGAGCCCTTCTGGGCCTGGGCCACCATAGTCAGGCCAGAACACTGTTTAACAACTAGGTGTCACCAATCTGCCCTCCACATCATCACGCCCCCTGCTTTACAACTCCTCCCCAGTCCCATCTGTCACCTTCTGCCCCACCCTGTGCTCATGCCAACCAATATTCACCTCACCATTCCTTCTCACTTTTCCTCTTTTGCCTATGTTGTCGTCTGCTGAATGTCCTTCCCCACTCCTAGGAACAGGCGTGTTCCTATTCCACCCTTAGGCATTTGTCCATTTGGTCACCAGCCTTGTGATGTCTTTCCTGACCTCTAAGAAGGTGGCGAAGGTTCCATTTCTTTCCTCTCAATGAACATTATGCATGCATTTCCACATTCAGTCACTTACTTGTTCAATATGTATTCATCGAGCATCTATTATATTTGGGTATAGCCTGGCTGATATTCTGACTCTCCCTCAAGGAATAATTGGCTCCCACAGGTCACTGTCTGATTTCTAGTTATCTTCATAGCCTCAGAGCCTGGAGGCAACTAATAACTATTTTGTTACAGGGTGAATGAATAAATATCTAGCCGAGATCACCCCTACTCTTCCAGGCCCATCTCTACTGATATTTAAATACAGTACTTTGAAACAGCAACTGGTCACCAGGGCTTGGAGGCATAAGGTGGTGGTCTGGGTGGCCCATTGGGGTGGGTGGGCTTTGAGTAGGGCACCTGGGACAAGCAGCAAAGGTCAGGGAGGCTGAAGAAGAAAAATTGGGCAGGCACCAGATAGGGCAGGATCTGGAATGCTTTGGAGGCAATGGGGAGCCATTGAAGGTTTCAGGTAGTCCAGTGACTTGACTCTGTTTTGGGCTGTGGCTCTGGATGTTATCATTAGATGGGTTGGAGAGTGTAGAACGAAGATAGGGAAATTCACCCATGCAGATATTGAGGTAGGTGGGAAAGTAGTTTGGGCTCAGTAAGATTAGCTGCAAGGGCATGAGAGTTGAGGGATGGGACTGAGGAGGGTATCCCAGACGCAGGGGGATTCACTCTTCATCACTGCCTCCTGCCCTGTGCCCAGCCACTGGGAATGAATCCTTCTTAGGCCAACAAGGACCAGACTTCCTCTCTCCCTATGTTGCTTCCGAAGTTCATTGACCTTAGAAACTGTTAGGAAATGTGATAACACTCAGTACCATGAGATGAGATGTTTGGTTCTAGATTTGCAGGGCATTTATTTGGTTTCTGGTTATAATACTTGATCTATTTTATGTTTTTTAATAAAAAAACATATGCACATTCACACTGTATAAAATATGTACCCATGTATCATGTAAACAAGTGAACACACAATGCATTCACTAAGGGACATGTTACACATGTGTGTACACACAACACAAGCATCACACATCACCCACCTCTGTACCCGTGCACACACAGGGGTGGAGCAAGGGACAGGGCAGCTCCCATCATCGTCACCACCCAGAGTGCCTACCGCCACCCTGCTTCTGCTGGGGGTCAATCCACCATGACCCCATCCCGACCACACCCCTCAGCATGTGATTCTGACCTCACCCTGTTCCCTCGGGGTTTTCATGTGTTCGAACCTCACTCCTTCTTCAACCCTACCTTCCGATCTCAACTCCATGCCGTCTTCATCTGACCCTGATCTCGCCTCCCCATCCCAAGAACACATCCAGACTTTACACATCTCGGCCTTACGTTGACCTCAGTCATCTCCGAATGCATCTCTGTCCTCTTTGGTCACATCCAGGCTCTTGCCCTGTGCCTGCTGAGGGGCGTCATCACTGCGGGCCTGTTTTGGAGGTGAACTGAGCTCCAGGGCATGATGAAAGAAGCGGGTATGGCCCCACGTACTCTGGCTCTACATATGATCACATTTCCTCAGCTGCCTTGAATTGTTTTGGAAAAGAAACAGGATATAAACTGAAATAAATAGGCAACTCCATGTACTGAAGTCTCCTCGATCATTACAAAACATTTTAATTCCCCTCCCCACTCCATCTTGGTGTCTGCACACTGGAGTTCTACCTCCACCCTCCACTCCCTGCTTCTGGGTGGCGCTTGTCCTGCTTGCTGTGGGGACAGACTCCAGAGGCTGGATTCTCATCTGGAAGCCTGGTGGCAGCTGGTGACTGGCTAGGGTGGGGCTCCAGAGCTGGGGGGCAGCCTGGCCTGCTGGCAGTGGTCTGACTTTTGTTCACATACCAAAGCCAGTGCTGTGCCTGCCTGGAACTTTTTAGTCCCGCTGTCAACCCCCTTTCCACTCTTTGAACAGGTCAAGGGGACAGAGGGCAAGGCATTTCTCAGGGTTCTGAGACCGGACTGGGAGAGCCGGCCTGTGGCGTGGCAAGACAGGCAGGGGGCGCCACAGACCCAGGGCCCTCCAGGAGCTGCCGCACGGGAGAGGTCACCTGCTCGGCTCCCCTGAAGGGAAAATCAAAACCGGCTTTCCCCCGTTAGTGCGGTGACTCCCTCCATTCTGTCTCCTGCTTCCTCTGTACTGCTAGGGACTGAGACAGTTCTCTGGCCGTGGTCTCTGCCCTAATCCAAGCACTGGCCCATATGCCTCGCTAACACAGGTTCTGGACTCTGCACTTGCATGCGTGTGTGTGAACGCACACACATACACCTTTCAGGGAACGAGCTTTCAAGTCACCCACATTTTCCAGATGGTGGAAGTATAGCCATTTAAGTACAAACTATTTCTCATTTGAATCTTTTGAACGGAAACCTTCCCTAAATGTTTTCAAATCTCCCTTTGAAAAATAACAATCAATATTTTTATTTCTTTGTATTCAAATAATAGAGATGTGAGGTGAAATTTTGGTAACCGGAGGCAATTTTGAAGCCACCCAGGAGCCACTAATAGGGAAGGAGATGCACACAGGTGTCCACACATGCGGGCTCATGAAGGTGAGCCCCGATGGCCTGAGAGGGGGTGTTCATCTGTGCCCAGCATCACCTGCTCAGAGAAGGAAAGACAGCTGTATCCTGAAACATTTTTCTGTTTTATACCTCATGCAATTTTCTTCATAGCAGTTCCCTCTCTCACATTTTCTTTTTTTTTTTTTGTGGGTACTGGGGGTCGAACTCAGGACCTCACGCTCCAGCAGGCACCCGTGCTACTGAGCTATCTCACCGGCCCTCTTTCAAATTTTCTGACTTCTTTGTTGTCTGTCTCCACAGCTGCAATGCTGTGTGGTTTCAGGCCATGCTGTTCACATCAGAGTCCTCATGCACAATGTACCCATTTTCCAGAGTTGTGCAGTGTGCAACCTCTGTAACCACATACAGCTGCCCTGCTGCCTTCTTTCATTAAAAGGCAAACTTCATAACTGATCCAGTGTCCAGAAGAGAAGTGATCCTATTGCAGAAAAAGGTCTGGAATATAGCAGATGCCTAACATATATGCTGTTTGTTGAGTAAATTAATGAACATGTTTCTCCCGGAAAATACAGCTTCTCATAGCCTCTATACCCTCTCCTAGTCCCAACTCAGCTGAGAATCAGGAAGGAGCCAAAGTGCTCTGAATAATACCTTAGTTTGAGGGGAATTCTCATGCTCTTGGCTAAAATGCATTTCATCCTCTTTCTCAAGTCATGAACTTTGGATTTCTAGTCTTCGTGCTCTAAGATTGACTCCAAGCTCACTGAAGATGAGGAATAGCATGAGGAAGTGAAGATGCTGTGGACAGAAGCCTTGAAAACTATGGTCTGGGGTGTATATTAGGAGAGGAGAAAGAGATACTATAGGCATCCACCTATAGAGCTCAGATGCCCTAGTGCTGGGCGATTCTGTGCAGGAACAAACAGCCCTATAGCCATGATAGCCTCGAAGTGCATCAATATATTAATCCTCCAAACGTAATGGTGACCTTGGTCATCACCAAAAGATTAAATCCCGTCTGGAGTGCTTTCTTAAAGAAAGCACGTGGTATTCATTTTTTATCTGATTCTTCCAAGTGACTCCCAACCCAGTCATTCTGCACACCCTGGCCTATGGGCCCACACCAAACCATCCAAAAGCCAGGAGAGCGATGCACCTGTGTTGTCTCCAGTGATATGGGGTGATATGTAGGCACAATCACGGCACCTTGTTCTCCCATGGCCCCTGCACCTTCTATCCTGGTTTTCTAGCCCTCTCCACCCACCCTTGCTCCTCAGTGGGGTGGATTCTTGTGTCCTTGCAACAATGATTAATTGGCCCTCGCAGTTTAAGAATGCTTATTTGCACACAGTTATGAAGTGTCACAATATGTCTCAAATGCAAGCGGCTTCCATTAGAAGCAGAACGGCAGAGTGGGAAGTGCAAGCAATATTTCCTTAAAAGTTCATCGTAGGCAATGGGGTAGTGTGCGAAGCTAAACAAATCCAGGCAATAATGGAAATGTAGCATGAAATTACTTCTGTAAACAACAACCATTCATTATTTGAACATTTTTCATAAACCAGCAGGCAGGGAGAGGGGCAGGGGCAGTGGGTGGGAGAGAGGTTGCTGGGGGGCAGGGCCTGTGCACCCACTGGAGATCCCAGGCGGAGCTTTCTCAGGGCTCCCTATGCCCATCTGTCTTGGGAAAAATGCTGAGGCTCGGCTCCATTCTGCCCCAGCGCCTGCCGTCAGGTTCCCTTTCTTCATTACGCGGCATCGGCGCAGGCAGAGGGAATGTATGATTTAAGGAGGAAAGAGAGACCCACTACTTAATGTTGATTTGGCAGAGTGTATAACCCCGGAGAGAAATGTAAATAGCAGCCTGCAATAACATGACAGCCCACTAATCATATTTACAAACGATATTAAATCTGTCCACGCGCAGGCCTGCCTGCGGATTGGCCGGGCTGTAATTGTCATTGTAACCAGCGCTGGCTTATGGGAGGATTTAACTGCAGTGATATAAGGTGAGTCGCGGGCTTATTATGACTTTATTATTACCCGGTTTATGTTTATTAAAACAATTTGTCATGCAGAGCAGGAATGGAGGAATGGGGGCATTAAATCGTGCCATACTCAACCTGGAGAGATGACTCCAGGGATGAATGGCAGCAGGCTCGGATCCTCCACTCGGTCCCTTTTGGAGCTGGGGGGCCTGTCAGCCCTGGCCACTGGGAGCCCTGACCTGGCTGAGGATGGTCACTCCACCAAAACCTCAGAGCCCAGTGATACACAGCCAGGAGTCTTTTCTGCGGTTCCAGCTGTGGTTTAAATGGGTGTTGACTCAGACAGTGATGGGAAGGACCAGGCCCCAAGTGACTGCAGGGTATTTGCAGGACTGGCCATAGGGCCACCCCCGGGACTCCTCTGCTGGCCAGGGAAGGAGCCAGGCCTGCGAGGGCTCCACAGAGAGGCAGCAGAGACTCAGCACAAAAGGTTTGGAAGAAGTTTAATAAAAGCTGTTTTATTTTCTCTGGGGGTCCTTACTGGTTATTATCAAATTTCTTTCATCCCCAATCTTTATTCTTTGGCAAGGCAGAGAATGGGGAGGAAGGGTGGGTGGGCCCTAAGAGGAATAGGTCCACACGACTAGTAAATCATACTCCCTTTCCGCAATCCAATTACCCAAGGCAGAGTGGCGCAGGAGGTGGGAGGCCGGGCCGAAGCTCCCTGTGAACAGGGACTGAAGCCTCATGTGCAGATGTAAAAGTCACAGCACCTGGCTGCCAATCCCAGGAAGGCACTGCAGCTGGGGGTGGAGGACCATGGTCCCCAACCTAGGGGCATCAGAACTGAATCTTAAGACTGTCACAAAAACTGAAACATGACTTGTGGTCAGACCGCCCTGGAGAGGAAAGAGCTGAACAGTGCAAAACCAATCTGCACAGACCAGGTAGCTGCTTCTTGAGTGAAAACGTCTCTTTCCCTTCAGGGACTCCATGGTCCTTACAGTGTCCCTGTGAATAGCAACATTAGAAGAAGTATCCCTTCCTCTAGGCAGGGGCAGGCCGTGTGGAGCCTATGGATTGGTGAGCAGAGCAAAGTCTGGATTCCAACCCTCATCTGCCCCCTTAGCCCTTGTGAGGTGAACAACCTATACAACTGTACCTGTGGGCCCAACCCCTGCCAGCAGTCTCATGGGCCGAAATAGCATTATTTCCGGAACTTGCTGGCTGAACAAAGTCTCCAAAGCCATTAATGTCCTGGGCAATGAAGTAGGAGGTCTCTAGAGGGGACAATGGAGAGTGAGAAAGGATGTTCCCCTATTGCTATCTCCTAGGATGCATTTATCAGGTCGCAGGCTTCATGGTGGGTGAGCGCAGGATGGAAGAGACCATGCAGGCTCCCCTCTGGGCTCCTGAGCGCTGCTGCCTGTGGGACATGAGGCAATGCTCCTAGCAGGGGCTGCTTTAGGACCTGGTGCCCTATTTCAGCCCCACTCCTCCAGGGCATGGGTCACCTGGTTCCTAGGTGGGCACAGCATCAGCTGGTCACCTCAGGTACCCTCTGCCCCACCTGCCTGGGGGTCCTAAGACTGACCATCTGGACTCTGGAGGTCCCCTCCTTGGCCAGAGCTCAGCCTTTACTCTGGGCACCTTCCTGGCTTCTGACCTGTGCTCCCATACCTCCTGCATGGGGAGTCCACTGTCTCCTGGGGTGGCCTCTGTGGATGCTGTCAGAAACCTTCTCCAGCATGCCCCACCTCCCAGGGGGTCCCCAGGGTCTCTTGCAGCTTCACTCCATGAGCAGCTCCCTGAAGCAGACTTCTGGGTCCTCCCTGTTGGAATACTGTCTCCTGGTGCTCTGGGGTTCCCGAGGACCTCCTTTGGAATGTGGGTCTCTCCCAGAAAAGAGTGCCCCAGGATTGATTCCCCCACTCCCATAAATGCAGCCCAGGCAGAGGCGGAGGAGTTGGGCCCCCACCCTCAGGGCCTGGCTCTGGGGTGGCTATGGGGCATTGCTAATTGTGGACCCAATCAATTCTCTAGGCCTGCAGAAGCCTGTGGGCCTTGGGTTCCTTTTGTCTCACTTAAGAAAAGAGTCGCCCAGCAGTGGCTCAGAGGAGGAACAATAAGCCTTTATTGCGGCTGCCCTTCTCCTCAAACACTCAACCTGCTGGCCGGCAGGAGAGACGTGCTGGCAAATTAAAAGTCTCTAAACTTTCTTTATGTCTCCTTGGACGCTCCCACGGCTTTAAAGCTGAACTGGCTGGCCTGGCTCAGAGAAAAAGAGGCCATGCTGGGGTCACGGCCAAAGCCAAAAGGGCAGGGAGGATCTGAGATGTGGGGTGGGCTGGGGTGGGCATGGTCTGGATGGGGGTGGGTGGGGTGGTTCTGGGGCCCCGTGGGCTTGGGAAGGCCTCTTGCGGCAGTTGGTTTAAGCAAGGGTGTGGGGTCCTGCTTGCTAACAGCCTCCATTGATTGTGAGTGGCAGATACGAGTGGTCTTGTGGCCTGTTCCAGGTCTTCAAGGAGTCTTAGCCCCCTGCAGCAGCCCCCACCCCGCTGAGTCCTAAGGTTAATGTATGCTTTGAAGACATTGATGGGCAGGTCAGGGTCTTGCCAAGGTAAGCCTCACCTAGCCCCCAATCTTGGCTCAGCCCTGAGGTCTCTCTGTCTCTCTCTCTGCTGGCCAGGAGGCCCAATAGCAAGTGAGATTGGGACAGTTCCCTGTAACATCTGTTGTCTGGACATTACCAACAACCCCTCTTTTCACTCCCTAAAGTGCCAAGGTCTCCTTTTGTGTGCTGCTGAGCCTGGGTCCATGTCTTTCTGGCCACAGCAGAGTCACCGCACCAGGCTAAGCCTTACTAGGCCTTCAAATTCCACATCCCACCATACATACAAGTGCCAGAATTTGTTGAATAGAGATGACTTTAGAAGAGCACTGACTGGGAAGCAGCACAAAGGAGCCCTTTGGAATGCTTGGAAATCTAGAGCTTGGGCTGATGATGGTTCCATGAGCAGACACAGATGCACCAAACTATCTAATTACATGCGCTGCCGTATGCAAATGTCACTTACCTTCTCTCCCTGGCCTGAGCACTCACTGCAGGGGAATAGGGACCATGCTCGACCCTGCACTGTGTCCTTTCTGGCTCCTGCTAAGGGTCTGGCTCAAAAAACTGGTAGTAGGAGAGCCTCCTCTCTCCAGTGCTGAAAAAGGCAGCAGGTCTGAGGGACCCCATTGCTTCCCAGGAAAATATTTTACCCTGTTTTACCAATATCCCAGTTACAATTCCCCTTTTGGTGCCTCTCCCACAGCTGTTCTTCCCAGGAGGTTGAGGAACGAGGCCAGAACAGGGTTGTTGAGACTGAGGCAAGGCCTGGAGTTCTTGGAGGTGTTGGGCATGGAGTCTGGCTTGGAGATGGCCAGAGGGGGGTGTGCTGTCCTTGGCGGTGTGGGGTGGAGTTGAAAAGCTGAGCTGCTGGAAGGAAGGCCCAGCTGTGGGCTCTCCCTGGGACTGGCTCTCTGGCAGAAAAAGGACTTGGGGTCTAGGCCGGGGGTGCCCTGTGCATACCCAGTACATGGACCGTGCCCATGGGAATACATTATCTGTCTCAGGCTCCCATAGGGCTGGACTTACAGGCTCCTCTTGGGGGCAGGGCCCCGTCTCTCCATCACTCTATCTGATTGTCTGCTAGGCTAGTTTTTGGCAATTTCTTGCTCCGTTTCTTTAATCCCTGATTCTCTTCAAGCGCAGAAGGCAGAGGAAAAAGCAGAAGGCCCGAAGTGGGAGGTGTGTATGGGGGGCAGTGAGCAGAAATGGAGGAATCGGCTCAGCTGAGGCCTGATGTACTGGGGGACAGCAAGGATCTGGGAGGATCCAGACTGGAGCTGTGAGACCCAGTGCTGAGGCGGCCTCCTCCTTGACCTCTCCAGGATGGGAGGTCGGTATGAACGGTCTGTGTGCCAAGGCTGTGGGGCTGCAGTCATTTTTACAAGGCCAGTGAAAGAGCTTTGGCGTCAACAGCACCAAGGGCAAAAGCCAGACAACTGGAGGGAAGATGCTGTCAGGTTTCCTCAGAATAGCAAACTTCCAGGCCTGAGCTGAGACTTCAGCAAGATTAGTCCAGAGCTTAGACACAAGTTAGGCCAGTGTGGAGGGTGCACAGGCCCCAGAATGGTGACTTCAATGCATGCTTGGGGCTGGGACAGAGCAGGGTCAGGTGACACTACAGACTTGTGTGCTCCTCCCTACTTGCCCTGCCTCCTGGTTAAAGCCTCAGAAGCCTTCCTGCTTGCAGAGAAGGTGTGGGAGGGGTGGTAGCATGAGGGCAAGCTCTGGAGAGCAGAGCTCAGTGGAGTCTGCAGCTTCTTAGAGGAAAACCTTATTGAGAAGCTCAAATCAAGGCAGTAATTAGGCCACTTATTTTGCAAAAGTCCAAATTAAATGGAAAATTTGGTGCTAATGAAAATGTTCCATTTTCCCCTTTTATTAAATCTAGCTCTGTGCCTTCCAAGAGTTTGGGAATAGCCAGCCCCTGATGGCTTTCTCACAGCCAGTTCATATCCTCTGATTGTAGAGTTGCTGAGACAGAACGCACTCTCAGGGCCTCCAGTTACTGGCTCAATTGAAAAATGTCCTTCATAAGACAGTGGTGTTAACCCATCCCAGCCATATACTCCTTCAATCCTACCACCTCTGCCAGGCTTTTCTGGCCAGGCACCATCAACTGTGTGGGAACCCAGGAAAGAGGGGGTAGGACGTGCTCCCAGTGAGACCGGGCTTCCAATCTACCCCTCTTTTCCAAAGAGCCTGTGACTCTACCTCTTTAGGCTGCCTGCCCCTGACAGACTCCTGGGAAGGTTGAGACTCTTAAGATTATGATCAGACCTGCACTTGGAATCCATGCTTACTATCAAGGGGCAATGGGCAACTTAATTTGCCTCTCGGGACTTCATTTTCCTCATCTCGAAATTGGTGGTAATGCTACTTTGTGGCTCTGAGAGTGTGGTGAGAAGAGTGAGTGCGAGGAATTGTAGAATACCTGACACTCAGGGAGTACGTTATCTGTCTGTGGCCAAGTCCCTCTTTGAAGCATGGTGTCTGGGATGTGGGGTGCAGGTTTCAGGACATAAGTTCTGGCACTCTAACGTCTCCAGGATTTCCTCTGGAATGTTTGGGGAGGAGAATGTCTCAGGAAACTCACCCACTCCCAGGTAGGTACCAGGGGAAGAGCAGCCTATCTAGCCTGGCCAATAGGATGCTCAGTTTGGGAGCATGACTATCAGTATGGAGAGATGAGAGGGGTGCATGCAGAAAGTCCTTCCAGGCAAGCAGACAAAAGGATAGGAACAGACCTGCTACTTTCAGAACTGTCCCTCCCAAGGCCTAATTAAAGGCTTGGTTACCAACCTATGGTGCTATTGGAAGGTGATGGAACCTTTAAAAGGCGGGACTTAGTGGAAGAAAGTTAGATTATTGGAGGTCATTGCAGGAGTGTTCATGAAGGGGGTATTGGGACCCTAGCCCCTTCCTGTCTCTCTTTGCTTCCTGGCCACCATGAGGTGAATAGGCCTCTTCTGCCATGCACTTCCACCGTGATGCCACAAACCCTGCCTTATCACAAGCCCAAAAGCAATGGAGCCGATTGACCATGGACTGAGACCTCTAAAACTGTGAACCAAGATAATCATTTCCTTCTTTTAAAATTGATTAATCTCAGGTGCTAGTTACAGCGATGAAAAGTTGACAAACACAAACACACATACACACACAGGGTCAGCCCCTGCCCTCTTCAATGGCGCTGTCAAGGCCTTGGCCATGATGCCCCAAGGAGACCTAATTATTGTACCCATAAGGGTTTTTTAAAGAACCTGTCATGTATCTGGCCTTGAGCTAGAGGAAGTTAGGAAGAAGAGCACCCCCCTCATGCACACATACCTGATACCGAGATGAGACATGAGGGTATCAGTTGACTTCTCTTTCATCTTTCCATCCTTTGTTACCACGTTCTATGGTTTCTGCTTCCCTAATTTTCTACATGATCATTCCCTAACCCCTACTGCACAAGTTTGCATTTCCATCTACTTCACTCCAAGCTCCTTGCCAGGATTATTATAACAGTGTTGCACCCCAGTCCCTCCTTATCCAGGAAAATTCTTCTAAAATGAAGATTTGAACTTTTGACTGCTACTTTAATTACTGTAAAACACCTGGGATGTTTAAGATAAAATAAAACTTAATTATTCACATGTTTCACTCCTCTGTCACCTCCTGTCCTCCTTGTGGTCATGTTCCCCTTCATCATATCCTCCAGTCACACCAAACAGTTTCTCAAATGAAAAGTGGTCTCTCGTAATTCAGGTAGACTCCAGCTTATTTTGTTGTTGTTGTTGTTGTTTGTTGTTGTTGTTGTTGTTGTTTTTTGATTTTGTCTTCTTAGAGTTTCTTCTCACTTCTGGGAACAGAATCCTCTCAGGTGAGGATCAGTTCTATGTGGTTTGAATAAAGATGCACAGGTGGTTTAAGTCTCTGATCTAAGTGTATGCCTAGAACAATAAGAACATTCCATTCTTCAAGGCACAGTAATTACCACAAAAATGTGAGCATGACTTAAACAGTGCCCATTAGAATCTTCTCTGGTTGTTGGATGGAAATTATGAAAGAGACCACCTCCTACTAATAATATTAAACTAGCAGGAAGTGAGCTTTTGAGGATCATATGATTCACTATGCAGAATAAGCCTATGTGAGTGGTGAGAGAAAAAACCTGGGATTTGGAGTTCCTAGGTCCAGCCATGCCTGAACCCACATCACATGGACTTTTCACTCACGTAAAATTTTCAAACTTTCCCCCTCCTTTGCCTAAACAAGTTTGAATCTTAACTAAGACAATCATTGGAGAGCTTTTCACTTGGTGTGCAACTAATTGCAATTCTCACTTCCCTTGTTTTATTAGAAATACAACAACTCATCTGAAGACTCATTTTAAATGCCAACTTCTTTGGGAAGTCTTTTTCATAATTTGATTCTGATGATACCCCTTGTCTTTGCTCCCATAGTTTACTTCTTACTGTGTCATAATTATCCATTCCCACAAAATGTGATCATTTTGATGGCAGGATCCATGCCTATTTCTATCTTCCCTCTGCTCAGTACATGGTCAGATACCAGGCTAACATTTAGAGACAAGGCAGAGTATAGACAGTGAAATTCCACTCATATAAACACTAAAACCAGACAAAACTAATCAACACTCCTAGAGAGAAAGAAGAGAATATACCTAAAGAGACACACAGAAGATATCTGAGATTCTGGGCCTATACCACTTTTTAATCTTGGTAGATGGTTATACTTTTTATATTTCTTTAAATTCTGTGTACCTTCCCTATCTGTGGGTTCTGCATCTACAGATTCAACCGAGGATTGAAAATGTTTTTTAAAAATTGCATCTATACTGAACATGGACAGATACTTTTCTTGTCATTATCCCCTAAACAATATAGTATAACAACTATTTACATAGCATTTACATTAGGTATCATAAATAATCTAGAGATTACTAAAAGTATATGGTAGAATGTACAGAAGTTACATGCAAATATGTATCACACCATTTTATTAGGGGATCTAAGCATCTCAGATTTTGGTACAGGTGTGCAGGGTTCTTGGAACCAATCTCCCATAGTTATTGAAGGATGACTGTATACTATTTTATATACATAGTATAGTTTGCTACAATGAGGACAATATATGAAGTCTTGTTCAACCTAACTTTTGTAATGTTTTGTGATTTTATTTCATTGGAGTCATAGAATGTGTTACTAATTATATCACATTTTTAACATCTGTTTAAATTTCCTTTGTGGCCCGTTATATAGTTCAATTAAAAAATGCTCCACATGTTCTTAAAAATAAGGTACAGGGCTCTAAATATGTACATAACAAATGTTAATTGTGTAGTTCAATCATAGGCAGTCAACACTACATGTTCTTGCTAATTTTTTGTCTGTTACATCAGTTTCTAAAAGAGGACTAAAATTTTTCATTATGATGGTAGGTTGGTCAGTTTCTCTCACAATTCTATCCATTTTTTACTTCATATTTCCTTTACTTACTCTGTCAGCTTCCCCCTCATAATTCTGTCATTTTTAAGCTTTTGTTATTAAGACCAACCAGGTTCAACATCACTATAGGTTCTTATTGAATTCTTCCTTGTTTCATTAAAGTCACCTTCTTTATATCTGAAGACTTTTGCCTTAAAAATCTCTTTCGCTTGCTATTAATGGTATATCATTTCTTTGATGTATTTTCCTATCCTTTTACACTCAAGCTGTCTGTATAATTATGTTTTAGTTATTATGCTGCTCATAAATAACTTATAACTGGATTCTAAAAGTCTTATTGGAGAATATCTTTTTTTTTTTTTTTTGTGGGTACCGGAGGTCGACCTCAGGATCTCGCACGCCAGCAGGCGCCCGTGCTGCTGAGCGATATCACCGGCCCTTTTTTCGTATGTGGGTTCTGGGAGTCAAACTCGGGCCCTCGCGCTTGCCAGGCAGGTGCTTATGCCGTTGAGCCATCTCACCTGCCCACCTGGAGAATATCTTGAAACAAGAGCTTTAATCCATTTAAATTTATTGGGAGTATGATAAACAGCCGTTTTATACCATTTAAAATTTTTTTCCACCCATTTTTCTTTGGTTCTTCTCATTTCTTGTATTTAGTTGGATTTATTGACTTCTTCTTACTACTTCTTTTCTTCCCTATACTGGTTTGGATCCTAGATCCCCTTCTTTTAAAAAATCTAGATTTAATCAACATTTTTATTTATCTCTATCATGCAAGTTCTTTAAATGTTTCATCTCCAATCCCTCCATCTTCTCGCATTATAAAGCATTTTAGTTCTATCCTGTTTTCAACTGCTTCCAAAAATTAGTCTTTATTTTTTGTGGCCAGAGTTTATTTAGTTAACCAAACATGTTTTCTAATTTATTTGCTTATTATTCCTTCCTTTCTGTTTCCATTTCCTTCTCACAAATCTATATAACTTAGCTGTTATTTCAGAAAGAGCTGTGCATAGTAAATAAACACTGAATTTTTCTGATATGTTTATTTTGTCTCTACTCTGAATGGATTATAAATTGCCAGTTACTTTCCCTTACTACTTTGAAGATATTATTCCATTCTCTTCTGGAATCAATTTTGCTGGTGAGAAATCTGCTGCCAACTCAACTATTGTCCTTTTTTGGGTTTACTGCTGTTTCTAGTCACTTTTCTCTTTTATTTACTATTCTGAAGTTTCTTCATTATGTATCTAGTTATGGATTTTTCTTATCTTTCTTTTTATCTTAATGAATTTGAGGGCTCATTTCTTTCTTCAGTTGTGGAAAAGTCCTAGACATATTTTCTTTCTCAGTTTTTATTCTCTCTTCTTCTGGAACTAATATCAGGAATATTTGAACAATTTTATTTCTATTGATTCTCCTACATGGCACTTCATTTTCCTACATGGCACTTCATGTGTGTCTTATAACTTCATGCTGAGCTCATCTTTAGCAAGGGTCAGGTTTCTATTATAGTATCGTGTGCCATAGTTGTCAAAATATTCTTTCCAAGCAGTGTCATAGCTGTTGTTCCAAGATCCCTTAGAGCCACTTTTATTCTGTCAGATTGTAAACTGTATGCCACCCAGATGGCATACGTTTGGATTTCATACCTGCTTCAGCCCATTCCCAGTGTTTCAACTTCTTGTGGACTCTTCTTTATTCTTTTTATCCCATCCACAGCCAGAGTCATACAGTATCCTTCCTTGTTGCATCCTGAGCTTGTGGATTTTGTTTTCTGGTTCCATTTTTATATAGATGGCAGCCTTTACTCTTCCCAGTCATCTACAAGAGACTTAGTTCCAGCCTTATACTTTGCAGGGCTAAGAGCCTAATCTTCTGTTTCTCCTTGGGTGTTGCGACTCCAGCCACTGGCCCCTCGGTCTGTATTTGTTTTTGAAAGCCCCCTTCAACCACTACCACCACCGCTGTGGAGCCCTGCAGCATCACTTCCTGCTCACCGTTCTAGTAGCACACATACACTTTACTTCTGGTCCTAGGGATTTCCTTCCTTCTTTTTTTAAATTAGTACATGTCTGCAGTACATAATGATTTCATTTATTATGGGGAGTAGGTACATGTACATAACACATCTTAATTTTTCTGTTTTTTTTTTTTTTCATCCCCTAACCTGCCCCTCCCTCCCTGCTCCTTCCAACTTTTGGTCCTCTTCCCATTTGCAAAAGTTCTATTTTCATCATTTTTCCTTTTCTTTTTTTATGTACTACTATCCTGAATGTCCCTACCCATTTTGTTATTTTTATTTAGAGATTTAGTTAAAACTAAAAAACTTAAAACAAGTTAACTTTTTTGTATAGTTTTTTGAGACAGAGTCTTGCAATGTAGTTCAGGCTGGCCTTAAACTCACTACATAGCCCAGGCTGGCCTTGAATTTGCAGTGATCCTCATGCCTCAGCCTCCCAAGTGCTGGGATTACAGGCATGCACCACAATGCTCAGCTCAATTTTTTAAACCTATAAAATACAGGCACCATTATTATTTTTTATGTTGAATACTTAATTTATCAATGTGATCATTCATGATTTCTTGCATCTTATTTTGCTTTCCCTTGGTGTCCATTTTTCTTCTTACTGAGGGGACATCTTTATTTCAGTGAAGGGTAACAAGAGTATATTAGCTTGGTCTTTGTATATGTATGAGGGATTTTATTTTGCCTGCACTTTAAGTTGATAGTTTAGCAGGGTATAAAATTCCAGGGCAATTATTTTCTCTCTGCACTTGAAGATATTGTTTAAATTTTTTCTGGCATGTACTGATGAAGAAGATTCTGTTATTGTTCTAATTTTTATTTTTTCATTCTAGTAGTTTTAAAAATATCTTTTAAAGTGAAATCTTGATGTTCTCAAGTTATACTATAACATTTCTAGATATATATCCATTTTTATTTTTCTAACCCATAAAATGGATATATTTCTAAGTCTGAAAGATCACATAATTCTTGACAATTACTTTTTTACATATTGTTTTTCTATTATTTCTTTCATTCTCTTCTTATGTAACTTTTACTGGATGTATATTACTTCCCTGTTACTCTATTGCTCAGTTCTCTTTCCCTTTGTGATGCCATTTGAGTGAATTCTCTAGTAGCTTCCAATTCAATTCTCTGTTGCTGTTTAGATGTGCCCAGTCTTCAATCTGTTTCATCTATTGAATGTTTATGACTGTATTTTTCCTTTTCCAGATTTACTTGTTGTTTATGCTTGTATTTATTTTGTAATTCTTTTGTTTTCTTTTAATGACATTTTTGCCTTTATCTCTTTGAACTTCTAAACATTCCTAAAGTATCTGCCAGACTCTTCTACCAAATTTATTATATCTAGAGTGGATTTCTCCTTGGATGGCTAATTTTTTTTCTTTGTAATAAAGCTCCCCATATATCTTGGAATATTGATTTTTAGACTCACTTTAAGTGGGAGTTTATTTTACCACTCTCTGTTCTTTCCTTTTCATTTTTTCCCTCCTCTTCCACTTCTCCTCTCTTTACTCTCTGCTTTCACCCATTTTGAGGTGGCACAGGTCATATAGCAGTAATTTGCAGTTCCTTCTCCTTGGTCATAATAGGACTGTCACACATATTGTCAGAGTCAGCAAGCAGTTGGACTTCATTCCTGACTGCAAAACTTCTTGCTTACTCCTTCCATTCTTTTGGAACACTTTAGTCCCCTTTTGCTACCTGAGTTAACTGTCAGCTGTATCGCTTAATGCCATACCAGGACTTAAAACAACTATGGCTTTGGGTTCTATTCATCATTTTAAGTTTCCTATTCCATTTATTTCCATTCCTATTCCATTCCATTTCCTATTCCATGAAAATGCTAATTGTTGGGGGGTGGGCAATGGGGATTGAACTTCTAGTGGTATACTCTACCACTGAGCTACATCCCCAGGTCTTTTTATCTTTTTATTTTGAAACAAGGGATCATGTGCTGATCAAAACACAGTCATGGCTGCAACAGGCCATACCGAGAGTCATGATTTTCATGATCTGAAGCACTGGAAAGCTAAGACTTATCCTTGCATTTTCATTTTGACACTTTCTGAGTGTCCGGTGAAGTATTGAGTTCTCAGGGGAGTCCAACTGGACTGACTGGAGAATGCAGTATGACAGGAGAACACATTAGTACAACCCAAAAAAGAGCCAACCTGGGAAGCTCAGTTTCTTCCAAGGACCACACAGGCCGAGAAGCAGATCACTTGGTCACCAGATAAAGTCCCCTCAATTGAGACATTTTCTTTACATTTCCTCAAGCTCCAGTGGACAAAGAGGGCTGTGGTTCCAGAAGCTTGGTACTGAGTTGTGGGCTCAGAGGCTATACTGTCTCCACGGTAGGAATAATCATTTGTTTAAGCCCTCGTTTGAAAAACTAGCCCAGAGTCATGGGAGGCTGTGCTGCTGGGCAGGGGCTCTGGTGAAAATGGGCCATGGATCTTGACTAACCAAGGCATGGACCCCTGGCACCCAGCCCACTGTTCTTGGCTGGGGCAGGAAAGATGGAGATTGGTGGGTCCCCAAGTTAGCTTCTACCCTATCCCCTTAGCCCCTTGTTTGGAGGTCTGCTCAGGCCTGCCACTACCACAGTCCCAGTTAATGGCATCTTTCATTTCATTTAGAGCTTGATTTGTTTACAAACTAATAAATATGATTTATAAAATGTGCCCGTGGTTTGCTAATTACTGCACATATGGCGTTTTCATTTTGTAAAACTGGCATTTGCATTCTTTGTAGATTATGACTTTGTGTCCCCAGTGCTAATTAGTCTGATTAGGCAGATAACTTCTCTGTTATAGGCTGAGAGGCTGAAGGCTGGGGCACTGGGAGTGAGGGCCAGGGCTGCAGTTGGCCTTGCAGGAAGGAGCCAGGGAGGCCCAGGATTTTGCTGAGGACCCTGGAATGTCAAGCAGCCCATTTTGTGTCCTTCCCCAAATCCAATTAAGCACAGTTCATTAGCACAAATTTTTTAATCAGGTCTAATCTTCCCATTGAATGCACAATTTCTGGATTGTCACAGAGCCGGGTCAGCCTGTGGGGGGATCAAGGGGCTAGTAGGAACTTTGGCAGAAGAGGCAAGGGAAGGCTGCTGGACCCTTCCCAGTGGGCTGGTGAGAAAGATGCGCAGCACTGGACTTGTCCACAACCCAAAACTTTGAATGGCCCGAGGGAATCCTTGAGCCTTCAGGCCAACTTGTGAACCTCACATGGGAGGCACAAGTTGTCTAGTCCACAGGATCTGTCCTCAGGCCCCAGGAAAGCCTTAGAGGTGATGCTTCTAGCTCTGGTGGAGGAACACGGAGAAGGCTGAGCATGAGGCTCCGACACCTTGGGAGTGGATCTCAGCACAGCCACCTGTCTTTAAAAGGGCCTAAGTTAGGAGCAAATGTAGCCATGTCTGGGGATGAAGGCCAGTCTAATTTTCTAAAATGTGTAACACCTGAGGTTCTTGTAAAATGAAAGAAGGGAAGAAAACTCGCTGCAAATGATTTGTGTTGGGTCTCTTGGCAACCTTGTTGAGCTTGGCTGGCACCAGATTTGTGTTAGAAAAGTATGAAAACATGTCATCACTTGCACCCCAAGTGTCGCAGAGCAATTTGTACCTGCTTCATGAGCTCTAAGGGAGATGACATCACTAAAGCACATTTCCTCCCAGAGATTGTTATATTTTAAGCAGCATCTAGAGAAAGGCCTCCACTGATGAATGTGCAATGGTGGAATTGCAATGGATGTGCAGGGCAATCAGGGTCTGTGCTCTCCGGATGAGGTCAGGCAGAGGTTTCCTAGGTACTCAGAGGTAATGCAACAGAGGCAGTTCCGAGGGACTAGCCATACATATTGAAAGAACCTGGTCAACATCTCCAAGCCATTCCTCCACTGTATTACACCTCTCCTAACCTCTCATCACATGGGTGGCTCCTTTCCCCTTGCCAGGGCTCCGGAGGCCTCATGCCTCAATGCACAGCTGATATCTTTGCTCTTCTGGTTCCCTGTGCATTTCATGACACTTAACCCACTTTATTGTAATGACTATTTTTCTGCCCATCTTCTCAATCCATGAGCCACTTGAGGCCAGAACTGTGGTTTCCTTTGTCTCTGCTATAACTCTAGTGTGGCTGAACTTGCTGGATGAATAAAGAAATCAGAGGATGAATATGTGGGTGAGTAGCTTTCTATGAGTTCTTGAAATCACCTCCTCCCACCTTTCTTTCTGCTTGGGAGCTTCAAAGGGTCAGTGTGGCACAGGGATAATATTATGGATTGGATCTTAAATGTCTCCCACATGCCTGTGTTGAAGGCTTGGACCCCAGCCTATGGCACTGTTGAGAAGTGGTGGAACCTTTAAGAAGTGGAGACTAATGGAAGGAAGTTAAGTCACTGGGGGCATGCCCTTGAAAGGCATATTGGGACCCTGGATCTCCCTTCTCTTTCTGTTCGTTTCCTGGACAGTATGAGAAGAACAGCTTTGTTCTACCACTGGCTCCCTGCTGTGATGTTTCAACCCCACCACAGACCCCAAAACAATGGAGCCAGCTGACCATGGACTGAAACCTCTGAAACCATGAACCAAATTAAACCTTTCTGCTTCTAAGTTAACTTATCACAGATATTTGCCACAGTGATGAAAAGCTAACACAGAAAGGGTGGGGCAATGGCAGCGGCATTCACTTGGGCCTACTTGTCTATCTCTTTGGCAGAGTAGGGTAGGGAGGTGCTAAGATCCCAGGATTGCCTGAGCCCAGGTTGGCCTACCTCATGGAGTCAGGAACCTGGGAGGAGCCTCAGGCCTCCTTGTAGGTCTGGGAAGTTCCAGGAGAGTCCTAACCTTGAAAATGAATATTTCGGATCTGGTTCTAGTCAAGCATGGAAGGGTCAATTTGCCTGTGTGAGCTTCAGTTTTCTCCTTTAAACAAGAGACATCAAATGGCCAATCAGGTTTCCTCCCTAAACATATGATTCTAAGAAGTAATGGTGGGCATCAGCGTGTGTGTGTGTGTGTGTGTGTGTGTGTGTGTGTGTGTTTGTATGTGGGGGTGTGTGTGTTGTGCGTGTATGTGTATTCTGGGGCACATATGTGTGTGGATAAATTTGTGAACATGCAGGGGGAGGAAAGCAAATGCTGGGCAACCCAGGCAAGGCCAAATCTGGCAGTACCTTCAGAACAGCCATGTTTTACCAGCAGTCAGGTGTGTCCTGGGGACAGTGTGGGGTGGACCAGAGACCCTCCCCCTCTCCCAGAGTCTGATGTGGGGGAGGCGCCATAAGAGGATTGCCTTGGCACATCTATTTGAATTTCATAACCCACATCCTGGTGCAGGGATATGATTCTTTCCCTTTAAAAATTTGAATGCATTCTGCTTTAAAATTGTTTTGAAGTAATAAAAGGATTTTCACAGGCAAAAAATGAGTCTCTGGTCAGACTTAATCTGAAGCCAAAAGCCAGAGACCAGGGTTTACCTCCCATAAAGACTCCTTTCAAGTGAGACAAAGTAGAAGCACAAGTGTGACTTCTAAAGAGGACCCACAGAGGGGCAGGGAAGAGCACCCTAGAACCCCACTCCAGAGCCCAGAACCTTGGATATGGACAAACCAAGGCTCACAGTCCCCAAACCTTCCTTCAACCAACTTCTGGTGCTGCCTTGGCTACAGCACTGTCACACTGGGCCTCTACCATGGATCTGGCTTCCATCCCCTTCAGGGTCTTCTCTGTGTGCCCTTGTTGGCCACAGCTAAAGCTGGGGTAGAGGACAGAGGGCATTAAAACTGAAAGCCAGAAGGCAAATGTTACAGAGGCAGGACAGAGGGCCAGAAACTACTAGCCCAGGGCGGACATTCTCCCAGGCTCCAGCCACATACCATTTCCTGGACACCTTCTCTTGAATGTCCCGCAAGTGCCTCTGACTCCCATGTCCACAGCTAGATGCCTCACCAGTTCCCAGACCTGCCCTGTCTCCTGAGCTCCCCATCATCAGGATGACATTGCCCCCTCCTGACCAGGGCAGAGCCTGCTGGCATCTGGAAGGGAGTGAGATGGGGTCGCTCCCTCCTCCAGAGACTGCAGCCTCAGAGAGGGGCTGATGGTGAGCTTGACCTGACCAGAAGTCACCGCTCCCCTCCCCCTGGGGACCAGGTTGATTGGAACTTACAGCACAGCAAGGTCTAGAGAATAGAAAATGAAAGGCCACAAACAACTCTCAGGAGGTGCACTTCCTAGGCCTTCTCATCCCCTTCAAGGTCTTCCCAGAGGCACTGAACTGTCATAACTTTAGTGCAACCAGTTTGGCCTCCTCTTTAGACTCGATCCAATGGGTAGCAGTAATAACACACAGCTTTGCATAGGCACCTATACTCCCCATATGTACATATTGATTATGCATATAGGTGCCACATAGCACCCCCAAACATGTGTGACATTCAGGTGCACATTCAGCTGAGGAACTGCACGCTCACATCTGCACACAAAAGGAAACTGCACTTGGAAGTCTTACTTTGCAGCCTAGGGGTAAAAGAGCACAATGCGGGCCAATAGTGGCTGATGGGCCCACATTTCTTGATAAAATCTTGAGATGAAAGAGAAAAGAAAAAAGGAAATGATAGCACTTATTTCATGAGCTGGGGCCAACAGCCCCTATGGCCTCTGCCTCTGCTGGCTGCTCACATGTAGGTCATGGGTCACATGCTACTCTAGGGGTTGATCAAATCCTGGCACTGGAGGTAAAAGGGCTCTGCTATGATTTGAACATTGAATATCCCCCAAAAGTCCTTGTGTTAAAGGCTTGGTTCCCAGGGTAATTCTATTGGCTGGTAGTGGAGTTTATGAGCGGTAGGGCTTTGTGGGAGGTCCTGAGGTCATTGGGAGCACACCCCTCCAGGGGGTTATGGCCCTTCTCCTTTTCTACACTTCTGCTTCCCAGCCCTGAGGTGAGTGGTTTTGCTCCACCATATGCATCTGCCATGATGTGCTACCTCACCACAAGCCCACAGCAATAGGGCCAACCAACCATGGACTAGAACCTCTAAAACTGCGAGCCAAAATAAACCTTTTCTCTTTGTAAGTTGATTGTCTCAGGTATTTTGTTATGATAATGAAAAGCTGACTAACATAGGTTCCCTACCCAGAGATGCTCTCAGGGCATCTTGTGTGTCTCAGGTTTTTTCTCAAGCCTTTGGGGAAACTATTGTAGTATGGGGAAGTCTCATTGGGTTGGACATGGGTATTTCATCTGTAAGATGGGGATAGGGACACCTGGCTCTCTTATCTCCAAAGATGATGAGAATCAATATCAGTGAAAGTTCTTCAAAGCTGTAAGGCCTTGTATATATTTGAGGAATCATTAATATGTTCTGCCTCCAAATCTGGCCTTTCTGGGAGACACAATGCAGTGTTTTTGAACATGGAGTGAGTTCCCCAAACTGTACCCTCCCCCTCTCCAGTATTTCTGCCGTGGGTTGTCAAAAATGGTAATCTTCTCTCAGGCCTGAAATTATGAGCCTGCTTTATTGGTCAAAGGCCATAATAATTTGAGCTCTTATTTTATAAACTCATTTCTGCACAGTGATATCCTGATAGGAGCAGGAATAATAAATCACAAACATGTCCCTCAAGATTGCATTGTAAATGTCAAACTAGACAGGAAATTGTAATTAAAGAAAGGAAATTGCTACAAAGAAGCACTTGATTTTAAAATGAGCCAAGCATAGAATTTTCTAAGCATTTAATTATAGTCCAATTTCAACTGACTTGGCTTTTGCAGTCATATTTCTTATTATAACTCTTCCACATAATAACCAAATCTCCCTGCTCACATAGGTCTGGCCTGTCAGAGTGTAGGGACACTGCATAAGTACAGGGATTAGGAACTTTATAGGGACAGTAATCATGGTGGAGTCTGGGGTGATGGACACAGGTGCTGGGATTTTAAATCAACCACAGTCAGATTTCCAGTGAACAGGGGGAGCAACCTCACACCTGTGTAGGACCAGATTTGGCCGGACTTCAGTACGGTGAGAAATTCACCCAGGCATTTGCTTCTGTTAGAAGAAAAGTGGCTCACACTTCCCTGTTTTGTTCTGAACCCCTCAGATATGCATGGGAACAACCCAGCCAACCCTCCATCTGCAGGCCCCATGTTCCCAGGCTGTGGCTTTCCCTGAGCACGGTCCAAGCCCTGCATCTGGCACCTGGATGCCAGGAGGTTGGGAAGCACCTTCAACCAGGTATTCAGCACCCAGAGGCTCTGGAGTAGCCAACCATGCAGAACATGGTGCCAGACAAGCTGAGTTCAAGTCCTATTTCTGCCCTTGACTATGAATAAGGCTAATTCACAACCTCAATGAGCCTTGATTTGTTCATCTGTAAATAGGGGTACTGGTAGTCTTCCACTCCTACCTGAATTAGGAAGTCCCTGCTACACTGTTAACACTTGTAAACAGAAGTGATTATCATTGTTATCACAATGTGAGCCTGTGTTGTGCCCAAAGAGAAAGAAGGGGGATGGATGTGTTCTCTTGACTAATATGGGTGACCAAAGGGGATGGAGCTGGGCCAGTGCAATTAGTGATGGATGTGGGAAGGGGTGGCACTCAGCACGACCCCACACAATGAGGAGAGAGCAAACTGAATCAAAAAGTCTTCGCTGGCCCAGGAATTGGACTCAAATTAACTTCCCCATGTCTTTTTATATTAAGACTTCCCCAAGTCTTTTTATCTCTCCATCAGATCTACAGGGCCCAGAAACTGGTTTGCTGTGGGTTCAATTCCTGGTCCATGGGAGCTACTGCTCCCACCTGGGATTCCCCAAGCTCACCTGTAGACTTAACCTCTCCCCCTGGAGGGGGCAGAAAGACTCATAACTGGAGTTTGGGGCAGGGGGGCTTCTTTCTTCTTCTCTCTTCAGACAAGTCAGCTGGCTGTGGGCAGCGGGATAGGTAAAGTCTGAGGTTAAAACCCTGCTGCTGTCTTGGTGGAAATACTGCCCAAGGAGGCCCTATGGATGAAGATCTAGCAGGCCTGAGTTTTGTGCTAATTGTGCACTGCACAAGCACCAGGGAATAAGAGACCTCCTTTTTGAATTGTGCAGTGTACAGTCTCAACAACTGACCATGGTGAACCTAGACTCTGGGCCCTGAGATAAATGAAGTTGGGGGAAGGGTCAGGGTGGTGAGGGGTGCAGAACAGTTTGAAGATGAGGACATGAAGTGTTGAAAGTCCCATGGATGGAAGTAGAAATCAGAAGTACAAAGTCCTACTGCAAAGGTGTGATTGGAACTGCAGGAGTTGGCACGCTTGTATTCCAGCTACTGGAGGCTGAAGAAGGAGGGTGGCAAGTTAGACCCCCACACACATCCTGGTTCAACCTCCAGTACCAGAAAGAAAGAAGGAAGGAAGAAAGAGAGAAAAAGAAAGAAAGAAAGAAAGAAAGAAAGAAAGAAAGAAAGAAAGAAGAAAAAGAAAGAAGAAAAAGGAAGAAAGAAGAAAAAGGAAGAAAGAAGAAAAAAGAAAGAAAGAAAGAAAGGCAGAAAGAAAGAAAAGAAAAGAAAAGGGAAAGAAAGTCAGGGATGGAAATATGAAGTGCCAGGCAGGAGTTGCAATTTTAAATTGGGTGATGGTCAGAAATTTCCTGGGAAGACAATATTTGGGCTAAGACATGAGCGAGGTAGAGGAGCAAGGCAAGCTGAATTCTAGGGAAGAGCATCCCAGGCAGATGGAAGAAGTGCAACGACTCCAAGGTCTAGCATTTTTAAGGAGCAGCCATGGAGCTGGTGTGGAGTGAGCAGAAGGAAATAGTAAAAGTCAGTGGAAACATAATGGGGACCAGGGTGTATGGGCCTTATAAGTGGTTGCAAGGACTCAAAAACGATCAGAATCTTCCTGAGCATATCACTGAGAATGGACTGAATAGGGTCAAGGGAGGCAGTGAAGACAGTCTGGATTCAAATCCCAGCTGAACTACCCACTAGCTGTGTAACTTGAGCAATCCTTTAGCTCCTCTGGAACTTAGCTTCTCTAATGTAACCCAAGGACTGATCATAAGGTCAGTTTCACAGGATCATAAAGAGGTTTAAAACGGTGAGGAACCAGCATTGATAATAAGCACCCTATTTTAGAAGAGAGAGACAGGTCAGCACTCTGCTCACAAGCTGCCCAGGGAGGCAGGAGGAGGCAGGGAAGCCAGGCAGGCTGAGGTGGAGGTGGCCTGGATTGAGGTTCAGGGTAAGAGATGAGGGATGGAGAGAATTGGGAGGATGGGAGAGGATGTACCAGGTGGATCTGGTGATGGGCACATGGGGAAGTCAGGGGAGAGGATGGAGAAATGGGATTGGGCTCCTTGCCCTCACAGTGGCCTCTTAGCGCTGTCCCTCCTGAAGCCTCACTGCCCTCTCTGTCCTAGCGTGCTCTTCACTGGCAGGTCCACCAGTGCTCAGAAGCCCTCTCTGATGTGATTCTGGCAGGATCCAGTCCCCAGTGCCAAGGCGCTTAGTACTGGGACCCCAGTCAGCTGTTTTTCATAGCTGGCCTGTGCCCCAACCCTGGAGGCCCCACCTCCCCTCCCCTAAATGCCACACTTCCCCGACCTGCATCTCCAGGGTCAGACCCCAGGACCCCATCCTGGAGATCACAATCCCCCTTCCACATCATGGCAGCAATCTCCTGGCGCTCCTGCCTCAGCACAGGCCTATGGTTGGGAGGTGACTGGCTTTGCTGCCCAGGTGTCCTCTGGGGCTGCACTGAAGGGAGCCAGCCCACTGCCCCCACCCTGTGCCACCATCTGGGGCCACCCAGGGCCAGTTGTGAAGGAGGCAGGTATGAGCTCTGGATTATAACTTACTGTCCCATAATTTGTGACCCTTTGATCAGGAGACCCCAAAGACTTCTTCTATGAAGACAGACCTTCAGAAAGGGACCTCCAACTCCTACTTAAAAAGAGATTTTAATGAGGGCACTCAAATCACTGGGGGAGGTGGCCAGGTCTAGCAGCAGAGGCAGCTTGCCTGGCCCACCATGGGCACATGAAGTCTTTCTTCCTTGAAGAAAGAAGGGGTCCACAGCTACCAGCTGTGCTGTCACTCCAGGGCTGTGTTTCATTCCAGCCAAGACAAAATACCACATCCAAATTTCTCATCCTACCTCCAAAGCCCCCTATCATCCCCATCTGGCCCATGGAGCACTCCCTAGCTTGCCATGCCTTCTCTTCCTCTGGTCCTTCCTGCCTTGTACACTCCCGCATTCCACTTTCCCAGCACCACCTCTTCCCAGAAGCGATTCTCCCTGCTGTCCTTCACCCACCTCTCCTTTCCGTCCTCTTCATCCCCACAGCTGCCCTCCAGCCCTTACTAGGGGGCCCTCAAGGCAGAGAAAGCCTCAGGCTCCAAACCTCAGCCCTGCCCACCCTAAGGCCTTCCAGGGGCTCCTACCTGGCTTCCCTACGGCCATGAGTCTTCTTTTCTGTGTCCCCTCATTGGACCTAACTCCACAAGAATGTGAAGTAGGTGCCTAGCCCGCATTCACTTAAAGGAAGAAAGAACATTTGTCCTTCCTCAGCCTCAAGCCCAGAACCAAAGCCAACTGGGAGGAGCCAACCTGGTGGGGACCTCAGGCAACAGAAGCTGATGGCAGGAGATTCCGAGGGAACAGAGGAGGCCTTCGTGGTAGACAAACAGGACCTTCAGCAAGAAGACCCAACCACGTCTAGGGGAAAGGCAACATCCATTAAGTCCATTAACTTTAACACTGAAATCAATGTTGCAGCCACCAGAAGTAATTAGCGTAATTCACATTTCAGATCAGGAGATTTTTGAAAACCAAGTTTAATTACGTTGAAAAATGACAACTTCATTTTCCCTCCCTGGTTAGGTTCCCCTGATGTTCCCCACACTTTCATTAAAAAGAGGACTGGTTGCAGGAATTTTTTTTTTTAATGCCATTAAGCAAAAGAAATACTTTGGCTATTTCAGAGCTAATAAATCAGCCCAGATGCCCACAACACAGTTCAAGTGGACTTGAAATATTTCCTTCCTCGTTTCAGGACAGCGTGTGTGGTTTTAGGCCTGAAGAAATCAGCAGTGAGGGCTCTCAGGCAACCAGAGTGGCTCTGCGAGATCACCAAATCCATTTTACAGGTGAGAAAACTGAGGGCTGGCCAAGGCGGGAGATCTGCTCAAGGTCACCTTGTCCTGCCCTATGCTAGGAGCAAGGGGTGCAGAGATGGTACCTGTTATTCAGGAGTGGGCTGTGGTGGGCATAGCTCAGACCAGCTTGGGGAATTTGGAAAGGCCACCCGGAATCTGAGGCTTGTGGGATCTAGGACTTAGCAGGGGGAGGGAAGAGAAGGCTGCTGTTCCAGGAGGGTGAGAGGTGACAGTAAAATCCAGGCAACCCCAAGAGATTCTGGAGCTCATCTAGGCCTAGGTAGAGGATCCTTGCTCAGGCTCTCGCAGGTCATGAAGCCTGTGGGTGCCACAGCTCACCTACAACTTCCCAGACAGGCCCTCACCTGCATGGGAGGATATCAGGGTTCCCAGTAAAACACACATGGCATCCAGGCAGTCTCCCCTACCCCCACCTCATCCCATCCCATCAACATCTCTTCCTCCAGCTCCCACCCAAGCATCTTACCCCATCTCTTTGTCACTGTCTTAGACCGGTCCCCAACAATAGTCTCATATTATCTTCAATTTCAGCTTCCCTTAAATCAACCCGTCTCTGCAGCCTCTGGCCCCTCCAACAGATGCATGAGCCTCCCCCAGCCATGACTGGGTCCCATGTGTTTGTTTAAGAGGCTGCCATGGTGCTAATTGCTATGTTTATTCCTGCTCACCAAATGTGCTTGGTTTTGCAGGCATTTGCTTGGATGGCTCTTGAAGCCTGGTCTAGCTTGTTTTTCTTTGGAGAGTGGGGGAAGGAAAAGCATCCCTCTGACCTATATTTCTCAGCAAAGCCCTTCTGGAACAAGGACTGGAGCCTGTCCACATCTCTACCCTGTCCCTCCTCTCTAAAAAGGGGCCCTGGGCTCTGGTGTGGATTGGGAGAGTTTAGGTTTGCTGCCAGGGGCTGGGGCAGCATTCCCCTCCATGGAATTGTGCCTGTTTTCCCAGCAGCCCCCATGGCCAGAAAAGCAAGCATTAGCTCATTGGTTGTGCAGTCTGGCCTGCCCTGTTCTCTAAGTAAAGGAACAACCTAGATGAGAATGTTGTGCTTCACTGGATCTCAGAAGATGAGGCAATAAATGTGAGCCATCCCAGCCTTCAGGGATCCCCAAGAGGGCTGCTCAGCCAGGCGGGCCCCCACCTCCAAGCTGCTCCATTGTGTGGGCTTGCAGGCCAGTGTGGGGGACGGGAGAGTCCAGCCTGCCGGGGTCTTCGCATCACAGCCCCTTGCAGAAAGGCGCCTCCCCCCCCTCCCCTGGGCCCCACCAGCCAGGCCAGGGTCAATGGGATTAAAGGCTCAATTCACGCCAGTCAGTTCTCTGGTAACACGATTTCATTAGAGGCAGGCAGGGAGGAGAATGGACGGAAACAGCTGGTGTATAAATTATAAAGTCTACTTTGTACTGAGTGAGCACACCTTTCCCCAGCCACATGACTAATTAATGTGGCGGGGAGTGGACTTGAAGTCAAATTGCCTTTCCCCCTCTCTCCTGGGGCTTGGTTAACAACAGGTCCCTGCAAAGCTGGGAGAAGGGAAGATTATGCAAAGCTATCATCATATGAAAATAGCGTATTAACATACTGCCTGTGAGCTGTGTCCAATCAGTTCCCTCCCAGTGGCGTGTGTATGAAACAATTAGGATGGTATTTCTACCACGCTTCTTTAATACATTTTGGCATTAATATAATCAAGAAGTGGGGGTCTAGACATCTTGCAGGCGAGGTTTTCTGGAACACCCCTGGGAGGTTGGGTGGGGAGGGTTAGTACGATCCTGGGGGCTAGGGGTAGGATGCAGGCTGAGCTCCTCTGGACCAGAACCTTGGGTGCAGCATTCTGGTCTCAGAGAGCCCTGGGCTCTGCCAGCCACCCACAACCTCAGTGTGCCTGAGAGCAGAGGCTTCCTTCCTCCAGCAAGGGAGTACAGACCCCACGCTCCTGAACTAGCAGCAGCAAGAAGTTCCAGAGGTAGAGTGAGCCTTTAGAAATGCCAGTCATATCCCTTAATCCTCTGCTCAAATCCCCCAGTGACTTCCCATGTTGCTTCTAATAAAATGCACACTCCTCAGGGGGGCCACGATCTAATCCCTGCTCCTCTTTCCCTTCTTGTACCACCTTCAGCCACTCAGCCTTCTTTCTGTTCCTCACACTGTGAGATCCAACCTGCCTCAGGGCCTTTGGACTTGCTCTCCCCTCTGCCTGGTGTGATTGTCCTTCTTGTCCCAAAGGTGTAGGCTGCTCAGACAGGCCTTCTCCAGCCAACCTGATCTAAATCAGCCCCACCCCAGTTGCTGTCTGCTTCTTTGCTTTGTTTCTATCTCAAATGTCTCATGTATGGATTTGTCCCTCCCTTATTTGCTGCTTCCCACTAAAGAATGTAGGCTCCTGATTCCCCTTCTTACTCAGCAAGTCTTTATTCAGCACCTGCTGGTTGCCTAATCTTGAAGAACTGGGAGAAGCAAGAGCCAGATGTGGTTCCTGCCCTGAGGGGCTCACAGCCTAATTGGGGAAGCAAGTTGCGATATGAGAAAAGAAGATCAGCTGCCTGAGTCAGGACTTGAACACAGGGGTGCAGGGTAGGAAAAGGTGGGAGCCAAGAGCCTGGAACCAGTTTATCACTAATGCTCAATCTTCAGTTCCATCATCAAACCTCTCTGAAACTCACGTTCTTCATCTGTAAGGCAGATGACAGTCAAAGCCACACTTGGAGCTTATTATGCCCAACTGCCCATTTCAGAGAAGGGCAAAATGAGGCCCAGGAATAGGACAAGGCCTTACCTAGAATCACAGGATGAGTCAGTGGCAAAGCTAGGACCAATGCTCAAAGCAGGGCCTATGGGTTTTAGTGGGGTGACAGATCCTCTACTTCCCTCCCTCAAGGGGTGTTCCCCACCCCTTGAACAGATTCTGCTCCTTTAGGGGGTTCAACTGGCACCTGGCCCTGATCCCACAGCCTGTAGAAAAAGCCAAGAGCCCTGAGCATTCCTTCCTTGCAACAGGTAGGGAACATACCTGAGTGAATCCACCTCTCTCTGAGCAAGCCCCTTAGGCCTGGCTGTGAGACACCTAGAAAGGGGCCTGCTGCTGCTCCCCAGATTTTGTATGAATGAAGCCTCATTTCTGTGCAAGACCCAGCACAAACAGCCCAGCTCAGTGCCCTCCTCCCTTAGCCTGCCCTGACACCCTTAAGATTCACCCCACCGAGCCCCAGCGTAAGCAGCCATGTGATCAGATGTTCCCTGAGTACCACATGCTGAGCACTGTCCTGGGGCTGGAGAAGCAGGAGGGAAAAGTAGATGTGGTTCTTCCCCCACACACAGTGGAGGGAGACACACATGAGTACTGCTATAAGTATTATTAAATATCAGTTGATAGTAGTACCATAAATGTACAATATAATAGGAGAAAGGGACAGCATCCATGGGGAGGGCTACTGGAGGTGACATGTGAGTAGAGACCCGGATGGAGTGAGGGCCCAAGGACTGCACACATGTTGGGACACAGGAAAAGGAAGCTTAGTGGCCCTGACCTTTGAGGATGCTTGGCATATTTGGGGAATGGGAAAAGGCACATACGTGGTCACAGAGTTAGCTAGTTAGAGATTAGGAAGGGGACAAGTTTGGAGGACAGATGGAGCAGGGAGGCAGAAGGGATGGGGCAGATCATGTAGAGGCCCCAGTAAGAACTTTGGTTTTCACTCTGTGACACATGGGAAGCTATTAAGGAATGACATGACATGACCTGACATATTTTTTAAAGGATTACTCCAGCTTCTGTAGGCAAAACCATCTGGACTTGTTAGAAGATGACCAGGAGATCACTGCAACCACCCAAGCAAAGGACGAGAGTTCTAGATTAGGGCAACAGTGGGGAGAAACAACTGGATTCTGCATATATGTTGAAGATATGATTGATAGAGTTTGCTTTGGGGTCAAATCTGGGGCTGGAGAGGAGACACAAGAGAAACTGAAGATCCTGAAGCAAAGGTCCCCTTTGGAGCATCATCCTTGTAGGCCTCATGCATGTTCAGCTGACAAAGCATATCCTTGGATATCATCTTTTCTAGCCTTCAACCACTTCAAGGATGGAAGGGCCATGTTGTTGACTTGCTCATGGCACACAGGATAAGTGGCCTCTTCAGGATATAAACCCAAACCTCCTGATTGAGTCCATGTTCTGCACAGTAAGTTCATCTTCTCAAGGCCTCAACTGGCTCTCACTCAAGGAACCTCTGCCTTCTTTCTCTCTGGCATTCTACCCTGCCTTCCCTGCAAGAACACAGGGGCTGAGGGGGCTGTTTCTGGGCAGGGCTGTTGGTCTTCCAGAGCTGAGGATCATGTCCAGTCTCCTGCCTCCCAAGTGGCAGCATCCGTGTAAGGCAAGAAGGACAGCTGGGCTGGATGCCCATTCCTTGCATCTCAGACATTCATTCCTCCACCCACCACCAGGTGTCCAACCTGATATCTGACAATCTCATGGGGCCCTTTGCTAGATTCTTCCTGGACTTTACACAGCTGGGCACTCCAGGAAGCAGGGGACTCCTTCCGCAGCATAGT